>OX336366.1:47533925-48733925 GCA_946902895.1 Fragum fragum
ACTCATAATAACAACGTTGACTTTTTTTTCTTCAATTTAAACTTTTCACTGTATATTCATCTTCACATAGCTTTACTTAAAGTAAGCACTCTTATTTTTGACTAGACCTTAAAACAGTAGACTAGAAAAACTATTTACACTTAAGCACTTGCTTAAAAACGCACAAAATCTTTGTACTTTTCAGGCACTTTCACTGCTCGTCCTGAACGTGTTATATACGATGGCGGTTTAATCGCTGATTCTATTTCAGGTTGCGGAGCTGGTTCTGGTAATCGTGATGGTAACGACTGTGATCGGACAGTCTGATCCTGATCCCTTTCATAGTGATCTGGCTCCGGCCTAAATTCAGCTTTTGTCGGTTTCAGATGGTATCTGTTTCTTCTCAACTTTCTTCCTCCCATCGTTTCAACTATGTACGACCTTGGATTATAATGTTTTTCTATAACTCTTCCTGGTACCAGCTTATTATTATGCGAAATCATCACTTTCTGATTTTGATACAGTTCTGGTAGTGTTTTACCAGTACGATTGTTATAGTAATGCTCTGATTTCAATTGTCTTTCTCTTAGATCTTTAGACACATCACTATCTTTCGGCCTTTCTTTCAAAAGTTCTGTTCTCACCGGTAAGCTAGATTTCAGCCTTCGACCAATGTGTAGCTGCGCTGGTGATTTATCAATCCCTTCCAGGGGTGTATTTCGATAGTCCAATAACGCTTTCTGAGGATCTGTACTCTTTTTGATCATGTGTTTTACTGTTTGAACATAGCGTTCCGTTTGACCCATACTTTGACTGTAGTGGGGACTCGATGTTGTATGCACAAACTGGTATTCTGTCGCAAAATTCCTGAATTCTTGACTCGAAAACTGTGGACCGTTGTCTGTGACCAGCTCGTCTATGTAGCCATATCTCGCAAACTGTTTTTTCAGGTAGGCGATTACATTTGATGAGCTCAAATTGTCCAACTTTTCAACTTCAGGCCACTTTGAATAATAGTCAACAGTCAAAAGATAGTGCTGTCCATGTAATTCGAACAAATCTGCACCAACTTTCGATGACGGTCTATCTGGAATTTCACTTGATATCATTGGCTCTTTATGATTGTTTTTTTGATTGTTCAATGCACATACATGACATCTCTCCACTACTTCTTGTATTTGCTTCATCATTCCAACCCAAAACATGAATTCTCGCGCTCTTTTTTTACACGCAACAATTCCTTGATGAGTCTGATGAACGATAGTCAACATTTCTTTGCGCATCTTCTGTGGAATGACAACTTTCAACCCTTTGTATACTATCCCATCAACACAAGTTAGCTCATCTCTGAATGACCAATATTCCCTTATGCTCACTGGCACTTCATTCTTCTTATCTGGCCACCCATTTTCAATATACTGTATAACACAACTCAAGTCTTTGTCGTCTGCTATAGCTTGTTTCAATTGTTGATACTTTTGGGGAGTCATGGGTAGGTGCGCATTCAGCTGTATTTGGTTTACATCAATGTCTGGAACTTCTTTTTCCTGTGTTTCCGGCAAGTTCATTCTGGACAATAAATCCGAAACATACATAGTTTTACCTGGTTTATAAATCACTTTAAAGTCATATTTCTGCAACTGCATCAGAAATCTTGAAATTCTAGCTGGCGTTTCTGCTATCAATTTCCTGAAAATGTTTTCTAAAGGCTTATGATCTGTTTCCACCATGAACTCTCTTCCATACACATAATGATGAAATTTCTCGCAACCAAAAACAATGGCTAATGTTTCTTTTTCAATCTGAGAGTACTTTTGTTGTGTTGGATTCAATGCACGTGATGCATAAGCAATCGGTCTGTCATTTTGTAATAACACAGCACCCAATCCATACGAACTAGAGTCAACATTTAATGTCAGCTTCTCTTTCGGATTATAAAATGCTAAAACCGGTGTTTTCGTAGCCATTTCTTTTAACCTACTGAAACTTTTCTCCTGCTCAGATTCCCAAAACCACTCTACATTTTTTTCCAAAAGTTTTCTTAACGGTGCACTTACTTCAGACATATTTGGCAAAAACTTCTGTAAATATGTAATAAAACCAAGAAAAGTCTGCAACTCTTTCTTATTTTGTGGTCTGCTCATTTCTTTAACTGCTCTGACCTTTTCTGGATCAGCCTCTAAGCCATTTTTACTAATCTTATGACCTACATAGATTACCTCATCTTGTCTAAATTGACATTTTGACAAATTTAGCTTTAAATTATGCTCTTTCACTCTCTCAAGCACTCTTTTTAGTCTAACATCATGTTCTTGTACATTCTCACCCCAGACAAGTATATCATCAACAATGACTTGAGCACCTTCTAGATCCTGTATCATTTCTGTCATGACACGTTGATACATTTCTGGAATTGACTTAATACCAAAAGGAGCCCGTAAAAATCTGTATCTACCAAATGGAGTTTGGAATGTTGTTAGCTTGGAACTTTCCTCGTCTAACAGCAAAGTCCAAAATCCACTTGTAGCATCTAAAGTACTAAATACCTTTGCATTTGGCATTTCTGAAACAACCTCTTCGACCGTTTTCATTGGGTAATGCTCCCGTAAAATTGCTTCATTTAAATGTTTGGGATCTATGCAAATTCTAACATCACCTGAACTTTTAGTAGCAGTTACAAATGAATTGACCCACGGAGTCGGTTCTATTTGACGCTTAATGACGTTCAATTCTTCCATTCTTTGTAATTCTGCTTTTACCTTTGCCTTTAAAGAAATAGGTACTTTGCGTGCAGGCTGAATGACTGGTTTGACACTGGGGTCAACCTTAATATGGTATGTACCGGGTAAGCAACCAAGACCAACAAATACATCAGAAAATTCTTTTTCAATAGAATTTACCCTCTTTATGAGGCCAATGCTTTCTGACGTTTCACCACTCAAAATTGAGTTTGATTTTGTTTGGACAACATAAAAATTTGTTAGCAATTTTCTATTTTTCCATTTAATCGGCAGCTTTAGGACACCTTCAGGCATCATTTTGTGTCCTGAAAATGACCGCAAAGCTACTTCAGCTTTTTCTAATGGACCTTTTATGTTCAGTTTCTTGAAATCTTTTGCAGACAAGACATTGCATTTGGAACCCGTGTCCAACTGAAACTTAATACAAGTATCATTGACCAATAAATCTTCAACAAAAACATCTGTCTGTTTTTTACGACAATTGCTTGTCAAGCTACCAACGAATATAGCATCAAAGTCGTAATCGTCCAATTGATGAACTTTTTTGCCATCTTCCCTGGTTTTGCACACTCTGGCAAAATGATCTTTCTTTCTGCATTTATTACAAATTTTTCCAATAGCAGGACATTTCTTGTTTCCATGGTTGTTTCCACACCTCGTACAGTCAGTTTTCTTTGATCGACCCTTAAACTCCTTCTGAATTGGCTTTTTCAACTTCCCAATCGTGTGAATATTTGGATCTTCTCTAGTGTTCATACTCTGAAGCTGCTGCTGATTGATTTCATACGACCGCGCGACATCTACAGCCCTATCTAAAGACAAGTCCGACCCCTCACTGAGAAGCCTCTCCTTCACCTTTGCGTTTTTTGTACCGCAGACTATCATATCCCTAACCATCTCATCAGGACGATCGTACCCACAATCTTTCACCATAGTCTTGAGCTCTGTGATAAATTGCTCAGCTGTCTCAGAGTCCAATTGTCTTCTGCCCATAAATTTGTATCTAGCAAAGACATTGTTTGATTTAGGCTTTACAAATGTCTCATACTGATTCATTAAGTGGTCCAAGCTCTCTGCCTCATCTGCCGATAGAGTCCAAGTTGCATACACGTCACGGCCTTTCTGCCCTACCCAGATCATTAGATAGGCACATTGTTCTTCTTCTGATTTCTCTTTTAGTGGTCCCTTAAAAAAGAATTGGCAGTGGGCTCTAAAACTTTGCCATGCCGCCGGGAGATCCGCCGCGTCCCAGTTCATTACAGGAGTACAACCTGTTAGACCATCCATCTCCGGAAATTACGCCTTCAATGTGTGACTGGAGTCTCAATGCAACGTTTATCTGATATCTCATGCGCCGATGGCAATTATTTGTGGCGATATTCGTCGTTTTTTTGACTTCTGACACCATGTAACAAACTGAACAGAGCCATAGTTGAGCATGATACTGACTTTAATGTGAAGAGCTCCTAACAAGATAGACTGGATATACATGTCTTAAACTATTATAGACTAGAATACATGACAGATCAGTCCAAAACTGACGTATGCGTCAATACGAATATAGGCACTTAGCGTAGTTTTGTGCTAACCATTTAGTGTGATATGATTTAGGCCGTTGATTGTTACGCTTGTCACTTTGTTACCTTCGTTGACTTTGGGTCATTTGCGAAAAAGGTCATGCGGTGTCTACAGCCGAATTCCATGATATCTAAAAATAACATGGAATTCTGCGGAATCTTAAAAAAATCCGCTTTAAGCCTGTCAGGTTACCGCGAAGACAATATCTAACTCAATTGTAAGTGTTAAGCGTCCGTTTGGGCGTATTTTGGCAACTTGGCAATTTATTTCTTATCAAAGAATCAGAAACATCGATACCTCCCTTTAAAATTGAGTTTAATTTGAAATGTAACTAACCTACAGGTTAGAAAATATTGTGGGAAAGAAGAAATTATTTTCACATATGATTTCTTCTTTTCCCACAATGATTTATCTAATATATGATGACAGGAAAGTTAAAACGAGGGAAAGTTGAGAAGGAACTTATTTTCACTGACAATATAACGAACAAGAATTGTAAAAATTTGGTTCTTTATTTCTCTAAAGAGCTCTCTATCGAAAAAGAGATCCCTAATAGGCCTACCTCTGAAATTCCTACATTGCCTAGAAATGATCATGAGGACTTTTATAGGCTATGTGATATTAGAGAAGTATTATACGGGTCGTTCAATTTAGGAATTCTGGAAATATAGACATTAACGGGTTTTAATGAATGATCTCAACTTTACAAATTTGTTTTCTTGTGACGTTTTCACGGTTCTTTGAAAAAAAAAATCAAATCAATGTCTCGTGTTCGTGTTTAGTTAATATCAGTTCTGATTAACATGTACGACATATGGTAAACCAGGACATAACCTCCATATCGTGAAAGTATTTATTTTTTTTAAGTTGGTTTCTACCCCGATTTTAGAGTCGAATTGCAACGGTCTGTCCATTTATTCAGTGCCGACCAATTACAGTGCTTACAGCACTTTGATTTATCACGTTTTTTCTTTCTTTCTTTTTTTCTTTGTTGTTGTTGATTTGTGTGTGTGTGTGTGTTATTTAGAAAAGAAAAGCATTTCTTCTGTTTTGTCAGAGTTTAAAAAAGTTTCAGCTTGTTCTTGTCCACCAATGTAATAATTTCGTTATGCTACGTTTACACCATGTTCCCGGCAGCCACGGCAGCCCCGTTTCAGACGACCGTGGACAAAACGGCATGAACGTGAGGCAACGTAGGGGGACGGGATAGGCAAACGTGACGGACCGTGATTGCCGGGGTTGCCGTGCCAGATTTTTTGGCTGTCAAAAAATTTGCCACGGCAATCACGGCGGAAATGAGAAACGTAGTAGGCCGTAGAAAAACGGGAATGAACGCAACGAACCATGACAGTACGTAGCAGGCCGTAACAAAACTTGGAGGCGATCCGTAGTGCGACGGGAAGCTCTGGAGGCATCCTCAGGTAGTTTTGAAAGGCTTTAACGTCTTCGGTACGAAACTCTTTGATTATAAATGTTGTATAGTGGCCAAGTTGTTGTCGCCTGTATTTTGACAACCATCTGCGCACCCATTTGGTTCTTAGTCTTCTTGTCCGCCTTCTTCCTGACTGCTGCACTGTTGTCTCGCCTCTCTGCAACTTCTGCTGGACAGACTTGATATATGCGCCTAGCAAACATACAAATACAAAGTCTTCTTCGTCTGAAATATCCATGATTTTATCAGTCTTCGGAATGCAATGATTGCTACTGCTTTTGGGGGTATTTATACCGTGGCAACAAACGCGATACAATACTTCCCGGCATCCACGTTTGTCCGTAGAAAGCCTTGACAGACCGTTAAATAACGTAACAGACCTTGCTCCAAACGTGGGATTCGTGAGGGAACTTAACTGAACGTGGTATGCCGTAACGGAACGTACTGGCATCCGTCGTAGACCGTGGACTTAAACGGGGACATCCGTGGTTGACCGTGGACTAAACCGTAGTGTGCCTGGAGCCTCCGGGGCTACCCAGTCACGGTCGGTTACGGAAACCGTGACGAGTCGCAGGTAAACTTAACAAGACGTAACAAAACGTGAAAACGGAGACAAAAATAACCAAACTCTCACGACGCGCTACGTTTCGGACAAACGGGGCTGCCGTGGCTGCCGTGAACATGGTGTAAACGTAGCTTTAGATAGCACTCAAACGAAATTAAACAAATTGCTGGTCACTATGATTACACCAATGGCATGTTGGTGCTTATATAAAAATCATGTTGCGTGCAGAAAATATATCACAATGCAATAAATCCCCAAAAGGTTCTTAATGTACCCTTAAACATGGCAAAATTTGATTTTTACAATATAATGAGTCCAACTTGAACTTCACCCTAACAGAGAGATTTTACCCTTTCTCCGAATACATCTCTACAAGGTGTACACTTACTTCACAGTTTAATAATTTAATTGTTAGTTTCGTCTATCAAAAACGAGCGATATGATTGGTCGAAAAATTTAATTCATACCTCCATGAACAAAATTTTGAGTACGCAGCCATTTTGAATGCTTCCGCACAAAATAGTTCACTACAAAAAGGTATCAAAATTTGTTAAGTTGTTGTATTTTTCGCTCGATGCTATTAAATTATAAGAGATGAAGAGAATATTTTTTGTTTTCATGGAGGTATGAACCGAAAAACATAATCACACAATGTATGAATCCGCTTCGCGTATTCATACAGTGTGATTAGGTTTTTCAGTTCATACTTTTCTTAATGAAAAGAATAATAAGAATGAGAAGTAGGACGAGGAGATTGAAATCGAGAGAGACAGAGAGACCAGACAGACAGACAGACAGACAGACAGTCAGACAGATAGACAGACCTGGCAGAGACATTAATGGCGCACCAGAGAGAATGAGATAGAGAAAAAAAGATGTTTTTTGTCAACTTTGTGTGTATATAATATACCGAAGAGCTTATAAATAATCGAAAATACATCGCATAAGCCGATTTCATTTTTTCGAATGGCATGTCAATTGCTATTAGACATCCTATCTTAGTCATCCGAAGACCGTGATTATGCTGATCGCGAATAACCACTACAACAACAAGATATATCTGGTACTGAGCCTCTTTCATGCCAAGAAAAGTAAGTACCAAAAGTCCACTTTAAGAAACTGCAGCCAAAAGATCCTATCTAGCTATTTGTCCGTTAACATCTCATTAAAAGTCGGCAGCGAATAGCTAGATGCCTTCTCGAAATAATTGATTCAATTTTAATTACCTGCAGGGTCGTAAAAGGCCCGTTAACCGAAGTCTGGTTCTAAGTCAGGTATGTAGCACTTTCGACTAAGATAATTTCTCTACTATAACCCATCTCAATCTAGGTTTAGCGCGATAAACATTATTATAATGATTGTTACAATATTTGCCTTATTATTACTATTATTATTAGTTTATTTTGATTATCGATGTGGTCTGTAACTAAGCTCAAACAAAAAATATGATAGAGACAGACAGACAGGGATTAGAACTGAGACGAGTTTATTATCAGACTGCACTAATTATGAACCTAATTGACCTCTGCTGAATATGACATATCTTAAATATTTGTCTCATAGGGCTTTCGGGTGGTCCTTTTCTACAGAACTGTCACAAGAAGTTTTAAATCTGGCCACCCTGCACATTCTGTGTCAATCGTAAGATTTCTTGTGAAATCTTCAAACCAAGGTTGGTTGACTATTTTCACCAAAATACTCATTTGAAAGCTATTGAAATGGTCTACTATACTTCTATTAAAAAGTTCAGTGTTTCGTAACATTTTGTCGAATTAAATCAGGGAGACATAAAAATAATAGGACAAAAATGATCAAAGAACTTTTGATATGCAATACACACGCAATCAAAGATGAATTTCATAATTTATCTATTTATGATACATATTCAAATATCCGGAAAAAAACCCGACCCCCTAAAAGAAATATTTCATTAGAACTAGTTCAATGAATGCATTAACTTATTCCTATGCTTAGAATTGATTGAACGATCAATTTAGTGAAGAATACATAAAAGAAGTTTTCATACTGAGGACAAATATAGTACAAGATGGATATTTTTATAGGTTAAGGTGAAATGTGAGTTGCTCAAGTTGATAGATAATGATGAAAAGCTTCATTTGTTATAAATAATAACGGCAGTCCTTCTGTTTCGTCGTTTGGCAACCAAAACCTCGTATCCACAGCTTGATCATTGATCGCCTAACGACGATATATGAAAGTGTTGAAAGCAAAGAAATCACGATTGGGCCCCTGTATACAATAGACGAGATATATCTTCTATTATAATATCTATCTTAACCATCATACCAAAGAAGGTTTTTTATTCAAATGTAGTTCTGTAGGAATACACAGGTTTAAGATAGAAAATCTAGGGCCCTTAGGTTTTGCAAACAATTCTCTTGAGATTCTTCATCCCTCGGGCTAAAAACAAGTAAGTGTCGTAAGTCTGGTACCTGCTTATATAACCCACCATCTTGTCGTACAAAGGGCAGCGAAGTTCTACTTATCTATATTAGAGAAAAAGGTGATTTCGATATCGCTTCACTCGTAAGGATGATAATCAAGCGACAATAGTTTTATTGACCGTTCAGTGGGGCATCGAATATCAGCTCTAATTTCCTAAATCAATTTGTCGTATATAGTTTATGTGAGTCTGCGCGTTGCCTTTCCACCCATTTCCCATGAACGCCAAATAAAGGCTCAGATAATCATGTGCATCCACACCGTCATCCTCATTAGTGAAGGGATATCGAGATCATCTTTTCCTCTAATATTTTAGATATCTTTTAGAAAAGTAGAACGTTCGACGCTATTGGTACGATAAGATGCCGCACCGTCTGACCAGAGCCCTCACTATTCGCTTTGTAGATAGCTAATGATTTAAGTTCCTTTAGAAAACCAGCAGTTTTATTCAAGTTACTTAACATTACATCATGGGCCACGAAGAAACTATCTTGTACCATGGGGTGAATTGAGGGCAAGTTTGTATAAATGAACATAGAAAATTCATTTACAGCTACTTTCTTCGGGAAATTTCTGGTTGGAAATGACTAATATGAAAATAGCCGAACTATTTTAAAAGAAAGACATTTCCCGCTTTTTTAATACGATTCAATAGACAAAGGTAGTTTAATGAGAAATAGCCAGGAAACAGGGATTGGTCATAGATGAACAAAGAAATTTCATTTACAATTACTTTCTTCGTGAAATTTCTGGTTGGAAGTGACTGATATGAAAATAGCCGAAATATTTTCTTTGTACCAGCACACTTTAAAGAAAAACATTTCCGATTTTTTTCTTTTCCTTTTTTTTAATATTAATATTTTTTAATAGGATTCCATAACAATGGTAAATTAATGAGAAATTGCCAGAAAACATAGATTGGTCTATCGCATAAATCAGTTTTTGAGAAAATGCATTTAGTTTTCGTCATGTTGGTCAAAGAGGATATGTGCTAGCTACAAACTAGCCTGTCTTCCAGACTGTCAGTAAGTGCTTAGGTTTGAAAGTAACTAAGATACATCAATCGTGCAAATACATTTCAATCCTTTAAATTACCCCCCTTACGTCTCAAAAACAGAAAAAGATAACAGCTAGAGAAAAGAAAAATTTCAACTAAAATATAAGTATCAGTGAGACGGGGAGCGGGTCTAGCTACAATCCTTCATCATCATTTCTATGTATTGACTTTTCCCAAAATAAATGCTAACACTTTCTTATAAATCCTTTGCTGTCACTTCCATTTGATAAATCACTTAAGATGGTAAGACAAAGTATTGTAATTGTCATTTTATTTAAATTTATTACGCTTTGTTATGTATTACATGTTATTGTACTAATTTGTACAGTTGTTTGTCTGCAGATCAATTCTAAAGTGTTAAGAACGCAATAAAGGTGGAACAAATGTGGAACACTTAAATCCGATTTGCCATGAAACCCAATGCGCCATCTGTGACGACACGGCTAAAAATATTATAGATATTTTTGAAGAACTTATGGAAAGAAAACAACAAAAAAACATGTTACTCTTCACTATCCAAGTTATTCGTTCCCACGAGAGAGAGAGAGAGAGAGAGAGAGAGAGAGAGAGAGAGAGAGAGAGAGAGAGAGAGAGAGAGAGAGAGAGAGAGAGAGAGAGAGAGAGAGAGAGAGAGTATTTTGTGACATTTATTTAAGTGATATGTTGTATTTCTATAAAGAATATATAATTCAATGGCAAGTATCTTGATTTTTCTGTTAAGACAGATAAACATACAGATAGACAGACTTAAAAGGTTAATATATTAGAGAAAACGAGAATATTTAGTTTTGCGATCAAGGAATGTTACCATAGAAACTCATCTTGGACTGGCACTTTACACTGATATACACAAAAATAATGACCATTAATTACCAATTTTCCAGGCAGCTGGAAGTTGGAGCATTCACAGAGAATGACTGGGGTATGGGGTTATAGTGGAACCTAGAGAAAATGTGTTTGGGTTTCAAGCTCTTATTTCAGTCATGAACAAGTACGACACATATTGTGAACTTTGCGATATTGCGAATGTATCATTCATAAATATAGTACTTCAAACAATAACCATCCGGGGTGCAATTCTTTTACTAAATAGTTTTCATCCTACCTTTGAAAGATGAGGGGACATAGAATAAATCAGGGTTAACGAAGACAACCATCAGCCGTCATAGTTCGCTCAGTCTGATCAGATCGTAAACTTTCGCAACTACTTTTCTCCCGTGACGATTCAGACATCTCTATATTTTCTTATAATGAAGTCCAAATGTAAAATGAGTTCGTGAGGTTTAACAACAACAACAGCAATTAAAGAAAACACGGAGAAAGTTAAATGTTTTCACCTTCGGTCAGTCTGCACAGGGAGACCATACACGAAACTTCAAATTCGTCGTGAGTCCTGAGATCCGCCGCCGGCAAATTTATGCTGGTTTGATGAATTTTGAAGACAAAAACGGATAATCTCGCAAACAGTTTCCATCGCATTAATAGGTACTGTGCGGAGTGAGCAGGCTTACCAGGATCGAGACTTCTCCCTATCGCCTAATTACAATTGTAGATTGGTTATTCTACCTTGATATACACTCAATTTTGAAATACCACCTATGTGGATGGTTTGTGCTGGATCCGATCTATTTTTCTAACCGTCTGTCTGTCTCTCTCACTGTGTCTCAGAGCAGCTGTAGTTACATTGTTAAGTTGGTCAAAGAGGATACATGCTAGTTAAAATGCAGATCAAACAGATTCAAGGACATCCATGCGGAAAAAGTTATGCTTTTACATGGTTAGGAAAAAAAAATGTGTAAATATCTCCACTAGCTTGGTAATCAAAGAATGCTACCATAGAGCCCCGTTACCATGGAAACACCTCTAAGACTGTCCCATTGCACTGGCATGCGCTAAACTAATGAGTATCTGACCATTAAATACCCATTTTCTAGGCACCTGGAAGTTGGGGCAATGTACATTGATAATCAAACTGAGTAAAATTTGAAAAAAATGTGTTTCGTTTTCACGCTCTTATGTATATCATGAACGAGTATAACATAAATTACTTCCAATCATAACAACCCGGTTAGTATAAAGTCCAAGTAACTTTTAGTTTGGCCCGAATATTTAATGCCTATTTGCCGTTCAGCATATTTCATGTTATATTTCAAAGTTTTTGAATTTAAAATTAAACTTGTAGATACTTTTTTTTAATCTAATGCTGGGATAAGACGTTAAAATATGAAGCATTTTTCAAATCATACCGTTCGAGCCATAATGTCACCGGGGCTTTAAAAGATTGGGGGACGAAAAAAAAAGCATGGATAAAAAGACAATTATTTTTCTTTGATAAAACTTACACTGCTTCGAAAATTTCCCGCTGCATCTAGGATCGAACCAGAACAAAGTTTGGTCGTCCTCAAACGATTAATATTATAAGTTTATTTATTTGCTTTTTTCTATGTCTGCCCCTTCCCCCCCCCTCTCTCTCTCTCTCTCTCTCTCTCTCTCTCTCTCTCTCTCTCTCCTCTCTCTCTCTCTCTCTCTCTCTCTCTCCCTCTCTCTATCTCTGATTTGGAAGTGAATTTCCCTACGATAGTTCAAAGCTATATTAAGCCCCGTCACAAACACATACTCTCAGCCTGCTCTCTCTTACACCATATCCACTTCTTCTTTTTTGGACCACGTCCATAGGGCAGTGTTAGCGTGTATGACTCCTAGTCAAGGGGTCCCGGGTTCGATCCCTGGTCGCGGCGAATATCCTTTCCGACATTAGTCTCCCACCAATGGTTGATTGATCGTAAACCTAAATGGGATGATCAGCTGGAGGCTCAGAAAGGATTTAGTATTAGTACTGGTGTGAGAAATATCAGGAATCTATGGTTAGGTGCTTCAGCCGCCTCGACATGGCTGAAATTCTATCAAAATTGGCGTTTACCCCCCCCCCCCCCAACAATAATAATAACTTTCTCTGAGGCATTTCTTCTCTCATGGCCGATATTCATCATTAAATGATTGGACGATTACACCAAAGAACTACAACCGGAAATTGTTGGAAATAGTTTTTTAATTCAAAGGATTTTAGTTTGAGATTAAAATAAAAACGCGAAATGAACGACTCTCGCTAAGTAACATGCATTAGAACTATCTCCGCACTGTGTGCAAACAAAACCAGATGCTTTAGACATTAGAATTTAATGATCGTACAAACATACATCACTATCAAAATGACAGTCGTATTGAGTTACCATGGGAACCAACTATGCTGTCCGAAATAACTAGGTCCCTTCTCGATTCTTTCTCAATGTTTAACATCTTCAAGTGGCCGCCTGTCTTAGTCGACATATCGAGATGGTTATTCTTACATGATATATTCATGTACTGCCTACAACTTCTTTCAATGACATCTGGTAAAGGGTTTAAAGAGGCATGGAAAACCAATTCAGTACAAGGAGGGTTGTAAAGTGACGGACCACGTCTGACAATCAAATATGGATTACCGATAAAATCGTCCATTTATGCCGGGTGTGAACTTTTTTGTTGGTTTGACGACCTAAACGTTTTAACTACAGTACATCCAACCCGCAGATACGACTTTAAGATATTCATCCAAAATGTTGCCTGTTCATAATTCATGTCCAAGACAACATATCTTACAAAGTAACACACTTAAAATAACCTTCCTTGCATTATGACTACGATTTAAATCATATGTAGGCCCTACATGTTCACAAACTATTATTCTTTAGCTAATATCTCTCTGTTTTGTCTGATTTTGTCAATTCGCTCATCTACCTAACTGCGAAGACAATCAAATAATATTGATTTCAGTTAAAAGTAAGGTGATTTTGAATCACAATTAGGAAGTAGATATACATATATAGCTTGCCCGTGAACTATAACTAGGTCTCGAAACCTTCCACAAGCCAATCATAATTGTTTCCTTTTCAAAATTGAATGTAAATCAAGGTAGAATGCCCTTTCTATGACTGAAATATTGAAAAGAGAAAAGTCTGCACATGGTCAGCCTGCGTACCCAGAATAGTAGGTCAGAAAACGAACGAAACTGTTTGCTCTTCCGAGATGATCCGTTTTTGTGATCCGCCAAACTGATATATCGGGACTTCGCCCTTTAAACGTCGTCCATGGTCACACTGCGCGGGCTTTCCGGCATCAAAAATTTATATTTTTTACCAAGTTTTTCCACCTACCTGACTATGCAGACTATGCTTTCAGATTGAATTGCATTTCCTCTTTCACGTGCGCAAGACCAAACTTTTTTCTTCTTATTATTATCTTTATTTTCAAAATAGAATAAATAAAGTGCAAAGTGTTCAGTTCTCCCGTAATTTCAGGTAATATGGAGAAATGTGAATCGTTCCGGAAAAAAAAAAGATACAAGAAATAAGTTGCTAAATGTTCCGATCTGATCAGACTGTGTCAACTATAAAGGCTGACCGTGGTCGAATCTTTGTTCTTTTTTCAGATTCTATGTTGATCGCTAATCCTACCTCTATTTAAGATCTGGATCTCGGAGCTTATGCAGCCCATTTCACCTCCAATGAGTTCTTTTCTTTATGCACAAGTAAACAGTTACTTTTTTGTCAAGGAGGATATGATATTGTCAGAATGCGACCAAATTATAGTAAACACAGGTTGACATTTTGGTTGCACAACTGCGATATTTGATACACTTTTTAATAGATTCAATCAGAATTAATAAGATCCATCCTTACTATAAATAAACCAAGACCAAAAAGTATGAACTACAATTTGAATTTGACTATTTGAGTGTTACGGGGAACCAGTTAATTGGTAACTCACACTTCTCCATCTCCTTTGGGACTCATTTTAAACATCCTATTAAGTAAAGCCACTATTTACACAGAACTTTCAAATTGTCAAATAGCCCGCCGTGTACAATTACAAACAATTATTAATTTACCATTGAGTATAAATAAATATTTTACATTCTTATTTTTTCATTTTCCCCATGAATTTCAGACGATATGTTTTACTTTTATTATCATTTTTATTTTACGTTGGCTCAAAATCGGTGATTTAGCCATTGGCATTTTTTTTAGATAGAAAAAAAACTCGTTTTTATCTAACATTTATTCCATATCCATTTGATGGGCTGATGAAACCACGTAACTACAGCTGAGCTGAAATTAGATAAGAATTTAACCTATTATTTTACATCGAGTGGGAAACAAGCTTTTCAAGCCTCGATTCTGCTTCCTGGAGAAACAGCAGTACCCGCACAATTTATGTGGGCAAATAACAGACTCAATGTCGACAGATGCTCAAAAGAATCGAACTCTGGACCTTTTGATCGTGAAGCCAATACTTTACCTCTTAACCACGCGTTAAAATTCCCCTTAGTTGATACGTTTCGGAGGCTCGTTGACCGTTGGTTTACTAAATAATTCCCTTTTTTCTGATCATGTTTATGTTTTATCATTAGTCCGATTTTGAAAAAAAGTATGTTAAGTATATATAATGTCGGCATACATATTCCAATCATTAGCTAAAAAATAATTCTGAAATAAAAGGAAAAAATGTGATTTATGATGTCGTTAATTATTTTGTAAAACAGTCAAAGCTCTGCGAGGCTTATTTCACTCCCACACAATCCCGCCTTTTTACACCCGTGAAAAATTAAATTCGGGAAAAATGTGAAAAAGGAGAATTTTTTGTAATCAGGCGATTTCTCCTTCTTTCACAATATTTGTACGGTGTTTATCCCCTTCTTTGCAGCTCCAAAACAATTTGAATTTATATATGTTGCTTCTTTCAATTTATATATATCAGTCCAAACTTTTTTCGTCTGGTAATTGGTTAATCCGGGTCATAATTGTTTGAGAATTACAGATGAAAACGGAATCATCCATCGATTAAAACTACAATTTCTATCCCTTTATTGAAGTGGTCGTCTACTGACCGTCAATTAAAAGTTAATGTGTGTCTGGTTTATTTCACATTGACTGGCCGCTGCAAGAAAGGTGTATCGATAACGCTAAGTCCGTTAGCCAATGCAAACTTAAAGTGGAGGAGATTTCTTCGCATGTAATAAGAAAGAAACGGAAACACGTTTACTTAGATGAACATTTTTAAAAGCTAAGTTCGCCACTCGACTCTACATCTTATTTATTTTAATTATCATTTTTGATCGTGTTCTAGCCAGCTTTGTTGGTTAAGTGTGTCTTACCAATTTGTATTGATTAAGTGTGTTAACGTTCTTTTTCCTGATTATTAATTTGATATATTATTTATTTTCATTGTAATTATTCCGATTATCACCCCAATTAGAGAGGCATGGGATAAGATTTTCATGCGTAGAATATTTGTACTCGTGACCCTGCGTATTGGAACTTTACATTTTAGAAGTCGGCGTAGTTTGCAGTTTCTAGTCAATTTATTTTCATGAGCAATAGTATAAAAGAAAATCACAGACTTGGTAAAGGTCCAATTTCTGCATTGCACGTCATTTTCCAACAACATGCATTAACGGCTGCTCATAAATCGATTTTATTTTTCTTTGTCTCAAACACACATTTAATGCAAATGTCGACTTTCGGTGGTCCGTCTGTCTAGTTCTATCTGCATGTTACATAATACTTGTTGATCATTTTCATGATTTTGACATATAATTTCACATATTTTCACCTTGCTAAATACTATACTAAGCGCACACCACTTTGGGTAAAAACCGGTCACAACCTCAGACAACCAAACAAACAACAACAACAACATCCCCCGATATTATCGGTCTTCGATAAAAGAAACTGTAGTTAAGAGGTTTGTTCGCTTTCGGCAATATTCTGTTTAAGGGAAATAACCCCAAATAACTGTGTGAATTAATCAAAAGATTTGTAGATCGTTAATTATTGCAATTCAGTATTCCACACTCTCACGATCGTCATGTGTTATTTCGCTGTTAAAATTCTCGAACAAGTCAGCGGACAAAACAAAGTATAGGAATCTACGAAGCTCCACAACACAGGGCACCTGTCAAATTGGATTCTGGTCAATCATGATTGGCAGATCGCGGGAAAAATTCTCGCACGTGACTAGATACTCTCAACTTGATTGGATACTTATGTCAACATCTGAATCATTACAATATCGGCTGGAAATATGGCAGTGTGAACTGTGAGAGGAATAGCATTTATTCTGTATGTGTACTAGTGTATTGACCTGCATATAAGACTGATACATTAATATGGAGTAAATAATTGGTAAGTGTTTTATTCTCTTCACTGTAAATTTGCATTCGACCTGTTGTATGCGGTATCGGCTAACCAGGAAGGAAAAATGCGGGGGCGGTATAGAATACACAATCAACAGGCAGGGATATAGAGCTGAATATAATTGGAGTATTTCACTAACACGATAGCCTCGTGTAGTCAAAATGAAACGTTAATTCTCTATGATTATTGAAAAGAATGATGCTTTCTGCATAGTAGCCCAGGATTGAAAACCTCAGGAGTCAATCGATATTTCGTTTTTTTCCTCTACTTATAGACTCTGATGAGTTGTTGAATATTTTTTTCTCACAATATCGTATATTTATACTGAAATCGTTTTTAAATGAATTGCCCAAACTATGACTAGTCTAGTCATAGTCTCTTAACCCATTTCCAGACAATAAAATTCTAGACTGGTCCAAATTGCAGTTGCAGACAACAATTTGAAGTTTATCAATTGAGATTTTCCATCATTCTGGGTAGAAAACGTGTAAAACTTGTGACAAGCAAGTTTTTTCATTTCATACAATGTTTCCCAATGGTTTTTCTGAGGGAGGGTCAAAAAGTGTCATTGTGTGGGAATGAGTTAATGTACTTGTGTGTTCAGGGTCTATTGCTTAGTTTATGAGTAAGAATCTTTGAAAAGAAAAACAAACAAAACAGAGTAAAACAAAGAAAAGCAACAATAGCAACAACCATAAACAAACAAAGCAATCCCCAATAATAATTATATATAATAATAATAATGATAATAATAAAAGGATAAGATCAAATACATCTAATAATTATCTTTTAATCAAAAGGGTAATGAATATTTTCTCTTGTTTCTCTATCATTTTAGTGCTAACTGTTTTACTGTTTATATTAATTTTCACCATATGACTATATAGCGCTATTATTAACCAATTCCCTCACAATAATGCATTTTGGACCCCCTCCCTCCAAGGAAAACAAGTTTGAAAACATTGTGTAAAATGAAGAAATTGCTGCTTGCAAAAAAAAAATCTTCATTTTACACAATGTTTTGTACCAGATAAATTGAAAAAAATCTAAAATTTCATAATTTTTGAATTACAGTTTTTTATTTCTTACCAGTCTAGAATTTTGACATCTGGTTTATAGGTAAACCAATTCAAACACAATCAAGGCCTATAATGAAAAGCTTTGGAAAATCTCATGGAAAATGTAGAACTAACTTGTTACCTCCAATTTCTTCATTTTCCATACTGTTTTCTTCTCCAAACGATAGAGTGCCAAATTTAACTAACCTTTATAAATTGTTGTCAGTATTTTATTTCAATTTGGACATGTCAAAATATCGTTGTCTGATGTTAAGACATTTACCAGATTTAAGTCAGAATAAAGATTGCTCCATACCAAAAAAAATTGTAGATAGCATAATGGCATTAAGTCAAAACCAAGACGGCCATGACCATAGGGCAGTGGTAGAGCAGAGGACTCCTAGTTACAGGGTCCCAGGTTCGATCCCCTGTGTGGGCAAATATCCTTTCCGCCTTTGTCTCACACCAATGGGTGAATTATTGTAAACCTAAGTGGGGTGAGCATCTGGAGGCTTTGAATGGATGTAGTGGTAGCACTGGTGTGAGAAATACCAGGAATCCATGGTTAGGTTCTTTATCTGCTACGATATGACTGAAATATTGTTAAAAGTGGCATAAAAGCCCATGCAATCAATCAAAATCAAGATATCCCATTGGATAAAAACAATGTGAATATGAAGATAATTGAATTGTCACAAGCTGTATGCCTTATCTTCCGAAATGAATATTCCCAAGACTTGAGACTTCGAAAATCTTATAAGAAGTTTGCAACACAATAATACTTGACTTTAATAAATTTCAGTGATTGTACAGAAAAGGGTTAAACAGGATCATCAACATCAGATTAAAATACTTATTCATTAACCCCTTATCCACTTGGTAAAATTTTAGACTGTTCCAGATTAAAGGAAGTCGCGACGATATTTTCTATGTTCAAACTCTTTGTCTTTTGTGGTAGAAATTGTTGTGGATGATGAAGGAATTGTTTCTAACAACCAATTTGTTCATTTTTCACAATGTTTCTAAAGCTAATTTCTAAGGGGGGGGGGTTAAAAAACTGGGTTTTGTGGGTATGGGTTAATCCTTTGAAAAGAGATAGCTGACAGTTAGAATCAATTGATGAAAGATGAAAAAATGTGCTGGTAAACAAAGGTCAGATAAGAGGTGGCTCTAAACCACTCTTAACCAATCCCAATGATGTTTCTTTGTCGTCCTGTCGTCCCTAAAGAAAAAGCCATTGGGAAAATACTGTGTAAAATGAAGAAACTGCACATTGTTTTTTACCAAGAAAAATGAAAAAAAATCCAAAATTTCACAATCTTTAACCCATTACCAGACAACAAAATTTTAGACTGGTCCAAATTGAAAGGACTTGCAGATGATAATTTAGATTTTTCAGCCATCTTGGTAGAAAACATTGTGGAAAAATGAAGAAATTGCTTGTTACAAGAAATTTCTTCATTTTACGCAATGTTTTCCCAATTGTTTTTCTGAAGGGGAATCCAAAACATCACTGTGTGGGATTGGGTTAAATTGTCATCTGCTACTCCTTTCAATTTGGACTAGTCAATAATTTTGTCATCTTGGAATAGGTTGAATTGTTATTTCTCACCAAAACCACATTGTGTGGTAGTCTGCTTTGATTGAATTGTCAAAATAAGATCACTTCACCGAGGACCAGCATACGGTTTTGAGCAGAATTCTTTGAATAAATCCATGACAGAGTAGTTAGGGTGTGAGTTTTGGAAGTGGGAGCTTGAAAGTTTGAATCCTGGTGGATACCAGCTTACTTAGTTAGAACTAATGCAGTAGGTTGGTGACCCGCTTTCTAATGGGCCCCTACCGATATCCAGAGTTACACCGCTTAGTTTTAGTATTAGAGTGATCTCCCTTAAATCTTTGGGTAGTTCCGGTTAAAAAAATCAATGATATCGGTATCGAAAACATTAATAGGTTATTGCCAGCTCTTACTACCTGTCATCAATGTTGAAACCCTAGATGATCTAGAGACTACTTTATTTTAACAGCTGAGCTTAATTTTTAAAGCTAAGTGACGTTTTATGTGCTTATAATCTAAATGAGCCGATATGAAAGTGTATTTTTCGGATATACCCTAATTCTGGATATGCGTATGAATTACCATAAAAAGAGCTTTTTTGATCGAAATAAATACGGTGATACTCACGGAAATACATTCCGTTATTTCCTTTTTTAAAAAATGGTTTCACATGTCAAGCGGGGCTTTGAATTGATAAAATATCTGTCATTTTACAAACGGGAACTGTTACAAAGAAGCTCTCCATACGTCTTCATTTCATGACCACGGGAATTTACAAAATACCCTTTTCATTGATGAATATGAAATAAATTTAAACAGAATTTCACTGCATGATCCTCAACAAGCTTTGTAAAGTGTCTGAAGGCTTGTGGAATTGATTGTTGCCTCTTTAGGTCCTCCCAAGATATATCATTCGTTTCGTACCAATGGCAAGTAAGATATATCATTAATTTCTTACCAATCGGCAAATGATAAGGTCTAAGTAGGGTGAGCAGCTAGTTGCTCAGATGAAATGTCAGTTATGCTTAGTAACTGATTTAATGTTGAAAGTGGTATTTAACTGATAACTGCAGGGCAAAATATTAGACTGTGCCAAATTTAAAGGACTTACACATGATAACTTTAAGTTTGAGGATTTGAAGATATTTTCATCTTTCTGTGCAGAAAACATTCGGCAAAATGAAGAAATTGCTTGTTACAATTAATTTTTTTGTTTTACACAATGTTTTCCCAATTAATTTTTAAGGGGCGCCTAAAAGCGTCATTGTGTGGGAACAGGTAATCAATTTAAATCAATCAACCTGCACAAGCTTTAGCATCTGATATTAGATTTGTGCACAAATTTATATTTTTTATATAAAATTTATTCTGGTTAACCCTTGTTTATACGTCCCTGTTGCTTTCAAATTGAGAATGCTTTGTAGAAAAAGAATATGCAAATTGAGAATGCATTGTAGAAAAAGAATATGCTTATTTCAAGCAATTTTTTCCTTTTCCCCAGTATTTCTACCCTACTGAATGTTTTGTTTTTTTTTTAATTTATTGTTATACATCATTTCATGTATTTAAGTATTTGAGAAAAAGTGAGAATTATAATAAGTGGAATATAAAAGAGATTACCGTAAGAAGTGTTATAAAGATCATACTAAGACAATCTTTTTGAACGTGTTAATCCATTTACCAAATTCTAATTACTATATTGAGATATATCATGCAATGACATATATGATACAATGTATATTTACTAAAACTTCAAATCTTTTTGTTGTAAAATAGTGATCTTAAACATTTTTTTTTTTTTCAGATTTTTCTTACTTAAACATTTTTTCCAAATTTTTCTAAATGAGAAACATTTTGAAATAGATTTCCTTTACCTCTTGCATTTATAATCCTATTTAAAATGTACAAACTTGTAATTTCCTTAGAATTAGAGGAAATAGCAAATGACTTCCTTTGTTACTTGTAATAAAGAGATATCGGGTGAAAATCAAAAGTTAATAGCCGATCATTATGAGATATATCCAGTGATTATCCAAAATACCACCCATGGTCTATTAAGCAATCAGAGATACCGATCAGAAGCGTGTAAGTTACTTGGATTAAAACAACAGTTTATGAGAGGACATCGTTAACTTTCAAATTTGATTTACCCTTTACAGAAAAAAAAATCTCAGAACGAAAGAGGATACAAACAAAATTTTGATAGCCATGTGTACCAGAAATAATGGATCTTTCAAATGTGGAGAAAATCGGCGTAAAAAGTACTCTTTATCGCAATATTGTTATTCTTGGTTGTTGTTGTGTGGTTTCCTTGTTTTAATAAGTCTTTTCAAGTTAAAGAAGTAAACACAATGATTTCCTACAAAGGACGCATTTACTAATTTTGTTTCGAAAATGAGAAGTAAAATATGAAAACTAGGCGAGAATGAAATTGGTTCCTAGGCCGGTAGAAAAAAAACCGATTAAAATGTGTCAACGTTAATATAAATTACCACAACAATTACACATTCTAAGAGTATTTTAAGAGTACTCAACATTCCTCTGTATCAAATGCTGAAAAATATCTGATTCTAAGCATAATAGGAGCATTTAGTCTCTGCCCTTATATTCTCTATATAGCAAATTTAAACCAGAACTACCCAGTCAAGTCAAGGGAGTTAATTAAAGGGCAATTTTCAGGACAACTCCGTATATCGGTAGGGGCCCATTGAATTAATGAACACTGTTGGCAGATCTCTGCCAGGTGCCCATCAACAAAGAGAAGGGAGTGGGGATGAACTGTGCACAAAAGACAAAAAGTGGCTCATATTTCTTAACCCTAGTCATGCTGAATAAAATCTTCAAGAGAATTACATTAAATTCAAAGGGCTGATAGTACTGGATGCACTGATTGTGGCTTGCTGTCTTTTTAGCTCACCTGAGGACGTAGTGCTCAAGTGAGCTATTGTGATCCCCTTTTGTCCGGCCGTCATCTGTCGTGCCACGTGAGTCGTGCGCCGTGCGTCGTCCGTCGACAATTTCTTTAAACGACATCTCATCCCAAACCATTGGGCCAATTTGACCCAAATTTGGCAGAAATGTTCCTTAGGTGGTCCCCTTCAAAAAAAGCTAAAAGAATTGAAATCCGTTAAATACTCTGGTTGCCATGGCAACAAAAGTGAAATTTTAAAATAATCTTTAAAAATCTTCTCCTCCTGACCCAGAAGGCGTAGGGCCTTGATATTTTGCATGAAGCATCAGTATATTGACCTTTTTCAACATAGCTAAAATCATGATCCTCGGGTCCCCAGGGGCGGAGCCCCGGGGGGGGGGTTTTATATAGAAATAAAGAACGATTTTTTAAATGACATCTCCTCCCAATTCACAGGGCCAATTTGAACCAAATTTTGCAGAAATATTCCTTAGGTGGTCCCTGTTAAAATTAGCTAAAAGATTTGAAATCTGTTAAAAACTCTGGTTGCCATGGCAACAAAAGTGAAATTTCAAATTAATCTTTAAGAATCTTCTCCTCCTGACCCAGAAGGCATAGAGCCTTGATATTTTGCATGAAGCATCAGTATATTGATCTCTTACAAAATAGCTAAAACCATGATCCTAGGGTCTCCAGGGGCGGACCCAGGGGGGGGGTATAGGCATGAAGCATCAGTTCACTGACTTCTTTCTTATTTCCGAAATTACAACCCATGGAAAAAGTTTTTTCCTTCTTTCAAATCAGCACTAAAGCCTTGGAATTTGTAATTTAGACTTTTGGATCCCCAGGTTCATAGTATTTATATGTAATTGTGGCCCACTTGTTTCATAATCCTAACCTTTACATGAAATTAGACTGTTGAAAGAAAAAGAGCCTTTATCTCAGGTGAGCGCCCCAGGGTCAACGGCCCTCTTGTTATTTTTCCAAGTAAAATACCCTTTAAATCTAGTCTGTAAAACCTTTGAATTTGGAAAGATCTAAAATTTGCAAAACAGAAAAGGATTGAAATATGCCTAAAATATGGAAGGAGATTGTAAATTGTTTTTGTTTTATGTATTTCATTTATTTCAACTTTTTCATTCTCATGTTAGGATAAGGCAATTTCTTATCCCATTACCAGATGGCAAAATTTTAGACTGGACCCAATTAGGAGGAGTTGCAGATGAAAATTTAAAGTTTATGAAATTCTAGATATTTCACCTGTTTGAGTTGAAAAATTTTTGGAAATGGAGAAATTGCTTGTTACACAATGTTTTCGAAAGTTTTTTTTCCTAGCAGGTGTTAAAAAGTGTGATTGTGTGGGTTAACCTATTGCAAGAGGAACAAACTCCAAATTGATAGAAGATGTGGATGACTTTTCAAATTGCGATTAAAAAATGAATGCTAAATAAGGTAGAAAATGTGACGAAAGAAGATATTGGTTGTGACATATAACATTTAAAATTGTCATTAAAAAATTGATAACAAAAATTGGTTTTTTGGAAAACATAATGATGAAAGGAGAATTTGCTTGTGACAGCAATTTCTTATACTGTTTTCATTAGCTATATTTTGGAGGAATTTAAGAACATGGGATTGTACGGGTAAGGGATTTTTGGGGGGTCATGGCTAAAGAGAAGAGTTACTTGAACTCATAAGTCCATGTATTCTAGACACCACTGTGACAAGCAATTTCTTATACTGTTTTCATTAGCTATATTTTGGGGGAATTTAAGAACATGGGATTGTACGGGGAAGGGATTTTTGCGGGGTCATGGCTAAAGAGAAGAGTTACTTGAACTCATAAGTCCATGTATTCTAGACACCACTGTGCCAGGAAGAATCTATAACCTCTTAATTATGATGTGACACCACTAATGCCCTAGGGGGGTCCTATTTGTTGTCATAGTATACAGACTGTTTAGCAGGGTTTTAACACCCATATTTTGCACGTCTGGGACTTGCAAGTAGGTATCAAGAACTTTTAAGAAATACCTGATGGAGTCCCATAGATCCTGTAAGGCACAACTTCAGAAAAGAATTGAAGATTGTTTAACCCATAACCACACAATTACACTTTTTAAGGCTCTTAAGAAAAAAGCTTTGGAAAATATGGAAAATGAAGGAATTGTTTGTTACAGGCAATTCCTTCATCATCCAAAATATTTCCATAAAAGACAAAGGTTTTTTAAACTCTAGTCATCTGCAACTCCTTTAGATTCTGTCCAGTCTAAAAATTTACTGTCTGTTAACTGGTTAACACAGTCCTCAAGTTATTTGTTGTTGTCTTTGAATCTATGTAAATGATATTTTCAATTTCATAACATTAATTCAATTCTTATATGAAAGTTAAGGAATGTTTAAATCAGGGACTCCAAAACCTTCAGCAAGGACCCTTATGACCCTGGCTTTTTAGTGCCTTGGGCACAAATTTGTTGATGTCTGACTAAAACCCTGATTTATTGAACCCTCAACTAAATGTTTGACTCTGTTGAGATTGGAACCAGGGACCTCTCTGTCCTGAAGCAAGCACTCTACCACCCCTTGCACACTACCTGGCTACATTAGTTGTTAATGTTTAAGACTAGTACACGTATATAACTAGTATAAAAGAAATCATTGTCAAAAAAGTCAATGTTAACCCTTGTCATACTGATACTGGAATATCTTAGCCTACTCTATCTGGTTGATAAAATTATTTTTAACACAACATCAATCTAATGATGTTAACCGATTCCCACACAGCAAAATTTTAGACCGGTCCAAATTGAAAGAAGCTGCAGACGACAATTTCAAGTTGATGGAATTTTGAACTTTTTCGTCATTTTGGGTAGAAAACATTGTGGATAATGAAGAAATTGCTTGATTCAAGCAATTTCTTCATTTTCCACAATGTTTTCAAAAGCTTTTTTCTTGGGGGGCGTAAAAAGGAGGGATTGAGTTGTAATGGGTTAAAGTTTTAAGATATGGTCAGAATAGGATAAATATTTAGCAGGACTTCCAGGCTGTCAGTGAGTGTGCATTTGACAGTTACTAAGAAATATCAATCATGCCTTATATTTGATTCTCTGAAAATTTACTGAAATTACCTCACTTAACATCTCATAATCTGACAGTCCTTCGATTTTTAATGCAATTCTGAAAAAGGATTTTATTTGGTATTTTTGAACTTTGGGTTTTCTATGATTTTATAGATGAATTGCATCAAAACTGGATAAACCCTACATTGTAGGTTATTAGAAAAGTTTCAAGATGATGCATGTCAGTACATACAAAATAGGGTTTCAATAAATAATGATCAAATTTCAGAACATCAACACATTTTCTAGTTTCAATGGACCAAGGGGCAGTAGTAGGTTGTCCTTATCATGATGTCCTGGGCTTAGCCCACGGCACAACGAATCATTTTGAGCAACTGGAGGCTCAAAAGGATGCCATGGTAGTACTGGTGTTAGAAATATCAGGAAACCTTGGTTAGGTGCTCTAGCTGTCATGATAAGACTGAAATATTTTTCAAAAGTGTCTTTAAATCAAATTCTATCAATCAACTATTTTTAGTGTATTGAGTAATTTGTAACTGCCTAATTTACTTGTAAGTTGGGAATTTGCCCTAGATTCAAGATAGATTGTAAAGTAGAAATGGAATTGATGTTGAATGAAGTTGGATATTGATTTTCCTTTCTTGCTATATCATTTTTATTTTGACCCTCTACTTAATAACCTATTACCACACAATCCTGCATTTTTACTCAACGAAGAATTGTACATATTGAAAATGAAGCAATTATTTTCCTTTGCCACAATTTTTCCTACCCTGAAGAACGTAGAGCTTTAAAATTTGATCAATTTGAAACTGTCGTCTGGAACTTCTTTAAATTTGGACCAGTGTGAACTAGTGTTGTGTGGTAATCAGTTAAATGACAGGGACTGCTTAACACAGATGACAACATTTAGACTGGTCCAGTTGCAGACGACAATGTTTAGTTGATGAAATTTTAAAGATCTTTTGTCTTTTGAGGTAGATTGATTAACTGAATAGGGTTTAACGCCACTTTTAACAGTATTTCATTCATATTAATTTCTTCATTTTCCACAATGTTTTGCATGGCTCTTTTGTCATAGCTTCAGATGGTGGGCCACAAGACCCATCAAGCATGAATCTGTCATAGCTTTGGATAGCTCCATTCCCACACAGTGACGCTTTTACAAGCTTTTGAAAGCTTAAGAAAGCGTTGTGGAAAATGCAGAAGTTGCTTGTTACAAGCGATTTCTTTATTATACACAATGTTTTCTACCACAAAAGACAAGGATTTGAAAGATTCATCAACTTAGAATTGTCTTCTGTAACTTCTTTGAATTTGGATTGGTCTAAAATTTTATCGTGTGGGAATGGGTTAAGTGTAAGGGCCACATGACCCATCATGCATGAATTTGAGGGGTCATTTCTAAAAACATGGGTCACAGTCATACTCATGTTTTAAACCTGTACAAACTCGGGGGTTTTATGTCACTATGATTTTATACTTGAGAAAAACATTTTGGACACAATATTTTCTACAACAAAGGATTGTTTAATTTTGAATTGCATACAATTGAAAAAGTGAGTGCAATTTGAAAAGTTACCAACTTACTTGTCAGAAAATATTGTGGGAAGCAATTTCTTCTTTTCCCACAATATTTTCTCAAGTATAAAATCATTGGGACATAAAAAAAAGGAATTGTGAAGGAAAGGTTTAATAATATTCTTCTCAGAAACCAGTGGATTTCAACCAAACTTAACAGAAATGATATGTGGATGACCCTGCATCAAATTCCTTCAAATATTTTGATTGGATAAAAAACATGACTTTAATTGGCTGGACTATTTCCATAAATGGTGAAAGTTTTGAAAATGTTCTTCTCAGAAACTTAAGTAGGGGATAGATTTCGGCCAAATTTTACAGGAATGATCCTTTAATAGGCAGGGCTTATTTCCATATATGGTATATAGTGAAAACTCCTCAGAAACCAGTAGATGGATTTTAACCAAACTTTACAGGAATGATCCTTGGCTGACCCTTCCATCAAAGAATTTTAAATGGATGAAAAACATGGCTAAACAGGCAGGGCTTATTTTCATATATAGTATATAGTGAAAACTTCTCAGAAACCAGTAGATGGATTTCAAAAAAATCTTACAAGGATGATCCTTGGCTCACCCTTTATCAGATTCCTTCAAAGAATTTTGATTCGATGAAAAACATGGCTTAATAAACAGGTCATATTATCGTTTTATGCATCGTTGTGATGTGTTTTAGCTACTTCCTTGGCACAAGCAACTCTTTCCTCCAGTTTGTTCCAATCCTGCGCTGTTTTTATAAAAAAAAAAATGTTGGTATTGGTATGTATTAGCCTGTTTAATGATCTAAGGCCATCTTTGCCCACTTGTTGATATTCCTTTTAGTTATCAAACTACAGATGATCTCAGAGCCGCAACTCTTTGAATTCATCTGAGAACCTAGTTCTGTTGACAAATAAGGGAATGGGTTTTATACAGGGTTAATTAAGGTAGATTCCTTATGTTTTGTGGTTTTCCAGGGCCTTTGGAAAGAAACTTTGAATTGTTTGTCTTTTTTGTTGTGGTTTAGAGATGTTTAGAGCAGCAGAAGACACAAAACATCCAGAGAAGAAACCAGGACATGCTTTTATAGAAGTTTAATTTGTCCATAAGTAGCTCAGTTGACCAGTCGCTGACTCCCACCCACTTAGTCCATTGGTGACGCCCACTCACTATGTCTGGAAGTTTTGCTTAAATTTTTAATGGCATATTTTGCGAATTTTATAGCGAGTAGCTTAGAACAGAAAGGTAAAATTGTTGGCTTGTGAGCTACAGCTTGAATAAGTTGTAGGTATGAGATTAAAGTAGCCAAACCAACAAAAATACTTCACAGAAATGGCGGCCAATATTAGAGTTCAAACTTCACAGCCACCGTCATAGCACAGTTGTTAGGGCACGCAATCTTCAATCACTGGATGTCAAGGGTTCGATCCCCACGGCGGCACATATCCTTTCAGACATTTGTCTCTCACCAATGGATGGATAATCGTAAATCTAGGTGGGACAATGGCTGGAGGCTAGGAAAGTATTTAATGGTAGTACTGGTGTGAGAAATACCAGGAATCCATTGTTAGGTGTTCCAGCTGCTGCTATATGACTGAAATAATGTTAAAAGCCCCATTCAATCAATCAATCAAACTTCAATCCAGGTCTAAATGACTGATTTGATTGATTAAATGTTTTTTTGATTGACAGCTTCCTATGCTTCAATCATTGGATGTCATTGGTTCTATCCCCAACAGCGGCACATATCCTTTCCGACATTTGTCCCCACCAATGGGTGGATAATGTAAACCTTAGTGGATAGCAGCTGGATGCTAGGAAAGGATGTAGTGGTAGTACTGGTGTGAGAAATACCAGAAATTCATTATTAGGAGCCCCAGCTGCCGGGATATGACTGAAATACTATTAAAAGTGTTGTTAATCCCCATTCAATCAATCAGTCAAATGTTTGACAGCTGAGATTGGTCAATGTCCAATCAGATTTTACTAAATTGTACCATTATAACTTTAATTTACTAGTACCCCTGATAATTACTTTATTAATTGAAGTGACCTGACATAAGTTTTTCTCTGCTACAAAAATGGCTTTATTTTTACAGAACAGATTTGGGGATTAAGCATGAAATTAACAAATACACAGCCTTTGCAGAACAATTTTGTTAAGAAAAGTCTTGCAAAAATAAAAGGAAAAAAGAAAAAATATTTCCAAGACATATTTTGCAAATGGAATTGAGGTACAAACTAATCATTTCATGTTAGTGTTTTGCAAAGCAACAGATTAAGGGTGTAGTTTGGATAAAAGATTCAGATATTTTATGAGTTTTTGTCAAGCCCACTTGTGGTGAGCGAGACAAAGTTGTTACTATGACAAGAAGGTGTATTTGCGTTAGTGCGTTAGTTAGTCCATAAGTCTGTCTGTCCGAATTTGTCCGGACAATTACTCCTACATTTATGGATAGTTTCAAAAAACTTGGTGCATTTATTCTCCATCATGAGTAGATGTGCAATTTGAAATAATTTTTGGGATAGTTCTAATGTCAGGGTCACAGCTAAAGGTCAAACACTATGATTGTGTTTGTCCGGACAATTACTCCTACATTTATTGATGGATTTCAAAATAGCTTGGCGCAATTATTGTCCATCATGAGTAGATGTGTCATTTGAAAGAATTTTTGGGATAGTTCTGTCAAGGTCACATCTCAAGGTCAAACACTAAAATGATGTTTGTCCAGACATTACTCCTACATTTATGGATTGATTTCAAAATAATTTTGTGCAATTATTCTCGATCATGATTAGATGTGTCATTTGAAAGAATTTTTGGGATAGTTCTGTCAAGGTCACAGCTGAAGGTCAAACACTAAAATTGTGTTGGTCCAGACAATTACTCCTACATTTATGGATGGACTTCAAATAATTTGTCACAATTATTCTCGACTTGAGTAGATGTGCCATTTGAAAGAATTTTTGGGATAGTTCTAATGTTAAGGGCATAACTCAAGGTCAAACACTATGATTGTGTTTGTCCAGACAATTACTCCTACATTTATTGAAGGATTTCAAAATAGCTTGGCACAAATATTTTCCATCATGAGTAGATGTGCCATTTGAAATAATTTTTGGAATAGTTCTGTCAAGGTCACAGCTCAAGGTCAAACACTAAAATGATGTTTGTCCAGACATTACTCCTACATTTTTGGATGGATTTCAAAATAATTTTGTACAATTATTCTCGATCATGATTAGATTTTGCCATTTGAAAAAACTCTTTGCAATAGTTTTAATGTCAGGTTCACAGCTCAAGGTCAAACACTAAAATTGTGCTTGTCTGGAGCATGATGCCTACAAAACTTTGCAGGCTCAACAGCTTTTGTCCATGGACAACCATCTAGTCTGAAACATTGGGTTTTTCTGAGAACTGCAAATTTAAGGCCTTTATTACTTCTTTCAACCTATGCTTACACAGTTCGAGTTTTTTACTCCCTTAAGTAAAAAAGTCTGGGAAAATATTAAGGAAAATAAAAAGATTGTTTGATATAAGCAATTTATACTTATCCACAATGTTTTCTACTCAATAAGATAAAGACTTTTTAAGTTTCATTAATAGAAATTGTCGTCTTTAACATCTTTGAAGTTAGACAAGTCTAAAATTTTGTTGCCTGGTAATGGATTGTTTAAACATATGGTTATGTCAGCTTCTGTGAGAATTTTAGAGGAAAATATGGTATTTACTGAAACGAAATGCACCCCCATACTTTGAGAAATCTAGGCCATTTACAGTTCAACAGTTGCAGCAGTGTAATAAACAGTGAAAACTTGTGTTTATCAAACAGTCTCTTTGAAAATCTATAAATGATTTGAAGTGGAGGTTTTATTGGGTTTGAATAGGATCCCAATCTTTATTTGAAATCCTTAATTTTGATAGGACTTGACTCCTATGAAATTTACAAATTTCTAAAGAAGAAAGATTAAATGGGTTGGTGACTCCACCCACTAATTCCACCTGCCACACCCACTGACTCAGACAGGAAGTTCAACTTTGATATAAAATGGCATTATTTTGTAAAATTTATGACCAGAGACATTCAACAAAAATAGAAAATGGTTGGTTGGCGACCTAAACATCATAACTACAGCTTATTTCAGGTGTGGTTATGAATTTTTAGCCGCCAATCCAACTTAGTAATACTTGGTAAACATGTCTGCCAATGTCAGAGTTCATATTTCTGTTCTGGTCATAATGAATGATTTCATTTGATCTATTCATTTAATGAAAGCTGTAACTTCTTCAATAAGTGCATTAATAAACATAATAATTTTGTTTGAGACTTTGAATTCCCTGGTAACAATCCTCACCATGGATTTGAAGAACAAAAGGATACCTATTTGGCTTAGTGGTTAGGTGGCAGACTATGACTGGCAATGTCAATGTCAGCCTGTTAACCCATTCCAGCCTGTTAACCCATTCCAACATAGCAAAATTTTAGACTGGTCCAATTTGAAAGGAGTTGCAGACGACAAATTTAAGTTTATGAAATTTAAGATTTTTCATCTTTCTGGGTAGAAAACATTGTGTTAAATGAAGAAATTGCTTGTTACAAGCAATTTCTTCATTTTACACAATGTTTTCCCATGTGTTTTTCTTGAGAGGCGTCCAAAAGTGTCACTGTGTGGGAATGGGTTAAATAAGGGCCTGGCCATTATTCACAGGGATAACTGACAGATTGTCACTGTCAATCAAAAGTTTGATTGGCAAATCAATTCATTCATTTAGACCAGAAAAGAACTTTAGGCTCTGACATTTATATTAACCCATTACTAGACAGCAAAATTTTAGGCTGGTAAAAATTGAACGGAGTTGCAGAGGACAATTTAAAGATTTCTTGGTAGAACAGTTTAATTTTCTTATTATTAAAAATTGTCTCCTCCTGACATTGAGGGGGAATAGCATGAAGCATCAGTACATTGGCCTCTTTCAAAATTGTTAAATCATTACTCATTAGAGTCCAAGGTGGAACAAGCTTATATAGAAATAAATGTGGATTTTTCTAACAACATCTCTTCAAAAACCACTAGCCAAATTTCAGCTTAATTTGGCATAAATGTTTCTTATGTGGTCCTATTTAGAAATTGATAAGAGTATTGAAATCCATGGAAAACTCAGGTTTCCATGGCAACAAGAGTTAAATTTTCAATCTTTGAAAATGATCTCCTCTGGAGAGCCTTGATATTTTGCATGGACAATCAGTATGTTGACCTCTTTCAGAATTGTTAAAATCATTACCCCCAGAGGTCCTTAGGGGCAGAGCCCAAGGGTGATGGGGGCCAATGTAGAAATTAAAAAGCAACACTTCCCTATCTACCTGGCAATTTTCAACCAATTCTGGTAGGAATAACCTGTAGGTTTGCCCCTTTCTATACGCCCGAAAAAAAAATATTTTGAAAAAATATTCTCCTCCTTACACATTAGTCCTATAACCTTTGAATTTGTCATTAAAAAATTGGGATCCCCATGTACAGAGCCTATGTAAGTACATGTATATAGTATGGTCAGGCCCACTGTATCATAATCCTAACTTTAACATTAAATTAGACTGTTGAAAGGAAAAGATCCTCCTTTATATCAGTTTAGTGTCCCAGGGCCAATGGCCCTCTTGTTCTGACATTTATATTTACCCATTACTAGACAGCAAAATTTTAGGCTGGTAAAAATTGAACGGAGTTGCAGAGGACAATTTAAAGATTTCTTGGTAGAACACATTGTATCAAATGAAGAAATTGCTTGTTACACGCAATTTCTTCATTTTACAGAATGTTTTCCCAATTGCCTTTTCTTGAGGAGCCTCATCATGTGGCAATAGGAAGTATTTTTGTTGGTTGGCAAATCTAAAGTTATTCTAGCTGCAGTTAAGAAGTTTACATTGTAAACGAACAATTACCTTCTAACCAATTCCCACACAATTCCTTCTTTTTACTCGTCTAAAGAAGAAAAGCTTTGGAAAACATTGTAGATAATGAAGAAATTGCTTGATACAAGCAATTTCTTCATTATCCACAATGTTTTCTATCTAATAAGCCAAAAATATTAAATTCCATCAACTTGAAATAATGTCATCTGCAGCTTCTTTCAATTTGGACCAGTCTAAATTTTGTAAACTTTTTTAGCTCACCTAAGCACGAAGTCCGTCAACAATTGCTTGAAACGATATCTCCTCCTAAAGTACTGGGCAAATTTCAACCAAATTTTGCAGAAATGTTCCTTAGGAGGTCCCCTTTAAAAATTCACTCGGGTCCCCAGGGGGAAGCCCCATTGGGATGGGGTTTATATAGAAATAAAGAACAATTTTTAAACAACATCTCCTCCCAAACCACTGGGTCAATTTGAACCAACATATTTACCTTTTTCAAAATAGCTTAAATCATAATCCTTGGGTCCCCAGGGGCGGAGACCCAGGGGCAGAGCCTCAGGGGGATGGGGGTATATATAGAAATAAAGAACGAATTTTAAACGACATCTCCCCCTTAACCAATGCGCCAATTTGAACCAAATTAGGCAGAAATGTTCCTTAGGTGGTCCCCTTTGAAAACAAATAAAAGAATTGAAATCCGTTAAAAACTCTGGTTGCCATGGCAACAAAAGTGAAATTTTAAAACAATCTTTGAAAATCTTCTCCTCCTGATCCAGAAGATATGGAGCCTTGATATTTTGCATGGAGCATCAGTATATTGACCTCTTCCAAAATAGCTAAAATCATAATCCTCTGGTCCCCAGGAGCAGAGCCTTGGGAGGGGGGTAGGCATTAAGTGTCGATTCACAGACTTCTTTCTTATTTCTGAAATTATAACCCATGGATCTAGAGGGAGGAAAATTTGTTTTCCTTCCTTCAAATTGCCCCAAAGCCTTGGAATTTGTAATTTTGACCTTTGGATCCCAAGGTACATAGTCTATATATGTAAGTATGACCCATTTGTATCATAATCCTTACCTTTACATGAAATTAGACTGTTGAAAGAAAAAGAGCATTTATCTCAGGTCAGTGCCCCAGGGCCAACGGCCCTTTTGTTACAAAAACAGTGTCATCTATTACCTTGATTTGGAACTTCAGTGGTCATCATGGATCAGAGAAATAAGAGCACCTGTTCGGTACTAGTGATTCCTGGGAAGCACAAAGTGATTTCTGTTGATATATAAGTGAAAGACTTTTCAAAATGATGTTAACCCTTGTCATGCTGATCCTGGAATATTCCTTCTTTGACAATGGCTTTGGCAGGTGTATAGAGTAAACAAACAGTTTGAGGCAACCATTTTGAATGTTTGTAGCAAGGATAAAAGTTTTGTGAGATTAGGAGGGGGAGCAGTTTAGATTGCATTTATTTCTTTATAGCTCACATGAGCATGATGTGCTCTTGGTGAGTTATTGTGATCGGTCATCGTCTGGCGTCCGTCTGTTTACAATTAGAAAAAATCTTCTCCTCCTAAACTAACCATAGAATTTAAACATACTTCATAGATATGATACTTAGGTAATGCTTTTTCAAAATACATCAGAGATTGATTCCATGAAGAACTTTTTGGTTGCCATGGCAACCAAGTGAAAAAACTTAAAAAATCTTCTCCTCCCAAACCATAATGCCCAGATATTTGATATAGATCATCATCTATTGACCCTCTACCAAAATACTTCAAAGAAGTACCGTTCTCTGAAAATTAGCACTTTTCTGTGCGATCTCTGATTTAACATAGAAATATAGAAGGAAATCTTTAAAAATCTTCTTATCTCAAACCATAAGGCCTAGAGCTTTCATATTTGGTATAAATCACCATCTGGAAATTAGCACTATATTTTGGGATCTTTAACACAGCAAAATTTTAGACTGGTCCAAATTAAAAGAAGCTGCAGACGACAATTTCAAGTTGATGGAATTTTAAATTTTTTTGACTTTTGGGATACAAGCAATTTCTTCATTTTCCACAATGTTTTCTAAAGCATTTTTCTTGAGGGGCGTAAAAAGGAGGGCTTGTGTGGGAATGGGTTAATATACCTAGAAATAAAGGAGAAAATCTTCTTTTCCAAAATGAATTGGTGTAGGGCTTTGATATTTTGTATATATCACAAAGCCTTGAACCATCATACTTATGTGAGTGATATAGGACCATCATACTCCACTTATTTTGTTTCTAGTCCAACCCAAAAACTTTGGAAGACATAACAACATGGTGAAAGATCCATGGGAAGGTTTCAATCATATAAACCAATTCCCACTTTTTTTGATGCCCATAAGGGAAAAAAGCTTTGGAAAAAACTGTTGAAATGAAGAAATTGCTTGTTACTCCAAACATTAAACCATCTCCTTTGGAATGTTGCTGGATCAATGGTTTGTGACTGGACTATCAAAAACAGACTCCTAACTGCTGGAAACATGCATTACTGAAGTTGAACCCCTTGAACCTGTTTGGATGATTGAATTTAAAAAAAAGAAAATGCCTGTGAAGCTTCACGAATAAAAACAACCAAAAATACTTTCAAGCAAATTTGGAAGAATGTTCCTTAGTTGACTCTTTAAAATTGCTAAAAGAATTGAAATCTGTTGAAAACTGGTTGCTATAGCATCAAAAGTGAAAAAAAACCTTATTATTAAAAATTGTCTCCTCCTGACATTGAGGGGGAATAGCATGAAGCATCAGTACATTGGCCTCTTTCAAAATTGTTAAATCATTACTCATTAGAGTCCAAGGAGGAACAAGCTTATATAGAAATAAATGTGGATTTTTCTAACAACATCTCTTCAAAAACCACTAGCCAAATTTCAGCTTAATTTGGCATAAATGTTTCTTATGTGGTCCTATTTAGAAATTGATAAGAGTATTGAAATCCATGGAAAACTCAGGTTTCCATGGCAACAAGAGTTAAATTTTCAATCTTTGAAAATGATCTCCTCTGGAGAGCCTTGATATTTTGCATGGACAATCAGTATGTTGACCTCTTTCAGAATTGTTAAAATCATTACCCCCAGAGGTCCTTAGGGGCAGAGCCCAAGGGTGATGGGGGCCTATGTAGAAATTAAAAAGCAACACTTCCCTATCTACCTGGCAATTTTCAACCAATTCTGGTAGGAATAACCTGTAGGTTTGCCCCTTTCTATACGCCCGAAAAAAAATTATTTTGAAAAAATATTCTCCTCCTTTCACATTAGTCCTATAACCTTTGAATTTGTCATTAAAAAATTGGGATCCCCATGTACAGAGCCTATGTAAGTACATGTATATAGTATGGTCAGGCCCACTGTGTCATAATCCTAACTTTAACATTAAATCAGACTGTTGAAAGGAAAAGATCCTCCTTTATATCAGTTTAGTGTCCCAGGGCCAATGGCCCTCTTGTTCAAAACTACTGAAAGATTTGAAAGCATTGGTTGCCATGGCAACATAAGTTAGTTTTAACTAAATTTTAAAGGAGGTCTTCCCCAGACCCAGTTAGTGTAAGGCCTTGAAGAAAAAGAATCTTATCTGAGGTGAACACCAGGGCCACAGGCCCTTTTGTAAAAGAAATAGTATATTTTTATATATCTTGTTGGACCCATTCCTGGTGTTGCTATGGGCAGAAATATAGCTTTTGTTATTCAATCAATAAAGCTAAATCTCTTTTACACTGAAACAAACTGATTATCTTCAATATCTTTGTATAAGATTTCTTGATATGAGTAAGTAGAGGAATCTGTATTTCAATATTGAAGGCTGTTTTGTGAGAAAGTATTGAAAAATGCTCTAATAAATGGACACTTATACTGGATTCCCATAGCAACATCAGGAAATGGAGAAACAATATTTGTCTATGATCTTTCTCTAACTGTAATGATCTCTGATGAGAGAAAGCAATGTTTTTTAACTTCTCTAGCAGATTAAACAATTCATGGACGGATTTATTTTCTTTTGTTGATATTGGTCTGTCTGTCTGTCTATCGTAGACCAAACATTGTCCGGATGATAAATTGACAATAACTAGAGCAAAGATCATCAAATTTGACTTGGTCTTGGTGGCCATCATAGTGCAGTCGGTAGCGCATCAGACTCCTTATCTTCAATTATAGGATGTCATAGATTTGATCCCTGGCAGCGGCACATATTCTTTCCGACATTTGTCTCTCACCAATGGATGGATAATTGTAAACCTGAGTGGGATAGCAGCTGGAGGCTAGGAAAGGATAGCTGGTAGTACTGGTGTGAGAAATACCAGGAATCCATTGCTAGGTGCTCATGCGGCCGCGATATGACTGAAATACTGTTAAAAATGATGTTAAACCCATTCAATCACTCAATCAAACATCTCGGTCTGGAGATGATCCTTGTTGATTTTTAGATCAATTTAAATAAGAAAGAAGTATGACCTTGAACTCTTTTGTATATAGGTAAAATCTCACCAAGCCTTGTTGTGATGAATTGATCTACTTTGCTCAAAGTTCACTCAGACAATTGTCTAGGGGTATAAATAAATCCTATTGCTTTCAAGATCAATCCATTAAAAGTCAAGGTCACAGGTTGACCTTCAACTGTCTGATACAATCAATTGAAGGTCAGTGGTCAATATTGTTGGACAAAGATTTCAGCTATGATTGCCTAATTTGGCCAAGACATCCATTGGACCAGTCTAAATTGTTGCTCTCTGGTGAAGTTGTAAGTACCTAAATGAATAGGACAGTAACTTTAGACATGCACTAAGCCCTGGAATGATTTATTTAGCGTTATTATGGAACAATTATGCTCAGTAAACAGTGTTTATAAGCTAAATATTGGTAAGGTTATTAAGATTGACACCTGGTATAGTTGTAATGCACAAGTCAGGTGTGTGTTTGCCTTGAAACAGAAGCTTACATTAACCTGCCAAACAAACATTCCACATCCATTCACCTATAATCAACCAATGATAAATTGTACAAAATGATGATTATAAGGTCCTTTGGGAATTATTAGTAATTAACACTTACCTGTACAATAGCTTTTAGGTTTTGTGTTAATCAAAATAGTGTTTGAAAAGAATAATGTGATAGTAACAAGCAATTCCTTCGTTTACTGCATATGCTAAGTGTTTCTCGATTTACTCTCACTTTGAATCTTGTAACTGTTTTGCATTACCCATTGCCACAAATTCTGTTATTTTACTGCCTTGAAGAAATATAGCTGAGAAAAGCAGGGTAGCCATTCACGTACTGCAGTACGTAATTCACGTACAACTACGTCGGTTCACGTACAAATCTCACACCAAGACGTGCATGAACATACAGAAAATTAAATGAGCGTAGAAACTAAAATGCCATTACGTGTGTGTGCATTCAAAGTTATTAGTGTATAAACCGCGAAACTCTATGTGCATATTTTTTCCTAAAACCCCAAAAATTGCACACAAAGTAGAACAAAATCGTATGGGGGGGCAAGTGATTTCCCTTTCATGCGACGGGAACCATTGCTTCTTTCTGGTCTTTTTCGACTAGAGAATGGGGGAACATTCAGTTGGAAAAGTTCGTATAATGAGGATCGTGATAGCCTCACTATTTTGTTTTAAAATAAGTCAAAAGTTGCGCTATTTTTCAAACAAAACGCAAGATATTTACGTGTTTTTGTCGAGAAACTAACAAGAATTCATACTATAGAATTTTATTTGATATTGGTTTCTCTTGTAAGTTCCATTGTACATGTAAGTCGGGACATGACAAAATGGCACCATTCATTTAACATTGTAGTTTTGTTTTAGCTACGTAATTTGCTGTATGTCTTAAAAAACCATGTCTTTTTCTTCACAAATGATGACCTTTAGACAATAATAAGGCCATTTGATATTTTCTGTACCAGAATCGTTTCAATACCAGAGTTAGAACTAACAATAAGCTGACATGCCTGGTATGGCCTGCTCCAAAATGTCATCCCTACCCTCGTAATAAACTTGTTGAGTTGTTGAGCCATCACTCTCATATCCCATTCAACCCTTCCAAAATCCAATAGTTATGAAAAAGTGAATTGTCATAAATCAGCTTTTCCTTCTCTCTATATTTATCTGAAACTTGCACATGACGTGTGGCACTTATATACTGATTATTAACAAAGTATATAACCAAAACATTGTCATTTGGTTAAGGGTTCAGATTTGTATGGTGTACTCTTGAATCTGAAAGTAAAGGGTACGTGGTACCCCAAGATTTTTCTTTGTACCCCCATTTCATAACCTAAGGGGTACATGTACCCCAAAAATGAAAACCCAGTGGGCATGCTGGGAAAGCATGTTAAATTGCTCTCTCCTTTTTCACCCATCAGGCACTTTTTAGCTCACATGAGCAGAACATGATCAAGGTGAATATTGTGATCACTTGTCATCTGTGCATCAAAATTTGTTACCCTTAACCCACTTTCAGTTGACAAAAAATTAGGCTTGTCCAAATATGAAAAAATTGAAGATCACAAATTATAGCTGACAAAATCTTATATATCTTTGTCTTTTGTGGTAGAAAACATCATGGGTAATACAGAAATTGCTTATAGAAAGCCACTTTTTCATTTTCCACAAGGAATGGGTTAACCACCAAACGGATTCATTGAATTGGGCTGAAACTATGTGACAATGTTCCTTAGGTGAATCTCTACTGAAAAGAAATAAATTTTGTCAAAAATAAAAGAAATAAATTTTGTCAAAAACTCTGGTTGCCATGGCAGTAGAAATAATAACATATAGAAACAAAGAAAGGAGGAAATCCTTAAGAATCCCTTTTCTGCTAAAAAATAAGGCATAGAGATTACCGGCTGCATTTTTGCCATTTGTCTTCAAAAAGTCATGAATATCTCATTTTTCTTAACTCAACTTTTTCTACTCAACAAGATTTTAGACTGATCCAAATTGAAAGACGCTGCAGTTGACAATTTCAAGTTATTGGAATTTTACATTTCTCATCATTTTGGACAGAAAACATTGTGGATAATGAAGAAATTGCTTGAAAAGCTTTTTTCTCAAGGGGCGTAATAGCAGTGATTGTGTAAGAATTGGTTAAGATGAATGGTAAATTGTCTCCTTGGTTTGTGTTATCCATAATAAAGATGTCCCCACATCTTTCAGACCATGGGGATAGTTTCCCTTTACTACCAAGACCACAGCAGGTCACTGAGGTTTGAAATTTTGTATGTTGCTTCACCTGATAGTTGTTTAAAAGACTGTCCCTGGGTCTCCAACCAGGCACATCCTTTTGTATATAGAAATAAAGACGGACATTTCGGAATTCACTCCTGATAAACTATAGGACATAGTGGTTTGATATTCTGTATGTGGGATTACCTCATGGCACTCTGAAAAAGTATAATACCTAGTCCAAGTATGATATCACAGGGATGTAAAAGCAAGCGATATTATGGAAAAGCATTGATAAACCTGCTTGACTTTGTACTCCAAGAAACTACCAAAGATACTGACTTTGTCTACTGGCTGGAAAGAATTGTCATCAGGACATCAATGCCAGCTAACTAATGCAAAAGTAGGAATTCCATATTGGGCAATGCAGAATCCATTAAGGTCCTCAACAGAAATACTTAGAAAAGCAAAACAATTTCATCAGTAACAAATTATCACCTGCATGTACTTTTAGTTTGGACCAGTATAAAATTTAATGTGGGGTTAGGGCTATTTGCCTATTTAGTAGTTGATTGATTAATAGGATGTTTACATAAGGTGGACCAGTGTTCCTGGTTCTTGATTATTTATTATCACCTTTTGTTTACATTAATATTTCCTGAACATGGAAAGAGGTACAATCCTTTTATGCTGAACAATAGGCAAGTGTGAATCAGTCTTCTCTGTGCTAGAGTTTTGTTTGAATGGGGTTTTACGCCACTTCAACAATCTTTCAGTTATATCGCGGCAGCTGGAGCACCTAACAATGGAATCCTGGTATTTCTCACACCAGTATTACAATTACATCCTTTTTTTAGCCTCCAGCTGCTATCCCTAATAGGTCTACGATTATCGACCCATTGGTGAGAGACAAATAGTCGGAAAGGATGAGTGCCGCCGTCTAGCATCGAACTCTCTGTGCTAGAGAACAATTCTTTTTAAAAAAAAGCATTGGATTTCTCAGACACTTAGAGTAATTTTAACACTGAACTTGTACATTTATACTTCTGCAGGTGGTGAGGCATTGTTTGTTCTGTGGGCTATGCATACACAAACAGGTCAACTGAAAAAAGATGCTCCTATCTTGCTTGTAGAGATGCTTATTAGAGATTAGCATTTCGGATCAGTGAGCATGCAAGTCTCAAAGTACATGAAGTTATGCTTCTTTTCTTGCTGAATTTTGTTAGAGGTGCTTCATTCCTTTCAGTTCTTCCCAATGGCAGTGTATCGAGAGAGCGAATCTGCAAGAGACCTGTTTGAATTTGCTATGTTCTTGAATATGGTGAGGTGCTTCTTGCATTGTCTGGCTTCTATCCCTGACTTGATTTGTTCTCATATAAAGTACTCTTCAGAATTATTTCAGAGAGCCTTGTATGCTCTCTCATTGTTTGATGAATAGAGATTTGATGTTTCTTATATGGTCTATGGTGCCAGTTGTTGCTGGCATTACTATGGCTTACAATAAACCTTTCTTCTTATAAAAAATTATATTCTTATATAAAGTGTTTATGAAAGTGCAACAAGTTTCACTCAAAAGCTTAGGTCAGGGAGAAATTGCCAATAGGCCTGAGCAACAACAACAACAACAACAAAAGTAGCAGCAGCAGCAGTCTCATAAAAAGTACTTGGGAGCAATGGGTATCAAAACTAGGATATTTGATACAAGAATGTTAAAAACCATTCCTTCATACAACTTTTGTCCTAATTGTTCAATATGAAGGAAAGAATTTATTAGTATATTCTGGGTTTATTATTCCCTGGTTCCATTAACCAGTGGCTGATACATCTCACCTTATGCCTCTTTGAATAATAAACATAATTTGAAGCAGCCCTTTATCTTTCCTATTACTGACAGTCTAGGTGTGAGAGGTTCATTACCGAGAAACTTGTTACCTATTGAAAGAGGTTAGTTATTGTGATTTCAGTTTTTACATTTTCAGCTATACAAATCTTAACCCTTGTCATGCTGAACCCGGAATATTCCGGTTTTGACAGGAGCTGTAGACCAAGATCAGCCTGCACATAATTGCAGTCTGATCTTATTCTACACCTCCTGCTGGTACTTTCCCTGCAAGAGTTGTTTATGAAGTTGATTTCGTAAAGAAATATTGATTTTTGAACAACAAGTTCTATCAGTGCTTTCAGCCCTTTGATATTACAGCAATTCAGTAAGGTAATGTTTCCAGCATGACAAGGGTTAACCCTTGTCCTTCTGATTAAAATCTGATTAAAATCTGATTTAAATCAAAGCCCTGATAGTAATGGAAGAACTAGTTATTGGTTGATAGATCTTTTGAAATTTATATCCGAAATAATTATGGCTTGAAAAGGACTAACAAGTGGTGTAAACTAAGATTTGAGTTCACTTATATGCAGACTGATTTTGTCTATGTGTCCTACCTCAAAGAGAAATATTTTCAGTTTAGTATGACAAACTTTAAGCATGTTATAGTTGGTAACTATTAGAATCTCCTCATTCATTGAAATTTTGTCTGCAAAATTCTTTAAAATTGGACTAGTCTAATCATTATGCCCCCGCATCGAAAGGTCAGGGGCATATCGTTTTACCATTGTCTGTCTGTCTGTCCATCTTTCTGTCTGTCTGTCTATCTGCAAAACTTAACCAAAAAACTTAATATTGCCAATAACTACCAGCCAATTCAAGATAAATGCTCATATTTGGCATGTTACAAGCAATTTCTTCATCATCCACAATGTTTTTGACCTCAAAAGACAAAAAAAAAAAAAAAAAATTTCATCATTTGAGAATTTTTGTCTGCAACTTCTTTGAATTTAGACCAGTCAAAAATTGTATCGTCTGGGAATGTGTTTTTAATCTTTGTGTGTGGATTCTAGACTCTGAGTCCTTCTATGTCTGTAAAATCAGTCGTAGTCTTTGATGTTGTAGCCCATGGGCATTTACAGTGCAGTATTTATAGAACAAAGCTTGGCAACTTGCAACAGATACTTTGACATTTCTTTTCCTCAAGGTACTGAGTTGCTGTTTGAGTGTAAGAACATTTCTACACATCATTGCAATAGCTTAACCCATTCCCACACAGCTTAACCCATTGCCATCAATCCCCTTTTTAATCCATTCCAGTGCAAATCAACTTTTCTAAGCCCCTCCTGATATAAGTTCAGTAAAAAATGGAAAAAAGGAGAAATTGTTTGTTTCTGGAATTTTCTGCATTTTCCACACTGTCTTCTACCCAGAAAAACAGAGGAATTTGAAATAATATCAATTTGAAATCGTCACCTATGAATTTGGATGAGTTTAAGGTTTTGCATCAGGTAATGGAATAACTAGCACAAAAGTCAAGTTACCTGGACTGAGAACTACTTTTCATCAAGAGGTGTTTCTACATTATAGTTCTGCCTTTTTTAGTGTTAAAAAAGTCATACCGAATTTGTAACTGTTTGACATGATGACTTTTGTCGAATGCCTAAAAGAACCATTGTTTGGCCTTGGACCTGAAGCATGAAACCCCATTATTGACAGAGTAGTTACCAGCTTCAGTAACTGTAAGGGCTGTGGCTTTAGTGCGGTGGTAGTGCGTAGGACTTCTAGTCATGGGGTCCCTGGTTTGATCCCCTGTTGCGGCAAATATCTTTTCTGACATTTCTCTTCCATCAATGGGTATATAATCATAAACCAATGTTTGATGTGCAGGTGGAGGCTCGGAAAGGATGTAGTGGTAGTACTGGTGTGAGAAAAACCAGGAATCCATGGTAAGGTGCTCAAGCTGCAGCTATATGACTGAAATACTGTTAAAAGTGGTGTTCAACCATATTCAATCAATCAACCAATCAGTGATTGTAAGAGATTACCAGTAAGATATAACTTGCAAAATGACCCCTGAGTATATATATTACCAATATTATGTGACAAGAATCATGTCATCTAGCCCATTGCAGAGGTGTTTGGTGAGAGTTACTAACAACCACTCTGCTTTGAGATTGCCACTGTCCTTGTCAGTCTCCAAAAGTCCTTGATAAGATTTTAAGAAAGTGAATCTTTCCGTCCTTATTATTTCTGCCTGATTGATTTTTATTTTTGTTTTCTGTTGAGCCTGGCAGCTTGCTTTGAGCTTGACATAGTCCAATGGTGTGGATATACAGATTTTCTCTACTTGCCCTTGGATAGGTACAACATGATTTGCTACTTGTCTAGACTAAAAATGAAGAGATTGTTGTTAACCAATCACTAGATGACAAAATTTAAGCCTGGTCCAAATTCAACGAAGTTGCAGAAAACAATATAAAGTTGTGTCATATCTTTTTTGTCTTTTTAGGTTGAAAACATTATGGATAATGAAGAAGTTGATTTTGATAAATCAAATTGCGCTGAAATTTGAAAATAAGTACCAAATAGTATAGAAAACATTGTTACAAGCAATTTCTTTTTCTCACAAAGTTTTCTATGATCATATTGCTAGAGGGCAAGAAATAGAGTCACTGTGTGAAAATGAGTTAATTAAAATGTCAATAAATAACTAGCTACATGAGGTCTAATATAACTTGCATAAAGATCCAAACCTTCAACTTGGCTGTGACAGCAGTACAATAAGGTTGTTATACGCCCAAAGGGTCATGTTATGTTATGGCCCCGATCGTCCTTCCGTCTGTCTGTACATCTGTCTGTCCGTCTGACCGGCTGTTAGCAATTTTTTCCAAGCGCAACTCCTCCTAAACTATCAATGGGAATGAGCTTACACTTGGCACAATTACTCCCTATGATGTCTAGTTGTGCATAAGACATTTGAAATTCATATTGCTGCAGTCATTCTTGAGTTATCTTAAATTATCTGCCCTTGAATTGAATGAAAATCACTGTTTATTGTTTGTGCAACTCCTTCTAAAGTATCAATGGGAATAAGCTGAAACTTTGCACAATTACTCCCCATGATGTCTAGTTGTGCATAAGACATTTGAAATTCAAATTGCTGCAGTCATTCTTGGGTTATCTTGAATAATCTGCCCCTGAATTAAATGAAATTCACTGTATTTTGTGTGTGCAACTCCTTCTAAACTGTCAATGGGAATGAGCTTACACTTGGCACAATTACTCCCTATGATGTCTAGTTGTGCATAAGACCTTTGAAATTCAAATTGCTTCACTCCATCTTGAGTTATCTTGAATTATCTGCCCCTGAATTGAATGAAATTCACTGTATTTTGTGTGTGCAACTCTTTCTAAACTATCAATGGAAATGAGCTGAAACTTGGCACAATTACTCCCTATGATGTCTAGTTGTGCATAAGACCTTTGAAATTCAAATTGCTCCAGTCCATCTTGAGTTGTCTTGAATTATCTGCCCTTTAATTGAACGAAAATTACTGTTTATTGTTTGTGCAACTCCTTCTAAACTATCAATAGGAATGGGCTTAAACTTGGCACAATTACTCCCTATGATGTCTAGTTGTACATTAGACCTTTGAAATTCATATTGCTCCAGTTCATCTTGAATTATCTTGAATAATCTGCCCTTGAATTGAACGAAAACCCCTTTATTTCTTGTGAGCTTTATTTCTCCTACATTTTGAATGGGAATGAACTGAAACTTGCCACAATGACTCTGTATGATTTCTAGTCGTGCTTAGGATTAAATTTGTTTGATATGTCAAGTTGTTAATGAATTATCTGCCCTTTACTTAACAACATAGCTTAAAATTACAGGGTTTTTTTGTGTGTGTGTGCAGAACTCCTAAAAATTCTATTGGATTGAACTGAATCTTGTCATAATGTATCTCTATATTTAGTTGAGCATAAGACTCACTTAAGAAATTCAAAATGCTTGGGTCTTTCTTGAATTATCTGCCCTGGAATTGATTGAAGTCAAATGTCAAGGTCATTTTGAGCTCTGAAAAACCTAAACTGGACCATTGTAATTTATTTGTCAAGATCAATTTTTCAAGGTCATATTTTCATTGCTTTCTTGTTTCACAAGTGTAAACAGTATTATTCAGGTGATAAGATCTTTTTTTTTTTTTGACAAAAATCATTAGCTGTCATTCAAGCTCCGGTTACTGAAAAGCCAAGGTTACTGACAAGCCCCTTCGGGCGTATATGGGCTGCTCTGCGAAGCTCTTGTTTGTTTATTTGTGACCTGATGACAAAGGAATAATCTAAGATGTTAGTTTAAAACAGAAGCTTTAATTGAATTGATTAACTCTTTCCTATTTTCCCAAATTCTAGTTTTGTCCAATTTGAAAGATATGGCAGACGACAATTAATAAGTGAATGCAATATATGAAAAGTAACCAACCTACAGGGTAGAAAATGTGGGAAAAGAAGAAATAGCTTGTTAAAGCAATTTCTTCTTTTCTCATGATGTTTTCTTAAAGATAAAATCACAGGGATGTAAAAACCAGGGATTGTACAGAAATGGTTAACCCATTACAGCGTTCAATCTAGCTTTGTATCATAGGGGGCCCAATGGGCCCATGGCTCTTGGTCAAGGGGGTCATGCGATACAAATACATAGACAAACTATTGAATTACAAGTTTTTAAATGTAACAAACCGTAACAATTTTATAATAAATATATTGTTTTGAACAAAATAAATCTACAAAAAAAGTTGAGACATTATTTCTATGACTTCATTCAGAGAAGTCTTAATGAATGAGTGATTGAAGTGTGCCATTTGGGCCCAGTCTTGATTTTGATGGGGGTCATTTTGGATTTTAGAGTGCCATTTTAGCCATGGCCCCCTCTAGATTGAACACTGCCATTACCACACAATGTCACATTTTGATACTCTGAGGGTATATAATCTTAGAAAACCTTTTGGAAAAGGATTGATTAATTGATTGATTGGGGTTTAACACCACTTTTGATAGTATTTCAGTCATATCACAGCGGCTGGAGTATCTTGTATTTCTCACACCAGTATTACCACTACATCCTTTCCTAGCCTCCAGCTGCTATCCCACTTAGGTTTACTATTATCCACCCATTGATGAGAGACAAATGTACAACAACAAGCAATTTCTTCTTTTCTCACATTTTTTCTACCCCATTGGGCACTTATTTTCCGATTTTAGCGCAATTTCAAATGGCGTCTACAACTTCTTTCAAACTGGACCAGTCTAAATTTTGTTGTCTGGTAATGATTTAAGAATCGGGCAGATGCAGACTTGACTTCAAATAGCCTAGAAATGTCTTTACATTTAGCATTATGGATTTTATTTGATGCTTTCATAATTCAAAATGAGCCGCTGTCACTGTGCAGTTGGTAGCATGTCGGACTGTCAATTTGGAGGTCCCGGGTTCGATCCACGACGGCGGCACTCATCCTTTCTGACTATTTGTCTCTCACCAATGGGTCGATAATTGTAGACCTATGCGGGATAGCAGCTGGAGGCTAGGAAATGATGTAATGGTAGTACTGGCGTGAGAAATAACAGGATTCCATTGTTAGGTGCTCCAACCGCCACGATATAACTGACAGATTGTTGAAAGCAGCGTAAAACCCCATTCAAACAAACAAACCATAATTCAAAATGTTCATTTACAGTTGTATCTCCCTACAATTGGAGTTTTTATGGATCAACGCTTGATTATGAATCTAAACAAAGATTTTATGAGAGATATGATGTAACAAAATATTCTGGCTCTCAGAGATTTAGTGCAAAATCATACATATTTTATTGCCATTGAAATGTTGTTTTGGCTCCCTTATGAGAACACTACAGAATACAAAAAAACCCACACCTTTAGCTCTACTAGCATAACATCAGCGCACAATGTCAGGCAAGACATTTCTATTCAATTGTAAACATTAAACACAAGGATGATTGAAATTTGCCACAAAATGACAGTGAAACCTTAACCCATTCCCACATGATGATGCTTTTTGACACCCCCAAAAAGGAATAAATTTTATTAAAGCATAAATTGTCATCTATAACATCTTTGAATTTGGACCAGTCTTAAAAAAATGTCTGGTAATGAGTTTCAAAAAAACCCTCCCAACTTTTAGGATTACCTGTGCAATCAAAGTAATAAAAGTACTGTAGGCTAGCAAAGCATAATTTTGTAAAGTATTCTTCTTTCCTAAATGGTATCATGATAAATAAACAAGGTTTAAGTAACACAGGAGTTAACACACTACTCTTTGAACTTTGAGACACATCAAAATTGTGTCTGTTAACTTAAGCTATCCAAGCTGACGCTTGCTAGCTAAAAAGTGCTTACAGTGAGCGTTTGTTCCTTGACTACCTATCTTCTGCCTGTCATCCATCATAATTATGTTCCCTGTGGTCAACAATTTAGTGTTACCCCTCTGCAGGTCACAATTTTGTCTCATACTTTCTGAAACTCAAACTTTCTGAAAATGTTTGAATCGTCATCTCAGATTCTTCTCTATTGAATATGGTGACATTCTGACCAATGCTAAGGGAAAAGGTTCTGTATTGAAAAATTATTTTAACCATTGTATTGTTTACCATTATGGCTCACTCTTTCTCAAACCTTTTGAAAATAGTTTTATGGGCATGCTTTTTGGGGCAATATCCTTGTTACAGATCTATAGGTGAGAATTTGGGGCTAATCTTTCTCAAATTTGCAGAAATGTTTATATGAATTGTCATGAGGAAGATCGAAAATGGTGACCTATATCAATGGAAAAAGTATCTTGTTATTATTCTATAGGTCGCCGCTGTCATAGCGCAGTTGGTAGCGTGTTGGACTGTCAATCTAGAGGTCCCGGGTTTGATCCCCAACGGCGGCACTCATCCTTTCCGACTATTTGTCTCCCACCAATGGGCCAATAATCGTAGACCTACGTGGGATAGCAGCTGGAGGCTAGGAAATGATGTAATGGTAGTACTGGTGTGAGAAATAACAGGATTCCATTTTTAGGTGCTCCAGCCGCCGCGATATAACTGAAAGATTGTTGAAAGCGGTGTACGACCTCATTCAAATCCAAATATTATTCTATAGGTCATAATTTTAGCTTTATCTTTCTAAATTTTTTGTTTGGTCATGAGCAAGATTCAGTTTGAAAATGATGACTTTCCATTATATAAACTAAAAATGTGCCTGTGTGGCAATATCAGTTTTAAGGCTTATGCAATCACAACCTTTTGCCTTTATATCCATTAACCCATAACCACATGACAAAAGTTTAGACTGGTCCCAATTGAAAGAAGATGCAGTCAACAATTTTAGATTGATTAAATTCTGAAATTCATTGTCTTTAAGGGTAGAAAATATTGTTTACATGGAAGAAATTGTCCACAATGTTTTTCCCAAGCTTTTTTCGTGAAAGGAGTAAAAAGGAGGGATTGTTTTGGAATGGGTTAAATGGGTGCTGATATTTGTACGGTCATCAAATTTTAGGTGATTAGTTGGCATGAGAACTTGGACTCAGTTGAACAAATTAGGGCTTTCTCAGCCCTCTTGTTGTTATCTGGTCAACCTATTACCTAACTCTCTACATTTTCACAACCCTCAAGAAAAGAGTTATTGGGAACATTTTGGAAAGTAATATCTTCCAGGGTTCTCCCCAGGCCATCATGGCGTATCGGCCCCGATACGCCTTCATTAATTAAGAGAGTTTGCCGATATGCCTTCAGATCCCCGATTCGCTTAAATTTGGTCACCGATATGGCTTAAATTCAAGCAGAAGAAAGGGTAAAGCAAACCATTAAAATTGGCTGCAGAAGCGCGGACACGACAGGCTCTTTATCTACAATGTTGTATACCACGTATTGCATCTCTAACATCTCTATTGATAAGACCCTTACACTCTTACTAATTGGTGATTATCAATTTTTTCTCGCGTTTCCAACTGGTACCTCGCTATCAGTCGACAAGCATGATAGGTACCAATATGTAAACAATGAAATCAAAATCGCGACCCGGTTCTGGAAAATTGTCACTTCGGCTGAGATTGGTCTAGTAGTTAAAAGTAAAAGATGTGGTTATTTGATGTGACAACTATCAAACTAAAGCCACAGTGGTTTAAAATTTAATTTTTTGAAGGAAAGATTTATTTGGTCAGTTTATTTCATACATTGATCGCTGAAAACATACCCTTTTCGCGATCTTTTTTCCTTACGAGAATTTGCCAAGATAATAAAGACAGATTTGTATAGAAGCCATCCTAGTTATACTAAGCTCTTGTTTTCAACTCTGTTAAGTAATTACACACATGTATCTTCTGGAATAAGTCCATTTATTTTTTATCCAACATGGAGGGCATTATCTCAAACATTCGTACTCTTGTTTGTTCAACCCATTTTTTTTCAATAAATTTATTTTAAAAGTATGATGAAAAAATTATAATACTTTTAATAATCATCTAATAATATCTCATCCTCTCATGTTTTTTACCCATAAAAGAAATAATACCCCAAATAAAATCAAAGTGCTGAAAGCACTTCAAGAAAAGAATGCCTTAGACCAATTAAGGATTTCTTTTTATAAAAAGTAATGGTTTAATAATTATTTAGAATCAGGAAAAGATCATTCACGCTATAATATTTGGAAAACAAAATCCTCTTTTGAAAATCAAAGTGCTGAAATCACTTAAAGAAGAGAAGAGTAAAGACACTTGTTTAATAAATTTGATCAAGTTTCATGTTATAATTTGAGAAATAAGGTTGGACACCGCTGATATATTATACATTTTTTATTAACTTATTGAAATCAAATACAGTCAAATCTGTGTTAGCGGCCAACTATGCACAGCGGCCAATCTGCCGACAGCGGCCACTTGAGTTCCCCCCGTGCAAATTCCTTCTTTAATTGCACTGTGAATAGCGTGATCTCCTGAAATGCGGCCAGCGGTCACCTTAATTGGTCTATTGTCAACAGTATATCGCACCTAAACAACGGTCATCTAACAAAACATGCGACTTAATTAGTCGTGTTCGAAAAAATCGATAATCACTACTATAGTAACTGCCGAAGTCGCCTTATCGTAATGTACAAGATAAACAATTAATTATCGACTTAATCCCGTGTAGTTGATTAATTGACGTTTATTTAGCCATTAATCTAATCTATATTTGATCTATTTGAGCGATGATCATTGATCAGAGGAGACGGAATTTTTAAGTTAACGGGTCTCTTTAAATAAAATGAACTTGAGCATTATAGGTTGTTTACACATTTAGTAAACTGATTTCTTGAGGTCTTTAAAATGGTTGAAAACTTGCTTTTGCTATCAAATCTTGCTATCATGTCGCTTTCTAAGCGTAAGTTCCACTCTCTAGAGGATCATGTGAAAGTGGTTCGTACGCTTGACTCTGGACGTTCTTCTAGGATTATTGCTAGTGAGTTTGGTGTAGATCGTACCCAGGTCCAAAATGTTCCTAAACGTAAACGAGAATTTCTCAGGATATTTTCACTTCTGTCACAATATCTTCTATCTTAAATGGTACAAATGGTACAAAGTGCCTTTTCTTATTTTAAATGACACTTGAAATTGAAGTTGAGAACTTCTTAGAATTTGGAGTAGTCGAAAGTTTTGTGATCTTTTAATGAGCTAACCCAAAATGGTATGACAAAATGGCCGCCCTATTGATACTGTGAACAGCAGCCAATCTGTGTACAGCAGCCAATTTGGCCCTCTCCCTTGACTGGCTGCTGTACACAGATTTGACTGTAGCTGAAAGTACTGTTAGAAGAATAGTTATAGTGTCAGACAGTCGAAGGCTTCTGAATGGGCAAATAATGAGCATTTTAAATTTTACACAGAGAATCTATTGGAGCTCTTTAAGATGCAAAATTTGAAAATGAAACCAGGTATTTCACACAGGAACCTTATAAATACATTTTTGAAATTACTGATAATATTTTCTGTTTTTTTTTTTTCTGATGAAGGGCATTTTTTGTCAATCCAACACCCCATGCTTATTTAAAGAGTCCTCAAGGATATGATTTTTGGACAGACTTGATAAAATGGCCAAGCATGAAAAGCTAATCCTATCTAAAAGACAAGCACTTGACACTTTTTTTACTCATGAGACTTTTGGGTATATTCTTTCATTATCTTTCCTTTTCACATCCTTTTTATGAGACAATTTAGTGCCCTTTCCAACAAATAGGATAGAGAGTTGAAGTAAGCTGAGTAATGTCACAATTGGTTGGTATCAAAATAAGCCTCAGAATAAATAAATCAACTTATAATAATTAAAAAGTTGAAGAATATAATTCAAGAATAACTCTCAATAAAACAACAAGATTTCAATAATCAAGCTAAAAAGCACTTTTAATGACCTTTATTATGTATAGTCATACCAAGATGTTAACAGACAACACGCAGCGCATTTGCCACTACGCCTTCAAAAATTTCTGGGGAGAACCCTGCAAGAATTTCCCCAGGGTAGTTGAATTCCCATGCCAGACTAGTATGACGAGGGCTTTTCTACTTGCGGACAATTAAGTACAATTTTTCAAGGCTATATGTAAGGGATAAGTAAATACTAAAATCTCGGAATGGTACTAAACAGATTTCAAAGATCAATTTTTATATACTAGAAAACTAGTAATACATATATTGAAGGGCAGAAAATATTGTGGTTAATGAAGAAATAGCTGGTTTTCAGTATTTTCTTCATTAGCAACATTTTTTTCTCAAATTCGATCTCTTCATCTTTTTGGACAAGTTCATTTAACTCCTGTACAAGTAGGAAATCTTGACATAATTACTTGTCTTAGCATAAGTGGAGAAAGTCCATAGTTCCATAAAATTTCTCGGCCACAAGACAAAAGATTTTTAGAATTCTATCAACTAAGAATTGTCATCTTCATCTTCTAAGTTCTTTGAATTTGGACAAGTAAAAATTTTTGTTGCCTAGTAATGTTATCAGCAGATCATTATTGAAGAACTGGAAAAAATCTAAGAAATTGCATAAAGTGACAAATCTGTCAAAATCTTTGTTTAACCCTTTCCCGTTCAAATACGGGATTTTACGTTCCTATGATTTTATACTTGAGAAAACATTGTGGAAAAAGAAGAAATTGCTTGTAACAAGCAATTTCTCCATTTTCCACAATGTTTTCTACCACATAGGATGGTTTCATTTCAAATGGGGTCCAGTGTTCATTGTCGTCTGCATCCTTTCTCAATTTGGACCAGTCTAAAATTTCCAAAAAAGGGGAAAGTTTAATAAACAATCTTTCAAAAGTTTGTTAACCCTTGTCATGCTAAATAAAACCTGTTTCAAAAAGATACATTTAAATTCAGAGGACTGTAAGCACTGGAAGCTCTTGCATAGATAAATATATGTTTGGACAATTAACTTTATGAGCAAATCCTGCCCAACTTGGACAAGAAGGTGATGTAGACTAAGATCCGACAGCATGTATGTGCAGGCTTATCTTTGTTTATGCCTCCTGCCTAAACAGGATTATTCCGGGTTAAACATGACAAGGGTTAAAAATCAATGATATATGATCTTTTAATCAAGAGCAGTTTACATAGCAGCTGTTAACTTTTGAGAATGATATCTATCCAGTATTGTTCATAAAGTTTGTCGGGTAGTGGTTTCTCAAGTCTATACCCTACAATCTAGAGAAGGTAATATTGTGCCATTGTTCCTCTGAAACACAAAACACAAAATGCCTGCCCTAAGAGTCGGCCTTTTAGATGCTGACTCTTTTCATTCTCAAGTCCAGTCTTGTTGAAAACCAGTTTCCAATTACTGGTAATACATGTACACAAATTAAACTTTATTAGCTCCACTGGCTGAAAGCAATTGTCAATAGGTGTTGTGTCCGTCATGCGTCTGTCAGTTTGCGCGTGTGTGCGTCCATAAACTTATACTTTAAAAATCTTCTCCCATGAAAGTGCTGAACAGAATTCAACCAAATTTCACTGAAATGATCCTTGAGTGACCCTTTATCAGTTTCTCTCAAAGAATTTTGATCGGGCAAAAAACATGACTTAAATGGGCGGGGCTAATTTCCATATAATATAGTGAAAGCTTTAAAAATCTTCTTCTCAGAAACCAACTGATGGATTTCAACCAAATTTAAAGCCATATCTCCCCCCAAAACGCACAACAAAATTAGTAAAAAAAACCATATTTGATACTCAAGCATAAATAAAAATGTCCATTGAAATTATTAGATCAAATTTTTTCTATGTGGTTAGCCTACAATTCAAGAAAGAAGTTTTGATAATAATGACCTGGCCTTTCGGCGAAGGGGATATAGTAATGGTCTCCGTCCGTCCTTCCGTCATTTTGTCGTACCGTCCTTCCGTCACTAAACTTGTCCGTAGCATATCTCTGAAAGAATAGTTGCTATCAACTTGAAACTTCACAGGTTGATAGATCTCATTGAGGAGAAGTGCAGTGCACAAGAACCACAACTCTTGCTTGCATAATTTTGGAGTTATTGCCTTTTGTTGTTTTAAAGACTAAGATTTTGTACGAAGCATATCTCTGAAAGTATAATTGCTATCAACTTGAAACTTCATAGGTTGATAGATCTCATTGAGGAGAAGTGTGGTGCACAAGAACCACAACTCTTGCTTGCATAATTTTGGGTTTACTGCACGTTGTTGTTTTAAGCACTAAGATTTTGTCTGGGGCATATCTCTGAAAGTATAATAGCTATTAACTTGAAACTTCATAGGTGGATAGATCTCGTTGGGGAGAAGTGCACTGTACAAAACCACAACTCTTGCTTGCATAATTTTGGAGTTATTGCCCTTTGTTGTTTTAAAGACTTACATTTTGTCCTGAGCATATCTCTGAAAGTATAATAGCTATTATGTAACTCATTAAGAAGAAATGCAGTGCACAAGAAGCCTAAATCTAACTGGCTTTAGTTTACTATCAAGCTTTTATGGCGTGGGATGGCCATGCCCGACATGGCTCTTGTTTGAATTGTGACCCGCCAAATTTAAGGTTTGTTTAAAACTATGACGTCAGTGATGACGTTTTAACTTTTGCTAGTCATTCAGTCAAGCTGTTTGGTCACAAAGATTTATGAAATGGTCTATAGTTTAATAATTAGCACATGTGTGTACAACAGTGAATGCTAAAGTTTAAAGAACATTTCCGGTGAAGTAATGGGTGCAGTTGTATCGATCTCAAAATGTAAACAAACCTGAGTTGAAATCTATAAGAAAAACTCTAATTACTCTTTCTAGAGAATGTCCCTTATACCCTACCTTAGTAAAATGATCTTAAAAAAGCCATTGATTGCTTTTAGTGACCAAATAAAGGATATATTCTTCGAACTGATTTTCCTTCCTTGGAAGGCAGATATGACTTTAACAGAAATTATCCTTGGGTGACCCTTTATCAGATTCCTTCAAAGAATTAAGATAGGATGAAAAACATGCCTTTAATGGGTGGCCCTAATTTCCATATATGTTGAAAACTTTGAAAATCTTCTTCTCTGAAACCTATGGATGGATTTCAACCAAATTTCACTGGATTGAACCTTGGGTGACCCTTTTTTTAGATTCCTTCAAAGTATTTTGATAGGACAGAAAACATGGGAGCTAATTTTCATATATGGCGAAAGGTTTGAAAATATTCTTCGTAGAAATCATTGGATGGATTTCAACCAAAGTTCACTGGAATGATCTTTTGGTGACCCCTTATTAGATTGCTAAAAAAGAATTGATTGGCTGTAAACATTGCTTTAAAGCATTCGGCTAATTCCCCTATATCATGTAAACAGTGAAAACTTACAATCTTCTCAGATTACAAATGATTATAAGTTTTCAAACAAAATTTCACAAAATGATTCTTTGGTGACTCTTTGCCAGATTCCGGCATAAAATATGGCTCAGATTAAAATTATGGCTTTTAGGGGGGGTGGGGGGGATGTCCATATTTGGTATATAGTGAAATTTTAAAAATTTTATTCTTGCAAACAGCACGATGGTTTTCAACCAAATTTCTATGGAATGATAAGTAAATTCAGGCGCAAATCAAGGGCTCAAGCGCATCTAGTTTATCTTACATGTAGAAGATTTTATTCTGCTGTCTTCACAGAAAATTGCCTATTGCAATAAATCTCTTGCTGAAATTAGTATTATATTTTGATACTTGTCTTGAGTGGCCCCTGTGGGATCTGCTGGCCCCCTAATATACAGAGAGATCAAACACTGTGTGTTGTGGGTACTTGTTGGAAATGTCCTGTTTAGAATATTTAAATGAGGATCCTCAACAAAGGTTTATATAGGGAAATAATGATTTCAGAAAGCTGTTATCCCCTTTTATCTTCAAACATGTTCACCAAATTCTTAGTGGTAATGGAAAAGTTTTCTTGTCTCAAATAAGAGGAAACCAAATAACTAGGCGGAATGGATATACATAAATCTTTATGGAAAACCTGTCAGATTTGGTTATTTTCTTTCCCAAGTTATTGATTGAGTAACCATTGGTCCCACGATTACAATAATCTATCATCGCATACATTGTCCAGTTCGGTACTGTTCCAAAATTCTTAACAAAGAAAAAAAAAAGAAAAAAGGAAAAAGGTGCTGGAAGAACTTCTTTTTGAACACCACCCTTTAGATTTATTGATATCATCTTCTCTGTCCCCAAGCATGTATTTCCACATTTCGTTTACCCTCTACTGTTTTTTCAAAATTTTTGACGTGTCCAATTTTAAAAGTTTTGCAGACGACAATGCAAAGTTGATTTTATCTGAAAAAAAGTCATTCTGTAGGGGAGAAAAAAATTGTGTAAAAAGAGGAAATTGCTTGTCACAAGCAATTTCTTCTTTTTTCCACAATGTTTTGCTTAAGTATAAAATAAGGTTATGTAAAAACCAGGGATTGAACAGGAAAGGGTTAACACACTCCTTCATTTATATATAAATTTGATTGAATGAGAATTTCATAGAATATCTAACTCAACTGACCTTGCGCATATTGACAGTGTTTTCCCATTTTAGCCTGTGGGGTCTTAATGCAAAATTTCACATCTTTGCTAGCTGTTCTATAGGGTGGATCAATGATTTCAAACCCTACTTAGTAATTATTTGGCAGCGTATTTTATCTAGTTAGCTCACCTTGGCACAATTTGTTCATTGTGAGCTTTCTGGTGTCTGTCATGTGTCAACAATTTCTTTGAATAACATTTCATAAAGCAATGGGCCAAAATACAAATCAACTCTTGAGCCAGTAAGCCTTTGGCCCTGATATTTTGCAGGATCAGTACATTGACCTCTTCCAAAATAACTTAAATTATTACCCTTGGCTCAGAGCCCTTATGGGAATTAAGCCTATATAGAAATCAAGAAAGATTTTAAAACAACAAGTTATTCCAAACTACTGCATTACCGTAATTTTAACGAAATTAGGTAGCCCCCTTGACACATGTTTTCCTTAACCATTCTAGTTAACCGTTTCCTGTACATAAACCAAAAATTTTATGACACTGTGATTTTATAATTTTGAAAACATTGTGGAAAAGGAAGAAATTGCATGTAACAAGCAATTTCTCCTTTTCCTGCAATAATTTCTACCACATAGGATGGCTGCATATCAGATAGCATCCAGTTTTCATTGTCTTTGCAACCTCTTTCAACTTGGCCCAGTATAACATTTCAAAAATGGGAAAGGGTTATCTTTAAGACAGAATATATCTAGTAAACTGCACCTTAACGCATTTTCACACAATGACACTTTTTGATGCTCCTCGGTAAAGCAATTGAGAAATTATTGTGTAAAATGAAGAAATTGTTTGAAACTAGTATACTTTTCCTGAACCTGTTCTCACACAATAAAACCTTTTGACACCCCCAAGTAAAGCTTTTGTAAAAAAATTGTGTAAAACAATGAAATTACTTGCAACAAGCAATTTCTTTATTTTCTAGAATATTTTCTACCCATTCATAAGTTTCATAAACTTTAAAATGTCCTTTGCAACTCCTTCCAATTTTGGCCAGTCTAAAATTTGCTTTCTCCTAATCCGTGAATTATTTTTGTTTTACCATATTCTTATATAACAATATGCTTTTCAGACTGATTGTACAATGTCTATGGGGTAATTTGGTCTGAATGGCCAAACCAGTTGACTTCCAATGGCGAATTGATGTGCCAGACAGACTCCAGAAGGGAGATTTATTTGACAGGTGGGATGAGGTGAGATTACTAATGTAATATTTTAAGAAAAGGAGAAAGTGATTAATTGTGACCCTGGTTGTGTAAGAATAAAAAAGAGATTTTATTGTCATTATCTTTTCACTGTTGACCTTTGCATTAATGTTGTAGGTGATACATAAAGAGTATGTTACAGTTATGAAACAAAACCTTGTATTGGATTTGAGCTGCATCCAAAATCTGGATATTTGAGAAGATAAAAGGTCAAATGAAATATTTATAGCTCACCTGAGCATGTAGTGCTCAAGTGAGCTATTGTGATCCCTTTTTATCCGTCGTCCGTCCTGCTTCTTGCGTCGTCCGTCAACAATTTCTTTAAACAACATCTCCTCCCAAACCACTGGGCCAATTTGAACCAAATTTGGCAGAAATATTCCTTAGGTGGTCCCCTTCAAAAATAGCTAAAATAATTGAAATCTGTTTAAAACTCTGGTTGCCATGGCAACAAATATGAAATTTCAAAATAATCTTTAAGAATCTTCTCCTCCTGACCCAGAAGGCATAGAGCCTTGATATTTTGCATGAAGCATCAGTATATTGATCCCTTACAAAATAGCTAAAATCTTGATCCTTGGGTCTCCAGGGGCGGACCCGGGGGGGGGGGGGGGTGTATTGTCATGAAGCATCAGTTCACAGACTTCTTTCTTATTTCTGAAATTATAACCCATGGGAAAAGTTTTTTCCTTCTTTCAAATCAGCACTAAAGCCTTGGAATTTGTAATTTAGACTTTTGGATCCCCAGGTTCATAGTCTTTATATGTAATTGTGGCACACTTGTTTCATAATCCTAACCTTAACATGAAATTAGACTGTTGAAAGAAAAAGAGCCTTTGTCTCAGGTGAGCGCCCCAGGGCCAACGGCCCTCTTGTTTTTTTCATGCCGTGAGAATCCCATTCAAGATTCAAAAGCACACTCTATATCAATGACTTAAAGTTTGTAAATGCTATCTACAGTTTTGGTGGGCGTTTTCTGTGGAACATTTCACAGCGATACATTGGCACCTGTATACAGTTATCTTGTTTGAGACTTTTGGTTGGCTTTAGTTTTCTGTGAAGTATTTCACAGGAATACATTGTCACCTGTATACAGTTATCTTGTTTTAGAGTTATGTGTCTTGTTATGGGTCTACAAATTATCCAAGGTGGCTGTCTTTAGTACTGAAAAACAAATTACAAAATAGGATATTCCCTTTATTTGAAGAAAATCGGTACAAATTATGCTGAAATGGATTTTACCTTGGAAGCAGGGTGTATATTTGTATATTAGCCCCAGGGGTTAATTTGGCCCCGGCTCCAATTCTTGACTTTTCATGGATAGGGATGAAGATTAAGACTGTCAGGTACTTTGCTTTGACTAATCTTGATTTACATAAGGGACAGCAATGTTCTATTTTTATTTTTCAGGAAAGTTCATCATTAGAGCCCGGTTGTATAGTTAAAGTTGATGAATATGGGTTCTTTATTTACTGGAAGAGTGAGGGCAAGGTTTGTATTTACAGATTGCTAGAAAACTTGACATACATTTACCAACTTGTCTTATTTACAGGTCCAAATAGGATTTCATGATATGAGCTGTCTCAACCAAATAGCCAGAGCCCTTGTCATGAAATTCAATTACAAAATATTCATTGCGACTGGTTGGTTAATACAGAATTTCAAACAGAGAGTAATTAATACCCATAACATGGATTTCCATTAAGAAATAACATTTCTAGAATATCATTTGTACCCTGAAAACTATGTTATATTCTTGAAACTATGTTTTAAGAGGGTATATAGGAGTTAGCTTGGATTGGTGGGTTGGTTCATCAGTCGTTTGGTGTATCAGTCTGTCAGTCTGTAGCTTTCCTTGTCCTTAGTATTATTTTTCTTGCACTCAGTATCAAATCAAAGATGTGCAAATTACATCTCATTCCTTTTTCTCAGAGTTATTGCTCTTTGTTTAAAAATCTTGACCTCTCATTTTCTCTTCAAATACCAGATGGATTTGTTTCAAATTTCACTTTTGCTCTTAGTATTCAGCAAAAACGGTCATATTCCATCTTGGTTACACTCAGTATACTTTTTTGGAGTTATAGCCCTTTGTGAAAAAATGCTGTTCCTGGGACATCGAGCCATTTGGGTTTTCTAATTAACATTCAGTGATAGTCTAGTTACTCCCATACTTATTTCAAGAGCAGTGGAAAAATTGCTCATGGAAAATAACATTCTCTTCTTGTACAAGGTGTTCTTTAAAGAATCCACATTTAAGCCATTACCTTACATAATGAGATAGAATGGTCGAAATTTAAGAACTATTTTTGCAAGTTGATAGATCAAATATTTTTGTCTTTCCATGTTCAAAAAGGTGACAAGTAAGAAATTGTTTGTAACAAGACAAGGTTGTAAAAAGGGGGTTTGTTAGGGTGCAGGTGGCATATAATTGTGTCAGTTTAAGCCCTGTCTGCTACTATGTCAATTTTATCCAGAATCATTACCTATAAATTTAACCCATTCCCACATAGTGACGCTTTTCGATGCCCCTCAAGAAAAGCAATTGGGAAAACATAGTGTAAAATAAAGAAATTGCTTGTTACAAGCAATTTCTTCATTTTCCACAATCTTTTCTACCCAGAAAGCTGAAAAATCTCAAATTTCATCAACTTTAAATCATCGTCTACAAATCCTTTCAATTTGGACCAGTCTAAATTTTTGTCATCTGGTAATGGGTTAAACTGATTTTGTTGGTAACATGTTAAAGGTCATAAAAATTTTGTCAAATTTGAGGAACTTTTCAAGGTCAGCTTTATGCAAAAAAATCTCATTTAGGTATGTCTTTGATTTGCATATGATAGGGCCTAAACATTTCACACAAAATATTTTAGGTAGCAATGTTGTTTTCTCAGTACTAAGTGCCTAATGGTAAAATATCAACAATTTAGACCTGTTTCTAAAAACTTTGGATTGGGATATTCTATTTCTAGACAGCAAAAATTTTGACTGGTCTGAATTGAAAGAAGTTGCATATGACAATTACAACTTATTAAACTTTAAAAATCTTTTTTCTTTTTTTTTTGGGCTATAAAACATAATAAGCTATTATCAATTTCTTCATTTTGCAAAATGTTTTTCTTTAGGGAATTAAAGTGTTATGTGTGGGATTGGGTAAAAAATTCTTAATTGATGTTAAAAAATTTGAGGTCCTTCGAGAGATAGGTTGAACCATTAGTAAGGTTCTGCTACTTTACCAAGACAACAAAAACAACAGTGGTCCAAATTGAATGAAGTTGCAAAAGGCATTTCAAAATTGGGAAATAAGTACCAAATGAGGTAGAACATTGTTAGAGAAGGAGTGTTTGTAACATGCGATTTCTCCTTTTCTCAGAAATGATTCCATGATCATATTTCTTAAGGGCATCAAAAATCCTTATTTTGTGGTAACGGGTTAATTCTAGTTATACCTCCCACAATGAAGTAATGGGGGGGGGGGGGTGTATAGTGGAGTCAGGTTGTCTGTTTGTCTGTCTGTCTGTGGTAATAATTTTGTGTCCTCATCTCCTCCCACATTTCCAGACCAATTTTGCTGAAACTTTATTGAAATCTTCCTTGCATTGGGAACTTGTGCACCTGCAATTTTCATAATGATTATTAATCAACTGTTTCAGGAGTAATGCCCCTTTGAATTATTATCCTAAATAGAATATATAAAATGGTGTTCTCTCTGCAGCTAAAATTACTGTACAGATATTGATCAAATATAGCAGGAATATTCCTTTGGTCAAGCTCTTCCAAAGTTGTTCAAAGAATTTAATTCCATTCAGAACTCTGGTTGCCATGACATCAAAAAGGGCGAATTTCAGAAAATCTTTATAAATCTTCTCTGAAACCATCAGGCCTACTGCTTTGATATTTGGTATGTAGCATCATCTAGTGGACCTCTATCAAGATTGTTCAAATTATGGCCCCAGGATCAAAATTGGCCCGTCCCCAGGGGGCACAAGTTTTACAAAGGTGTATATAGTGAAAACTTTAATATTTTTTTTTGATGAAATAGAAAGGTCAAGGGCTTTTATATTTGGTATGTGGCATCATCTTGTGGACCTTTACAAAGAATGTTCAAATTAGGCCTCTGGGCCTGTCCCAGGGGTCACAAGTTTGAACATAGGCTCATATAGTGAAAACTTTTAAACATCTTCTTCTCTGAAACAGAAGTGCCCAAAGCTTTAATATTTGGCATGTAGCATCATCCTATGGACCTTTACCAAGATTGTTCAAATTATGGCTCCCAGGTCAAAATTGGCCTATCCCCGGGGGTCACAAGTTTTACATAGGCTTATATAGCGACAACTCAAAAAAATCTTCTTCGCCAAAACCATAAGGCTTACAGCTTTCATATTTGGTATGTAGCATCATCTGGTGGATCTCTATCAAGATTGTTCAAATTACAGCCCCCAGGGTCAAAATTTGCCTGTCCCTGTGGATCACAAGTAATTGAAGTTTTACATAGGTGCATATAAGTGAAAATCTTCTTCTCCAAAACAGAAAGGCCTACAGCTTTGATATTTGGTATGTGGCATCATCTATTAATTAACTATTTCAGGAGTTATTTCCCTTTGAATTATTATCCTATATACAGGTAGAACATACAGAGAATAAAAATTGTGACCACTTCTTCTTCTACAGTTCTTCAACATTTTGCTGAAACTTTAATGGAGTCTGCAGCTGCAGTTTCCATTATGATTAGCTATATGAAGAGTTATGTCCAGGGCTCCGGAAATTTGGAAATCTAAATCGGTCCGGGACATCCCCCCCCGCCGGCAAAAACGATCCCTCCCCTCCGCCGACAAAAAACGAATATCCCGCCGTTTTTCACCTTTCCCGTATGTAAAAGGGTTCAGCATTCTTTCAGTAGTTGCCTTCTTTTTCAAATGTTCCGGAGATGATTATAATCTTCAACGAGTGGAAGATAGATGAAAACAACTGACAGATCCTACTTTCATTTTGTTTTTTGAAAATTCGGCTGAGTATAAATTGCATTTCCGGCAATGTACGGTAGTCCACGAAATTCCAATATGTTGTAGAATTAGATAGACAAATAAACTATATTATCAAAATTTCCGGGTTTTACAGAGTACCGCCGATTAAAGTAAAGATATACTTTTTCATTTTCATAAGCTAGTTATCCAAAGCTCTGTTAATTTAACACATTCATGTCGATTTCTTCTCAACACGAGCGTCTGCTGATGGAAAAACACAGCTGACGTCACGAAAATGTCGGGTCAGTCCATTCTACCCCATGGGATCACAGAGTCGTGACGTACATCAAAAAGACCGACGAGACAAACTCGAGTGGGTCGCCCACGTGTTGCACTATTTACCTAGAGTGGAATTTGTTCACAAATCTCGGTCATTTACTTATTTTTGTTGATTTCTGATTTATTATTCAGACGTTTTCCGCCCCTGATTTATTGACGGAACTAGAGATATCATCAAGCCGTCGTTTTCGTTTATATTTAAATTATCTATATTCTTCGGATTTCCAATTATTGTTTGAATTATATCGGCCATGTTTCTTACCATGAATGAAAAACCATAAAACATTAACAACCTGACTTTTTTTTTTAAAATTTCAAACCAGGTCTCACGCTTACTTGTGATTAATTAGCGTTGTGCCAATATACGAAGCCTGTTCAGTGTCTCGATTTATATACCCATCCCAAATTATAGTAAAAGAAATTAGTTTCACGAGTAACAGCAATTTAAATCAACCCAGTAATGAATGTCCATTTCTTGGAACCTGTGTAAGTCAGACCGATTCTCTATTGCAAATAGTTTACAAAAACTCGATTCCCGAAGTTCGGTCAAGCGTGAAACTGCTATTTCGTCCACATGCAGATGGGCATTAGACTGGCCGGTGGGTAAACTAATTATCGATTTTTGGCACTTTTGTTTATCTCTAAATCTGCAGGTAACGTGTAAAACCCTTGAATTATTTCGGTTTCAAGTGGATTTTGATAGATGGTGGGCCAGTTTATCAATATTTGAACGTGAAATTTGGTAAAATTTCGGACCTATTTTGGTGTAATTTTTGGGATTCCAATCATGAATGGCCAACATTTCAATGGTTACAATTTGGCCTCATTTAAAAAGAGGCGGCAGTGTGGGGTATTCGTCAGCCCTTACAAGCTACAGTTCTCGTTTCAAATGTATTGCAATAGAAATAGATTCTTGGAGAATAATCAGATAGGTTGTTTTGATTGACAGAATAATTTCAGTGTGATACAGGAAGATATTGCTTACTCTGTAGAGTTAACACACTAACTACACATATTCTTGATGATATGATTGGTATCAATTATATTGAGAAAAGATATTGTGGTACTAACTTCTCCATTTACTCTCTCTCTTTCTCATTTAGTAGTGGTCAAGGTGAGCTATTGAGATTGAGCTGTGTCTGGCATTCAGCATCTGTTCTTGTGTGAATTCTAGAGGATTGGTTCAGATACCTTGAAACTTGGTCAGAATGTTTATCTAAATGAATTCTCAGATTAATATGAAATTGGGTCATGTGCAATCAAAAACTAAGTCACTAGGTCACTAGGTCAAATCTTAGAAAAGCATTGTGTGCACTCTATTTTAAAATGTCTTGTAATTTGGTCAAAATATTTGTCTTCATGATATCTCAGGAGAAACTAAAGTTGGATCATGTAATTTCAAAAAGTATGTCACTAGGTCAATTCTTAGAAAAACCCTGATTTATTTTTGGCTCAACTGTCTTGATATTTGGTCAGAATTTTTGTCTGCATGATAACTTGGGCAAGTTTGATACAGGGCGAGATGGGGGTCAATAACTTGGTCACTAGGTCAAATCTTTAAGGCTATATTTTTGGCTCAAATGTCTTGAAATATGGTCAGAATGTTTGTCAGAATGATATAAAATCAATGGGGTAAATAAGTAGGATTTGGGTAAAATTGTATAGTAAACTTGTGTGCAATGAAAAGGTCACAGTTTTGACTCAGTTGTTTTGATACTTGATCAGAATATTTGTATACATTTTATCTCTTTAAGGTGTAATATTGTGTCACATGGGATCAAAGACTAGGTCATGAGCTTAGATTTTAGAAAAACCTAGTGTGCTTTGTGAATACTACATTTTTAACTCAAATGTCTTGAAAGTTGGTCAGGATGGTTGTCTGTGTGATGTCTTGGTTATGTTCTGTATTGGGTCCCATGCATTAGAAACTAGGTCAAATCTTTGAGAAACATTGTGTGCATTCTAGAGGTGGCATTTTAGGCTCAAATTTCTTGATATTTGGTCAGAACGTTTGTCTGCACAATGTCTTGTTTTGATACTTGGTCGGAGTATTTTAATGCATTTTATCTCTTTAAGGTTCGTTTTTAGGTCCCATGGGGTCAAAAACTAGGTCACAAGGTCAAATCTTAGAAAAACCTTGTGTGCACTCTTTGGCTACATGTTTGTATCAAAGAGTTTTATATTGGGTCTAGAATGTCTGTCTACAAGATATTTGGTTGCATGGGATAAGAAAAAAAGTTCTCAATTTTAGATCTAATTGAAAACCCTTCATTGCTATGTAGACACTACAGTTCTGGCATCTTGAAAAATGAAAAGAATGTCTTTCCTATCTCAATTTCTGAGATTTTCCCTTTTCTGAGATTTTCATACTAGCTCTGGTTGGAGTAAAATAAAGATATATTTATCATCTTCAGTGATAGCTGTAGTTTAGCCCATTACCAGACAACAAATTTTTAGACCAGTTCTAATTTAAAAAAAAAATGTAGATAACAATTTTAATGTGATATAATCTTATTAACCGATTCCCAAACTGACATTTTTGGACGCCCTTCAAGAAAGACAATTTGGAAAACATTGTTTGAAATGAAGAAATAGCTTGTTACATTCAATTTCTTCATTTTCCACAATGTTTTCTATCAAGAAAGTAGAAAAAAATCTAGAATTTCAAAAACTTTTAATTGTTGTTTGCAACACCTTTCACTTTGGACCAGTCTAAAATTTTTGCTGTCTGGTAATGGGTTAGATTTAAGCTTTGCCTCGTAGAGTAGAAAAACATTGTGGTCAGGCTAGAGATTATAACCTATTTTCCACACACTCCTGCTTATAAGGCTCTCAAGAAAAAAACTTTGAAAACCTAATTGTTACAAGCATTTTCTTCTTATTCAAAATGTTTCATATCCAAAAGTACAAATCATTTTAAAATTCCATGTAGTAAAAATTATCATCTGTAACTTCTTATTACTTGGAACAGTCTAAAATTCCATTGTCTGGTAAAGGATAATTTCTGCATTTGAAAACTGACATCAAAAACACAAATCATCAATAAAAGCCTGTCAACTACATTCACTCTCATTTGACTCCATTTTCATTATTATTCTACAGGGTTTCTCTTTCAGAGAAATTATTCTATTGTGTGTTTCTAGGGAGCATAATTATTATAGCTACAATGTTATGCTCACATCTCCCTTAGTAAGATTTCCTCTACTATCTGATCAAACTCAAACTTATTGGTTCCATTTTAGGGGCATAATTAACCAATTACCAAACAAAAAAATTTAGACTGGCCAAAAGAAGTTGCAGAAAACAATTTGTAGTTTATGAAATTTTAAATTTGTTTGTTTTTTTGGCAAGAAAATATAAAAATAAAGAAATTGTGTTTAACAAGCAATTTCTTCATTTTCCCCAATGTTTTCAAAAGCTTTTTTCCCAAGGGGGTTAAAAAGAGTGTTTGCATTTGGAATGGTTTGAAGATACATTTACTGATGATACAAGAAAAAAAATGTGGTAGCAAAATTTCTTCATCTCTACTAGTAACACTACTATGACAACTTCAGATTGCTGATGATTATTGAAAGCCAACAGTATTGTGCACTAAAATCATATTGGAGATGGGTCAAAGTGGTTCAACTGATATGTTTCATGCATTGTAGAGAAAAAGATATCAAAGTGCTGTAAGCACTGTAATTGGTTGTCATTGAAAAACTGGACAGACAGTTACGTTCTGGCTTTAAAAGAAATGATTTTGATGTATAAAAAAAACAAATAATGCATTATAAAAAAAAACAGAGGAACAACAGCTGGTTCTAGGACTATTGCATGATAAGCAAGAGCACTAACCACTGTGCCAATCGGGCACATATAACATAAGCAATAAAAATAACCCATATTTGTAATAGGTTGAGAGAACCCTTTGTCACATGACTCATTTGTTTACATTATTATAGACTTGATTACCTAACCCAATTAAGCTACCCCTTGATATATCAATAGATTAGGACAGGCTAGCATATTTCTCAAAAGTCTTTTACCCAACAATGATATTTTCAATTTATGACTGGAAAATATTTTTATGGCAGTACTATCTATTTTAACTTCTTTACATCGCTTGATTCATTCTGCAATTGGGTTGGTAGCATGACTTGTCGAGGCGTACCAAACAAGTATAAAAAATGTTTAATTGGTCCTTGTAGCCTGTTTAAATCATGTTACCATCCTGTTTATCCTTTACTCCCTTTTGATATTTCTTAACTTGTAAAACGCAATGATATTTGCTGTTTACCCTTCAGCATTGACTGGTCATCCCTTTATTGAACACAAATAAGATGAAACTGTGAAGAAATTAAAATTGAAGCAATCATCGAAAAAATTTGTTTACTAATTTTTCTTTACTGTATGCGTCCATTTGGGCTAATTGCAGTTTTTTGGAAATCGGAACAAAAGCAAGTCTTGAGAATCTAGTAACACTGATTGGCCTTGCGACCAATTTAAAGCAGCAACAATCTATCAATCCTTGTTATGCTGAATCACGAGTATTCCTGTTTTGGCTAGAGGTTTAGACAAAGATCAACCTGCAGTCTGATCAAAGTCTACACCACCTCTTTGTCCCTTTGAAGCCAGAATTGTTCATAAAATCGGTTTTCAAATCAAATAATGACCTGCAACTATTACTTCAAGTGATTTCATTCTTTTGATACTGGTGCAATTTTAAACAGGATTTTTATTCAACATGACAAGGGTTGCGGCCTTGGAGTTTTACCAGTTTCAAACTTATTTTTAGTATTGAATTAATCATTTCCCACACCCTTTTGACGCCCCTCAAGAAAAACAATTCAGAAAAACATTGTGGAAAATGAAGAAATTGCTTGCAACAAGCAATTTCTTCATTTTCAATAATGTTTTCTTTCCAGAAAGTTGGAAAAATTTAAAATTTCATAGACTTTGATTTGTTGTCTGCAACACCTTTCAATTTAGACCAGTCTAAAATTTTTCTGTCTTGTAATGGAATAAGTATACTTTTTAATACTCTGTATTCCACAAATTTTATCTTTTTACAGAGAGCTGTATCTTTAGTATCCCTCTAAAGTGATCTAGAGTGATCAAGAACCCTGTTGAGTTTGTCATTTGGTGAAAGGTCAAGGTCATTTGGCTTCACACACACTCACACACACCAGTAATTTCTGCAACTTATATTGGGGGCATAACCTCTCTTTCAAAACAATGGATAAACAACAGTCTACTAGTAGTAAAATTTTAAAATCCATCTATCCATCTAGAATCACCATCATAGGTTATTGCTTGAGAAGATGGAAATATAGATATTTAGAGCTTGTATTGATTTGTCTCCTCACACTTGTCTGAAAGGTCAAAATTTACCCTCTAGTTAAGGAGAAAAACAAAATCTCGTATTTTAGATTCAATATTTACACTGAAACAGGCTTTATGCTTAGATTATACAAATTTATTTCAGTTCAATTTATTTTCTTAAAAGTTCTATACAAGATAACAGAATTTTAACTTTTCCAAGCTTGTAGATGACAAAACTGAGTATTTCAAATTAAAATGTCATATAGGACAGAAAACATTGTGGCAAAGGTGGAAATTGCTTTTTTCCCATTAGCTCACAAGAGCACAAAGTGTTCGAATTAAGGGAATGCAGTGGTGTGATGTCAGGAGTCCACCATGAATTGTCTGTCTTCATTCAACATATCCCTTATAGATACACTCAAGGCAACAGTTTTGCCCAATCAACCTGAGATGTGACCAGAATGTTTGTCTTGATATCAAATAATTGTCGAAATTGGGTCACATGGGATAAAAAACTTGGTTATAAGATCATTTCTTAGAAAAATTTGGAGACACTCTATAGGTCACAGATTTTACATCCACTGGCTGAAAGCCAGTGAGCTATTGTCATGGCATTGTGTCTGTTGTACATCCATGTGTCCATGTGTGTGTTTGCATGTGTCCGTAAACTTTTACTTTAAAAATCTTCTCTCCAGAAAGTTCTGAAGAGAATTCAACCAAATTTAACAGAAATGATTCTTGGGTGACCCTTTATCAGATTCTGTAAAAGAATAATGATGGGCTTAAATTGGGGGTTGGCGGCTAATTTACATATACTGTGAAACCTTTAAAAAATCTTCTTAGAAACCAGTGGATGGATTTTAACCAAATTTTACAGGTATGATCATTTGATGTCCCTTTATCAAATTCATAAAAAGAATTTTGATCAGATGAAAAACATGGCTTACCGGTATTTGGGCTGGACTAATTTTCATATATGGTGAATGCTTTGAAAATCTTTCTCTGAAACAAGTTGATTGATTTCAACCAAATTTTACTGGAATGATCCACTGAAGACCCTATTTCAGATTCCATCAGATTCGATCAATTAATTTTGATTGGTTGAAAATATAGCTTTTATGGTTGTGACATGTGTCCATATATAAATGGCTTAGAGCAAAAACATAGTATGGCTATATACATTGTATAGAGCCATACTATGCTTTTGCTCAAAGCCCTCAATATGGTATACAATGAATTTTTAGCTCCACTTGATGAAAGCCAGGGAGCTATTGTCACAAAAAGAAATTACTTGTAACAAGCAATTTAATCATTTTCCACAATGTTTTCTACCCAGAAATTTGAACAAATATAAAATTTCATACACTTTTAATTGTCGTTTGCAACTCCTTTCAATTTGGTACAGTCTGATATTTTGCCATCTCATAATGGGTTAATGGTGGTAGCTTATGTCCATATATGGTATACTGTGAATTTTTTTAAAAAATTATTAATACTTTTTTCATCTGACTCAGTAAATAATTTAACTTTTGTAAAACAATGAAACATTTGAAATATTAAAAGATTTCATTGACAAGATTTATTTGCCACAGAAAGTGAATAAGTTCAGTTTATATTGAATTCCTGAAAACACCATTTGCTTAACCCATTACCAGATGGCAAAACTTTAGACTGGTCAAAATTAAAAAGAGTTGCAGATGACAATTCAAAGCTTACAGAATATTAGATTTTTTAGTTAACCTGAGCACAAAGTGCTCATGCTCAAGTGATCCATTGGGATCACCTTTCGTCCGGCGTCCGTCAGTCGTGTGTCGTCCGTCAACAATTTCTTTAAACAACATCTCCTCCTAAACTACTTGGCCAATGTGAACCAAATTTGGCAGAAATATTCCTTAGGTGGTCCCCTTTAAAAATAGCAAAAGAAATTGAAATCTGGTAAAAACTCTGGTTGCCATGGCATCAAAAGTGAAATTTTAAGATAATCTTTAAAAATCTTCTCCTCCTGACCCAGAAGTTGTAGAGCCTTGATATTTTGCATGAAGCATCAGTATATTGACCTCTTTCAAAATAGCTTAACTCATGATCCTCGGATCCCCAGGGGCGGAGCCCCAGGGGGGACGGGGTTTATAAAGAAATAAAGAACTATTTTTAAAAGACATCTCGTCCAAACCACTAGCCCAATTTATACCAAATTTTGCAGAAATGATCCTAGGTGGTCCCCTTTAAAAATAGCAAAAGAAATTGAAATCTGTTAAAAACTCTGGTTGCCATGGCAACAAAAGTGAAATTTTAAAGTAATCTTTAAAAATCTTCTCCTCCTGACTCAGGCGTAGAGCCTTGATATTTTGCATGAAGCATCAGTATATTGACCTCTTTCAAACTAGCTAAAATCATGATCCTCTGGTTGCCAGGGGTGGAGCCCTGGGAGGGGGGGGGGGGGTTTATAGGCATGAAGCGTCGGTTCACAGACTTCTTTCTTATTTCTGAAATTATATCCCATGGATTCAGAGGGGGAAAAAAGTTAATTCCTTTTTCCAAATTTGCTTCATAGCCTTGGAATTTGTAATTTAGACTTTTGGATCCCCAGGTACATAGTCTATATATGTAAGTATGGCCCACTTGTATCATAATCCTAACCTCAACATGAAATTAGACAGTTGAAAGAAAATGTGCCTTTATCTCAGGTGAGCGCCACTGGGCTAACGACCCTCTTGTTCATATTTTTGGGTAGAAAATAGTGTGGAAAATGAAGAAATTGTTTGTTACAGCAATTTTTTTATTTTACACAATGTTTTTCCAATGATTTTTCTTGAGGGGCGTCTAATAGTGTCTCTGTGGGAATGGGTTAATCAGTACATTCAGGCCTTTAGAGCGATACAGACCCTCAAGCGCCTCTATTCCTTCAGTACACCAAATATGCAATAGTTTGGTAATGGGTTAGACATTTAAATCTTCAATCTCACTTTAACCCATTGTTTCTAAAGCTTTGAACTCCCAGCCAAGTAGGCTGAGATTGTTTACTGTATTTAGTTACTTGCCAATAAACATAGCTGGTGATGATTTGGGACTGAACCCATTACCTTCAGGTCCATAGTAAAGCACTGTAACACATTGCCACCAAATCCAGCTTTATGACCCATTGAAGAAAAATATCTGAGAAAAACATTGTTACACCACTGGTGAAAGCCAACAGGCTATTCTAATGGTGTTGTGTCTGTCATTCATCTGTCTGTGTGTGCATCATAAAGTTCTTCTCAGATTTTAACCAAATTTCTCAAGAATGATCATTGGGTTACCCTTAATCAGATTCCTTCACTCCTTCATGTGTTTACATTTCTGTAAATTCATAATTGAGAAAACTATGTAAATAAAGAAGAAATTGCTTGTAACAAGAAATTTCTTCTTTTTCCACAATATTGTCTACCCCACTGAATGGTTGTTTTTCAAATAAAATCCACTTTTAATTTTCGCCTGCAAAACCTTTCAATTTGAACATTTCTAAAATTTTGCAAAAAAGGAAAGGGTTAAAAGGATTTTAATCAGTAAGATCAATTTTTAGCTCACCTGAGCACAAAGTGCTCATGGTGAGCTTTTGTGATCGTTGAATGTCTGTCATCCATCATGCATCATGCAGCATTAACAATTGAAGTGTTTACACTCGAGGCCACAGTTTTGACCCAATCTTCATGAACTTGGTCAGAATAATTGTTAGGTCATGAGGATGAACCCACTGATTATGGGAGGGTTTCATTTTAGGTTAATTGTGAAATCTTAAAAAAATTTCTTTCTACAAATTAGCTGATAGATCTTAACCCAATTTCACAGGAATGCTTCTTTGGTTGCTATGTCAGTTTCCTTCTAAGAATTTTGATAGGTTTAGGAACATGGCTCCTATTAACAGGGCTAATTCCCATATATTGCATATTGAGAAAACTTTTGCTGTATTCTCCTTTGAAATGTGTTCATGGATTTCAATGTATTATTACAGGAGTCATCCTTTAGTGACTCTTTGTCATATTCATGTATAAAAATTGGATTGGATAAAAACATAGTTTATTTATGTGGAGCTAAATTCTTACTATGGTGCATAGTGAAAACTTCAACATTAGCTGATTGATTTCAGCTTAAATTCATACAAATAATCCTTTGGTGACCATTTAGTTGGATTCCTTCAAAGAATTGTCTGTTTGAAAAATTGGCTTCAATGGCCGGGGCTAATTTTCCATATCACGGTATTTAGTGAAAACGTTGCAAAATTTTTTTTAGGTGGGGGTGTTGGTGGACTGTAAAGGGATTTCAACCAAATTTCACCGGAATAAATCTTTTGTGACTTTGCATCGTATGAAAAATATGGCTTTAATTGGTGGGGCTAATTTCCTCATGTGCTATATAGTTATACCCTTTAAATTCTTCACAGAAATCAGTTAATAGATTCCAAATAATTTTGGAGGAGAAGCCAAATCACAGTGATGCAAGGGAAATGATTGATACTGCTTGGCAGAAAATATGTGAGCATCAAGAAAATTGTCTCCCTGAATGTAAATATTCCTTTCTAGCTCACCTGATCACAATGTGATTGATACTTTAATATACGTTGTCCATCATGCTTTGTCTGTTTTCTGTCGTCCATTGTAAACAATTTCTTAGTTTACACTCAAGGTACCATAGTTTTATCTCGTTCATGATGACTATTGGGCACAAAATCTGCCCATTGTTAGCTCACCTGAGCATGAAGTGATCATGGTGAGGTATTTTGATCATCCTCTGTTCGTTGTGTGTCGTCCATCGTGTATCAAAAATATTAAAATGACATCTCCTCCCAAACCACTGGATGGATTTCAACCGAATTGGCAGAAATGTTCCTTGGGTGGTGCCCTTTAAAAATTGCTAAAAGAATTAGAATCCGTTGAAAACTCTGGTTGCGATGGCAACAAAACTTGAATGTTTATGAAAACTTTAGAAATTATCTCCTCCTGACCGGGAAGGGGTAGAGCCTTGATATTTTGCATGAGACATCAGTACAATGATCTCTTTCAGAATTGCTAAAATCATCACCCTCGGGCCCCAGGGGTGGATCCCCAGGGGGAATGGGGCTTACATAGAAATAAAGAAGATTTTTCAAACGACATCTCCTCCCAAACCACTGGGCAGATTACAATCAAATTTGGTGGGAATGTTCCTTTGGTGGTGCAATTTAGAAATTGATAAAGAATTGAAATCCGTTAAAAACTCTGGTTGCCATGGCAACATAACTGAAATTTTAATGAAAACTGTTAAATTTAACCCCTCCTAACCCAGAAGGCCTAGATTCTTGATATTTTGCATGAAGCATCAGTACATTGACCTATTTCAGAATTGCTCAAATCACCAACCTCAGGCCCCCAGGCTTATATAGAAATAAAGAAGGATTTTTAAAACAACGTCTCCTCCCAAACCACTTGGTTGATCTCAACCAAAGAATTTAATCAGTTGAAAAATCTGGTTGCTATGACAACAAGAGTAAAATTAAAGAAAAGAAATTAAAAAAAAAAAAAAACATCTCCTGACCCAGAATTTGAAGAATCTTGAATTTTGCATGAAGCATCAGTACATTGACCTCTTTCAAATTTTAGAGCCACAGGTTGATTAGGCTTAAATAGAAATAAAGAAGGCTACCCTTTCAAAACTATTTGGCCAATTTAAACTAAATTGGGCTTGTTGATTTTAATTAAATGTTTAAGGAGGTCTTCTCCCCACCCAGTTTGTATTAGGCCTTGAAGAAAAAAAGAGCCTTATCTCAGGTGAGTGCCAGGGCCTCTGGCCCTCTTGTTGGTGAAACTTGGTCAGAGTGATTGTTATTTGAAATGGATTAACCCTGTTGAAATTGTGAAGGAGCATTAATGAACATTTCTTTGTTTACACTCAATGGGTCACAGTTTTGGCCAAATCTTGATGAATCTTGGCCAGAATGATTGTTAGGTCATTTAAAGGATAAATTCTAGTGAAAATGAAGAGGTTCCATGGGAAGATATGGGAAAATTGACCTAAATGGTAATTTGATCAATATTGTGAGCATCTTGTACTACTTTTCCCTTCACGCTTAAGACCCGCTTTAATGTCTTAGTTTCGTGTTTCTTTTTTCACTAAGCAACTCAAAAACTCATTAAGCAACAACAAATGAATAGATAAAACCAACTTAATATCCTCCTCTAGCCCATCACCAGACAACAAAATTTCAGATCAGTTTGAAGTGTAAAACATTTTTAAGCTTGTGAATTTTAAAGAGTCTTTCAGGGTAGGATACCATGAGGACAATAATTGAATTTCTTGGTGAAGTTTACAGGCCCTTGGGTGTCTACAGTTTTCTAGTTTTCTATTTAATGATATTCTGCAGTGCTATAAGTCCATATCATTTGAAATTAGCTTTTATAATAGGCAGTCATAAGGGTTTCATCCTTATGTATATATAAATTCAGTTCTGACAAGTAATTAGAAATTAGCTGAAATCATCTAGAATTACTTCAGATATGGAAATGGATAGCTGTTAGGTTCACCCAATATAATTAGGTCTGCTTACAAGGCAGTTAATTGTGTCTGATCTGGTGTAACTATGAAATTGGTCATTTTCTTACTTCTCAAAGGTTGCAATAGTCCCTTTTTAGCTCACTTGAGCATAGTCATAGTCTGTCATCCATCATTTTATCCATCCACAATTTCTTTAAAAATCTTTTCTTCCATAACAGGTAAGCTGATCAAACTGAAACTTTTGAAGGAATATTCATTTAGTGAAGTTTTACAAAAAATGTAAAAAGATTTTAATTCCATGAAAAAGTCTGGTTGTCATGGCATTTTAAAAATGGGAAATTTTAGTCAATCTGTGAAAACTTTCTCATCAGAAACTACAGCATAACCACATGGTTCTCTACAAAGTTTGTGAAAATTGTAACCTTGGAGTTAAAAATGGCCCCACTGCAGAGGTCCAACGTTTGGAAAAATACTGAATAAGGGCAAGTTCAAAAGACTTCTTCTCCTGAACTATAGGGTGTAGGACATTCATACTTGTCCCCGTAATAGCGCAGTGGGAAGCGCATCAGACTCCAAGTCATCAATCATGGGATGTCATGGGTTTGATCCCAGGTGGCAACACATATCCTTTCCGACATATGGCTCTCTCCAATTGATAATCATAAACCTAAGTGTGATAGCAGCTGGAGGCTAGGAAAGGATGTAGTGGTAGTACTGGTGAGAGAAAAACCATGAACCCATTGTTAGGTGCTCCAGTTGCCGCAATATGACTGAAATACTGTTAAAAGTGGCATTTAACCCCATTCAATCAATCAATCAATCAACATCCATACTTGGTATTAAGCATTGCTTGATGGTTTTTGTCTAACCCGCTTGCGGTGAGCGAGACATAGTTGTCATTATGACAAGTCTGTCTATGTGCGTTAGTGTGTTAGTCGGCCCATCCGTCCAAATTTGTCCGGACAATTACTCCTACATTTATGGATGGATTTCAAAATTACTTGGCACAATTATTCTCCATCATGACTAGATGTGCCATTTGAAAGAACTTTTTGGATAGCTTCAAGTTCAAGGTCACAGCTAAAGGTCTAACACTAAAATTGTGCTTGTCCGGGGCATTTCTCCTACAATTATGGATGGATTTCAAAATAAATTGGCACGATTGTTTTCCATTATGAGTAGATGTGCAATTTGAAAACATTTTTTGGATAGCTTCAAGTTCAAGGTCAAAGCTCGAGGTCAAACACTAAAATTGTGCTTATCTAGAGCATGATACCTACAAAACGCTTCAGGCTCCACAGCAGTTGTCCTGGGACAACCATCTAGTATACTATTTCATGTTAAATTTTGTTCCTAGAGTCAATGACAGCCCCTCACTAGGTGTAAAAAATAGGGAAAAATGCATAATTTGATTGAGCTAAAAAATTATTTTTTTTCTTCATTTTGGTGCTGAGAGCATTTATATCTAAATGTTGCATGGCCTTATTGTTATCTACCAATTTTGTTAAAATTATGCCACCAGTTTAAAAAACGGCCCTTCCCTAGGTGTCTTTAGTTTGTAAAAACATTCAATTAGACTGTGTTCTAATGTTTTCTACCATGTTTGTTGAATTTATAGCTCTGGGATGAAACATGGCCCTGCCTCAGAGGTCTAAAGTTCGGAAAAATGCCAAGTTAGAGCAAGTTCAAAAGTCTTCACCTTCTGAAATATTATGTTGAAGGACAATCATATTTGATTTGTGGCATTACTATGAGTTTTCTTAGGTCACCTGACCGGAGGTCAAAGTGACCTATTGCGATCGTGTTTTGTCAGTCGTCCTTTTACATTTCTGACTTCTTCTTAAGAACCCTTGGATGGATTTCAACCAAACTTAGCAGGAAGCATCCTTATGGGAAGGCGCTTCAGATTTGTACACATCATGGAGTTATCTCCACTTGGTGCCCCATTAGGGGCTTACATTGAATCATTAAAACACAATTTGATTAATCATTACATTCAGATCTGTGGAGCAATACAAGCACTCAAGTGCCTCTAGTTTGAATATCATTTACACATAATACAATAATGTTGTCTGTGACTTCTTTTAATTCAGACCTTTCAAAATTTTGATACCTGATGTAACTATTACATCATAGTGTTTCAGATTACATAGGCTTTATTGAAAATCTTCATTTTTAGTCCATAACAAGCAAAACACAGAAACAAAAGCTTATTTAAGCTGTATTTATAATGTTTAGGTTACCCATGAAAAAAAAAGCTTTACATTGTACAGAGAGAGGAATAATTTGTATTGAATAGAAATTGGATAAGATTCAGTATAAACATTGATTGATTGTTTGGTAGCCAACATGACAAGCATTCTCCAAAAATTGCTGACCTTTTACTGGGGGTTTATAGCTTTTTGTCAGTTATGGGGATTGACTGGTGTAATATCTTTTTGTCATAAAAATTATGTCTACTGATTACAGTTTATACAGTCAGCTGTTTTGAGCACACTTGAGCACAAAGTACTAAAGGGGAGCTATTGTCCAATTGTCCGTCCTCATTGTGCATTATCATCAGGATGCATCTGATGACAGTTTCTTCTCTTTCTGAACAAGTTGGTCAGTCTTAATGAAATTTGGAAGGGATATTCCTTGGAAGAAACTCTTCAATAATTGCTCAAATGATTGAAATTCTCCCCTTAAACCAGAAAGGAGAACTTGAATATTTTGTATGTAGCACCTCTTGGAGGATTCAACTAAGGTATCCCATATCTTAACCCATTCCTACACAATAAAATTTTACATTTGATCCAAATTGAAAGAAGTTGCAGACGACAATTTCAAATTGCCGAAATTCTTAGAATATTTTTCTCTCGTCGTAGAAATCAATAGAGAAAATGCAGAAATTGCTCGTAACAGGCAATTTCTTAATTATTATACCCCTGCAAAACAAATGTTTTTTATACCCCTGCAAAACAAATGTTTTCAGGTGAAAACTGGAATCAGCCTGTCTGTCCGCATGTCCGTTTGTCCATGTGTCCATCTGTCGGTGTACAAAATGCTACCAATTTTGTGTCTTGAACTCCTCCTTCAGTTTTGCTTCAATACTATTGAAACTTTATACAAAGATTAACCACATGTAGAAGTTTTGCAAGATGCAATTTTGAAGTCTTAATTCCCCCTGGTTCAAGAATTATCTCCCCTTGAACTTAGACATTATTTATGCTTTTAGACATATAGAGATAATTATACTACCAATTTTGTGTTGCAAACTCCTCCCTAAGTTTTGCTTCAATACCATTGAAACTTTATACAAAGATTAACCACATGTTGAAGTTTTGCAAGACACAATTTTGAAGTCTTAGTTCCCCCTGGTTCAAGAATTAGCTCCCCTTGAACTTAGACATTATTTATGCTTTGTAGACATATACAGCTAATTTGTGTCTCGAACTCCTCTTTCAGTTTTGCTTCAATACCATTGAAACTTTATACAAAGAGTAACCACATGTTGAAGTTTTGCAAGACGCAATTTTGAAGGCTGAAGTTTTGCAAAACGCAATTTTGAAGTCTGTATTCCCCCTGGTTCAAGAATTATCTCCCCTTCAACTAAGACATTATTTATGCTTTGTAGACATATACTGCTAATCATATTACCATTTTTGTGTCGCAAACTCCTCCTTTTTAGAAAAGCAAAGTCAGTAGCTAATTGTCCTTGTATTGTCAAAGCTCTCATTACACTGAAAGCACTTGAGGGGTATTAAGTCACATACTGTGACAAGTTCTAGTTCACCTTGTTTTCCAGAACTATTTTTTGAGGGGTGTAAAATTTAGGGATTATGTTGGAATGGGTTAACTGAGAAACAAAGAAGGAAAACCTTAAAACCTTCTTCTGTGAGACAGGATGCCCAGAGCATTGGTATTTGGGGCTTCTACAAAGTTTGTTCATGTGATGGTCCTTAGATCACTTTTGAGCTCTACAAGGGCAAACCATATCTTAATCCTTTTCATGCTGAATAAAAACCTAATCTAAATTTGCATTAAAATCAAAGGCTTGAAAGCGTTGGAAATTAAGGGTAAAAGATTAATTTTGAAAATTAATTTTTAAACAACTCTGGGTTTAAGGAGATCGATAAGCAGGAGGTGTAGACTCAGATCAGACTATGCTTATATGCAGGCTGATCTTAGTCTGTACCTACTGCAATAATGGGAATATTCCAGCTTCAGCATGACAAGGGTTAGCAAAGAGAGAAAAGGATGTCTGTAAAGTTCTTCTTGTCTTTGTATAAAAAGCCTGTGAACTGTGGTATGTAGAATCTCCCTAGTAAACATGTACAAAATTTGAACTGATGCTTCTTTGGTCAAATTTTGGCTCTACCATGGCACTCCCTATTTCAACAAAGAAACAAAGAAGGAAATCTTTACAAATCTTCTTCTCAAAAGAAGAACATTCATGTATAGATTTTTAGCCAGATATGGCAAAGATGAATCTGTTAATGTTGAATTTCTAAAAATACAGTTTGCTTAATTTAGGTCTGTGGAGCAATACAGGGACTCAAGTGTCTCATGTTGGAATATCATTTACATGAACATGAAGAAATTGCTTGTATCTTTCGCCAAAAGACAAAGGTTTTTAGCTCCACTGTCCGAAGGCCAGCAGGCTATTGTCATGGCATTGCATCCATGCATGCATTTGTGTGTGCAATCGCGCATCTGTCCACAAAGGTTGTCTTTAAAAATCTTCTTCTGAGAAAATACTGGGTGAAATCAACCCAATTTATGAGAAAACCTTTGGTGACCCTCTATCAGATTCCTTAAAAGAATATTGACCGGATGAAAAACCTAGCTTTTAGGGAGCTTTTACCATATAAAGAATACAGCAAATTGACTTAGGTTAAGTCTCCTTAGACAGTATCAAATGGATATTTCTATATTTTACTTGGATGTTCATGGATCTCTTTTGGATTACCTTTAATAAGATTTTTCTAGAGACTTTGAAAATTTTTGATGTTATGGGCCCACTTTTGTAAGGCCTACAAAGGGAGGTAATAAATTCTGCTGATTTAGTCAACTGTAATGTATTTGCATAATGAGTTTTCTTTATTAAATATTTGAGAGAAAGATTTATCATTATTCTTAAGCCCTTAACCAGATGACAAAATTCTAGATTGATTTAAATTGAAAGTAAATGCAATATAACCCACTACCACACCACGCAACGCTGCTTTTCTCACACTCTTAGAAATATGTGTATGGATACTTTGCATGAAAAGGAGAAATTGCTTGTAACAAACAATTTCTCCTTTTAGCTCTACTGGCAGAAAACCAAGGTACCATGCTGTGGTGTCGTGTGTCTGTCTGTCCATCCATCTATCCGTCTTAAGTCTTTTTCTTTAAAAATCTTCTCCAACGAAATGTTGAAACAGAATTCAACAAAATTTCCCAGAAATGATCCTAGGGTGACGCTTTATCATATTTCTTCGGAGAATTTTTTTCCAATGAAAAACATGGCTTTAATGTGCGGGGCTATTTCCATATATGGTGAAAGCTTTAAAAATCTTCTTCTCAGAAATCAGTTGATGGATTTGGACCAAATTTCACAAAAATAATCTTTGGTCGAATGTTTATCAGATTTCTTCAAAGAATTTTTATCTGATGAAAAACATGGCTTTAAGGGGGGGGGCAATTGTCATATATTGTAAAAGCTTTCAAAATCTTCTCAGAAACCAGTGAATAGATTTCAATCAAATTTTACAGGATTGGTCCTGGGCTGATCCTTTATTAGATTTCTTCAAAGAATTTTGTTGAAAAAACATGGCTTAAATTGGCCGGGCTTATTTCCATATATGTTATATGGTGAAAAACTTTAGAAATCTTTTCCATCAGAAAGCAGTAGATTGATTTTAACCAAATATCACCGGAAATATCCATTTTTTAACCCTTTATTAGATTTATTCAGTTAATTTGATTGGAAAGATGCATGACATTTTTGTGGGGGTACTAATATCCATATATGGAATATATTCTGAGAACTTTGAAAATCTTCTCAGAATCCTATCGATCAATTTCAACCATATTTCAAAGGAATGATCCTCAGGGGATTCTTTGCAGATTTCTTCACATGATTTTGATAGGTTGAAAAACATGAGTAGGGCTAATGTCCATATATGAAATACAGTGAAAATTTTGTAAATGCCTTTTCATGGTATACATTGAAAATTTTGAAATGCTTCACTAGAATTAATTCAAAGATCTCAGTGACTAGATTTAATAGCCAGAGATGGCTATAAGATGATTCAGTTTATATGGAATGATGAAAACAACATTTGCTTGATTAGTATTATCTGGCCTGTGGAGCAATACAGATGCTCAAGCGCCTCTAGTTTGAATTCCATCAATTAAAATGTTGTCTGCAACTTCTTTCTTGACCCATTCAAAATCAACAAAATTTTAGTCTAATTGAAAATGAGAGTTTGCAAACAACAAAACAAAATGGATTCAAAATGAAAAATATGGGTTCTAAGAGGCAGATATCTTGGTGCAAAGAGAAGAAATTGCTTTTCACAAGCAGATTCTTCTTTTCTTGTAATGTCTTTCTGAGCTATGTTTCTGGAGCACATAAAAATATGAGATTGTGTGGTAATGGATTTAACCATTTTATATATTTCTCATTTTGAAATACAAATGGATCAGGAAAACTTTGTAAGAATGTGAGAAATTGCTTGTAGCAAGCAATATCCCCTTTTCTCACAATATTTCAAGCCCAACTGGGCATTTTTTCTATGCAAATGTAACCCAATTTGAAATGTCACATGCAATCTCTTACAATTTTGACCAGACTAAAAAACAAATTGTCAGGTACTTGGTTATTCTCATCCTATAAAGTCATTGATCATCATATTTATCAAGTATTTGAATTGTGTGAGAAGAGGAGAAAGGGAGATAAGGTGGAATTTATTATAACAAGAATTTTATTTCTTTTTGAAATCTATTTATGCTATCCTTTGCTTTCAAATTACTGAGCCTTCCAGTTTGGAGCAGTGCAATAAATTGTCATTCACTGAACCTGTCTAAAAATATATTTTTCAAAAAACTAATGTTAAGCTTTTGCTACAAATTATTAAATTAAAACTTCATAGTGAGAAAAATAGAGAAAATGGTTAAAGCTAGGAACCCAAAATCTTGTTAACACACCATTTAATCCAATCAATGCAAATTTTTAGAGCTTTCCAATTTTCTGCTAACTCTATTACTGAAAATGTTACATTCACCCTAAATTCTTAGTTGTTGAATTGATGTAAATAAAGCTACTTCTAGCCATATTGTTGGATCATAACCCATTCCCACATGATAAAACTTTAGACCAGTCCAAATTCAAAGAATTTGTAGGTGACAATTTTCAGTTGATGAAATCTTTAAAATCTTTGTCTTTTGGGGTAGAAAACAGGCAGTTTCTTCATTTCCACTAGGTTTTCCAAAGCATTCACATTGAGGGGCGTTTAAAAGCGTCATTGTGTGGGAATGAAGAAAAACAAGTAAAGATGTTAAAGGTTGTTAAAGATATCTACCGAAGGCTTGCATCCATACTCTAATCTCTACTATTTTAGAATAGTGTGAAATGAAAACAATCTCTTCATTTTCCATGCTGGGAGTTGGGGGGGGGGGGGTAAAGGTGGGGGGGGGGATACATAAGCAATAAGCTTACATAGTGACCAATTTGAAAATCTTTTTCTACCAAACCAAAAGACCTACAGCTCTGATATTTGGTATGTGGCACCATCTGGCGGACCTCTATGAATATTGTTCAAATTTTATAATCTTGGGGTCAAAATTAGCCCGTTTCCCGGATGTCACAAGTTTAACATAGGCTTATATAGTGAAAATTTAAAAAATCTTCTCACAAACTAGAGGGCCTAGAGCTTTTATATTTGGTATGAAGCATCATCTGGTGAAATTCTATCAAGATTGTATAAATCATGGCCCCAGAGACTGAATTAGCCCATCCTCGAACATCAGAATTTTAACAAAGGGCTTATATAGTGATTTTTTTAAAAATCTTCTCCAAAAAAGAAGGGCCTAGAACTTTGACATTTTGTATATAGCATCCTCTTGTGGACCTCTATCAAGATTGTAAAAATTAATGCCTCAGGATTAAAGTTAGCCCATTCCCGGATATCACAAATTTAACATAGGATTATATAGTGAAAACTTTAAAAATCATCTTCTCTCAAACAGATTGGCCTAGAGCTTTGATATTTGGTATGTAGCATCATTTGGTAGATCTCTATCAATTTTTATGAATTATGGCCCTAGGGTCATAATTAGCCCGTTCCCAGATGCAACAAATGTAACATAGGCTTATATAGTGAAAATTTAAAAATCTTCTTTTCCCAAACAGCAGGTCCTAGAGCTTTAATATTTTGTATGTAGCTGCACCGGGTGGACCTCCATTAAGATTGTATAAATTATGGCCCCAGGGTCAGAATTAGCCATTTCCAAGATGCCCCAAGTTTAACATAGGCTTGTTTAGTGAAAACTTTTAAAAATCTTCTTATCCCAAACTAATAGGCCTAGGGCTTTGATATTTAGTATGTAGCATAATCTGGTGGACTTTTATTTGTTTATGTGCTCTTTGGACTCAGGTGACCGATAAGGCCCAATGGGCCTCTTGTTTGAAGGGCATAAAATTGAGGGATTATGTCGGAATGGGTAAAATATTTAAATCTGAAGTCCAAATTGTCCTCCATCTATCTGTAGAATGAATGCAATTTTCAATTGACCAATGGCTGGCCCTTCCACTGCTTCTGCTAGCCATGCCCACTGACTCTGATAGGAAGTTCCATTTTGATTATAAAATGTGTTATATTGCAAAATCATATTGCCAGAAAAAAGTAGTATGGCTGGTTGGTGACATAAATGCTGCAATTACAGTTTGAATGAGTAATGTTTAAATCACCAAACCAACAAAATGATTCACATAAATGTCAGCCATTGTAGGAATTCAAAAATTCACTTTGTTCTAAATGAATGAATTGATTGGTCAAATGATCCTTTGATTGACAACTGCAATTCATCACTTAAAGAAATTTGGTAGGTTCAGCAGGAAGCAGACTGAAGAATAGAACTTAGAGATTCTATCATTTATATTTCTGTTCTTTTTACTTTCAGGAGGGCCAAGTGCTGGAAATCTCTCAAGTCAATGATATTAGATTGGGGTTAGCACCAAAGATAAATGTAAGTGTTGATTTTGGCTTGCCTGGCTTTTTGACGCGTCTGTTTATTGCAGAAAAAAATCTTGATAACTCTCTAATGGACTGGTGTCGACAAAGTGTTTATATTCTTTACAGCATGTTAAAAAGTCAAGGACATGCCATCTGTGTTTGAAGGTACTGCTCTTAACCCATGTCATGATCACAAGAATTTAGACTGGTCGAAATTCAAAGAAGTAGCAGACAACAATTTTGATATGAGAATTTTAAAAATCTGCCATTTTGGATAGAAAACATTTGGATAATGAAGAAAGTACTTGAGAAAAGCAATTTCTTTATTTTCCACAATAATTTCCAATTCTTTTTAGCTCTACTTGCCAAAGGCCAGAGAGCTATAGCTATGGTGTGTTTTCTGTCCGATGTCTGCGTGTCCGTCTGGACGCCCATCCGTCTGTTAACTTTTGCTTGTTAACACTCTAGAGTCAACAGTTTTCATCGGATTCTCTTCAACTTTCACGGAATGATTGTAACATCATATGGATTGTTCCTTTCAAATTGGGTCTGATCTGATAAGAATCATGGGAAAAGGGGCCGTATGAGATAATTTAAAAAAATCCTTGTAAACACTCTAGAGTCCATGGTTTTCAACAAATTCTCTTCAAACTTTTACAGAATGGTTGTACCAATATAAGGATTGTTCTTTCAAAAGTGGGTCTGATCTATCAAGAAACACAGGAAAAAAGGCTTTATGAAAATTAAATTTAGTCAACGCAATAAAGTCCATGGATTTCATTGGATTTTCTTCATACTCTCACAGAATGATTACATTTTTGAAAGGAAAGTTCCTTTCAAAATTTGGTCTGATCCATCGAGTAACACTGGAAAAGAGGCTGTACGAAAATTCAATTAAAAAATCCTTGTTCATGTAATTAAGCCCACATCTTTGACTGGATTTTGTTGAAACTATCACAGAGTGATTATAAGGTCATAAGGATAATTCTTTTCAAAATGAGGTCTGAACTGTCAAGAAACATTGGAAAAGTTGCCTAATGAAAAATTTATATAAAAATCCTTATTATCAAGTCCTCGGCTTTCATTATTGTATTTTCTTCAAAATTTCACAGAATGATTGTAGAATAATTACGATTGTTGATGATAACACTAGACATATTAGTCAGGACAATTGTAGGGTCATAAGGAAAGTGCCTTTCGAAAATGAAATGGATCGGTACGAAAACACAGGAAAATGGGGCCTTATGGATTTTCACTTAAAACAATCCTGTTTATGTGATAAATTCCACGATTCTGGATTCTGTTGAAAAATTCACTGAATGATTGTAAGGTCATAAGGAAACTTGCTTTTGGATATGGAATGGATCAGGCATAAAACATGGAATTACATGTATATGGTCATGGTTTAACCCATTTCCTCACAAGAAAATTTTAGACTGGTCCAAATTGAAAGAAGCTGCAGACGACGATTTCATGTTGATAGAATTGTTATTTTTGTCTTTTTGGATAGAAAACATTGTGGATAATGAAGAAATTGCTTGATGCAAGTAACTTCTTCCTTAATGATTTCCAAGCTTTTTTCTTGAGGGACGCTAAAAGAAGTGTCCACAGTTTTCAACAAATTTTCTTCAAACTTTCACAGAATGATTGTACTATCATAAGGAATGTTCCTTTTGAAATTGGGTATGATCTGTCAAGAATCACAGGAAAAGGAGCCTAATTTAACTTTAATTAAAAGATCTTCGTTAACACTCCTGTGTCTAAAGTTTTCATTGGATTCTCTTTAAACTTACACAGAATGATTGTACTATCATAAGGATCATCCCATTCGAAATCGGGTATGATCCGTCAAGTAACACAGGAAAAGGGGCCTTATGAGTTAACACATCATGGCCCCAGATTTCGCCTGATTGACTTCAAACTTTCACAGAATGATTTTACCATCATAAGGATTGTTCCTTTCGAATTGGGTCTGATCCTTTGAGAAACATAGGAAAAGGGGCCTCATGAAATTTTAATTAAAGAAATCTTAATGATTTAAAGTTCACAGATTTCATGGGGTTGTCTTCTTACTCAAACAGAATAATTATACTTTTGTAGGTATAGATCCCTTCGGAATTGGTTCAGACTCATCAAGTAACATGGGAAAAGGGGCTATTTGAAAATTTGATTAAAAAATCCGTGTTAACACAATGAAGGCCACAGCTTTCCCACAGCTTTGATCATATTTTGTTGAAAGTTTCACAGAATAATTGTAAGGTCATAACGATCATTCTTTTCATAACAGGGTTTATACTGTCAACAAACACAGGAAAAGGGGCTTTATGAAAATTTCATTTAGAAATCCTTGTTACCAAGTCCAGAGCTTTCATCGGATTTTCTTCAAACATTCACAGAATTATTGTACAATAATAATGATTGTTGATGTTGACATTAGACCTGATTCGTCAAGTATCACAGGAAAATGAGCCTTATGAAATTTAATTTCAAAATCCTTGTACCACAATAAAGTCCACAGTTTTCCATGGATTCTGTTTAAACTTTCACAGAATGTTTGTACTATCATTAGGATTGCTTCTTTTCAAATTTCAGGGCCTGATCTGTCTAGAATCATGGTAAAAGGGGTCTTTTTAGAATTTCAAACCTTCACAGAATCTTTACACAAAGATAAAGTCAACAGCTTTCATCGGATTCTGTTCAAACTTTCACAGAATGTTTGTATAATAATTAGGATTGTTTCTTTCCAAATTAGGGTAGATCTGTCTAGTATCACAGGAAAAGGGGCCGTATTCAAAATTATTATCCAATCCTCATTAACGCAAGAATGTCCTCAGTTTTTTTTTTAAAGTTTTCTTCAAACTTTTATAGAATGATTGTACCATCATTTGGATTGTTCATGTAAATTGGGTTCTATAAAATCCTCATTAACACAATGAATTCAACAGATTACACAGATTGATTGTACGATCATTACAATTGTTGATTTTGACAGTGGATCTGAAATGGCAAGTATCACATGAAAATGGGCCCTATGAAAATCTTTCTTAAATGTTCTAGTCAACACAATGATTTCCCAAGATTTCACTGAAATCACTTAAAAATTTCACAGAATGATTTACAATCATAAGGGTGGTTCTTTTCAGAATTGGGTACAAATTGTCAAGTATCATATGAAAAGTGAACATATGATTTCTTTTTTAGCTCACCTGAGCACAAAATGGTCATGGTGAGCTTTTGTGATTGTTGAAAGTCTGTCGTCCGTCGTGCAGTGTGGCGTGCAGCATCAACAATTGAAGTGTTTACACTCTAGAGGCCAGAGTTTTGATCCAATCTTCATGAAACTTGGTCAGAATAATTGTTAGGTCATGAGGATGAACTCTATTGATTATTGGAGGGTTCTATTCGAAAACACAGGAAAAAGGGCCTTAATGACAATTTTTTTGTTTTCACTCTAGATGCCTAAGTTTTGATCAAATCTTCATGAAACTTGGTCAGAATAATTGTTAGGTCATGAGGATGAACCCTATTGATTATTGGAGGGTTCTATTCGAAAACACAGGAAAAAGGGCCTTAATAACAATTTCTTTGTTTACACTCTAGAGGCCACAATTTTTGCTCAATCTTCATGAAACTTTGCCAGAATTATTGTTAGGGCATGAGGATGAACCCTAACGATTATTGGAGGGTTCTATTCGAAAACATAGGAAAAAGGGCCTTAATAACAATTTCTTTGTTTACACTCTAGAGGCCACAATTTTTGCTCAATCTTCATGAAACTTTGCCAGAATTATTGTTAGGGTATGACAAAGAACCCTATTGATTAATGGAAGGTTAATTTGGAAAACACAGGAAAAGGGGCCTTAATGAAAATTTCTTTGTTTATACTGTAGAGGCCATAATTCGGCTCAATGTTCATGAAACTAGGCCAGAATAATTATTAGGGCATAAGGATGAACCCTATTGATTATGGGAAGGTTCTTTTTGAAAACAAAGGGAAAAGGGGCCTTAATGACAATCTCTTCGTTTACTTTCTAGGGGCCACAGTTTTAGCTCAAACTGCATGAGGATTTGCCAGAATAATTGTTACATCACAAGGATGAACCCTATTGATTATAGGAAGGCTCTACGGGAAAACACAGGAAAAGGGGCCTTAATGACAATTTCTTTGTTTACACTCTAGGGGCCATAATTTTGGCTAAATTCGTCATGAAACTTGGTCAGGATAATTGATGAACCTTATAGATTATAGGAAGGCTCTACGGGAAAACACAGGAAAAGGTGCCGTTATGACAATTTCTTTGTTTACAATATAGAAGTCACAGTTTTGGCTCAATGTTCATGAAACTGTTTATAGTGACTCGTCTCTAGTTGCATTTTTTTAACAGCAGACAATTCAGGTGAGCAATCTAGGACCATCATGGTCCTCTTGTTTTAATTATGCTAGTTAACATAATGAAGATAACATCAGATTCAATTTAAATTTTCACAGAATGATTAAACCAATGATAAAGTATCACGGGAAAAGGGGATTTATGAGAACTTGATTGAAATGTCTTCGTTAACACAATACAGTCCACAGTTCTAATTGGATTCTCTTCAAAGATGCAAGGAATAATTGTGGCATTGGAAACACAGGAAAAGGGGTCTTATAGATTATCATTCATAACATTCTTGTTTATATGATGAAGTTCACAATTATCAGATTGTCTTTAAAACTTCACTGAGGACTATTGTAGGGTCATAAGGAAAGTTCCTTTCGGAAATGAAATGGGTTGATACGAAAACCCAGGAAAAGGGGCCTAATGGATTTTCACTCAAAACAATTCAGTTTACGTGATAAAGTCCACAATAATTATTTGATTCTGTTGAAAATTTCACATTATGATTGTAGGGTAATAAAGAAGCTTCCTAATGGAAATGAAGTGGATCTGTCATAAAACACGGGAAAAGGGGTCTTTAGGCTTGTTGCTCAAAATAATAAAGGGGATAAAGTCCAATATGTTATTTTTTTATGCATTCTTCTTTAAGCAATTAACTTCCTTAACTATTAGATTTCTTTAACCAAAAACTTGATAACCAGTAGAGTGTCTCAGGCCCTCATGGGCCACTTGTTTTTATGTTGTAGGATCCAAAAGTGATAGTAGACCTGGAACAGAAAGGGAACGGTCCCTTGGAGTCTAGAACAGTGACAATATGCAGTGGTTTAGACTTTGTAAATATTAACTACAGACCTATGATAGCTCGGGAACCAGAAACTGCAAAGGTAATAAGTCTTGATACATTTGTATGAAATACTAATTTGAACTGTCATTGAGTTACATTGTATATTGGAAGAGTGTCCACTTAAACCTGTGATCCTGGTTATAACCATTACTAACCTTGGCCAATATTGTGGTCTGCAGCTTCTTTTAATTTTGACCAGTCAAATAGCCTTATTTTGCAAAATCTATGACCAGTAACTTGTAACAAAAAAGTAAACTGGTTTGTTAGCAATATAAACATAAAAAATACAGCTTGAACAAGCTGTAGATATATTATTTAAGTCATCAAACTAACAGAAAAGATTCACATAGGCAGGGCTCTGCAGAGTGGGCGACTCAGGCGAAAAAGTCGCCTGGTTTCATAAAACTTCGCCTGATTTGCTGATCAAAGCGAAGTCGAAGTCGCCTGGAATTTTCGGGAAGTTGCCTGGATACGATAGGTGATAACCAAATATGGCCCAGTGGCTAAACAGTAGGGGACAGTGTGCAATTATACAACTGCCGGTCGGAAGCCCTTTGATCGTAATTCAAGGGTGTATCGATAGTCGCGAGGCCAGCAGATTATTAGAAAGAGGGGTATGTTCTGGCAGCTAGATCTAATAGTCAACGTCCTTGCTTCATTAAAACCTACGCTGATTGGTTTCGGCAATGCTTTGTATACTATCGGCACCAGAAATCTTTATTTAAAATCCTTTCCCTTCTTAAGTTTTAATTATTTCTGTAAATTAAGTTATCAACAGTCTACGAGATTTGTTGCTTAGTTTCACATAATGAGAATAATGGCCGACATTTACGGACGCCGTGTCATTTACCAGAAGTCAACATTTTGTTAAAAATTTGAAATCTTGATGAAAAATAATTCTGCCGAAAATCTACGTAGAGTAAATTTATTTTTCATTAGAATCCTTCAATTTGAATTATCTGCTTTAATATTGTAACAAGTGAAGAAAATAATGGCAAACAATTTAAAGCTGCTACGATCTTTTCATGAGTTTCTTGTTATGATACATTCTTTCCAAAAACTAAATTTCACTTACTTGTATTGGTAATAATTCCTTTAACCCATTCCAACTCAAACCCTCCTTTTTACGCCCCTCAATAAAACAGTTTTAGAAAACATTGTGGAAAATGAAGAAATTGCTTGTCACAAGCAATTTCTTCATTATCCACAATGTTTTCTATCCCAAAAGATGAAAAAAATTAAAATTCCACCAACTTCAAATTGTCGTCTGCAGCTTCTTTCAATTTGGACCAGTCTAAAATTTTGTCGTGTGGGAATGGGTTAAATAACATGTAATTCTATAAAATGGAGCAAATTATCCTGTGTTAACTTTAAACCTCTGCATGTATTTGTGTACTCAGCAGTAACCCTTACCCTTTACACACTATAACTGACTTAATCACAGAGGACCTTTTTTGACCAATTAATGACAATTCTTTCCATTTAGGCCCTATATGTTATCAGGTAAAGTGGACAGACTTTAACCCATTACCACGCAATCCCCCATTTTGACATCTTGAAATGTTTTTATGGGAAACTGTGGAAAAAAGGAGGAAATGATTGCAGCAAGCAATTTATCCTTTCCCCACATATTTCTACCCTCTTTGGCACATTCTTTCTTATTTAAGCTCACTTTGAAACGTCTTATTTAGCCTCTTTCAATTTGTATCGGACTGAATTTTTTCTTCTGGTAATAGTTTTAATAAATACATCTTGTTACAATAAAATCTTTTCTCATTTTCTGCTTCAAATAGGAACACTACTCATTTCATTAGGACCGCCTATACACTGTTTGCATTTTTTTATTAGTTGACTTTTTTTTATCATATATGAATCTATTATGAAACATTAAAAAAAACTAAATTCAGAATCAAACTCTTGAATTCTCAAACCTAAAAAATAAAAAAAACAAAAGTATTTGTTCACAGGAATAAGATCTTAATTGAGTACTGAAAGGATAAGCAGTATTTTCTATGTTTATTGCATAATACATAATATAAAATGAAACTACTTGGTTGTAAAGCTATTTTATTTTCTGATAGATATGAGGAATATGCGCAAAAACTTAATTTTTAACACGATCCACTTCTCCTGAAAGTCTCACCACTTCTCCCCATTTTGAAAAACTTCTCCCAATTCTAAGACTAGTGAGAAGTGACTTCTCCCCAAATTCTGGGAGTCTGCAGAGCCCTGTATTGACCAAGTGTTCAGCCAAGGCTGTGGCTCCACAATATTCTCGTGTAAAATTTGTAGATGTCACATAAAAATTAGCGTAGGTGCGAAAATTGTCTCAGCCAAAGTTCAGCATGTTTTTTTTCCCTTCTTTGGACTGGTCCGAAAAATGGAACTGTTGGGCAAAAATGACATTTTCTCCCAAAAAGAAAAGAATATTCTTCACACAGTATTATTTCATAACGTTGAAAGAAATTCCACCTTATGAGGATCAATAATATTTTCAGCTGTGATAAATATGAAAAGCTGTCATTTATCAAAATTGGAACTCCCTTTGACCACTTCGTTTTAGTCATATGGTACAAAGCTTATGATCTTACATTGTTTCAAAACCAGGATCCAGTGAATTTACTTTAGATTAATTTGAAAGGAGTGCTGATTCTAAGAGGAGATTGTTCAATCTGACCAAACTTTTTTTACGATATTTATTTGACCAAAACATTGTGTAAAGCATTCTTAACACAGTTAAAATTTAATTACACTTTCACTGGATTCGAATAGCAAACATAGCAAGGAATTCTCAGTAAGAAATAATTGATAACTAACTATTCTGTACTTAGATAAGTCATGAAAGGTTATACTTTGTTGTGAAAAGAAGTTTGCAGTTTTAAGTGTACCTATATCTGGACATGACATATTGGTACAGTTTTTGTCTTAACTAACTGTTGTTAATGGTTACACAAATATTACAGAATTAAAAAAATCCCTGTTTATAATGATTAAAAATGATTTATAGAGCTTTAAAAAAGATTATAGTTTTATTTTAATTTGCACTGGCTTTTTCCAGTCTAGGAATTTAAAGCACCTATGGATCCCTCAGACCATTCTCTTAGAACTTTTGAACATTTAGTATAACCTTGATTGATCCAAATCTTTAAACCTTAAAAGTGTTCCTTTTGTTGAGATTCTTAGGAATCCTATTAGATTCTTAAGAAAAAGCATTCTTTAGATTAAGATTTTTATGCTGCTGAATAAGAATCTTAAGAATCCTTTTTGAGGAATTTAAGCATACCTAGCATGGGCTTAAACAAGTAGCCTTGAGGATGTCAAACATTTTCACTCAAAATAACAAAAAACTCTTTCCTTTTGAAAATATCTCCAAAAATTTAGGGTCAAGGGGACAATTGTCCCTACTTCTGCAAATTCTAGGCAGAACACTTGCTAATGCCGGAGTTCAAAAATATTTTTTTTGTTCTAGATGAAAGATTTGATTTAATTAGATTCTTGGATTGACAGGCGCAAATGGTCAGTTGTCTGAGCCTTATGGCAATATTGTTGAAATATTTAAATCTAAAATTTACAACACCACCTCCCTTTTCAATTCTGCTGTGGTCTCTAACCCCTCCATAGTCATGTTTGGTTGCCATAGTCACCCCAATCTAACACTTGAATTCTGAAATCTGATATGTCAACTAATGTACATCAAAGCCATGTTTTTGTTGTCATAGAAATCAGTTGTAAGAAATGACAGTTGATTATAGGTGTCCCCAATAAAGAAGCTTTTGAAAACATTGTTGAAAATGGACATATTTTATTTTTAACTTGCAATTTTTTCACTTCCTACGATCTTTTGTTCATACTGGGATACAAATACCTTTAAATTTCTTAATTATAGAAACGTTAGGACCTTTTTAGCTCACCTGAGCATGCAGTGATCTAGGAAGCTATTGTGATCAGTGGTTGTTCATCATCAGTCCATCCATATGTCCATCTGAACAAACTTTAAAAACTACCCATAAGATTTCAATGAAATTTTACAAAATGATCCTTCGGTGATGGCTTCAAAAACACTTCAAGGAATTGTAATTGGTTGATAACTCCGGTTGTCATGGCAACTGGGAGGAATTCCTAAGAAATTCTTTAAAAAAAACTTCTCCTAAAATGTAAGGCCTAGAGCTCCAAATTTTGTTTGTGATATCTTATTGTCCTCTACAAAAGTACTTTGCTGTGGGTACTTTGAATTCTCATAGGAACAAAGTCTTCTAAAAATCATCACCCTAACTAATCATCAGATTTCAATTAGAAAATTAGAAAATGATACTTGGGTGATGTTCTTTCAAAAAGACTTAAGACAGTAGGAATCCATGAATAACTCTGGTTGCTATGGTAACCAATGGGAATTCCTAGAAAATATTTGAAACCGAAAGGCCTAGAGCTTTCAAATGTGCTTGTAGTTTTGCCCTATTGTCATTTATCAAAATACTTGAGTTTATGATGATGTGATTTGTATAGGCCCTATTTCAGTCAAAAATTCAAAAGAGATCATCGAATTCTGAAGTAAGTCAAGTTGAAAAAAAGAAAACAATATGGCTAAAAGGGAAAGGTTGGAAAAAGTTAAACATTGCCAATACTTGAACTTTTGCAGTATATCAAGTGAGCGATCCAGGGCCATCATGGTCCTCTTGTTTGAATATGGACTATCATAGAATATTGTCTAGTTATATGTTAACTCATAACTAGACAAAATTTAGAATGGTTCTAGTTGAAACAAATTGTAGACAACAAATCAAATTGGTTTAAATTGAAAAATGAGACAGCAAAATTTTAGACTAGTCCAAAATGAAAGGAGTTGTAGACGACAATTTGAAGTTTATGAAAGTTTAGATATTTCTGACTTTCTGGGTAGAAACATTGTGGAAAATGAAGAAATTGCTTACTTCAAGCAATGTTTTCCGAATCGATTTTCTTGAGGGGCGTCAAAAAGCGTCATTGTGTGGGAATGGGTTAACACAAGCAATTTCTCATTTTTCATAGTCATTTTTTTTGGCATATTGACTAATTGTTAACCCATTCCAACTCACTGATGCTTTTTGTAGCCCCTTAAGGTGGTTGGTAAAACATTGTGTAAAATGAATAAATTGCTCTTAACAAGAGACTTCTTCATTTCCAACAATGTTTACTGCCCAGAAAGTTGAAAACATCTAAAATTTAATTAACTTAAAATTTTTGTCTGCAACTCCTATCAATTTGGACCAGTTTAAAATGTTGCGGTCTTGAAATGGGTTAATGGGTTATTTACTGTTATGTAGGTTAGTAAAGAATTCTAGTACTTCAGCATTTTTATGAGGGTTTAATTACTGATGGTCTTGAAATAAACAGTCTGACAGCTGTATTGCTTTCCTATAGCTTTTAACTTTTGTCATGCTGAACCCCGAATATTCCTGTTTCTGCAGGAGGTATAGACAAAGATCAACCTGCTCAAGTGCAGTATAATCTTTGTCTACACCACCTGCTTGTCCTGTTTAAGTCAGGGTTGTTTATGACATTTAATTTTCAAAATAATAGTACTGTCAGTGCTTCCAGCACTTTGATTTTCATGCTGTTTTGAAAAAAGGATTTTATTCAGCAATTATTCAGTAATTTCTTCTTTTTACACAACGTTTTCCAAAGTTCTTATTTTCAGGAACATTTAACAGCATTATTGTATGAGAATGGGTTAACTCTTTCCAAAGCAATCCTTTCTTTTTTGACCTGTACCTATAATAAGAAAGGAGCTATCATCATTATCAATAAATTACATGTCGCAATCAAATTTTCCTTTTCTCAATGCTTTCAGTCTTTATGAAATGCTATTTGAAAATCTGAAATCAATTATAACAGTTGTTTGCAAACATTTAAAATTTGCCACCTAGTAAAGAGTGAGTTTTATTTGTCTCCCACCACTTGGTGAATAATTGTAAACCTAAGTGGGATGAGCAGCTCGAGGCTCAGAAAGGATGTAGTGGTAGTACTATTGTGAGAAATACCAGGAATTCATGGTTACATGGTAAGATGCTCCAGCCACTGCAATATAACTGAAATACTGTTACAAGTGACTTTAAACCCCATTCATTCAAACAAACTAAAGAGTCAATTTTTAATTTCTAACCCTTTCCCTCACAATCCTGCTTTTTACGCCTGACAAAAAGAAAAAATGTGGAACACATTGAAAACAAAGAAGAAACTGCTTGTGAAAAGCAACTTCGTCTTTGTCCACAATGTTTTCTATTTCAGAAGACAAAGACTAGAAATTTTGTCAACTTTGAATTGCCATCTGCATCTTCTTTGAATTTGAACTAGTCTGAAATTGTGCTGCCTAGAAAAGGGTAGATATTCTCCTTTGAACTCCATCTTGATTCATATTAGAAATTGTCAAGAGAAGTACCCACAACATAGGGTTTGACAGTTATTTTCATACACAAAATGTCTGTGATTTATTGAAATACAGCATAAAACAGACTGACAGCTGTGTTAGAAAAATCTTACATTAATCTGAAACCAGACAACAAAATTTTACTCTGGTCCAAAAAGGGGAGTCAAAAAGTGTCACTGTGGGATTGGATTAACCCATTCCCACACAGTGACGCTTTTGATGCCCCTTAAGAAAAAATAATTGGGAAAACATTGCGCAAATTGAAGAAAGTGCTTGTAATAAGCAATTTCTTCATTTTACACAATGTTTTTATCCAGAAAGTTGAAAAAATTTAGAATTTCATAAACTAAAAATTGTTGTTTGCAACTCCTTCCAATTTGGACAAGTCTAAAATTTTGCCGTCTGGTAATGGGTTAAGAAGATTATGTAAACTTAATACCAGACTAAACCGGTATGCTATATTTTCCCTCTTGTATGTGTTACAAATATCAGATTTTTGCAACTTTTAAATTTCTTTGTATACATCAAACATGTACATGTAGATCAGTTTGTATGAAAGTGCAGTCTGATTCCTGTCTCTATTTTGTAATTAATGTAATCCACACCATCACATGGTATTTTTGTTTCCAAAGCAGTCTGCTCCGATTTCAAGTATTTTAATTGCCATTGGATTGCATACCTATATCTGTTATTTGTTTGTCCTCATCTGTATCAACTTCATTTTAAGCTCACCTGAGCACAAATGATTAAGTGAGCTATTGTGATCACCTTTTGTCTAGCGTCCGTCCATCGTCCATCAACAATTTCTTTAAACAACATCTTCTCCCAAACCATTGGGCCAATTTGAACCAAATATGGCAGATATGTTTTCCATAGGTGGTCCCCTTTGGAAATAGCTAAAAGAATTGAAATCTGTTAAAATTCTGGTTGCCATGGAAACAAAAGTGAAATTTTAGAATAATCTTTAAAAATCTTCTCAAAATAGCTAAAAACATGATCCTCAGGTCCCCAGGGACGGAGCCCCAGGGGGGTGGGATTTATATAGAAATAAAGAACGATTTTTAAATGACATCTCCTTCCAAACCACTGGGGCAATTTGAACCCAATTTGGCAGAAATGTCCCTTAGGTTGTCCCCTTAGAAAATAGCTAAAAGAATTGAAATCTGTTAAAAACTCTGGTTTTCCATGGCAACAAAAGTGAAGTTTTAAAACATTCTTTAAAAATCTTCTCCTCCTGACCAAGAAGGCATATAGCCATGATTTTTTGCATGAAGCATCAGAAAATTGACCTCTTTAAAAATAGCTAAAATCATGATCCTTGGGTCCCCAGGGGTGGAGCCTCGCGGGGAGGGGGTATATGCATGAAGTATCTTTCTTATTTCTGAAATTAAAACCATTGGAGGTTTTCTCCTTCTTTCTTTCTCTCTCTTATTTATGTTTTTTTATTGAAGAATCATTGATATCCATAAAATTTATTGATGTTACCCAATCAACAGGATTACAGCTGTTTGGGCTATGTCTATCAATATGATTTTCATGTAAACTGAATTCCAGACTTGACTGGTGTAGTCTTTAGTTCCCAGTGGTATACTTTGACCCATTACCTGATGACAAAATTTTGGACTTGTCTTAATTGAAATAAGTTGCAGATCTTAATTGTAAATTGCTGCAGGAGATAATTGGTAGTTGATGAAGTTTCATAATTTTTAGCTCAACTGAGCATGAAGTGCTCTGGGGGAGCTATTTTGATCAGTAATCATCCGTTGTCCTTCTGTCTGTCCTTCCATCCGTTCACAATTTCAAAAAATTCTTCTCCACCTAAACTAGCCATTGAATTTCAACAAAACTTCACATAAATGATCCTTAGGTCATGCTCTTTCAAAATACTTCAAATAATTGAAATCCATGAAGAACTCTGGTTGCCATGACAACGGAGTGAAAAAACTTAAAAAATCTTCTCCTCCCAAACCATAGAACTTTGATATTTGGTAAAATCATCATCTATTGACCCTCTACCAAAATACTTCAAAGAATTACTGAATTCTGAAAATTAGCCCTTTTCTTTATGATCCCTGATTTTACATTGAAATAAAGAAGGAAATCTTTAAAAATCTTCTTCTTCCAAACCATAAGGCAAAGAACTTTGATATTTGGTACAAATCATCATCTATTGACCCTCTACCAAAACACTTCAAAGAATTACTGAATTCTAAAAATTAGCCATTTTCTTTGTGATCCCTGATTTTACAAAAAATAAATAAGTAAATCTTTAAAAATCTTCTTCTCCCAAACCATAAGGCCTAGAGCTTTGACATTTGGTACAAATCATCATCTATTGACCCTCTACCAATATATTCCAAAAATTTACAGTATTATGAAAATTAGCTTTTTCTGGGCAATCCCTGATTTTACTAAGAAATAAAGAAGGAAATCTTTGAAAATCTTCTTCTCCCAAACCATAAAGCCTGGAGCTTTTATATTTGGTATACATCATCATCTATGACCCTCTACCAAAATACTTCAAAGAATTACCGTATTCTGAATAGTAGCCCCTTTCTGGGCAATCCCTGATTTAACATAGAATAAAAGAAGGAATTCTTTTTAAATCTTCTTCTCCCAAACCATAAGGCCTAGGGCGTTGATATTTGGTACAAATCATCATCTATAAACCCTCTACCAAAATACTTCAAAGATTTACCGTATTCTTAAAATTAGCCCTTTTCTGGGTGATCCCTGATTTTACATAGAATAAAAGAAGGAAATCTTTGAAAATCTTCTTCTCCCAAATCATTAGGCCTAGAACTTTGATATTTGGTACAAATCATCATCTATTGACCCTCTACCAAAATACTTCAAAGAATGATTGTATTCTGAAAATAAGCCCATTTCTGGGCGATCCTTGACTTTACATAGAATAAAAGAAAGAAAACTTTAAAAATCTTTTATATTTGGTACAAATCATCATCTATTGACCCTCTACCAAAATAGAATTATCTTACTCTGAAAATTAGCCCTTTTCTGTGCCATTTTGATTTTCCAAAGGAATAAAGAAGGAAATCTTTGAAAATCTTCTTCTCCCAAACCATAAAGCCTGGAGCTTTGATATTTGGTACATATCATCAGCAATTGACCCTCTACCAAATTACTTAAAAGAATTAGCCCTTTTCTGTGCAATACCTAATTTTAGTTAAGAATAAATAATGATATCTTTGAAAACCTTCTTTACCTAAACCATTAGGCCTAGAGCTTTTATACTTTGTATGTATTGATGTCTATACTTCAAATCATTACCATATTCAGGAAATTAGTGCTATATGGTGGGATCATCAATATACCTAGGATTAAAAGAGAAATCCTTAAATATCTTCTACAAAATGATTAGACAGAGAGCTTTGCTATTTTGTTTATATCATAAAGCCATGAACCATCATACTCAGGGGAGCGATTTAGGACCATCATGGTCCTCTTGTTTGACTTTTGTGGTAGAAAACACTAAGGATAATGAAGAAATTGTATGTTATTAGTAATTTCTTCATTTTCTACAATGTTTTCCAAAGCTTTTTTCTTTAGGGGTACCAAAAGGGGGGATTGTTATAGAATGGGTTAAATAAGTAGTTTGGCAGATGTGTAGAAAATAGCTTGCAAGCTGAATAGATCTCAAGATGGATTGTGGGATGGATAGATGTGTGGAAGGAAGGAAAAAAGGAAATAAAGATGGACTGATAAAAATACCAATGGCTAGAAGGATTAGTGGACAAATTGAGGAGAGACAAATATACAGAAAGTCAGAGTCTGTCAGAGAGGAAGGGAAAGAAAGAGAGAGACAAATAAAGATTTTGGTAAATTCATTTGGAAGAAACCAGGATATAGTGGAAGGTGTGAAAAGTTTCCATGTAAGTCAGCTATTGGACTTTTGTCAGGTCTAAAATGTCTACAAGATCATGGTTAGTTAAGCAATTAGGCATCCAAACTGTAAGGGCTGACTGGCCGAATGAAGCATTATTAAGGTTCACCGAATTGGTTATTTGGTCATTATTGGATAGCTGACATTATGTCAAGTCAGACCAGAAGCTAACTTGATAATTAGTATTCATTAGCATTGGATACTACTGCCTGGGATGAATGGGAAGAAGCATTTTGAAAATGAAGATGTCTTTCCAGGTCTTTAATCTGACAATGATATATATTTAAGTCCCAGGGACTAGACAGGATAGGGCCATAAGGGTCCTTGCTAAAGATTTTAGGCAAGAACTGGTTCTTTGACTATCATCTTGTATGTAATATAGAACTTACAGCAAGCAACTATATGGATTCAAGTTAATGGGTTTCAGGTGAAAATATTGAACAGCTATAATCATCTTGGGATTGACATGGCAAAAAATAGAAGACTATTAAACTGCCGAAATAAAATTCATATCTAAGTTTTTAGAAAAAAATTCGTTCAATTATTTAGCATACATTAAGAATGACAGTATATAAGAACAAATATGCTGATAATTGCGTAATGCTAATTGCTGTACATAAGTACTATTTATTATAAAAGTGTATTTTGCTGGACTGGAATCAATCATTGAAGGAAGCATTAGCTAAATTGATGAATTCTGTATCCTGAGATGATAATTATCGAAAGCTTGACTGCAAAGTATAATGTAGGTCCATTTCTTCATGGCTCGTAAATGAGTTTTGCATTTCTGGCATTGTTCAATTAAGATTACTAAACTGATAGTGGTAAGAGTTTTCCTAGACTTTTCTATAATTCTTTATTAGATTCAGTTTGACAGGACCATATAGACACTTTGGTGTGTTAGATGTGATGAGATTACTGCATCTCAAATGACCAGCCTGATGACACATGGACTACAGTAAAATTGATTATTATGTGGTTCGATCCATTCCAACACAACAAAATTTTAGATTCATCCAAATTGAAAGAAGCTGCAGACAGCAATTTCAAGTTGTTGGAATTTTATGTTTTTTTTCCCTTATTTCAGATAGAAACCATTGTGGATACTGAAGAAATTGCTTGACACAAGCAATTTCTTCATATTCCGAAATGTTTTCCAAAGCTTTTTTCTTGAAGGGTGTTAAAAGGAGGGCTTGTGTGGGAATGGGCTAATCCATTTCCACACAATAATGCTTTTTGACACCCCAAGAAAAAAACTTTGGAAAACATTGTGGAAAATGAAGAAATTGCAACAATGTTTATTAACTGAAAAGCGAAAAAAGAAGAAGAAAAAAAAAAGAAAAGTTTTCTTATAATTTAAATTGTCATTTGCAACTTCTTTCATTTGGACAAGTCTAGAATTTTGTCTTGTAGTAATGTGTTAAAGTCTTTTCACTTGTATATCCGTTCAACCTATTCCCACACAATGAGGCTTTTTGACACCCCTCAATGAAAAAAGTTGTAAATAACTTGCTTGGAATAAGCAGTTTCTTCATTTTCCACAATGTTTTCTACACTGAAAAGGGAAAAACGTAAAATTTCATAAACTTTAAATTGTTGTCTGCATCTCCTTTCAATTTAGACCAGTCTTAAATTTTGTCGTCAGGTAACTAGTTAAAGGGGAGTGCCCCTAATCCTAGCTATCAGCTACTTGTTCAACTGAGGCCTACTGCTTAACATAGACCCATTTTTAACTCCATTTGCAGTAAACCAGAGCAGGCTTTTTGTCAAGTTCTGTCCCTTGAGCATGGGACTCTCTGTTTGTAAACTTCTCCTAAAATCTTTTGCACAGACTTAAACCAAATTTCCTAAAATGGTCCTGGGTAGGCCCTTTATTAGATTCCTTCAAAAGAATTCTGATTTGATAAAGAAAAAAAGGCAAGGCCAATTTGTGTAGAAATGTGTAGAGTGAAAAAAATTAAAATCTTCTCTAAGAAACCCCTTGATAGATGTTACTCAGATTTTATGGGAATGATCTTTGGTGACTGTATATCAGGTGCCTTAAAAGAATTCTAAACTGATTAAGACAACCAAATGTTCTTATCCTTTGGTGACTCTTCATACTTTTTCTTTTAAGAACTTTGAGTTTAAAAGAATTGCTTTTATGGGTGGGGCTTTTTATGCTGCCCAAAGGGCGAGCATATAGCCTCTACTTAATCTGTCTGTCTGTCTGCCCCGACATCTCCACAACCCTTTGCCCAAATTTGATGAAACTTAAGTGTGAATTCCTTATGATATTTCATCAACGCATTTCCCCCATTTTTAGCTCACCTGACCACAAAGTGGTCATGGTGAACCATTGTGATCAATATTGTGTCCGGTAGCTGTGTCCGGGTTCCGGCATCCTTCATGTGTCAAGATCTTGTGTGCACTCTAGTCGCCACAATTTTTGCTCAAATCTCTTGAAACTTTGAAACTTGAAACTTATTGTGTCCGGTAGCTGTGTCCCAGATTCGGCATCCATCCTATGTCAAGATATTGTGTGTACTCTATTGGCCACAACTTTTGCTCAAATGTCTTGAAACTTGTTCAGAATGTTTGTCTCCATAAAATCTTGTACAAGAACAATATTAGTTCATATAAGGTCAAAAACTAGGTCACTAGATCAAATATTTAAATACCTTGTGTGCACTCTAGAGGTCACATTTTTGCCTCAAATGTCTTGAAATTTTTTCAGAATTTTTGTCCGCTAATATCTCGGACAAGCTTGATATTTGGTTATGTGGGGTAAAAAACTAGGTCACCAAGTCAATTCCCAGAAATACCTTGTATGCACTCTAGAGGCCACATTTTAGGCTTAAATCAAATGATATTTGGTCAGAATGGTTGTTTCTATATTATCTCAGCCAAGTTTAAGTTTGGACAAATGGGGCAAAAACTAGGTCATTAGGTCAAATGTTAGAAATACCTTGTGTGCACTCCAGAGGCCATATTTTTGGTACAAATATCTTAATATTTTGTCAGAATATTTGTCTGCATAATTTCTAGGACAAGTTTGATATTGGGTTATGTGGGGTCAAAAACTAGGTCACTAGGTCAAATCCTAAAAATACCTTGTATGCACTCTAGAGGTTATATGTTTGCCTCAAATCGAATGATATTTGGTTAGAATGTTTGTTTCTATGTTATCTCAGCCTAGTTCAAATTTAGATCTCATGGGGTCAAAAGTTCTTGATATTTGGTCAAAATGTTTGTCTGCATAATATCTTGGACAAGATCAATATTGTCTTATGTGGAGTCAAAATTAGGTCACCAGGTCAAATCCCAGAAATAAATATGTGTGCACTCTAGAGGCCACATTTTAGGCTGAAATGAAATATTTCTACTGAATGTTTTTGTCCATGATATCTCAGCCAAGTTCAAATTTGGGTCAAAAAATTGGTCACTAGGTCAAATTCTAGAAATAATGCTGTGTGCACTCTGTTTGCCTCAGTTTAGGCTCAAATCAAATGGTCAGAATGTTTGTCATATAGCTCAAGGTCAAACATTCATATTAAGCATATCTGGAGCATAGTTACTAAAATTATTGCTTGATTTCGAAATAGATTAGCATAAATGTTTTCTATTCTGAGTAGATGTGCAATTTGAAACAAATTTTCAGATAGTTCCAAGGTCAAGGTCATACCTCAAGGATGTACGTTAGAATTCAGCATGTCTGGAATATGGCGAGCAAATATTGGCATCAGTCTGTGTCTGCGGGTCCTTCCAAACCCTTTACCCTGTTTATTTTATACTTTTTTGTGACAGGGCTATATTCTGGGAGCATGATCTGTCTTTGGTGGCTCTTGTTTCCATACATGGTATATCCTCAAACCTTAGAAATAATCTGCATATACTGCAGATAGATTTTAACCAGTTTTCACAGGAATGATCTTTAGGTGGCCCTTAATCAGAATTCATGAAATATCAGAAATTCAGACCAGTGGAGCAATTTTGAACTGAGGCTCAGACAACAATATTTCTGACATTTCTCTAAAAGTCATTACAACATGCATCAGTTGCCACTTACATGATAAGTAGTGCACCTATGTGGGATGAGCATCTCGCTCAATGTAATGGTTCTACTGGTGTGAGCAATGATAGGAAGTCATGGCTAGTTTAACCAGTTTCAGCAATATACCTGAAATACTGTGGAAAGTGGCTTTTAACTCCATACAATCAATCAACTGACACTTGTTGCAGTGATCTTTTGCCAAAACTGGGAAAAATATTGTAAGAAAACAAATATGAAATTGTTAACAGTGGCCCCATCACCATAACATTATTTCATGCCTATCAAGAAAAACAATTGGGAAAACTGTGTAAATGGAGATATTGCTTACAAAAAGTAATTGCTTCACTTTCCATAATGTTTGCTATCCAGAACTTGAAAAAAACTGAATTTTTCGTAAACTTGAAATTGTCATCTGCAACACCCTCCAATATGGACTAGTTTAAAATTTTGCTGTTTGGTAATGAGATAATCTCAGCATGAATTGGTAGAAATGAGTTCGGCTTTGTTGTAAATTATCACTTGTTTGTTTTGGGAATTGTGTTATTTTTTTGTATAGAAGCAAATTATATGCTTGATTATGTTTAGTAATGTGCAAATAATGGCTTGAGTTAGGAATATTACACAGATGACTTAATAAATTAGAATGGAGCCAACTATAACTAAAGGTTTTCTGCCTGATTGATTGGTTTTATGCAATTACTTATGGGTTTTAATCCTTGTCATGCTGAGCCAGAATTATTATTTGTTTGAATGGGGTTAACACAACTTTTAACAGTATTTCAGTCATATTGCAGAGACTGGAGCTACTTAGTTATCCACGGAATCCTAGTTTTCTACCACTACATCCTTTCAGAGCCTCCAGCTGCTCATACTACTTCAGTTTACGATTATCCACCCATTGATGGGAGACAGATACTGGAAAGGGTATTGGCCTGGACAGGGGATCAAACCCTGGACTTCATGATTGAGAGGAATAATATTTTTTTGGTAGGGGGTAAAGACTAAAATCAGCATGCATGTATGGAAAGATTTAATTCTCTTTTACCCATTACTAGACAGCAAAATCTTAGACTGGTGCAAATTGAAAGGAGTTGCATATGACAATTCAAAATTAATGAATTATAAAATTTTTTCAAATTTCTAGGATGAAAACTTTGAGGAAAATGAAGAAATTGCTTGTTGCAAGCAATTTCTTCATTTTACGTGGTTGTCTCAATAGTTTTGTTTTTTTGAGGGTCGACCACAAAACATCTTTAGGTGGGTATGGGTTAAGGAGAGTCTGGTATCCAGACTAGTCTAATGGGTTCATACATTATACCTACAATATAGGTTTTCTTTGTTTTATTACTCCCTAATATCTAGAACTCCATTAGGTATTGGTAAAAATTATTTTTAGACGGTATCATTACTTAATGTACTTATTGCACAACATGATATTTTGTATTCCATACAAGGATATAGCTTTCTATGGGGAATCAATGAGACCTTTGACATTTTCATGCATTTAGAAGGTTCTTGAATTATTTCCATTATTACATTACTTAACGTTCAGATGAAGGTATCTTTCCCTATTTTCTATACTTGTAGTAAAAATGCAGGCAACAATTTGAAATCAAAATTCAGTGGACAAACAAGTTAAAACCAATTACTCCATTTCTTAATGAAATATATCAGCTGCCTCATTAATTCTTTCCTGTTTATTCCCTGGTTTTTAGGTAACTGTGTTTTTATAGTTGGAAAACATTGTGGAAAAAGAAGAAATTGCTTGTGACAAGCAATTTCTTTTTTTCCCACAATATTTTCTTCCCTGCTGAATGATTTTTTTTCAAATAAGATTAACTTTAAGTTGTTGTCTGCAAAACCTGTGAAAATGGACAGGTCTAAAATTTTACAAAACAGGAAAAGGGTTAATCCATTACCAGATGACAACATTTTAGCCTGGTCCAAATTGAAAGAAGTTACAGACAACAATTTCCAGGTGTTATGTCAGTTTGTTTTTGGGAAAAGGAAACATTATGGATGATAAAAAAAAAATCTTATAACAAGCAATTTCTTCATTTTCAAAGATGGTTTCAAGAGCCTTTTCTTAATGGAGCGTAAAAAGTGGGAATGAGTGGGAATGGGTTAAGCATACTATTTTGTGGATATGTTGACAAAATTTGAAGAAATTTGCTTACCCATTACTAGACGACTGAATTTTAGACTGCAGCTTGTTGATCAGGTACTGATAACTTGAGCTTGGACTGTTTCTCCAGAATAATACAATCTGGGACTACCAGCAAAATTGACCAGCTCTATGCAATTTCTTCAATTTCCAAAATGCTTTCTACCCAGAAATTTTATTAACTTTAATTGTCAACTGCAACTGCTTTCAATTTAAACCAGTCTAAAATTTTGTCATCTTGGTTAAGTGATAAAAGCTGGTGTTGGTCTTGGTTGCCTGCTGTAGGCTTGCAGAATGATATAAATAATAGGAAGCCATTGTTGTATACAGTGGCAGCTATGTAATGAAAAGATGTTAACCCCCAGAACAAAATTTTAGATATTTAAAAGTTTAAATTGAAAGAAGTTGCAGATAACAATTTTAAGTTGATGATGTTTAAGTATTTTTAGCTCACCTGAGCACCAAGTGCTCTGGGCGAGCTATTGTAATCAGTCATCGTCCGGCCATCCGTCTGTCCATCCATCTGTCCCTTCACAATGACAAAAAAATCTTCTCCTTCCAAACCATAAGGCCCAGAGCTTTGATATTTGGTCTAAATCATTATTTATTGACCCTCTTCAAAGAATTACCTTACTCTGAAAATAAGCTCGTTTCTATGCGATCCCTGATATTACATAGAAACAGAGAAGGAAATCTTTAAAAATCTTCTCTCATAAGCCATAAGGCCTAGAGCTTTCACATTAGGTATAAATCGTCATCTACTCTGAAAATTAGCCCTTTTCTGTGCGATTCCTGATTTTACATAGAAGTATAGAAGGAAATCTTTAATAATCTTCTCTCAACCCATAAGGCCTATTTGGTAAAAATCATCATCTATTGACCTTCTACAAAAAGATCATACTCTTAGCCCTTTTCTGTACAATTTCTGATTTTACAAATGAATAAAAAAGGAAATCTTGGAAAATCTTCTCCCAAATAATAAGGCTAAGAGCTTTGATCTTTGGTATAAATCATCATCTATTGACCCTTTACCAAAATACTTTAGAGAATTACTGTATCTTGACAATTAACCCTTCTCTGTGTGATCCCTGATTTTACATAGAAATAAAGAGGGAAATCTTTGAAATCTTTTTCTCCCAAATCATAAGGCCTACAGCTTTAGGGTTTTGAATGTATCAATTTCTATTTAACCTTTACCAGAATACTTTATATAATTACCATACTCGGAAAATAAGCCCTTATCTGTGCAATTCCTGATTTTAGAAATGGAAAAAGAAGGAAATCATTGAAAATCTTCTCCTTAGCCATTACACCTACAGCTTTATAGCTCACATGAGCACAAAGGGCTATGGGTGAGCTAATGTGATTGAATGTGCGGCGTCCATCTGTCCGTCCATTCACAATTACAAAAAAATCTTCTCCTAAACTAACCATGGAATTTCAACAAAACTTCACAGAAATGATCCTTAGGTCATGCGCTTTCAAAATACTTCAAAGAATTGAAATCCATATAGAACTCTGGTTGCCATGGTGATGGAGTGAAAAAACTTTAAAAAAATTCTCCTCCCAAACTGTAAGGCCTAGAGCTTTGATATTATGTATTTATCATCATCTATTGACCCTCTACCAAAATACTTCAAATAATTACAGAATTCTGAATATTAGCCCTTTTCTGTTCAATCCCTGATTTTACATAGAAATAAAGATGGAAAACTTTAAAAAATTTCTCCTCCCAATCAATAAGGCCTAGAGCTTTGATTTTTGATACAAATTATCATCTATTGACCCTCTTCCAAAATACTTCAAAGAATACTGTTTCTGAAAATTAGCTCTTTCTGTGTGATCCCTGATTTTACATAGAATTAAATAAGGAAATCTTTGAATATTTTCTCCTCCAAAACCATAAAGCCAAGAGCTTTGATATTTTGTATAAATTAGCATCTATTGACCCTCTACCAAAAGACTTCAAAAAATAAATTAATTCTAAAAATTAGCCCTTTTTTGTGTGATCCCTGTTTTTACATAAAAATAAAGATGGAAATCGTTAAAAACCTGCTTTTCCAACCCATAAGGCCGAGAGCTTTGATATTTTGTACAAATCATCATCTTTTTACCCTCTACCAAAATACATAAAAGAATTACTTTTTTCTGAAAATTAGCCCCTTTTGTTGTGATCCCTGTTTTAACATAGAAACAAAATGGAATACTTTAAAAACCTCATTCTCCCAAACCATATGGCCTAGGGCTTTGTTATTTGGTACAAATTATCATCTAATGACCGTCTACAAAAAAAACTTCAAAGAATTATTGTATTCTGAAAATTAGCCCTTTCTGTGTGATCCCCATTTTTACAAAGAAATAAAGAAGGAAAACTTAAAAAATCTTCTTCTCCCAAACCATAAGGCCTAGAGCTTTGATATTTTGTATAAATCATCATCTATTGACCCTCTACCATAATACTTCAAAGAATTACCGTATTCTGGAAATTAGGGTAGCCCTTTTCTTTGTGATTCCTGATTTTACATAGAAATAAAAAAGGCAATCTTTAAAAATCTTCTTCTCTCCAACCATAAGGCCAACGGCTTTTATATTTAGTTAGTAACAATACCCATTGACTCTGTACTAGAATACTACATAGAATCAATACATTCTGAAAAAAAGCCCTTTTCTGTGCAATCCCAGAAAGGAGTAATGAAGGATATCATAGAAAATGTTCTCCTTCTAAACCATTAGGCCTAGAGCTTTGATATTTGGTATGTATTAATGCCTATTGACCCTCTATTTAAGTAACTTCAAAGAATTACTGTACTCTTGAAATTAGCTCAATATGGTTGGATCTTTACTATTCCTAGAATTAAAGGAGAAAGTCTTTAAAAAATCTAAATCTCCAAAATGATTAGGTGTAGGGATTTGATATTTTGTATATTATATCATAAAGCCTTGAGCCATCATACTCAGAGGAGTGATATAGGACCATCATGGTCCTCTTGTTACATTTGGTATGCTTCAATGCCTATAGACCCTCTACCAAAATAATTGAAAGAGTTACCTTACTCTTGAAATTAGCACTATATGGTTCGATCTTTAATTTACCTAGGATTAAAGGAGAAAATCTTCTCCGAAATGAATTGGTGTAGGGCTTTGATATTTTGTGTATATCAAAGCTTTGAAACATCATACTCAGGGGAGCGATATAGGACCATCATGGTCCTCTTGTTTCTCTTTATTGGTAGAAAACATTGTGGATAATGAAGAAATAACTTGTCACAGTTTTCCCCAAACTATTTTCTTTGGGGGAGGGAGGGGGCTTAAAAAGGCATCATTATGTGGGACTTGGTTAAAAGCAGAAAGATATCCCATACAAACAGCTAACAATGAATGGGAATCTGAAAGAAGTTAGCTCAAAGTGATCTACATTCAGTGTTCTGTTTTACTCTAATTTGATAGAAAGGAAGCCAGATAATGGAATGAGTGGATGTTCCCAAAGGAACTATTGGGAAATTGTTCTGAAAGAGATCTGAACCCATTACCAGCTAAAAACATAAAAAGTTTGAAAGCTTTTAACAAAATTCCACCTAGTTACCTTGACCTTTGACCTCGTGAAATGAAAATCAAAAGGATTCTATTCTCACAAAAGGCTACCGCCTTGAAAAATTCAATCCTTTCCTGTACAAACCCTGGATTTTATGTGATTTTTATACCTGATAAAACATTGTGTAAAAAGAAGAAATTGCTTGTAACAAGCAATCTCTCCTTTTCCACATGAACCTCTCTCAATTTAGACTAGTATCCAAAAAAAAAAAAAAAATTGAATGGGTTAAATTAGAGATTGATTAAAAATATGACCCATGCAGCATCAACAAGAGAGACTGACATAATACCGTTTGTTTTGGATGGACACAAAAACATACCTCTCACTAAATCATAGCTGTGAGAGTATAACAAGTATTTGTGGTAGCAATATCATCATAAGATAGAAATTCAGGAATGACTTTACCCCCTTCACATAAACCACTGTTATAAGCATGAAGCTATTTGAATAATGAATTGAGAAGAATGGTCTGCATTAACTTGAAATGGAAATGTTCTTTGATAGAGACTATTCTCAAGGGTGACTTTTCTTCCAAACTCCATGGAAAACAATCTAATTATGTTTCACTAAAAAGTTTTTGTTTCTTTTATCTAAGCTTTGATTGCCATGAACATTTTGGATACTTATAAATTGAGCATGAATGACTGGAAAATTTTGGTAAGATATTCTTAGAAAAATAATTGCTCATATGTTACTCTTTTAGCTTTTAGACATTAATTAATTACTGATTTTGAAAGTCTTCTTTTGACTCATTTTCATTATAACTGATATCCTCACATAAGAGGATTTCACCTTTTCAAGCTTATGAACCTATGACAAAAATTCTGTCCTACAAGTAACATTTAACCCATTCCCACATAGACTGGTCCAAATTGAAAGGACAACAATATATAATTCATGAAATTATAATCTTTTCAACTTTTTGAGTAGAAAACAATGTGTAAAATGAAGAAGACAAGCATTTTCTTCATTTTACACAATGTTTTCTCAATTGTATTTCTTGAGAGGCGTCAAAAAAGCATCATCGTGTGGGAATGATTTAAAAAAACTATTAGCAACACCAGCCAAAGGGTCTGTCAAGCTATTAACATGGTGCTGTCTCCATCCTTGCATCCTTTTTGGTGTGTGCATTCATACCCTAATCTTCTTTGCCTTGGAATTTTATTAGAAGATGAATTTCAATCACAATTTTGAAGAAAGAGTCCCTTCAGCAGATTCCCTCAAAAAAAAATTTTTTTTTGTGAACAACATAGCTTTTATATACTGGGTGGAGCTAATTTACAGATTTTGTTAAGAATTTTGAAAATAAGATTCTCATCTAAATGATAGATTTCAGCCATATTGTACAATGATGATCCTTGTGTTATCCTTTTCAGATCATTGGATGAAAAGCAAGCTGTAATTTTTTTTGGCAGAGTTAATTTTAATAATATATTCAGAACCCTCTGCCCAGAACATTTTTGACGTATTCATTATAATTTTTATGCCCCCGCAACGATAAGATCGGGGGCATATTGTTTTACCGGTGTCCGTCTGTCTATCTGTCTGTCCGTCTGTCTGTCTGCAAAACTTAACCTGCCAACTAAACATTTTCCTATAACTTCAACCCTGATTAAGTTAAAATGCTAATATTTGGTATGTAGATAGGTCTCAACAAGGCGCAACTGGGGAAGGTCATTTAATCAAGGTCAAGGTCAAAATTTTAACCCTTTACCCGTTTCTAAAGAATTCGCGTGTCGGGGGCATAGTGTTTCACAAACACATCTTGTTATGATAATAAAAAGGTTTTTCAAGAGGCTTTCCTGTGGATGATCTCTATAAATATTTCCTTAGTCATTCATGTATATACTACAAAATTAATGGACCATGATGATTGAATACCAATCATCATTCAACATTATTATATAGAAATAATCTTTCAAGAAATTATTATCAAATGAAGAATTTGCGTATATTAGATTAGTTTTTGTCTAAAACCCCTGCATTGTGAAGAGTTAACCCATTCCAACACAAGCCCTCCTTTTTACGCCCCACAAGAAAAAAACTTTGTAAAACATTGTGGGAAATGAAGAAATTGCTTGGATCAAGCAATTTCTTCATTATCCACAATGTTTTCTATCCAAAAAGACGAAAAAATTTAAAATTCCACCAACTTGAAATTGTCGTCTGCAGCTTCTTTCAATTTGGACCAGTCTAAAAATTTGCTGTGTTGGAATGGGTTAAACAACTTGGGTTTAATTGTTATAAGCTTCGATTCTGATATGGAAATCTTTCAAAACTTTATATTTTCTGTACTGATAAAGGAGCTGTACAGGTACTCAAGTTTCTCTTGTTTCTCTGCAAACTGCACCTTGTCAGAAACATACAGGAAGATATAAGTATTTCATCTTGTATAAAGTGCCATACCTTTAGTTGGTTTTTATCAGTCAAAAACTCAATTTGTCTATTAAAATTTTAATGCGCTCAGAAATGCCTAAGCTTTGCCCTAAGATAGCAGTGCAAAAGAGATCCCAAGCTTGGGCATTTGACCCCACAAAAGTCCATAAGCTACTAAAAATACAACAGGGTTTTACATTCCACATACCAACATAGCTGACACTTGAGTCCAGTGTGTAACCACTAGGCCCAATCTGCTCTACTAAAAGCCACACCCAATCCCTATATTACTGTGGATATTTTTCAACCTGTAAATCTTATGGGATGGCTGTGGCTAAAGCTCAGTTGTTAATGGGTAAAACTCTCAATCATGACGTCCAGGGTTTGAACCTTGGTGGCAGTAAATATCCTTTCTGACATTTGCCTCACACCAATGGGTGGATAATCTTAACCCTTGTCATGCTGAACCCGGAATATTCTGGTTTTGGCAGGAGATGTAGACCAAGATCAGCCTGCACATAAGTGCAGTCTGATCTTGGTCTTCACCTCCTGTTTGTATTTTTCCTGCCAGAGTTGTTTATGAAGTTGATTTCTAGAAGAAATATTGATTTTTTATAATAAGTTCTATCAGTGCTTTCAGCCCTTTGATATTGCAGCAATTCAGTAAGGTGCTTTATGCAGCATGACAAGGGTTAAACTTCAGTGGAATAAAAAGCTGGAGGCTTGGATAGGATGTAGTGTTAGTACTGGTGTGAGAGTACCAGGAATCCATTGTTAGATGCGCCAGCTCCAGCAATACAACTGAAATACTATTAAAAGCAGTGTTTAACTCTATTCAAAACAACACCCAAAAAGATTGGGAAAGAATGTCAAGGAATTCATTCCAGATTACAGAAAAGAAGAAAAGAGTTCAATTAGGACTGCTGTGGCATGCTTTTGTCTGATTCTGATTTCTAGTAGACAAATATCCTGCTTAGCTGGAACAAATTTAATTAACCTTTGCTCTTCCCAGACTCCAGATTTTTATGTCTGTTTTAGAACAAAACAGATAGGATTACATGTAAGCAGTGAAAAATAGAATTTTTAAGTAGAGAAGAATGATTGCTTTTCTTCTCAATCTTATAATTGTATCTATTGAAAACAAACTCTTGAAATGAATATCAATCTTCGGTGAAAATTAACCCAATTCTATGTATCACTCACTCCCAAATTTCTAAGCACTTAAACTTTTCATGTACAATCCCTGATTTTTGTCGAGCCTGCTGTAAGTGAGTGAGACATAGTTGTCACTATGACAGTGTGTTAGTCTGTTAGTCTGTACGTCAGTCCTAATTTGTCCGGACAATTACTCTTACATTTATGGATGGATTTCAAATTAACTTGGCACAATTATTCTCCATCATAAGTGGATGTGCTAAGAATTTTTGGGATATTTCTAATGTCAACGTCACAGCTCAAGGTCAAACACTAAAATTGTGATTGTCAAGGGCATTTCTCCTACAATTATGGATGGATAAAATAAATTGGCACAATTATTCTCCTTCATGAGTAGATGTGCGATTGGAAAGAACTTTTTGGATAGTTTCAAGTTCAAGGTCAATGCTCAAGGTCAAACACTAGAATTGATGGTCAAGGTCAAGTTGATGGTCAAAACTTTGCAGACTCGACAGCAGTTGTCCTGGGACAACCATCTAGTTACATCCAAGTGATATAATACTTTAAAAAATATTGTAGAAAAAGATTAATGGCTTGAAACTTCTTTTTCCACAATATTTTTAATCATATGTTATGGTAACTTTTTGAAATGTACTCACTTTATAATGCTGTCTGCTACCCCTTTAAATTTTAGCAAGTCCAAGATTATGAAAAACAATAAAGGATTAAGAAAAATAATTTGAGAGAAACATTGTGAGAAAAGGAGAAGTTGCTTGTAAAAAGCAATTTCTCCTTTTCTCACAATGCTGTCTTGCCTATTTGCTATTTATTTTACTATTTAAACACTCTTTAAATGTCATCTGCAACATCTTTCAATTTGGACTAGTCTTAAATTTCATCATTTTGTCACAGGTTTATACACTCCAATAAATGGGTAAACACAGCACTGAAGTACCTTAGTACATGCTTAGCCATTCCAACACAATGATGCACTTTGAAACCCCTTATGAAAACAAATGGGAAAACATTGTGTAAAATGAAGAAATTGCTTCTTACAAGCAATTTCTTCCATTTTTTCCCAAAAAGTTGAAAAAATCCAAAATTTTGTAATCTTTAAAATGTTGTCTGTAACTTCTTTCAATTTGGACCAGTGTAAAATTTAGCCTTTTGGTAATGGGTTAAAGTGCTGACATGCAAAAAATCAGTGTTAACCAGTATATTCCTATCTCCTGGCCACAGCTGCCTTGGAAATCTTCATACAATTTTAGAAAAACAAAAATATATCCTAAACTGGCAACCTAAATGTTGGAATTGAGAGTTATTTAAAAATCAGTACTTACACCATTACCAAATGACATAATTTCAAACTTGTCCTGATTTGACCCATTACCAGACAGAATTTTTTTAGACTGGTCCAAATTTAAAGGAGTTTCAGACGACAATGTGAAGTTAATGAAATTTGTGATTTTTTCAACTTTCTGGTTAGAAAACGTGGAAAATGAAGAAATTGCTTGTAACAAGCAATTTCTTCGTTTCCCACAATATTTTCTAATGTTTGTTTCTTGTGGGGCAGACAAAAGTGTCACTGTGTGCGAATGGGTTAAAGGAAATACAGACAAAATTCAAGCTGTGTAAAATTTGAAAATAAGTGCCATGCAGTGTAGAGAATGTTATGAGAAAAAGAAAAAATGCTTATTACAATTATTTTACAGAACAATACCTTATCACCTTGTCAAAATAGGGTCTGTATGGTAAAAAGTTAACTTGTCAAAATTTTAGACTAGTCCAAATTGAAAGAAGCTGCAGACGACAATTTAAAGCTTATAGAATTTAGAATTGTTTCATCTTTTTTGGATAGAAAACATTGTGGATAATGAAGAAATTGCTTGTGACAAGCAATTTCTTCATTTTCCACAATGTTTTCCAAAGCTTTTTTCCTTGGGGGTTTCTAAAAGCATCTCTGAGTGGGAATGGGTTAATTCATTCCCACATGATTCTGTATTTTCATAACTCAAAGAAATACCCGGTATAGGTATAGAAAAAATTGTGAGAAAAGAAAAAAAATCTTCTTTTCCTTCAGTTTTTGTTACCTTATATGGCCCTTATTTTTCAATTCAAACCAACTTTATTTTATCTTTCAATTTGGACCAGTCTAAAATATGGTCATTTGGGAATTGGTTATTATTAGTAAAAAATGTTCTGAGAAGAGGAGAATCTTGCAATTCACTGCTGGGAGATAGGCCAATGTCAGTCTATTTCTATCTTAGGAGACAAGAGTGCGAGAAAACTGTGGAAGACTCTGAGAAAAATGATTCCTATTGATTCCTCCATGTCTGCGAGGGATAAATAAAACATTATTACATTATATTGACCCATGCCTGTTTATATTGAATTAATTTTCTGAGATTTATATAGGTCTTTTGTTTTTGGAGCATCTTTGCTGCATTAATTCTCATTATCACATGACAAAATTTTAGAATGGTCCAAATTAAAAGAAGTTGTAGACAACAATTTTTAGTTGATGGAATTTAAAGAAGTATTTGTCTGTTTAGTTAGAAAACATTGTGGATAATAAAGAAATTGCTTGTAACAAGCAGTTTCTTCATTTTCCTCAATACTTTCCAAAGCCTTCTTTCTTAGTGCCTCCCAAGAAAAATAATTTGGAAAACATTGTGCAAAATGAAGAAATTGCTTGCAATGTTTTCTACCCAGATAGTTGAAAAAAATCTAAAATTTGACATTTTTTAAATTGTTGTCTGTGAATCCTTTTTATTTAGACCAGTCTCAAATTTTGCTGTTTTTTAAAGGGTTTAATTCAGAATATCAACAGACTTTATTTGATTCCAAATTTGATTCAGTTCAATAGGTTTGATTTTTTTGCAGTTAAATATTCAGAGTATTTAAGACACTGATGCCTCAATACTTCTGCCTTTTTTTACCAGCCTCCCCAATAAAAAAAGTGTTTAAGAACAAGTAATTTCTTTTCTTCCCAATATGTTTTCTTAAACCAGGAAGACAGTTTTAGTGTGACTATCCTTCGACTGGCCTTAGTTGTTTTTGTTAGCATTTTTTTCCAATCCTAGTATCTTTAATCCAGGTTCAAGTTATCCATTTCTTTTTGGAGACAAGAGACTTAATTGATATTCTTGTCCAACCTGTAAAAGATTTAATTCCCTTCAAGAAATTGGACAAGTATGAAATTGTATAGTATGGTAATGCGTAAAATTTTGTGGTAAGATGAATTTTAAGGTACCTTAACCAAGGAAGATAATCTAAGTTGGTTTTTTTGCAAGAGATTTATTATCTGTAATCATGCACTTACAGCTATTAACCCATTCCAACTCAATGATGCTTTTGGATGCCCCAAAGAAAAAAGTTTTCAAAAACCTTGTGGAAAATGAAAAAATTGATAATTACAAGCAATTTCTTTATTGTCCACAATGTTTTATACTACAAAAGTTTAAAAAAAATGAAAATTCATGTCAACAAAAATTTGTCTTCTGTAAAATCATTGAATTTGGGCCAGTCTATAATTTTGTCGTCTAGTGATGGATGAACCCATTTCCAAGCAATCTTGCTTTTTTAAGCTTCTCCAGAAAAAAGTTTTGAAATTATTGTGTACCATAAAGAAATGTTACAAGCAATTTCTTCAATGTCCAAAATTTTTTCTACACTACAAAGCAAATATTTTCTAAATACAATCAACTCTAAATTGTCTTATGCAACTTCTTTTTAGTTGTAACCAGTCTAAAATTTTTTGTCATGTTGTAATTGGTTAAGTAAAGCAAAGCAGCTGCATGTATTGCTTGTTCACCCATTCCAATCTCGTGATCCAATATACATAGGATTTAGAAAAACTTTGTTGAAGGTGCAGAAATAACATGTAAAAATCAATATCTTTATTGTCCATAATCTTTAAGAATTATGTAACAGACCGGTGCATCATGCTAGTGCTGAATTAGACAAGGGGCTCAAGTTGTGGTCTGACAAAAGAATTCAGAAAATTTTGACTTCTCTTTTGCTTAAGATTAATGCAACTAAAATTATAGTGGAAAAACATGGCATTATTGAAAGATACTATGATCATATCTGGTGTGTATGAACATAATATATGTGCATCTGCTGATGACAAGTGTGGGAATGGGTTAAACCCAGTTTTGATGGTACTGGTGTTTACAAGGAAACACTTGGATAATCAAAAGATTGTTACCGTAACCCAGACAGACAAATTGAATATTTTTCTATTGAAATTCTAGAGAAGCATGATCATGATTTTATTCATGAGTGATGTGATTCATATCTGGAAGCTTTTATTGAGTTTAACCCTTTCCTGTTTTTTAAAATTTTAGACTGGTCCAAATCGAAAGACTTTGCAGACAACAATGAAAATTCAATGCAATTTGAAATGAAACCATCCTATGTGGTAGAAAATACTGTGGGGAAAGGAGAAATAACTTGTAACTTGCTTCTCAAGTATAGAATCACAGAGACGTAAAATCCCGGGTTTGTCCAGGAAAGGGTTAAACTTCAGGCTGCTGAAGAATTGATTCTGCAATTCCTTTGCCATACTATCCTTATTTTTTATGTTCTGAAGAAAAATATTGTGTGAAAACATGGTTAGAAAATAAGAAAGTAGTTTTTCTCTCTTCAACATGTTTTCTACATTACAATCAACTCCAGTTATCATCTACATACTACCACATAAATTGGCCTTTGTCAAGCTAGTCACTGTCTCTATTTATTATGAGTCAAGTTCAACTTGGCCTAGGACCAACTCAACTCTGATCACTGATTAACTTCTTTTATTGCTTTTCATTTTGGAACCCCATAAGAGTAAGTCCTTTGGCTCAAATATTTAGAGCACTTGACTTTAAACTAAGAGATTGTGGATTTGATCCACATGTATAGGCAGGTTTCAAGACTTAACTGAAATTCTGAATCTTAGTAATACAATATCTTGTAAAGATTTTACAGTTACAATGTTAAAAGCAAATGGAATCTTTTGTAAGTGCACTGGGTCTATATTTGTAGAGTCAAGCAGGTTCCTTGTCAGAAACCTGAGTTCCCTTGTCATAATATTGTAATATTTAAAACATTGTATAGGAAAAGAAAGAAGTCTTCAAATGTATTTCATAGTAAGTTACACTTAACAGAATAATCAGAGAATGGATTTAATTATCATACCAAATTGTAATATGCAGTCCTGTCTGTAATTGTCAGACTTTTCAGGCCTATGAGATCCCCAATAGCTTTTTACACTAAGAAATAATATTTTAAGTTACAATATTCAATTGCAGCTTCTTCATGAAAATTAGAGAAATATAAAATGCTATGGGGCAGAAACACCTTATTGTAAGATTAGTTCCAGGGCAAAGGTTACATGATCATCCTATAGTCATTTTTATGCTCCCCGAAAAAATTTTCAGGGGGAAGATATAGTCGCCGGCCTGTGCGTCCATCCGTCCTTCCGTCCGGCCGAAGTCATATCTCAACAACCCCTGAGCCTAATTGGACGAAACTTCATATAATCTTCCTAGGAAATTTCAACAACGTTTTTTTTTATTTTTTTTTATTTCAAGGCTGCATCATGGAAAAAGGGGCCTTAACTAGTTTTTTGCCAATTTCTCCAAGACTAATAGTTAGAATTTCATGAAATTTCATATTTGAGTAGCAAATCAGATCCCCTTGACCTCAAACTAATGGGAATTTTCTTTTAAAAAAATGTGTCCTATGAAAAGTTATTACCTTTACGTTAACTGTCTTTTTTCCCCGCAAAAACTGAAATTGGCAATAACTTTTGATTGGTTACAGATGAAGTCTTCATATTTAAGATGTGCATTGCTTGTGACAAATCCTTTCTGTTGGTACCAAGTTCTAGGTCATTATTCAAGGTCAAGGTCATTTCACAAGGTCAAAATTTGGGAAATTAAAACTTAAATTGGCCATAATTTTGCAATGGTAAGTGATATAGCCTTCATATTTCACATGTGCATTGCTAATGACATGACCTTTCTGTTGGAATTAAGTTCAAGGTTATCTGTCAAGATCAAGGTCATTTCTCAAGGTCAAAATTTCGAATATCTTAACTTTTACATTGTCTATAATTATAAAATGGTAAGTGACATAGCCTCTATATTTCACATGTGCATTGCTTATGACATGGACTTTCTGTTGGTATACTAAGTTCAAGGTCATCTGTCAAGGTCAAGGTCACTTATACGTATACAATGGTAAGTGATATAACCTTCATATTTTACATGTGCATTGCTTTTTACATAGATTTTTTGTTGGTACTAAGTTCATAGTCATTGGTCAAGGTCAACATCAAATTGTGAAGGTCATTAATTTTCAAATACCTCCTTTACAAATAGCCAAAATTTCTTGTTACTTTACATAAATGTTGTTTATTAAATGCCCTAGGTAATGTTTATGCCCTAGGTAATGTTTATTTCAATTTTTGACCCAATGAGCCTGACCATGCTAAAAGGGGGCTTAATGCCATGTAGCTTTACATTTTGTATATATCCTACTCTAAAATAAATCAGTCTATTGTTTCTGCAAGACTACTCAAGTTAGAGTCTTCATTTTTTGTATGTATTTTTCATTGATAACTTTGATAGTCAAGGTAAAATATTTAACCCTTTATCATATGATGATATTGAATTTTACTAGAATCAGGTCTGTGAAGCCAAACAGATTCCTTCAATGTTTGTCAAGATTCCAAACTTCTTGTGAACTGAACTCTCAAACTATAGTTGCATTCAATAAAAAGTTTTTTGTCCAAAAAAGGCATACAGTTTTGTGACAAAAGCCTTATTTCGGGGAGCATAATCTGTCTACGACGGCTCTTGTTCATTCTGAATATGAAAAGCACAAGATCATTTGAAGCTTCAATCAATTATAAAGGTTTTATTTTAGGAATTGACTTTTTAGGACATTAATTTTGTTTTTAGCTCACCTGAGCACAAAGTTATATTTGTTTTATTTATTTTGCTCAAGCTGTGTCTTTTTTAAACAGAAAGTACTGTAATTTATAGATGCCTCAGGTGAGCGATTTAGGACCATCATGGTCCTCTTGTTACAGTTATTTTTATGCCCTACTGTGGAATGGCAGAAGGGCATATAAAGTTATATGCACCATATCAATGTGGTTGAGGGTGCATGGGTGCATGCATGTATCACATTTGTGTCTGGAGAATGATTTAATCATTTATGTATGGACTTAAAAGTAACTTGTCTTAAGCTACAGTAAAACCCCTCTAATACAACCACCTGCGGTACTTTCTGAAAGTGGTCATAATAGCGGGGTGGTCGTAATACTGGGGTTTGGTCGTAATTCATGGCATCTTCGTTATTTGAATTTATAAATTTTAATCCGATTCAGAAGTCTGAACTCAGATTATTTATTCGTAAGTACAGGTTCAAAGTGTCAAACTGTCTATATCATATCTTCTATAATTCGAATACCATACATCAATTAAATTGAATCAAAATCTAATAGCTAATTATCTGGTTGGAATGCTGTAAACAAACTAATCGTTACTTCTCTGATACTTTTTCACTTTCGTCTTATTACTCGAGTCAAAACCCGTGACATATTCAAATAACAATTAAAAATAATACAAGGTATAATTTCTAAAAGTGATCTTCCACTTCAATCTCATTGATAGAAAAAACGCCTATTAAACTAAGGGCTCGATATCACATAAACAAAAATCCGATATTGTATTGACAATGCATTCGTACCCAATTAGTGTCACTCTTATCAAGTGTGAAATTCAGGTGGTCAGTCCAAACATGTGAAGCTACTGATCGTTTTAGTGGGGTTCAAAATAGTGTATCAGCTATAGTTGGTACTGAATTTAGTGGTCGTCATTCGGAATAGCAGGATGCCCGTTTTAGAGGCTTTCGCGACCATTGAAATAAAGAATGAAAATTTCTGTTCTGCAAAAATTTGGTCGTAATTGCGGGGTGCCCATATTTCGGGGGTGGTCGTAAGGAGGGATTTCACTGTACTTTCTTCATGAGTACTTGTGTCTTTTGAAATCTTTGTTAACCTTTATCATGCTGAACCCAAAATATTCCAGTTTGGAAAGGAGGTATAGACAAAGATATGCCTACACATATGTGCAGTCTGATCTTAGTCTTCACCACATGCTGGTACTTTTTTTAACCCAGAATAGCATTTAAAATAAGTTTTTAAATGAAAGTTTGACCTGCAGCTAGTGCTTCCAGTGATTTTAGTCCTTTGATTTTGGTGCAATTCTAAACAAGTTTTTTAATTAGCATGACAAGGGTTAATTGACAAAATTGACCTTATCCAGAGCATGTCATCTATATTCAAAATAAATTGACACAGAGGTACTCCTTGGCGATATGTGAAAATAATGTGTGTGGATATTCTCAGATCAAGGTCACAGTTGAGGGTCAAATAACAAAATTGCCCCTGTCTGAAGCATAACTTCATTTCTTTGAGTGAAGCTGCCCATCATAGCACAGTTGGTAGCACATCTGACTCCCAATCATGGGGTTTCATGGGTTTGATCCCTGGCAGCAGCACATATGGGTTGATAATCATAAACCTAAGTGAGATTGCAGCTGGAATCTTGGAAAGGATGTAATGGTAGTACTAGTATAAGATTTACCAGGAATCCATTGATAGGTGCTCCAGCAACTGTGATATGTGACTGAAAAAATGTTAAAAGGGTGTTAAACCCCATTCAAACAAACTTTGAGTGAATTAAAGATGACTAGGCACATTCATGAAGAGCACTTTAATGTCATGCAAAAAGTTGGTTAGATATTCTCAGGGTCAATGGTACAACTAAAGGTAGAGTGATCAAGTTGACCTTTTCTGGAGTGTATCTTCTTTAACCCATTACCAGACAACAACATTTTAGACCAGTCCAAACTAGTAGGAGTTGCAGAGCACATTCCAAATTATGCTAATATTGGAAAATAAGTGTCAAAGAGGGTAGAAACGTTGTGAGAAAATGATAAATTTCTTGTTTCAAGCAATTTCTCATTTTCCATTACAGTTTTTCTTCTCTGCTTCTGATAGCTTCATTGTGTGGTAATTGGTTAACTACAATCGATCTCAAAATAAACTGGCACAGAAAAAAACCTAATTTGGATATGCCAAGCTCACAACTTTATACTAAATCGACCTTGACTTCTGTATTTGACATTGAGGTATTCATAGGTCTTAAGGTCTGTCTTTCTATAAACAGTCTGAAATTCAAACAGATTTCACAGGAATGATCCTTGGGTGACCCTTAATCAGATATTGTCAAGAAATGATGATCAGATGGAAAATATAGCCCTAATGGATGAAGCTTGTTGCCATATGTTGTATATAGTGCAAATTTTGACACCAAATCTCACAGGAATGTCTCTGGTGACCCTTCCCCAAACTCCTTCTAGAGATTTTGCATTAGCGTTTGTATCACATTTCTAATAATTTTCTTACTTGATTTCAGGCATGGTTTCAAGAACTGCGGAAATTAACACCAAACACAAAAGCCAACAACATATGTCCAATGACATCTCTCAAAAAACAGTAAGTAGGATTTTTTCAATGATGTAAATTACTACAAAATCAAGGAGCCAATTTGGTCTTGTGGTACTCACTAGACTCAAGTGTCAGGGGACCTCTTGTTTGATCCCCAGCTTCTCCAGTCATTTGGACGAAGCTGTAAACTTAGGCTTTTGTCTTTATATGATTTCAGTTGGTGCATCGTAAAACCTAATGCAATCAATCAATCAGCTAGAAATCAGGTCTTCTTATTTGAGAGCTATAAAGATCTTCTAAAAACAGAGGTTTAGTTTGAAATTTTAAGGAAAAAATCACACAGCACCCCTCACCCCAAAATGACAAAAAAAAAAAAAAAAAATCCTGACAACTCCACAGGATAAAATGGGGGATTGTGTTGTAGTTGGTTAAGCTAAAACCTAAGTTATAATTTGTCTATTCAACCCTGGTCATGCTGAATCTGTCCTTTTGAAAACAGAGTTGTTTATGAAATTAATTTTCAAAAGAAGTATTGAAAAAAAGTACTACCAGTGCTTTCAGCCCCTTTGATTTTTTTACAATTAGGATGGATTTTATTCAGCATGACAAGGGTTAAGGTATAATTCTTTGATACAGTTCTATGTTACTATCAGTATGTTTAGGATGAGTTGAAAGGGTATTTTAAAATCGTCTACCACTAGAACTGACTACCTGTCAGGAGAGTGTCTCAATAATTAAGTTATAATTCCAAATTAGCTTGCCTTGAAATTTAGAAGTAGAAAAACAAGATTTTTTATGAGCTTGAGAGTGTGAATTCAAAATGTCATTGCCCTTTCTTAAGGACAAATGAACTGCTTTCAGAGTGAATTAAGTTCAAGAGTTAAACATATATCAATAGTCTTAAGATAATTGTCATTTATGGACATTGCCTTTGTAGAGCGTGCTTGTATGACAGTTTTGTGTATGTTTGTAAGTCTGTAGGTGCATAAATTTGAAATTGTCTGGTTTAACTTCTACATCAACACTTTCCTATACAATCCCTGAATTTACATTCCGGTGATTTTATACTTGAGAAAATATCAAAGAGAAGAAATTAATTGTTACAATTTCTTCATTTCCCATAATATCTTATTCTCTGTAGGACGATGAATTTTTATCTCCACTGGCTGAAAGCCAGCAAGCGATTGTGTCCTTCCTGCATCCGTCAGTGTGTGCATGTGTGCCTCCATCGGTGCGTCTACAATTTTTACTTTAAAAATTGTCTCCTCAGAAAGTACAGAACAGAATTCAACCAAATTTTCACAGGAATAATCATTGGGTGACCTTTTATCAGATTCCTTCAAAGAATTTTGATCGAATGAAAAACATGGCTTCAATGGTCAGGGCTAATTTCCATATATGGTGAAAGCTTTAAAAATCTTTTCAGAAACTGGTTGATGGATTTCAACCAAATTTCACAGAAATGATCCTTGGGTGACCCTCTATCAGATTCCTTCAAAGAACTCAGATTGGATGAAAAACATGGCTTAATTGGCGGGGTTAATTTCCATTTAAAGTGAAATATTTTTCTTCTAATAAACCAATGGATTGATTTCAACCTAATTTAACTTTTGTTGACCCCTTATTAGAATGCTAAAAAAAGAGTTGACTGGCTGTAAACATTGCTTTAATGGATTGGGCTTATTTCCATACATGGTAAACAGTGAAAACCTACAATCTTCTAAGATTACAAACGATTATAAGTTTTCAACAAAATTTCACAAAATTATCCTTTGGTGACTCTCAGTCAGATTCCATCATAAAATATAGCTCAGATAAAAGTTATGGCTAGATGGGGGAGGCAGGCTTGTGTCTGTATATAGTAAAATTTTGAAAAAAATATTCTTGCAAAGTATAGGATGGTTTTCAACCAAATTTCTAAGGTATGATAAGTAAATTCAGGTCCGTGGAATGACATTGGCGCTCAAGCGCCTCTAGTTCAAATTTCACTCACTTTTAATTGGCCTTTGCAACTTCTTTTGAATTAGACAAGAGAAAATTTTGAGAAATAGGAAAGGGTTAATGATTATATTTCAATTTTAGTGAACACAAAAGCTCAACTCGTATTGCAAAAAAGGCGATATTTTGGGGGAATACGTAAAATCAAAATGGAATGAACCCTTTCACACATTACCCCTGATTTTTAGGCCCTTTGATATTAGCAATTTCTTCTTTCCAACAATATTTTTATATAGAATAGTTACTTATGGATAACACTTACTTTATTATGTTGTCTGCCACCTCCTTGAATTTTGACAAATTTAAATTTTTGAAAAAACGGTAGTGTCAAATAAAATTTTAACCTATTCTTACACAATGACATTTTTTGACGCCACTCAAGAAAAATATTTGTTGAAAAATCTAAAGTTTCATTGTTTTTAAATTGTCATCTGTAACTCCTTTCAGTTTGGACCAGTCTAAAGTTTTGCCATCTTGTAATGGGTTAGGTTGATTTTCAAATATGTTCTTTGTGCCTTTCTTCCGTATTGGTGAAAGTTTTTAACACAGCAATGTAGACATTTAGAACTGACTTGTTAGAGAATGAATTCAATGCTCTACGACTGTGTAAGGTATAATTTGTGTCAAGAGAATGTCCATAATTTGGCAGCTATTAACCAGCTATTTGGGGGACTGTTTTGCTAATTTGAAGCCAATTGAAGCTAGACTTATTCAAGAAACTTTCCCACAAAGCTGTTGAATTAACTCTCGTTATACTCAACATGGAATATTCAGCTGATACAGGTTAGCCAATTCCCACACAAAGACGCTTTCTGACGACCCTAGAAAAGAAGCTTTCCAAAACATTGTGGAAGATGATGAAATTGCTTGTTACAAGCAATTTCTTTTTTATCCACAATGTTGTCTACCCTAAAAGACAAAGATTTTTAAAAATCAATTTCTTTATTGTCCACAACATTTCCTACCCCAAAAGACAAAGTTTTTTTTTATTCCAGCAATATCTTTACTGTCTGCAATAATTTTACCCTAAAGACAAATTTTTTCTTTATTTCATCAACTTGATATTGTCATCTGCAACTTCTTTCAATTTGGACCAGTCTAAAATTCTGACGTCTGGTACGCAAATGTGGCCTGTAATGAGAAAAGTGATCATGCAGGAAATGTGTAAAGTATCCACCTTTGTCAGTGTAGGCAGACTGTGCAGGATCATCAGGGACAGTCACTTTTAGCATGGCTGTATTTGGAGAAAACCCCAAATTATTGCTGAAGCCCTATTTTTGTCAGGGTCTGACATAAATCATTGTCAGCCAAAACCTTTACCATTTCATAATATTTCTGGTATCACTGAACTTATTTTGTTAAACTTGAAAGTTTTACCAATTATCAAGCACTGCAGTATCTTTATAAAGAAATGGTTGGATTAAATAACTTGATTTTAATGGGCAGGGCTAAATTCCTTGTTTAGTAAAAAGAGAAAAGTTTGGTAGAAACCAGCTGATGCATTTTAACTAAATCTCACAGGAATGACCCTTAGGCAGACCTTTTCAGATTTCTTCAAAGAGTTTTGATTGTTTTAAAAAACATGGATTTAATGCTTTACTTGGCGGTGCTAATTTCCACATATTCTATATAGTAATGATTTTGAAAATTTTCTTCTGAGAGAATGTCTTTTAACAGAATTATACCAGAACGATCTTTTAGTGATGCTTTATCAGATTTTCCGAAGAAATTTTAACAGGCTTTAAATGTTATTATGGAAGATTGGCCACATTTAAGGTAGTGATCATGTAGTGATGCAAAGAAAAAAATGTTACTGCTTGAATTAGAGTGTTTGTCGTATAAAGCTGCCTCCATTATACATGTATTGAAAAAAAGGCAATTCTTGTTTTAACCCAATCCAGACAATGATGCTTTTTGACGCCCCTTACGAAAAATAATTTGGAAACCATTGTGTAAAATGAAGAAATTGCTTTCAACAAGCAATGTTTTAATTATTCACAATGTTTTTTATTAAAATGGCTGAAAAATATAAAATTTCACACACTTGAAATTGTTGTTTGTAACTTCTTTCAATTTAGATGAGGCTAAAATTTTGCAGTCTTCTAATGGGTTAAATGAGATGCCTCCATTGTATCAAAAAAATAGATTATCTGTGAGATCAGGCCAGTGGAGCGAATCAGGCACTCTAGTGCCTCTAGTTGTGTTCATCAATTCAGATCACAATAGAGGAATATTCATCTGGTGAATGCAATACTATTTTAAGTGTCTGTATTTCAGTAGTGGCTATGCCATGAGTGATAATATAGCCTTTGTTGTTCATGAGGAGAAAGCTTTATAGATCTGCTGTGCAAAACAAACTGTTATTCTTTTTCTTTAAAAAGAGGAAAATCTGTTTTTGTTTTAACCCTTTCCCCTTTTCAGAATTTTTAGACTGGTATAGATTGAAAGAAGTTGCAGACAACAATGAAAATTGGATGCAATTTAAAATGAAACCATTCTATGTGGTAGAAAATATTGTGGGAAAGGCAGAAAATGCTTGTTATAAGCAATTTCTTCTTTTTCAATTTTTTTTTCTCAAGTACAAAATTGCAGTGGTATAAAATCCCAGGTTTGTTAAAGAAATTGTTAATATAAAGCGTAAAGTCCCATTGTTTGGCATATTAATTAACATGGTAAAATGATGGCGTCATCAATTATCATTGGTTCCGCTGAGATGACCTGCAAAGTATGAAATGAAAGAAAGCATAACTAAATCTTGATTTACCCATTACCAAGGAGCTGCAGACAATAATTTCAATGTGATTAAATTTAAGAAATCTTTATCTTTCTGGGTAGAATACATTGAAGAAAACGAAGAAATTGCTTGTATCAAGCAATGCCTTCCTTTTCCTCTTAGACCTAAATTACCTGCTTGGCATTTTAATTTCAGAGTTGTAAATAGAATAAATTTACAAAAAAACAATCAACCTCAATATCAGGCATTTCAGCCCTTTGATTTTAATGTCATTCTGAGTAAGTATTTTATACAGCATGATAAGGGTTAATTGTCACAATTTCACTAGTTTGTCAGGGAAATTATCAAATGATAATCCACTGAGAAATCCTGTGTAATCCACACAAAAGCTATAAAAAACCTTACAGATTTTATTGTGTACAGTTGTATCGGAAGCTATGAACCTGCTTTGCATGATGTAGTTCAATCAATTATGTACAAAAACTGTAATCAGGATATCAGAGTAAGAAGATTGGCCACTTATACCTCATGCCTCACACACTCAACACTTCTTTAAATGCATGATTTTTGCTGTTCTAGAGGGATTGATAGCATTTGATAACATATAAAAGTTTTGTTTTGCTGTGGGTACTTGTCTTTTTAGCTAGCAAAGCGTCAGCTTTGATAGCTTAAGTTAACAGACAAAATTTGAGGTCGTCTCAAAGTTCAACGAGTGCAAACCGCCACTGGAGGCTTAATTACTATATTCTTTATATGCCTACGCAATAAAAATTAGTTCTTTTATATTTCAATCTCTGCCTTCATGGTCATCTACTAGGTATTTTAGCTCACTTGAGCACATTGTGTTCACAATGACTCTGATCAGAGTATTCAATAAGTTGCAGACAACAATTTCAAATTGTTGTAAATTCTAAATTATTTATCTATCTACATAGAAAACAATGTGGAAAATGAAGAAATTGCTTGTAACAAGCAATTTCTTCATTTTCCACTTTGTTTTCCACAACTATTCTTCACTATGATAACGTTTGACAAAAAAGATTACTGAACAAAACAATGCTTTGCTAGCTAACAGTACTTTCAGTTCTTTGATTTATTTTGATTTTCAATGAAATGAATCAAGATTTTGTCTTTTTTGAAAAGCATGCATGTGGTGATTCAGACAAGTTGCTATATGCAATAGTCCTGCTATCTCTCCTTTCATAAGTCTGTCATTTGAATTTTGTCTGGACCGTAACTCCTACATTTGTCCAAACCCCTAGTGTGCGGAATAAAATCCTATGCAAAATTACTTTAAAATCAAAGGGCCGACAGCGTGGGAAGCAATGAAACATTTCATAAACAAGATCTTTTCCCCCCATATTCAGGCTTTGATATAGTTAATACTTTTTTCCAATTTAAACATGATCACTTTTTGTGAGTCAGGACATTCATAAATGTTTTTGTGCTCCCATGTTGATAAATCGGGGCATAAAGTTTTTGTCCTGTCTATTTTCTGTTAAATGTCGGTTTTGGCTGCAAAAAACTTGAAACATTATCCATAACTTTTATTTGGTAAGGGCTAAGGCCACCATTTTCGATATGTGTATTTTTTGTGGTCAGAATTTTCTGTTTATAACAAGCTCAAGGTCAGTTTACATGTTCATATTTCTCAAAAATACTAAGACATAACTTTTGATTGGTTAAGTACTTTGGCATTCATATTGCACATATATATTCCGTGTTGCAAGACCTTTATTTTAATAGCAAGCATAAAGTTTTTAATCAAGGTCAAGGTTGTTTTTCTAGGTCATATATCTCCAAAATAAGACTTTAACATTGTTCATAACTTTAGATTTGTAAGTGCTAGGTCTTTTGTATTTCACATGTGTTTTTTTGTGATGATTCCTTCATGTTGACACCAATTTAAAGGTCATCTATTAACCCATTACCTCACAAACCTGCTTTTTGAAGCCCCTCAAGAAAATGCTTTGGAAAGCATTGTGCAAATGATGAAATTGCTTGTAACTGTCTAAAAATTTCTTGTGTGATAATAGGTTAAGATAAAGGTCATACATCTCTACTTTTAACATTTGCTTTAACATTAGAATGGCTTGTGATAGGGCTTTTACATTCTTTATGTGTATCTCTTGTGGCAAGACCTTTGTGTTCAAAGATTAAGGTACAATATCTTTGTCAAATTTAGGAAGAATTGGCAGTTTTGGGGGCATAACCAACACTTCTTCTTGTCTTTTCAGTTGGATGAAGCTTTGTTTTATGGTGAACCCAAGTGGAAAAATTCCTGTTCGCAGGTGAGAAAATGTAATTTTGTATCTGAAAAGGAAAAAATGTAATATGAAATGAAGACAGCCTCCTGCCAGAGAATCTGACAGACAATATTTCTGTCCTAGATGCTACTAAAACCATCTCAGGAACTCATCAGTTTGTTTGCAGTTAATTTTATTGACAATTTCACTGTTCAAGACAGTTGTAGGAAAAAAAGTGGTCCAATGAATTTCAATTTGAGATCTTTACTGGGAATATTTGTTGAAGCAAAGGCTATTGATTTTCCTTCTTGAGATTAAACTTTTTGTGTTATATAAATTATGATCATGATGATGCAATTGATGAAATGCTGGCCCCGTGATATTTTGTAAGATTTATGGCCTGAGTAGCATGTATCAAAAAAAGTAGAATGGTAATGGTTGGCAACCCAGACATCAAAACTATAGCTTTAATAAGCTGCAGCCATGATTTTTGACAAAAAAGCTTCACTTAAATGGTGGCCAGCATTTGAGTTTAAAGGGAACTTCCAGTCTAAGTGAATAATTTCATTGGTTGACTGATTATTTTATTGAAAACTGTGATTGGTCATTTGAGAAACGCACATATGTATTCTCTAGGTAAGGCTAGAAAAAGTAGCAGAGTGGGGATAATTTGGATTCCAGATAATTATTTCAACAATACTGCTTTAATAAATCAAGTGTATGTACATATTAAAATGTCTTAGACGAGATAATAGAGAATATCTATTGACAATTGTGGAATTGTGTTGAGTATGTGTTTGTCCAACAGTAAACTCTAACTTTGAAAATCCACTCTGAAAGAACTGCATAAATTTCAACCAAATTTTGCAGGAATGACCCTTTGGTAACCCTACAGATTCTGTGTGTCTGTTCATATGTCTGTTTGTCTTAAACCTTTTACTTTGAAAATTTTCTCCATAGACATTATTGCATAGATTTCCATCAAATTTCATAGGAATAATTCTTTAATGACTCTTTATCAAATTCCGTCAAAGAAATTTGATTGGATTAAAACATGCCAATGCTAAATTCCACATACTATGTATATTAAATACTTTAATTCTTCTCATAAACCTGTTGATGGATTTCAACCCAATTTCACAGGAGTGAACCTCGCGTGACCTTTTATCAGATTTTTATCTGATAAAAAACAAAAAACAAAGCCTTTATGAGCTGGAGTTATTTCCATATATGTCATATCGAGCAAAAACTTTGAAAATCTTCTTCCCTTGAACGAGAAGATGGATCATTTCACAGGAATTTCAAAAGAGTCACTTTTTGGTGACTCTTTCTCAGTGTCAATCAAAGATTTTTTGTAGGAAATAAATGGCTTAAATTACATATATGATGTATGGAGGTAACTTTGAAGATATTCTTCTAAGGAATTACTGAATGAATTGCACCCAAATCTCACAGAATTAGGTGACCCTGTATCAGATTTCTCCAAAGAATTTTAATCAGAGGAAAATCATGGATTTTATGTTTTGAGAGAGGCTGATTTCCATATTATGTTGTGTATCATGAAAATTTTGAAAATGATCTTATGATGACCATTTATAAGATTTCTCAAAGAAAATTAAACGGTTTAAAGATATTGTTCTTGAGGATTTGCCTTATTTCAGTTTAGGATCATAAGGTGATGCAAGGGAAAGAATTTATACTGCATGAATTAGAATATTTTTTAATAAAAGAAAGCTGCCTCCCTTAAAGAAAATTTGCTGATGGCACCAAACGGGGAAAATAAGGTAATCTTTAAAAATCTTCTCTAAAACCTGAAGCTCTCTGAAACCATAAGACTGAGAGCTTTGATATGCAGCACATCCTAGGGGACATCTATGTTTGTTCCAATGGCACACCCAATTTTATATTGAAACAGAGAAGGAAAAAATCATCTCCTCTGAAATGAGAAAGCCTAGAGCATCGATATTTGGTTTGTAGAAACTCCGAGTGAAGCACTAAAAGATTGTTCATGTGTTTAACCTTTGGACATATTTTGGCTGTTCATGGACGCATCATATTTTTTTTCATAGAAACAGTAGGAAATCGTAAAAAAACCCAACCAACCCCACACCCTAATTTATTTCAATTTACTATCTTTTTCATTAACCCAAATCTTCCTTTCAATATACATACTACTTTTCTGGCACAAAAATCCCGAATATTTGTAAGATTGTCTTTTAGTTTCTGATTTCTTAACCCATTCCAACACAGCAAAATTTTGACTGATCCAAATTGAAAGAAGCTACAGACGACAATTTCAAGTTGATGGAATTTTGAATTTTTTCGTGATTTTGGATAGAAAAAATTGTGCATAATGAAGAAATTGCTTGATACAAGCAATTTCTTCATTATCCACAATGTTTTCCAAAGTTTGTTTCTTGAGGGGCGTAAAAAGGAGGGATTGAGTTGGAATGGGTTAAACAAAACAGGTGACTTTTGGCTCAAATTAGGTCTCTAGCGCTTTAAATACTTCTGCAGTCATTGACTCAGGTGAGCACTTTAGGGCCAATGGCCCGCTTGTTTCTAAAATTATTTGCCTCCTTTGTGAAAGAGAATAAAATTACTTGTATGATAGGTGTATCAAGGCCCATGGAGCAAATGAGGCACTCTGCTCCCTCTAGTGTTTAGGTCAACTTAAGGTGTTGTCATAGCATTCAAGAGTGTGTGTGGCGGTCTGAAAATTTCCCCAGAAAGTACTCCATAGATCTCTACCAAATTTTACTAGAAAGATAAAGATAGGGTAGGAAATATATTACAAATATGAAAAACATGGCTTTTATGTGCAGGGGCAAACTTCATTATAATTATGGTACATATTGAAAACTTTGAAAATCTTCTTATAGAAACCAGTTAATGGATTTTAATAAGATTTTATTAATGATTCTTTGGACACCCTTGATCAGATCCCTTCAAATCATTTTGAATGGCTATGTGATGTCATGTTTATGGTATTAGATTAGTACAGAGCTAAAGCTAGAAGGGTTATTTTGGAATTCTAGATTCAAATGTTTCAACAATACTGATGTAGACCCTGTTGTATGGTTACCCAAAATCTTAATGTCTGTTTAGCTGCATGGATAAGTTCACTTCTCAGACAATGAACTTGTTTGTTAACCTCTGTTCCTGGAGTAGAATTGGCTGTTCATTAACTCGAACCTTAACATACTTTGAGCTGCATGGTTATATCCACTCTTCATGAAAAAACCTAGATTCCCTTAGAGCTTTTATTCAATGAGAGTTTATTTTTCAATGTTTTTCTTTATTTAGTATCACCAGGACCTTTGCATCTGGGAGAACAGAGAAAATGATCATGCAGTCTTTAAAAGATTTAGGGCTTCCAGGAGGCAAGGTAAGATAAACATTTTCCTATTAAATGGTATGCTTTCATGATTTTTAGGAATTCTATTATTAACCCATTCCAACACAGTGGAATTTTAGACCTATCCAAATTGAAAGGAGCTGCAGACGACAATTTCAAGTTGATGGAATTTTGAACTCTCGTAGTTTTGGATAGAAAACAATGTGGATAGTGAAGAAATTGCTTGATACAAGCAATTTTTTCATTTTCCACAATGTTTTCTAAAGCTTTTTTCTTGAGGGGCGTAAAAAGGAGGGCTTGTGTGGGAATGGGTTAAGGAAAATATTTATGGAATAGAAGATACAGGTAATGGTAAATAGAAAACTGTGCTTTTAATGCACCTTTTTGCTCACCATAGACAAAAGTCATTAAAAGAGCTATTGGCATACCCTATAGACGCCAGAGTCCAACACACTTAATTGTTTTCCCACATGATAGAATTTTAGACCAGTCCAAATTCAAAGAAGTTGTTGACGACAATTCAAAGTTTATGAAATCTTTAAAACCTTTAACTTTTGTGGAAGAAAACATTGGGGATAATGCAAAAGTTGCTTGTAACAAGCAATTAACCCTGGGGTTATGAGTTCAAATCTAGACTCAACCATCATTGGCTCTGACATTTAACAAAAGTAATCTCATCATCTCACCCAATAGGAGAATGATAAGTAATGTGCTTAAATGGGATGAGCAGCAGGAGGCTTGTATCAAATGTTGTGGTTGTTTTGGTGTTAGGAATGACAGGATGCTATGGTAAGGTATACCATCAGCTTCAATATAATTGAAATACTGTGTAACTACAATTAAACACCATACAATCAAATTGACCTTGACCTATCAACTACTTTTCAAAATCTTTAAATTTGCTCTTATTTTCTTATTCCTTATACAGAGAGAGGGCTGTCAATTGTTTTTATTCTGAACGACTGATAAGATTTCAAATTACATAAAGGACCATAACCCTGTGACCTTGAACTTTAACCTGGGGGTCCTGTGTGAGTCAGTGGACTAGTAATCTGAGAGGAGTTGAGGCTTACTGATTCGAATTCGAATCACTTGGAGAAGACAATTCAGAGCCCCATCCTATTATTGATGATACCCAGGAAGCACATGATGAAGTGAACTATGCCATTATATAACCAAATTGACCAATAACGGCTGTCAACCAAGGAAATCAACTGACCAATCAGATCATTTATACAGCCGGACCTGCGCTCTCAACTCTGACAGTGGTTGCCATTTTTGTTAACCTTTTTGTTGGTTTGGCAACTTAAGCATTGTAACTACAGCTTATTAAAACTGTAGTTACAATTTTTAGTTCACTTTAAACATGGTAACTATTTAAGCTGTAGTTTAGACATTTAGGTTGCCAACCAACCATCTTACTTTTTTGTTACTTTTTGCAAAATAACGCTATTCAAAATCGAAGCAGAACTTCCTGTCAGAGTTAATGGGCGGGGAGTCAGTTGGCGGGGCCAGTGATTGGTCAGTTGAGTGAAACCTCATTCAATCATGATCTTTGACCAACTTTTCAAAAACTTTGGTCTTGCTCTTATCTTCCGATTATTCACACCTAGAACCACAAAAGCTTGATGACACTCTCTCTTGGTGATATAATTTGTTTAATTCATTCCCACACAATTCCCCCTTTTTACCCCCCCCACCCCCTCAAGTAAAAAGCTTTGGAAAACATTGTATCAAGCAATTTCTTCATTATCCACAAAAATAAATCTTAAAATTCCATCAACTTGAAATAGTTGTCTGCAGCTTCTTTCAGTTTTGACCAGTCTAAAATCTTGTTGTGAGGGAATTTGTTAAGAGCAAGTACCAGGACCCTTTGATCTTGATCTTAGTCTTTCATCTACTCTCCAAATTTTAGATTTATTAATATTTTCTCATTTTTTACATGCTGAAATATCAAATTTTATATGCATTCATGCACTTGCCATGTGAAAGGCTTTCATTTTATACCAAAACCCTATGCCTTGACCTCCAACCTACTTAAATAAACATTTTATTTAGATATACATAACACTTTTCATGTTTGTTTTCTCGTACAAAATTTGTTAGGTCAAAGGTTTTAACTGGATGGCACTGAACTTTGCTAACTGGTTAATCACTTTGTTACAAGCATCGGTTAGGGCCGTTTTGTTCCCTTATTCACTATACAATGAAAGTAGGTACCTCTTGATGCTCAGATGTAATATTTATGAACCTTTGATTTATTTACATACTATATTTTGTTACGGCAAAGTAAGTGTCTTCAGTTATATTGGTATTCAGAAAACTTATTTATTGTTCTCAAGGAACAGCTTCTAAAACTAAAGGGTTGAAAAAGCAGTCAAGAAAATCAAGTCATTCTAATTGAATTACAGTTTAAAAAGTTTCAGTCCATTTTCTGCTGATAAGATTTGTAACAGAACATTCAGTAATTTCAAGGCCACTTACCAATATTCCCTGTAACCCATTACCAGACGACAAAATGTTCATTCAATCATTTATTTATTCATTGTTGTTTTTTTGTGAGTAAAGTAAAATCATTCAACAGGTGAACATTTAAAAATTCAAAACATTTAAACTTTCAGGAACTGCTCTATAATAGGTTCAGGACATCACCCAAGTGCTTGGCATTTGATAAGTATCTACTGCATTTCAGCTAGGAATTATAATAATGTGCCTTCTTTATTTAACCATGTCTCCTTGGACTACTCTGCAAACAGATGAAAATTAACCCATTCCAACTCAAGCCCTTGTTTTTATGCCCCACAAGAAAAAAGCTTTGGAAAACATTGTGGACAATGAAAAAATTGCTTGTAACAAGCAATTTCTTCATTATCCACAATATTTTCTATCCCAAAAGACGAAAAAAATTGAAATTCCATCAACTTGAAATTGTCGTCTGCAGCTTCTTTCAATTTGGACCAGTCTAAAATTTTCTTGTGTTTGAATGGGTTAATTCAATTCTTGGTATTTTCTTTATACCTTCGTTTTAAAGCTTTTACTGTGGTTGTGTGTTGAATACTGAAGCTGACCCACTGGCACTTGGTTTTCAGAACATCTAACATTTTGCAGAATTTGATCTCCAAAAATAATGAATTAACCCATTCCCTCACAATGGAATTTTAGACCAGCCCAAATTTAAAGAAGTTGCAGATGACAATTTTAAGTTGATGAAGATCTTTAAAACTTTTTTCCTTTTGGATGTAAAACATTGTGAAGAATTAAGAAATTGCTTGTTACACAATGTTTTTTGTTTTATATTGAGGGGGCGTTTAATACCATCACTGTGTGGTATAGGTTAATGTCTTTGTAAAAAAGCTGAGTTAAATCATTATTAGACAACAAAATTTACTTGTAACAAGCAGTTTCTTCGTTTTCCTTATTATTTTCCCAATCTCTTTAATTGAGGGGTTGTGTATCTTACATCATTACAACATTGAAGGAAAAGATAAAAAATCTGCAAATGTGATTTCAAGATCACTAACTATAGAATGCCTTAATTCTCCTATTAATTACTGGTATTCAGCCCTGACTGAAATTGAGGCCCTTTGTGCCTTTGATTGGCAAATTGTTACCTTTCACAGTAAATATCTGTTTTAAGTTGAATTAAAACATTACTTCAACTTTGAAGTTCCAGTAGATTCTCAATTGAGTATAAACAAGGTTTTATATTCTTGGGCCCTGATCCATTAGTTGAATACAGAGATCTATAGATATTGGATCTTAGACAATTTATATCTCTGACATTCTCCTTTATTCTGGAGGTGGGGTAATTGATATTGTTGATAATAAAACTACATCTAAAATCTCTTGGCAATATAATGCAGATATAAGCAAGTCTGCTGTCTGATTTACAGTGACAACTGTAGTCTGTTTGGAATCTTTCCTTTTATTTTACATCCATAACTTTTCTGAATTATTCATTAATGAGAAGTCTTTTAGGTTCCTTCTTAACTCATTCCCACTCAGAGACGCCTATAGACGCCCCAAATGAAAAAAGTTTTGGAAAACAATGTGGAAAATGAAGAAATTGCTTGTTACAAGCAATTTCTTCATTTTCCACAATGTTTTCTACCCAGAAAGTTTAAAAAATCCACAAATTCTTAAGTCTACAACTTCTTTCATTTTGGGCCAGTCTAAAATTTTGCCGTCTGCTAATGGGTTAAACTTGTTCAATATTCAGCATAAAGCTCATCTACAAATAGAGCTTGGTAGCTGCTCTTCAGATTGACAATCTTTCTTTTCATTAATTATTGGACTCATTGATGAGTACTGCTTTGCATATACATGCAGAGAAAATCTCCCAAATCCTAAATTACACCCCTCCCAAAAATCTTCCTACAGGCCTGTAACATATATTGACCCATTCCAACACAATGATGCTTTTAGTTTGTAACAAGCAATAAAATTTTGTCTGGTAATGGCCAATGGGTCAATTATATTCAACTAGAATGTAGAGGCTCTTCCTATCAGAACGAGAATCTAGTGGGTTATATTGTTTGGGTTATATTGTATTTTATATTTTGAGTTAAGTAATTACAGAACTCATGATTAGGTGCACCATCCAGTGTTTGAGCAAAAATAGTATCTCCAGTTTTATCTTCTTGTTAAATAAACATTTTATTTCCATAATCCTTTAATATATTACCACAGAACAAAATTTAAGCTTTTCCAAATTGAAAGAAGTCACAAACAATATTTCGAATTGCACTAAATGTTGAAAATGAGTGCCCTAAAAGGTAGAAAGAATGTGAGATAAAGACCAAGTGATTGCCAAATGAAATTTGCCCTTTTCTTACAATGATAATCTAAGCTTTTTAGGTCACCTGACCATAGGTCAGGGTGATCTAATGTGATTATGTTTTGTCCTTCATGGGTCATGCCAATCTCAACCAAACTTGGCAGGAAGCATCCCCTTGGGAAGGGGCTTCAGACTTATACATGTGATGGAGTTATCTCCCCTGGGGGCCCAATGATGGGCAAAAAAGGGTACATCTTTAAAAATCTTCTTGTCATGAACAGGCTATTGGATTGGATTCAAATTTGGTGTTTAGAGTCTATAGGGCAAGGATTATAATTTTTGTACAAGAAAGATATATCTGTTAAGAAATCCCATGCTGGGGTGGGTGGGGGAGGTGGGGGGGCATAAGCTTACATAGTGAAAAATTCAAGAATCTTCTTCTCCCAGATGAAAGGTCCTAGAGCTTTGATATTTTTATGTAGCATCATCTGGTGTACCTCTATCAAGATAGTATATGTTTTGGCCAAAGGTCAGAATTGGCCCATTTCCAGACGTTATTAGTTTACAATTGGCTTATATAGTGAAAACTTTAAAAATCTTTTTCTCTCAAACAGATAGGCCTAAAGCTTTGATATTTGGTATGTGGCATCATCTGATGGATCTCTATCATATTTGTTTAAATTTTGGCCCCATCGTCATTATTAGCTCATTCCCGGACATCACAACTTTTACATAGGGCTTATATGGTGAAAAATTTAATTATCTTCTTCTCTGAAACAGGAGGGCCTAGAACTTTGATATTTGTTATACAGTATCATGTTATGGACCTCTATCAAAATTAGCTGGTTCCCAGACATCACAAGTTTAACAGAGGCATACTGAAACCTTTAAAAAGATTTTCTTTTAAACAAAAAGGCCCAAGGCTTTGATATTTTGTATGTAGCATCATCTGGGAATATTTAATCTGTTTTAGTGCTCTTTAGACTCAACAGACCAATAAGGCCCTATGAGCCTCTTGCTTTTCAGTGTGAAAAAATGACAGGTTTAGGTTGCATTTGGTTAATTGTGTGTAAAAGAGTTGTGCATTAAAATTTGATTGTTTCATTACAGTGTGAAGAAATAGAAGTAGGTTCCTTTACATTTGAAAAGTTTTATGAGTTATACCATAAAATTTGTCCACGGACAGACATCGAAGATCTCTTTAAAGAATGGTAAGTATGTCCCTTAATCTATTAAGTATGTCTCTTAATCTATTCATAACTTTGACATGTATACATAAAGAAAACATAACTTAACCCATTACCACACAACAAATCTTAGACTGGTCAAAATAAGAGTAATTTGCAGATGACAACTTAACCCATTCCCACACAACAAAATTGTCCAAGTTCAAAGGAGTTGCAGACAACAATTCAAAATTAATGAAATTTTAGATTTTTTCAACTTTCTGTGTAAAAAACATTGTGTAAAATGAAGAAATTGCTTGTAACAAGCAATTTCTTCATTTTAGAAATTCATTTTACACAATGTTTTGCCACTTGCTTTTCCTGGGGGGCGTTCAAAAGCATCATTGTGTGGGAATGGGTTAAAGTGTATAAAATTGCAGAATTTTCTTCAGTTTTCTGGGAAGAAAACAATGTGGAAAAAGGAGAAATTGCTTGTTGCAAGCAATTTCTTTATTTTACACAATGTTTTTCCAATTGTTTATCTTGTGAGGCATCAAAAAGCATCAATGTGTGGGAATGGGTCTAATATTGAAACAACTAGTTCTTATTCTCCTATTGTTATTTTTATTTGAAGAGCTTTTCATCAATCTGGTTAATAATTATATACATAAAAAAATGTTCATGGATAATTTCTTTTACTTATTTTGTCTGTTAAACCTTGTCATGCTGTATTAATTAGCTTACTGAATTGTTGTAAAATCAAAGGCCTGAAAGCATTGATACTACTTGTTTTTAGCTCACCTGAGCACAAAGTGCGAGGTGAGCTATTGTGATCGGTCGTTGTCCGGCGTCCGTCCGTCTGTCCGTCTGTCCGTCCGTCCATAATTTCTTTAAAAATCTTCTCCTCCTAAACCAGAAGGCCAATCAAGCTTAAATTTTGTAGGGATGTTCCTTGGGTGAAGTTCTACAAAAGTTGTTAAAAGAATTTAATTCCGTCAAAAACTCTGGCTGCCGCGGCATGTGAAAATGGGAATCTTTAGTAAATCTGTAAAAATCTTTAAAAATCTTCTCCTTTTAAACCAGTAGGCCAATCAAGCTGAAACTTTGCAGGGATGTTCCTTGGGTGAAGTTCTACAAAAGTGGTTAAAAGAATTTAATTCCGTCAAAAACTCTGGCTGCCGCGGCATGTGAAAATGGGAATCTTGAGTAAATCCGTAAAAATCTTTAAAAATCTTCTCCTCCTAAACCAGTAGGCCAATCAAGCTGAAACTTTGCAGGGATGTTCCTTGGGTGAAGTTCTACAAAAGTTGTTAAAAGAATTTAATTCCATCAAAAACTCTGGCTGCCGCGGCATGTGAAAATGGGAATCTTTAGTAAATCTGTTAAAATCTTTAAAAATCTTCTCCTCCTAAACCAGTAGGCCAATTAAGCTGAAACTTTGCAGGGATGTTCCTTGGGTGAAGTTCTACAAAAGTTGTTAAAAGAATTTAATTCCGTCAAAAACTCTGATTGCCGCGGCATGTGAAAATGGGAATCTTTAGTAAATCTGTAAAAATCTTTAAAAATCTTCTCCTCCTAAACCAGTTGGCCAATCAAGCTGAAACTTTGCAGGGATGTTCCTTGGTTGAAGCTCTTCAAAAGTTGTTAAAAGAATTTAATTCTGTAAAAAACTCTTGTAACCGTGGCATATGAAAATGGGAAATTTTAGAAAATCTATGTTGTCTTTTTTCTCACAGACTACAAGGCCAAAGGCATTTATATTTTATATAGAGCTTAATCATATGGTTCTCTACCAAGTTTTTAAATATTTAATCTCTGGGGTCTAAAATGGCCCCGCCCTAGAGGTCCGAAGTTTGGAAAAATTATTTACTTAGAGCAATTTCAAAAGACTTCTCCTCTTAAACTATAAGGTCTAGGATATTCATATTTGGTATTGAGCATAACTAGATGGTTTTGTACTAAATCACAAAAAGTTGTCTTTCTCAGGTCAAAAAGGCCCTGCACTAGGGGTCAAAAATTGGGAAAAACGCAAAATTTCAGTATGTTAAAAAAAGTCTTCATTTTAAGGAGGAGGGCATTTATATTTTGTGTGTAGCATAGCCTGGCTGTTATCTATCAGTTTTGATCAAATTATGCCTGTAGGTTAATAAACACCCTTTCCCTGGATGTCCAAAGTTTGTAAAAAAGCTCCATTAGACCATGTTCAATAGTCTTTTCCTCCCAATCTACAAAGTCTAAGGCATTCATATTTTGTATATAGCATAACCAGATGGTTCTCTACCATGTTAGCTAAAATGTTAGCCCTGGGATAAAACATGGCACTGCCCCAGAGGTAAATTTTTTTTGAAAATGCTCAATTAGAGCAACATCAAAAGTCTTCTCCTTCTGTAATATAAGGTGAAGGGCATACATATTTGGTATGTAGCATGACTAAATAATTTTGTACTATATAAGAGGAAAATATGCTCTTAGGATAAAAATGTCTCTGCTCCTGGGTTATAAATTGCTTTAATTGCATTGAAAGAACTCTTCTTAAATATTGGCTCTAGAGCATTTACATTAAAAACAAAGGATAACATTATTGTTCTCTACCATGTTTATATCCTTTGGACAAACATGGCCCTTCCCAAGGCATCAAAAGATATGAAAAACGCTCAATAAGAGCATATTCAAATATCTTCCACTCCTCATGTATAAGTTGTAATGCATTCATATTTTGATGTATAGTACATCCAGATTATTCTCTACCAAGGTTGCTAAAATTACACCCATTGAAGTTGCAGACAGTAATTAGAGTTTGATTGAAATCTAAATACAAAGAATTTCAGGTAGAAAACACTGTGAGAAATGGATAAATTGCTTGTCTCTCCCTTTCTCACTATGTATTTTTCAAACCTATTTTCCCTGAGGGTGACAAATTCTGGGATAGTTTGGTAATGGATTAAACTATAAAGCCAAAGGCATTCATTATTATTGTAAAACATTACTGGATTGTTTTGTACAAAGCCCAAAATCTTATATATCTTTTTTAAGTTGTGCCTTTTTTATACTAAAAAGTACTGTAATTTGCAGATGCCTCAGGTGAGCGATTTAGGACCATCATGGTCCTCTTGTTTCAAAAATCAATATTTCTTTTTGAAATCAATTTCATTAACAAGTCTGGCAGGAAAAGTACAAGCAGGAGATGTAGACCAAGATCAGACTGCACTTATGTGCAGGCTGATCTTGGTCTACATCTACTCTTAATCCTCAGTCATGGGATGTCATGGGTTTGCTCCCCGGCGGCTGCACATATTCTTTCCGACATTTGTCTCTCACCAATGGGTGGATAATTGTAAACCTGAGTGGGATAGCAGCTAGAGGCTAGGAAAAGATGTAGTGGTAGTACTGGTGTGAGAAAAACCAGGAATGCATTGTTAGGTGCTCAAGCTGCTGCAATATGACTGAAATACTGTTAAAAGTGGCGTTAAACCCCATTCAATGAATCAATCAATCCTGCCAAAAACGGAATATTCTGGGTACAGCATGACAAGAGGTAAATTAAAATCAGCAATATTGTCTCTATCACCCCTCCCTACTATATCTTGCTTTTAAACAAAAAAAATAAAATACTAAAAAAAAAAAAAAAAAAGAATTCTTGTTGCCCATAATGTTTTCTATCCTAATAGGCATTATTGACAATTTCATAGTTGCCACTCTAGAAGTTGCAATTTTTGCTCAGTCTTTCTTAAACTTGCTCAAATATATGAATATTCATGAGTAAGAACCCTATGGGACATTTTTTACAATTTTCAAGGGAAAAGGGGCCTTATTGACAATTTCATTGTTACCACTTTAGAGGTAACAATTTTGGCTAAATATTTCTCAGACTTGCTAAAAATGCTAAAAACGTTTCTATGGTCATGAGGAATTTCCATTGAATATTGTGACATTCTGATTAATATCAAGGGAAAGGAGGCCTTTTTCACAATTTCCTTGTTATTACTCTAGAGGTCACAAATTTTGCTCAGTCTTTCTCAAAGTTGCAGTAATTGCTTGTGTTGTCTTGCAAGAAGTCCACATCTAATATGGTGACATTCTATCCCATATGAAGTTAAAGGTGGCATTAGTGGCAATATCAGTTTTCTGCTTATCTAATCACAATGTTTTGCCTATATATCCATTTTATCTTAATGTTTCCAATTTTGAGGTTGATTAGTTAGCTTGAGAAAGTAAATTTAAGTGAGCGATTTAGGGTCTTAATGGCCCTCTTGTTAAAAATCACCAACTTGATATTTTAGCTAACAACATCATTGAACTTGGACCTTGTAAAGTGGGGATGGGCTTTAAGAAAATCAGAAAAACCAATGAATTAGACTGGAATTGATCAGAAGAAAACCTAATAAGATTGTGTTGTCAAAGGATGCCAGTTTTATCATTCTGTGTTCAGCACTCTTTTGTCTGTTTCCTGGGTAGTGAGTAGCAAAAATATACCTAATCCAAGTTAAGAAGGAAAAGAAAATATTCTTAACCCTTTACCGCACAAGAAAACTTAAGACCGGTCCAAATTGAAAGAAGTTTCACATAACAAGTAAAGTTTATGGAATCTTAAATATCTGTTTTTTTTGGTGAAAAACAGTGTGAAAAATTAAGAAATTGTTTGAAGCAAGCGCTATCTTCATTTTCCACATTGTTTTCTCAAACTCTATTCTTGAAGGGCAAAAAACAGAGGGATTGTGTGGGAATGGGAACAAGTAGAAAAGCTGAAAGTAAAAGACCACTGATTAAGATCTAGGACTATTGAGAATGTTAGTTCCCTGAAGAAAATCAATAAAACAAAATCCCACTTTTTGATTCCCTAAAGAGATAATTATTATGAAAAACTTTGTTGAATAAGGAGAATCTTCTAATCTCAAACCATAAGGTGCTTAATAATATTACATTGCCTGATGACACTCTACGATAATATCTGAAAGTGCCCTGCTACTGTGTTAGGTCATTTTCCAATGTCTGTTTGTCTGTCTGTCCATCCATCTGTCTGTACATTCACAATCACAAAAAAATCTTTTCCCCCTAAAGTTTCAACCAAACTTCACAGAAATGATCCTTAGGTCATGCTCTTTCAAAATACCTCAAAGAATTTAAATCTACAAAGAACTTTGGTTGCTCTGGCAACCAAGTGAAAAACTTAAAAAGTCATCTCCTCCCAAAACAGAAGGCCTAGAGCTTAGATATTTGGGTATAAATCATCATCTATTGACCCTCTACCCAAAATACTTAAAAGAATTACAATTCTCTGAGCCCTTTTCTGTGCATCCTTGGTTTCACATAGAAATAAAAGAAGGAAATCTTTGAAAATCTTCTCCCAAATCATAAGGCCTAGAGATTTGATATTTGGTATAAATCATCTATTGACCCTCTACCAAAATACTTCAAAAAATTACAATACTCTGAAAATTAGCCCTTTTCTTTTTTATCTCTGAATTTATACAGAAAAAAAAGAAAGAAATCTATGAAAATCTTCTTCTCTGAATTAGTATGGTCTAGAGCTTTGATATAAATCATCATCTATTGACCCTCTACCAAAGCTCTAAATCATCCTCTATTGACCCTCTACCAAAATACTTCAAAGAATTACTGTATCTTGAAAATTAGCCCTTTTCCTTTTGATCTCTGATTTTACATAGAAATATAGAAGGAATTCTTTAAGATCTTTTTCTCCCAAGCCTTGATATTTTGAATGAAGCATCAGTATATTGATCTTTTACAATATAGCTAAGATCATGATCCTCAGGTCCGTAGGGGCGCTCCCTGGGGGGGGGGGTATAGGCATGGAGCGTCAGTTCACAGACTTCTTTTTTATTTCTGAAATTATAACTCATGGATCCAGAGGGAGGAAAAAGTTTTTTCATTCTTTCAAATTTGCCCTTAAGCCTTAGAATTTGGAATTTAGACTTTTGGATTCCCAGGTATATAGTTTTACATGTAAGTGTAGCCCATTTGTATCATAATCCTAACCTTAACATGAAATTAGACTGTTGAAAGAAAAAGAGCCTTTATCTTAGGTGAGAGCCCCAGGGCCAACAGCCCTCTTGTTATATGTTGTATGTATCAATGTCTATTGAACCTTAAACAAAATACAAATTGTACACAATGTATTTGAAAAATAAGCCCTTATCTGTGCAATTCCTGATTTTTGAAATGAATAAAGAAGGATATCTTTTAAAATCTTCTCCTCCAAAACCATTATGCCTAGAGCTTTGATATTTGGTATGTATCAATGCCTATTGTTCCTCTACCAAAATAATTCAAAGAATTACCATACTTTGTGATTTATGGTGGTATCTTCAATATAGCTAGGATTAAAGGAGAAAATGTTCTTCTGCTAAATGAATTGATGAAGGGATTTGATATTTTTTACATATCATAAAGCCTTGAGCCATCATACTCAGCAGAGTGATATAGGACCATCATGGTCCTCTTGTTTTTCCACAGTGGATTTGTTTTCTCTATCTGGCAAGTATTTTTCAATTTGAAAACTTTGAGTTTTTGTCTGCAATGGCTTTTATTTGGACCAGTCTAAAATTGTGTCATCTTGGAATGGGTTAAATTTCTTCTCTCCTCCTGGGCCTATCTCAATGAAGCTTGGCAGCAATGTTCCTTTGGTGAAGCTCTTTAATTATTGTTCAAATAATTGAAATCTGCCTTTAACTCTAGATGCTATAGCAACAAAAAGGGTGAAAATCTGTAAAAATCTTCTATGAAACAAGTAAAATGAAAATATAAAAAATTACTTGAACTTTAAATTTTTGTCTGCAACTCCTTTCAAATCTGACCAGTGTACAACTTAAACGTCTGGTAATGGGATAGTGGTATATTTTCATCGCATTTTTTCAGCATTTATTCATAGCATTGACTTGAAATTTGGTGAGGAGGTTCATGTAGGGGTCCTGCATGACACTTGAATTTATGATCGCAAGTTGTCTACTTCATGTTTACCACTTCGTTTTCTATTTGGACATAAACTGGTAAACTAGTATATTTTCTTGCACTTTTCTCAGCGACTATTCACAATATTGACTAAAACTTGATTTGGAGGTTCATCTAGGGTTCCAACATGACGCTTATCGAATTAAATAAAGGTGCGCAAGTTAACTTCTTCCTTTTTTACTACTTCATTTATTATTGGACATTGCCTAGTACAGTGGTATAATTATTTTTGTTGCACTTTTCTCATCAACTAGCAAAGATGGAAAATTTAAAAATCTTCCTCTCTGTAATGAGAAAGCCTTGAGCATTAATATTTGGTATGTAGAATTTCTACAAGACTTTTCATGTAATGACTCTTAGGTCATATTCGGGCTACGCCCCAGAACACACACACTATTTTGTTTTAGAAACATAGTAGAAAATCTCAAAAAACACCTCCCCCCTCCAGACACACTCTACCTTATGTCAAAAGGAAAGAAGGTTGTATTTAAAAATCTTTTTTCTTCCAGAACCAAACTTTTGAAAATTTATATTTGGTATGTAGAATCTCCAAGTGAACTTTAATGAATTTTGTCCATGTGATGCTCCTTTGGTCCTGTGAATTCCACCTGTGGATCCGTCCTGATGACATAGAAATTAACCCATTCTCACACAATCACCCTTTTGCACTCCCCTGAAGAAAAATGTTTTAGAAAACATTGTAGAAAATGAAGAAATTGCTTGTTACAAGCAATCTCTTCATTTTCCACAATATTTTTTACCCAGAAAGTTGAAAGAATTAAAAATTTCATAAACATTAAATTGTCATCTGCAGCTTCTTTTAATTTGGACCAGTCTAAAATTTTCTTATGTAGGAATAGGTTAAGGGGAAAATGTTAAAAAAAAAAACACTTATTTTAGGACTCATCAAGAGCACACCTCCCAACTCATAACGAAACAAAGAAGAAAATTTTATTCAAAACTCCTTACGACAAATCACCAAGGTTAAAGGTTTCATACAACATGTGGGGTTGGCAACCGGTGACTCTCTTTAAAGATTTTCCTGTTATTAATATTTCTAGGTTTTGTCTCAAGTGAGCACTTTAGTGCCAATGGCCTTCTTTTTGTTGGAATTATACCCCGGGGGTCTAAAATAGCCTTGTCTAACAGGTTTAAATTTGGAAAAAGCGCTCATTTGGAGCAAGTTCAAAAGTCTTCTCCTTTAAAACCATGATCCAAAAGCATTCATATTTTTTATGTACAATAACCAGATAGTTTTGAAATAACTTTCTGCAAATTTTGTCCATTGGGTAAAACAGTCTAATGTCTCGAATTACATATTCTTTATACCAAAAAGTACTTTAACAGATGACTTGGTGAGTGATTTAGGACCAACATTGTCCTCTTGTTAAAGTCTCGACTCCCCCTGGCAGAGGAATTTTCTCCCTCTATACTTAGAGTCTTTTTCATTAATTACATAAAAATTCAAATAATTTTGTGTTGCAAACTCAATTTTGCTTTAAAAGTAATAATCTTTATGCGTTCATTGATCATATGTTGAAGTTTTGCAACACACTTTTTATGCCCCCTCCATGTAATGGCGACCTTCATATAGAGGCACACCTGTGCTAGGGTAGATGGGTGTGTTAGTATATGTGTCCATTTCCTGTCTGGAGCATATCTTCTACAAAATATGATGGATTTCAAAGTAACTTTTCAAAGTAACTTGGCACAGTTGTTCCCCTTGTGTAAAGTTTTGTTGGATACTTCCAAATTCAATGTCACAGCTGAAGGTCATGTGACTAGCATCTGTATCTGTGACATACTTCTAGTTTCAAGTCTAAAGAATTATCTCCCCTTGAACTTTAACACTTTTTTATACTCAAGGCTTTTGGCAAGTAATATTTTGTGTCATAAACTCCACCTATTATAATTTTGCTTTAAAAGATATAAAACTTTTTAGTTACATTGATCACATGTTAAAGTTTTGCAAGGTGTTTTTTGCCATTGAAGAAAAATCATCTCCCCTTGAACTTTGACACATTCTCATAAGCAAGGCTTTTGGCGGGATATTAAGCCACCTCTTTTGACAAATTCTAGTTTCTCGGAAATTAAATAAGCCTTTGATAAAAGAAATCAAATCTCAATCATTATTCTTATAGATTTTAAATATGATGTGTGATGATTTATGGTAATCACACACACACATACACATCCCTACTCTCTTTAAAGAAAAATCAAATTATTAAAGATGAAAGTGGAAACTAAAAGAAATCCTTTAAGCTTAGAGCTAAGGTGTTGGATATTCGCCCATCAGGGTCCTCTTGCATCCTTCTTCCACAATGTATCCAATTAGCCAATTATTACTATGTCAAGTACATCCTCCTTCAATTAGGAACAACAAAGTTTTTTTTTGTCTGGTGATAGATTGAAACTAGTTCAAAGATAACCCAGACAGTATACCGTCTGAGACTGTTTGCTATGTGGTTGACATGATATTACCTATTACCACATATGTCACAGTATTTTTATAATGCCAATAAAATATAGCTCTGTAAACATTAGGGTAAGAGAAGAAATTCAATGGGGTATCCAGTATTTTCTTCTTTGCTCACCCTTGAGATTAGTTAATTATGTTATATATAATAAAATGTTGTCTTTGGCAATGTCATAAGATTTATTCCATTTTTAGCTGTATTATCTGTTAATGGCCCTAAATAGTCTCAGATATCAAATATGATATGGCCCATAAGTAAGAAAACTACCTTAAAATTACAAACTTTTTGACTGGTTCTACTCGAAAAAAGTCACAGACGACAATTTCATTTGAGTTGAGAAATAATAGATATCTTGGGTGAAAATATTTTTGAGAAAGGGATAATTGCTTGTAACCAACAATTTTCCCTTTTCTCTCAATGTTTTCTTCCACATAATTTCTAAAGAGTGTGAAAATAAGGGATTCTGTGGTAATGGGTTAAAAGAAAGGACAGCAAAAGTCTAAGCTTATAGCTGGGACCTATAGTGTATGTAATGTTTGCTCCAGAATTAACCAGATGATGCTATTAATCATACTTCCCATGTAATCTAAGGCTTCACAGATAAATTAAGCTTCAAAAAGAGCTCATCCTTCGTGTAATCGAGTAGATTAATTTTAGATTAATTCCAGTTTGTTCGTAATCTGTCACTCAAGTAAAAGTAATTAAACAGAAAACATTGCTGCAAATATCCTGCATTTTGAATAAAACTCTACTTGTGCCTTATATCCTCTTTCAATAAAGAGATATTAAGAAAGAATAATTAGTTCTCCTAAATGACGGATCACTGACACAGTCCATTGATTCTGACAGGAGGTTGATCTTGTATATCAACCCATTACCAGACACAAAATTTTAGACTGGTCCAAATTGAAAGGAGTTGTGGACAAAAATTTAAACTTTATGAAATGATTTTTAGCTCACCTGAGCACAAAGTGCTCATGGTTAGCTTTTGTGATTGTTGAATGTCTGTCGTCCGTCGTGCTTTGTGCGTCGTCAACAATTGAAGTGTTTACACTCTAGAGGCCACAATTTTGACCCAATCTTCATGAAACTTGGTCAGAATAATTGTTAGGTCATGAGGATGAACCCTATTGATTGTGGGAGGGTTCTATTTGAAAACACAGGAAAAGGGGTCCTAATGACAATTTCTTTGTTTACATTCTAGAGGCCAAAATTTTGCTCTATCTTCATGCAACTTTGCCAAAATAATTATAAGGTCATACAGATGAGCCCTATTGATTATTAGAAGGATCTTTCCAAACACAGGAAAAGGGGCCTTAATGACAATTTCTTTATTTGCACTCTAGAGGCCCCAGTTTTGACCCAATCTTCATGAAACTTGGTCAGAATAATTGTTTGATCATGAGGATGAACCCTATTGATTATGGGAAGGTTCTATCTGAAAACACAGGAAAAGGGGCCTTAATGACAATTTCTTTGTTTACATTCTAGAGGCCAAAATTTGGCTCAATCTTCATGCAACTTTGCCAAAATAATTATAAGGTCATACAGATGAACCCTATTGATTATTAGAAGGATCTTTCCAAACACAGAAAAAGGGGCCTTAATGACAATTTCTTTGTTTACACTCTAGAGGCCCCAGTTTTGACCCAATCTTCATGAAACTTGGTCAGAATAATTGTTTGATCATGAGGATGAACCCTATTGATTATGGGAAGGTTCTATCTGAAAACACAGAAAAAGGGGCCTTAATGACAATTTCTTTGTTTACACTCTAGAGGCAACAAATATGGCTCTATCTTCATGAAACTTTGCCAAAATAATTATTAGGTCATATAGATGAACCCTATTGATTATTAGAAGGATCTATCTGAAAACACAGGAAAAGGGGCCTTAATGACAATTTCTTTGTTTACACTCTAGAAGCCACAAATATGGCTCTATCTTCATGAAACTTTGCCAGAATAACTATTAGGTCATAGAGATGAACCCTATTGATTATTAGAAGGATCTATCTGAAAACACAGGAAAAGGGGCCTTAATGTCAATTTCTTTGTTTACACTCTAAAGGCCACAATTTTTGCTCAATCTTCATGAAACTTGGTAAGAATAATTGTTAGGTCATAATGACGAACCCTATTGATTATGTGAGGGTTCTATCAGAAAACACAGAAAACAAATCAAAGTGCCACATGCTTGACCCTGTCCTTTGGGGGCATTTGTCACATGACTGTGACCAGCTCTTGTTTTCAATTAGATCACTTTGGCCAAAATTTTCCATACAAGTTACTTTTGTCCGCCTCTGACAGGTGCCTGTCATGTATGCACCTTGATTGTGTTTTCTATCAATCCATTTATATGAATTTTGACTGTCAGTCCACTTGGTCATAATGAACCAGTTCTGAGGAATTCTCCTTTATCTCTCCTACAAATTATTCATTTTACAGAACTTGGGCATGTCTGTAAATGGATTGTACAATTTGAAAAAGAAAGGGAAAAAAAGAGATAACTTATAAAAGATCTTCTCCTGACCCCACATCCTGTGTAATGGGCATGCCTAGTTCTTAACTCATTTTCACACAATGAAATCTTAGATTGTTCTAGTTAAAATAAGTTACAGACAACAATTTTAAATAATTGAATCTGGAAATCTTTTTTTTTAAAGGTAGACAACATTGTGAATAAAGAAGAAATTTCTTCCACAATGTTTTCCAAACTTTTATCTTAAGGGGTGTGAATAAGCAGGATCGTTTTGGAATGTGTTAATCTATGGCCAGATGACAAACTTTTAGACTGGTCCAAATTAAAAGATAACCAGGACAACATCTCGGTGTGTTTAATACTAAAACAGACTATTCCCCAAACAATAAGTGCCTTACAGTTGCTTTTTAACCCTTGTCATTCTGAACCCAAAATATTCCTGTTTTGGTTGAGGTATAGGTAAAGATCAGTCTTTACATACCATATGGGTAGTCTGGTCTTAGTCTACACTACCTGTTTGTCTCCTGTGAGCCAGAGCTGTTTAAAAGATACATTGTGGAATGAAATATTAACCCACAAGCAATTCTCATGTGCTTTCAGTTGTTTGATTTTAATCCTACTTTGTATATTATTTCATTCCGTATGACAAAGGTTAATTCATGTGCATGTATAATGGTAGGTTAGGTTCTCATGGGTGATCTAGGACCAGCTTTTTATGCCCCTGCCATGTAATGGCAATAGAGTTAATTTGTTTATGTTTGTGTGGGCGCATTGACATGTGTGTTTGTGTACAATGCTTGTCCGTAGCATATCTTCTACATTGATGGATTTCAAAATAATATGGCACAATTGTTCCGCTTGGTGAGTATGTGTAAAGTTTTGGTTGATACTCCAAAGTTTTAAGGTCACAATTGAAGTTCATGTGACAAGCACTTAGGGTAAGGCATTTGTGTCTGTAATTTATTTCTAATATTCTACCAATTTCTAATTTCAGGAGTGGTAAAAAAGCATATTTAAATGAACAAGATCTCATCACATTCCTAAATGAAGTAAGTTCACAGAAATCTGTTTCTAAGTTGATACAATACACACAGGCATCAAGCTTAAAGCCAAGATTTGAAGATTGGGTAAAGGTCAAATTCGAATTTCATCGTGTACATTAGATCAGGTATTCTACAGCAATAAGAGAGGTATCACTAGTTTGAAGTGCATATTTTATGCTTGACTCCTGTTTCCTTGCCTGCAAAATGACCACAGCTGATAGTATATCTTACATTTTAACATGAATTTATCTGGCTAGACTAATTATAACAACATTTTGTATTGATAATAATTTATAGGCCTTACATTTGAAAGTCAAGGTCATCTGACGGTATCGAGGTCATTTATCAATGTACCAGTAATAATTCTGGAGATATTGCCAAATTAACAGAGGCAATAGCGTTTTAGAAGTAAGTCTTTTTATATTATATACATTCTATGATTAACCACTTATGTCTGTTTTTCTCTCCTTTGTAGAAACAGAGAGACCCCAGGTTAAATGAGATCTTGTTTCCTGAATTTGATAGAAACAGTGTCAAGCGTATTATAGCAAATTATGAGCCTGATGATATCAATAAGGAGAAATGTAAGACCTTCAGTTTAACCCATTCCCAGACAATCATGCTTTTTTATGCCCCTCAAGAAAATACCTTTGGAAAACATGGAAAATGAAGAAATTGCCTGTTAAAAGCTATTTCCATCCCGAGAAAACAAAGATTTTTAAGATCTCATTAACTTAAAATTGTTCTCAACAACTTCTTTGAATTTGGACCAGTCTAAACTCTTGTGGGTTAATTGGTTAAAGTACACTAGCTCTGACTTCAAACTTGCTAGAATTTTGTCAAATGGGAAAAATGTTGAAACTGATGATCTGAATTAAGTTTTGCCATGCTGAGCCAAGAATATTCCTGTTTTGAGATATAGATACAGATCAGACTCCACATATAGCTATCTGATCTTAGTCCATGCCACATGTTTGTCCCATTCAAGCCAGATGAGTTGTTAATATAATCCATATAAAAATATTAATACGCAACTAGCACTTCCAGTGTGCCCTTTCCTTTGTAAGTAAGTCTGAAATATATTTTATTCACCATAACAAAGGTTAACCCATTCCTACACAATGACACTTTTGGAAGCCTTTCTAGTAAAACAATTGAGAAAACATTGTATGAAATGAAGAAATTGCTTCAAACAAGCAATTTCTCCATTTTAAACAATGTTTTCTACCCAAAAAATTGAAAAAATCTAAAATTTCAAAAAAATTTGTTGTCTGCAACTCCTTTCAATTTGGACAAGTCTAATATTTTGCCATCTGGTAATGGGTTGAAGGTTAAAGTCAACAGATACAGAGTCCTGTAATAAAAACAGAAAAAACTAGAGGAATTTTTTAGAAAACCATATTGGGGGTTAATTGCAATACTTCTCCAAGTGTCTATTTGATGTTTAGCATCATGTATATTGACCAATTCTAGCTCAATCCTCCTTTTTAAGACCCTTAAGTAGAAGGCTTTAGAAAATATTGTGGAAAATGAAGAAAGCAATTATTTCATTAACCAAAATGTTTTTTACTCCAAAATACAAGGACATTTATAACTTCATGAAATTGCTGTCTGCAAATTGGACCAGTCTAAACTTTTGTCATCTAGTACAGGTTAATTTTGTATAAAGCAAGTTCAAAAGTTGAAGAATAACTAGCTATAATAATCAGCAAGATGAATTCCCACAAAATCCTACTTTTCACATCCCTCAAGTAAAAGACTTGAAGAACGATGTGGAACATGAAGCAACCACCTTTAAAATGCAATTTCTTCATTTCTCAAATTTTTTCTACCCAAAGACACAAAGATTTGCAAAATTTTATCAAGTAAAAATTGGTCATCTGTAAATTTTTTGAAATTGGACCAGTCTAAAGATTTGCAATCTAGTAATGGATCAAAGAAACAGTGTATTGTCATTAATTATATTTCTTTTTCATCCATAGTACATTTAAGCGTGGACGGGTTTTGTCGATACTTGATGTCAGATGAGAACGCCCCTGTATTCCTCGACCGACTCGACATATATCAAGACATGGATCAGCCTCTCTCACATTACTATATTAACTCATCCCATAATACTTACCTCACTGGACGTCAGTTTGGCGGTAGATCTTCTGTTGAAATGTATCGACAAGTACTTCTAGCTGGCTGCAGGTATGATTAATTGTAGTAATGAAATGACTTAAATGTTTATTGATTTTCAGGAGTTTAACCTTTTACCACATAATGCTTTATTCTCATGCCCTGAAGAAATAAACGTTTTTTAAAATATTATTGGGAAAGGAGCCATTGTTTTTTGTTACATTCTGCAACCCGCCTCCCCGCTTTTTTCCATACAAGGCACTTATAAGCTAACCTGAATAGGCTTTAGTTATCCCTTTACCACATAATCCCCATGTTTGATGCACCCGAAGAAAAAGGCTTTAGAAAACATTGTTAAATATTAAGAAATTGCTTGTAACAAGCCATTTCTTCATTATCCAGGATATTTTCTATCTCAAAAGCATGTTTGAATTTGGACCCATCTAATTATTTGTCGTCTGATAATGAGTTAAGAGAATTCTGCTGTATTTCATTTGAGCGCGTGCGTGACATTTCCAACCAATACACATGTGCCCAAGTAAAGACTCAGATCAGCCTGTGCATCTGCACAGTCTGATCAGAGTTTTCACTCTGCGCTCTGTATATAGATACTGACCCAAAGCTTCTTTAAATTATCAGCAATTGTTCCATTTGCCCCGAATGGCTGTCCAGGGTGCTCAATGTGTGCGAGTCAAGCACATGCGAAATTGTTGGAAATGTCACACACAGGCTCATTTTATATATAGTAGAAAGAACTCTGTATTTAGAAAATCTACAAAAATAAAAAGTTTCTGAAGCTGTACACCCTGAGCTTGGTTTTACTTTATTATCGGTTTGTGTGCTGTTGTTTGCAAATCAATTCCATTTTAACCCTTGTCAAACTGATTAAAATTCTTTTCAAAACAGCATGGAAATCAAAATGCTGAAAGCATTGACAGCCTAGATGTATCTCTATTTTTATTCTGAAAATTGTATTTCATAAACAACCTGGACTTAAAAGGGACAAGCAAGTGGTGTAGACAAAGATCAGACTGCTCTTATGTGCAAGTTGAACTTTTATTGTATCTCCTGCCAAAACAGGAGTATTCATGGTTCATTATGAGAAGGGTTGATAAATAAACTTTGTTTTAAAACAGATGTATAGAGCTGGACTGTTGGGATGGCAGGAATGAAGACCAAGAGCCAATCATCACTCATGGCAAGGCTATGTGTACAGATATTTTATTCAAAGTAAGCTGGATATTAGTGGAATTTGTTATTTATTTACAGGGCCTGTTCATGATGATTCCATCAATATTACTCAAGACATGAAGAGAATATTTCCTTTTTTTCATTGAGGTATGACCCGAAAAAACTAATCACAGTGTATGAATACGTGAAGCAGATTCATACATAGTATGTGATTAGGTTTCTCGGTTCATTCCTCCATGACAACAAAAAATGTTCTCTTCATTTCTTATAATTTAATAGCATCAAGGGAAATGAGCAAAAACTTTTTAAATTTTGATACTTTTTTGTATGGAACTTCTCTGTGCTGAAGCATACAAATAAATAATTTTTTTTTTACCAATCAGAACACTCATTTTTGATAGACCAAACTAGAAATTAAATTATTTGTGAGTGAAGCTTAGACACTGAGCAGCCTTGACAGACACACAGTGCATTTACAATTTTGCTCTGTCATAATCATCAACAGAATGACACTTCTGATGCCTCCAAGAAACACAGTTTGGAAAACATTGTGTTAAATGAAGAATGAAATGAAAAACAGGACATATTATGGGATCACCCGTGGTGTCCAGGTGTCCAGGCATCCGATGGGCGGGCGGCGTGCACTTTTGTCCGGAGAATATCTCTAAAAGTATATAAGCTATGATCATGAAACTTCATGGGTAGATAGATCTCATCAAGGGGAAGTGCAGTGCACAAGAACAATAACTCTACCTTGCTTATTTTTTGAGTTATTGCCCTTTGTTTTTTTCATTCTTGGATCTTGTCCGGAGCATATCTCTAAAAGCTTATAAGCTATGATCATGAAAATTCATGGGTAGATAGATCTCATCTAGGGGAAGTGAAGTGCAGAGGAATCTATAACTCTACCTGGCTTATTTCTTAGTTATTGCCCTTTCTTGTTTTTTCATACTTGGATCTTGTACAGAGCTTATCTCTGAAAGTTAATTAGCTATGATTTTGAAACTTAACAGGTAGATAAATCTCATCAAGGAGAAGTGCAGTGTACAAGAAAATAACTCTTCCTAGCATATTTTGAGAGTTATTGTTCTTTGTTGTTTTTCATACTTGGACCTTGTCCGGAGCATATCTCTAAAAGTATATAAGCTATAATCATGAAACTTCATGGGTAGATAGATCTCATCAAGGGGAAGTGCAATGAACAAGAACCATAACTCTACCTGGCTTATTTGTTTAGTTATTTCCCTTTGTTGTTTTTCATACTTGGATCTTGTCTAGAGCATATCTCTGAAAGTTTATTAGCTATGATTTTGAAACTTAATAGGTAGATAGATCTCATCAAGGAGAAGTGCAATGAACAAGAACCATAACTCTACCTGGCTTATTTGTTTAGTTATTTCCCTTTGTTGTTTTTCATACTTGGATCTTGTCTAGAGCATATCTCTGAAAGTTTATTAGCTATGATTTTGAAACTTAATATAGGTAGACAGATCTCTTCAAGGAGAAGTGCAGTGTACAAGAAAATAAATCTTCCTAGCATATTTTGAGAGTTATTGCCCTTTGTTGTTTTTCAGACTTTGTTCATACTTGTATTTTGTCTGGATTATATCGTGAAAGTGTAATAGCTATGATCATGAAACTTCATGAGTGGGTAGATATCACCAAATGGAAGTGCAGGTCACAAGAACCATAACTCTACCTGGCTTATTTTTTTAATTATTCCCCTTTGATGTTTTTCACATTTGATTTTGTTTCAAATCTCTTATAGTGTGACAGTCTATGGTTTTCAAAACCTCATGAATACAAGAAAAACACCAGAACCATAAGTTATCATTGTGAATTGTTTCTCTTTCTTGAAATTAAACTTAAGTTTTAATCCCCTTCCCCAGTCAACAACCAGAAGTGTTATGGGCGTATTTTGTGACAATTTGCCACCTTGTTTCACCATGATTTCTACCCCAGAAAGCCAAAAAAATTGTCATCTTCAGCTTCTTTGAATTTGGACTGGTCTAGAAGTCTTTTATCTGGTAATGGCTTACGAAGCTTTGAGTCAGTAGCTATATTTAAAGTACATAGTGAAGACTCTGATTCTAGATACTCAGCTGATCTTATTCTTTATTTGGAATACATGTGAAATCATGGAAATGTAACACATAGGTTCAGTTATAAAATGAAATATTGGTATATATAGAGAGGTTTTAGTGAAGGTAATGCACTGAGATCACATTTGACTTTGGCTATCTTTTGCATATCTTACGTATCCATCCATCCATAAACATTATCTTCTTGAATTGATCATGATCACAAATGAATATACTAGGAACTTATTTTAAAGGTATCATAATCCAGTGGTACAAAATAACATTTTTATCTGAGCTTAACAAAGTGCTCATGGTGAGTTTTTGTGATCATCTTATGTCTGGCATCTCTAGTCATTGTGCGATGTGCGTCAGTCAACATCTTAAACATCTTCTTCTCCTGAATTTAGATGAAACTTGGCAGGCATGTTTCTTGTGTGAAGCTCTTCCAAAATTGTTCAAATAATTGACATTAACCCATTACTCTGGTTGTTGTAGTACCAAAATCGTGAAAATAATGAAATCTTTAAAATCATGTTTCAGCTCACCTCAGTACAATCTGCTTGAGGTGAGCTATTGTGATTAGTAATTGTCCTGCCTCTGTCTGTCCATCTGTCTGTCTGTCAATCTGTCTGTCCGTCTGTAAACAGTTATTAAAGAATCCTCTCCTCCTAAACCATAAGACTAGAGCTTTGATTATTGGTACATATCATCACCTATTGACCCTCTACCAAAAGACTTCAAAGAATAACTGTACTCTTAAGATTAACCCTTTTCGGTGTGATCCCTGATTTTACAAAGGAAATCTTTCAAAATCTTCTCCTCCTAAACCATAAAGCCAAGAGCCGATATTTGGTACATATCATCACATATTGACCCTCTACCAAAATACTCCAAAGAATTTTCGTACTTTGAAAATTATCCCTTTTCTGTGCGATCCATGATTTTACAAAGGAATAAAGAAGGAAATCTTCAGAAATTTTCTTCTCCCAAACCATAAGGCCTAGAGCTTTGATTTTTGATTCATATCATCAGCTATTGACCCTCTACCAAAATATTTTAAAGAATAACTGTATTCTGAAAATTGCCCTTTTCTGTGCAATCCCTGATTTTACAAAGGAATAAAGACGGAAATCTTTAAAAGTCTTCTTCTCCCAAACAATTAGGCCTAGAGCTTGATATTTGGTACATATCATCAGCTATTGACCCTCTACTAAAATACTCCAAAGAATTAAGGTACATATATTCTGAAAATTAGCCCTTTTCTGTGTGATCCCAAATTTAGATAGGAATAAAGAATGATGTCTTTGTAAACCTTCTTCTCCCAAACCATTAGGCCTAGAGCTTTTATATTTGGTATGTATTGATGTCTGTACATTAAAGTTTCACCATATTCAGGAAATTAGCGCTATATGGTTGGATCATCAATATGCCTAGGATCAAAAGAGAAAATCCTTAAACATCTTCTAAAAATAATTAGACAGATGGCTTTGCTATTTTGTATATATCATAAAGCCATGAACCATCATACTCAGGGGGGCGATTAATGACCATCATGGTCCTCTTGTTTAAACTAGATGAGAGATTTGATATTTTGTATACAGCATCTCCTAGGGGACTTCAGATTCCATTAAGTTTGTTCAAACCATTGCCCTTAGGTAATCTTGGGTAATATTTGTGCCCTGGCCAGGTACACCCCATTTTACATTGAGACTTAGAAGGGAAACTTTAAAAAACCTTCTTCTCTAGCCTAGATTATTGATATTTGGTATGCAGCATCCCATTGGAGACCTCTATCAAAATGGCCATATGCTGCCCCTTTTACCTTATTTGGGTTTTGCCCTGGTACATCCAATTTTAACATAGATACAAAGAAGTTAATTTAAAAATCATCTTCTCAGAAACTAGAGAGCCTAGAGCATTGATATTTGGTACATAGAATCTCATGTGGTGCCCTGTTGGTCATATTTGGGTTTAGACTGGGAGCACCCTTTGTCTCAGGTGAGTGCTTTAGGGCCAATGGCCGTCTTGCTTACTTATCTGAGCTGAAAGAAGATGCAAACAAAACTTCAAAGTTGGTATCAAATTAGAAGAACGTGCCATACATGGTAGAAAAGATTTTGGATAAACAGAAACTGCTTATTATAAGCACAATTTTTTCTGCAGTGATTTGCACAGCTGTTTTTACATTGTCAAATGGATGGATCCCTGGCTTGCCCACTGAGCTCCAACAGTAAAGATAACCTTGTAAATTGCAGCTCCTCATTATGACTTATTAATTATCGTTAAGTGACATTTCCTAGAAAATTAGAGAATTTGTCTTTTAACCAATTACAAGATGCCAAAATTTTAGAGTGGTCCAAATTATACATATTTGCAGACGACAATTTCAAGTCTATCAATTTTTAGATTGTTTCAACTTTCTTGGTAGAAAACATTGTGGATAATGAAGTAATTTTTTCATTTTACACACTCAATTGTTTTTCTTTGGGGTGTCCAAAATTGTCATTGTGTGGGAATGGATTAATCAATTACCACTCAATCATGCATTTAAGTGCAATAGAAATAGAGCTATCGAAAATATTGTTCCTTGTAGTAAGGAACTTCTTCCTTTCGAAAAATACTCTCTACGTCATTTACCCTTATTATTCAATTTAAACCAAATTTGTTTTGTTGTCTGCAACTTTTTTTCGATTTGGACCCGTCTAAAATTTTGTTGGTTGGGAATAGGTTAACCTAAGTATTGTAAAGCTGAAAAAATCCTCGTTCAGAACTGCATGAAAATGAAAGGACTAAGTTTTAATGGGCCTTATTGTAGGTAAAATTCCTTTAGTTAATTAATTTTATTACAACCCTCACTAAAAATGTCAAACAGGTACTGTGCACTAAGATCAGATGGCACATAATATTATTCACCCACTGATCTCAGTTTATACCTCTTGCAAAAACAGAAATATTCAAGGTTAGATTGATAATGATTAATACATCTGCAAAATTATTCAGTGAGTTTCTTCCAAATAGTTCATCGTTTACTGTACATGGTCACGTAATTCCAGAAAAAGAAATTTCATCCTATAGAGATCATTTACTTTAACATTTACACTCCTTTAAATGTAACACTCCTTATTTTCTGACGAAATATAGTATTTCAATACCTTTTAATACCTTTTAAAAGTTTGCAGGAGTGGTCTTGAAACCAGTTTCAACTCTCTTTTAATGTTTACAAATAAATTCAAGGCTTTTATCCACTTTTGTAAAATGACATAAAGGAGTGTTTATTAATGGGAAAGCTAGCGTCGTAGGGCAGTAGGTAGTGCGTCAAACTCCTAATCTTCAGCCAAGGGATGTCATGGGTTCGATCCCCGGCCGCGGAACATATCCTTTCCGACATTTGTCTCGTAAACCTAAGTTGGATAGCAGCTGGAGGCTAGAAAAGGATGTAGTTGTAGTACTGGTGTGAAAGATACCAGGAATCCATTGTTGGGTGCTCCAGCCTCAGCGATATGACTGAAATACTGTTAAAAGAGGTGTTAAACCCCATTCAATCAATCAATTATTAATGGGAAATATTGGTCTTGAACCTTTTCTCCTGTTCCAAAAACACTTTTCTAACCATTAGAAATTTAATTTAATTTTTCTAATTTCTGCTACAAGTTTTCAATGGTTCAGAATTTCATTCCAAGGTTAGGATTTTAGAATTCATTAGGTATCAGTCCTCTGAAACTTTATTATGTCAGCCAAAATTTAAGATCTTAAGTTGCACTGGCTGAAAGCCAGCAGCCATTGTCATAGTGTTGTCCTCCATCTGTGTGCATCCTTGAATCCACAAACTTAGTTTCTAAATCTTCTCCTTAGAAAGTAATGATCAGAATTCAATCAAATTTCTCGGGAATAATCCTATGGTGTCCCTTTTTCACAGTCTTTCAAAGAATTTTCAAAAAAAATGGCTTTATAGGCGGGGTAATGTCTATGTATAGTGAAATCTTCTGAAAAAGTCTCAAGAACCAGTGGTTGGATTTTGGACAAAATTTCACAGGAATGATTCTTTAACAAATGTGATTGAATAAGATACATGTCTTTTATAGACAGAGCTAATGTCCATACATGCTATATAGTGAAAACCTTGAGAATCTTTTTTCTCAGAAATCAGTTAAGGAATTAAATCAAATTTCACAGGAATGATCCTTTGAAGACCCTTAACCATCATCAACAATTATTTAAACTGCCACCTAAACTTCGATCCTAATTCATTTGGCCAATTTGATGAAATTTCACAGGAATTTTCCTTAGGTGACCCTCATCAAAAATTGATCATGAAATTTTGATTGGCCCATTGAGGGGCAGGGCGGAGCATTTTGCGGCTATGAATATTCTGACATCTCGTCCTAAATTACTTGGCCAATTTTGGTCAAATTTTACAGGAATGTTCCTTGGATTACCCTTGGTAAATATTGTTCATGAGATTGACCCATAAATATGGGCTTGGCAGTTTTCATCTTTGAATACTTTAAATGACATCTGCTAGACCACTAGGCTAATAGTTGTATAATTCTACAAGAATGTTATTTGGGTGACCCTTATCAAAAATTGTTCATGAAATTTTAATGGTCCACAAACATATATTATGGGGCAGATTTTGGATACGACCAAAGTCAGCTGAAGGTCTTAATTGCCAAAAGAATTTCCAAAACCTTTTCCCCATTGGTTGTTAAAATCAGGATTGTGTGGAAACGGGTCAAAGACATTGTTCTTACATGTAAATCTTTGTTTATGTGAACAATAAGGGCAATTATTAGACTCTCTACCAAACCTTGTAATATACCAGTAGGTTTTAACCCATTCCCACACAGTGATGCTTTTTGATGTCCCTCAAGAAAAGCAATCGAGAAAACATTGTGAATAATTAAGAAATTGCATGTAACAAGCAACTTCTTCATTTTACACAATGTTTTCTACCCAGAAAATTGAAAAAATCTAAAACTTCATGAACTTTAAATTATCGTCTGCAACTCCTTTCAGTTTGGACCAGTTAAAAATTTTGCCATCTGGTAATGGGTTAAATTAGATATTCAATCTGTGCAAGAAATAGCATTCTTGCAGTAGAACAATTATTCCCTGTTTTATTTGCACCTGAGACTTTAAATGATATTGTTACATATCAGGTTTTCAAATGCATAGTGTTTCCCAACATAGGTCTCTATTTTCAATTATATATGAGCCTGTGCTTTATATTTCTATTAACCCTTTCCAAACGGCTAAATTTTAGACTGATCAAAATTGAAAGGAGTTGCAGACAACTAGATAAAGTAAATGAAAGTTTAGACTTTTTCATCTGTCTTAGTTGAAAACATTGTGTAAAATGAAGAAATTGCTTGTTACAAGCAATTTCTTCATTTTATACAATGTTTTCCCAATTATTTTTCTTGAAGGGCATCAGAAAACATCACTTGTAATGAGTTAATTTCAAATGTGCCTAAAGTTCAGACAATAAGCAGCCAAAACAGCTAGTTAAATGAAACTGTGAATCAGTACCTATCTGCAGAGTGAAAAGTAAAGAATTTTATCCGTTAGCTTGGATACACATGTTGATTAGTCTTGACAAACTGGGGCTGTGAATCAAAGAATCAATTGACCAATAAAGTCATTCATTTAAACCAGGATTGAACTTTGACATGTGAAGAATTTTGTTGGTTTGGCCACTTAAACATCTTGACTACAGCTTGCATAAGCTGTAGTTACGATGCCTTAGACGCCAACTAGCCCTTTAACTTTTGTGATCTAGCTGCATTTGGCAACCATTTGTTGTGTGTCAACATTTTGTGTTCACTGTAGAGGTCCCAATTTTTGCCTCAAATGACTTGATATTTAGTCAGAAAATTTGTCTTTATGATATCTTGGTCAAGTTTGATATTGGGTCACATGGGGTCAAAACTAGGTCACTAGGTCAAATCTTAAAAAAAGACCTCAAGCACTGTAGAAGGCACATTTTTGCCTCAAATTTCTTGAAATGTGGTAAAATGTTTGTTTTCATAAAATCTCTGTCAAATGTGATATTTGGTCACATGGGGTCAAAAAGGTCAGTAGGTCAACTTAACAATCAAATTTTTCATCTTGCAGAATGTTTTCCTCCCAAAAGTTGAAAGAATCTCAAATTCATAAACTTTGAAATGTAGTCTGCAACTCTTCAATTTGGAGCAGTCTAAAATGTTGTTGTCTGGCAATGGGTTAACTCTAAGGCCTAGGGCAATTACATTTTGAGTGTTACTTAACTGGATAGTTATCCACAATTTTTGTTGGAATTATGTCCCAAGGGTCTAAGATAGCCTTGCCTAATGATTTCGGGAAAAAATGCTTAATTTGAGCAATTTTATAAGCCTGCTCTTCAGCTGTGGGTCTTAATCCATAACCAGATAGCAACATTGTAGACTGGTCCAAATTTAAAAGACTTGCAGACTACAATTCAAAGTATATGAATTTGAGATTCTTTCAACTTTTGGGAGGAAAACATTCTGCAAGATGAAGAAATTGATTGTTGCAAGCAATTTTTCATGTTAAAAAAATGGCTTGTTGCAAGAAATGTCTTCATGTTACAGAATGTTTTCCTTATTATTTTTTTTGAGGGGCGTCAAAAAGCGCCATTGTGTGTGAAAAAATAAGCCATCTGTAGTGCACACAAGGCTTTAATAAAAGTCGAGATCATAAAACTTTTATTTGTAAAAAATTGAGAATTTTCTTAAACCTGAACTTGAAATTATGATATTCCATTCCAAAACAATATCGCTTTTTGACATTCCCCCCAGCCACCCACCACCCCCTGCAGAATAAAGCTTGGGAAAAAATTGGAGAAAGTGAAGAAATTGCTTGTTACCAGCAATTCCTTCATCATCAATAATGTTTTCTACCTTTTAGATTTTTAGATCATTAACTAAAAAATTACGTCTGCATCTTCATTGAATTTTGACCAGTCTAAAATTTAGTAGTCTGGTGCATTAAACACTTTGACAAGTTTTCGGAATTGGAATATAACATTACTGAAGTTAAGTTTTCCGTTTTCAATTCAAAGATAATTCACGATTTGACATCTGATTAACCCTTGTCATGCGCAACATGTAATAATCTTACTTTGGCAGTAGGTATAGACAAAGATCAGCCTACATATATGTGCAGTTTGATCTCAGTTGATCTCAGTTTACACAATATGGGTATCCCTTCTCAGTCAGAATTGTTTACAAAATAAATTTTCAAAATAGATATTAACCCAAACTGCGTGCTTTGAGTACTTTTAGCCTTTTGATTTTAATGCAATTTTGTAGAGGATTTGTAGTTCATCATGACAAAAGTTAACATACAGAAAGGTAAAATAAGCTTTGAAATTTTGTAGATGATAGAATTAAGCTTGGTTATGTTTTAACATTGTAGGATGTGATTCAAGCCATACAAGAAACAGCATTTGTTACTTCCGAGTATCCAGTAATATTATCATTTGAAAATCATTGCAGGTAATATTTAATTTTATAGATTTGATGATGAATGCAATGATAGGGGAATAATTGCCTGAGTGGAATGTGCAGTGAAAGGTTATTTTTATCCAGACAAGTTCACTTTGATTCTGCATAAGTCTGATAAGTCAGCACATATCCTCTCCGACTTTTGTCTCTCACCAATGGATGAATAATCGTAAACCAAAGTGGGATAGCAGCTGGAGGCTAGGAAAGGATGTAGTGGTAGTACAGGTGTGATAAATACCATGGAATCCATTGTTAGGTGCTCCAGCCACCGTGATATGACTGAAATACTGTTAAAAGTGGCATTAAACCTCATTCAATCAATCAATCTAAATGCAAATTTGACAATACCCATAACAGTTGAGTGCTAGGAGATAGGGCCTTTATATTTCACTTGAAATTATCATTGTGATTTAGGTCCTTCAGTTTGTAATGTTGGAAGGTCATAATGACTATGTCGCATGAAATTCACAGTCATGAATGTTTCACAAACACATTGAATATGACCTGTAAATCTGAATACAGAATAACATAGTAGCAGTCTCCTTTTACAACTGGTTCTGTTTGATAAAAGAATGTTTTGAGTGTAGTTTCATGTAATAACCCTTTCCCAAACAATCCCACTTTTACACGCTCCAAGAAAATGCATGGGAAAGCTTTTGGGAAAATGAAGAAATTGCTTATTACAAGCAATCTCTTCATTATCCACTGTGTTTATTTCCTAGACAGACAAAGATTTTTAAAATTCATCAAATTGAAATTACTGTCTACAACTTCTTTCAAATTGGATTTTCTAAATATTTGTTGTGTTGTAGTTGGTTCATTGTATTGTGACTGATTATTTCCAGCAAACATCAGCAATACAAAATGTCCAGGTATTGTGAGGAGATCCTTGGTGATTTACTGTTGAAACAACCTCTTCCTGATTATCCCGTAAGTAACCTCTCTCAACCCATTACCAGAAAACATATTAGACTGGTCCATGTTTCATACTGATAAAACAATAGTGTTAAAAGGATAAATTGCTTGTAACTTTTTTTCCCATAGTGTATGATAGCTATTTTTCTTAAGCTCATCAAAAGGTGGAATTGTATGATAATGGATTAAAGTACCTTGATACAAGTTTTTTTTCATGGAATCAGCCTTTATAATATGTATTTATGTCAGCACATGGGGGGTCAAGTTCAATACTGTTCTAAGTGTCTATCAGGGTTCATACAGTTCTGGAAAAGTCATGGAAAACAGGTGCTGCCTTGAAAAATCATGGAATTTTGATAATATTGGTTTTATCATGGGCAAATCAGGGAATTTGTCCAAAATCATGGAAAATATGAAAATTATTATAGAATTTATCTAAGACAACGTAGAAATAAAGATATGAAATGAAAAGTGTTTCAAAAAGAAGCATATTGCCTTAAATAAAATGTCATGATTTTAAGTCAAAATGTTTGTGTGCATAATATCTTAGACAAGTTAAACTTAATGTCAAATTGGGTCAAAAACTCGGTCACTAGGTCAAACTTGAGAAATACCTTATGGGCAATCAAGTAAGACATCCATTCATATAGGGTAAAAACTAGGTCACAATATCAAATCATAGAAAGCACTTGTGTGCACTCTAGATGCTTTATTTTTGGCTCAAATATTTTGAAAGTTGGTTGGAATGTTTTTATCCATTATATCTCAGTCAAGTTGAATATATTGGTTCACATGGGGCTTTAAACAAGGTCATGAGTTCAAATGTTGAGTGCACTCTTAAGCCATAATGTTTGTATCAAAGAATTCATATCTGTTCAGAATGTTTGTCTCCATGATCTCTTTCATATTTGATATTGAGTCTTACGGTTAAGAAAGTAGGTCACTGGGTCAGATTTTATAGTAACCTTCCTTTCTTTGAAGTCACTATACCTCTGGCATAAAGATCTTTGAAACATGATAAGAAATGTCTTTCAAGTTTAATTTCTGAGACAAGACTTTAGTAACAAGTCTGGTTAGGACAAGATAAGGCCATTTTATTTCTTTAGTCATTGACTCTGATGAGCACTTTAGGGCCAATAGCTCTCTTGTTGAGGGGTATCAAAAAGCAAAATTGTGTGGGAAAGAGTTCAGACTTACAGCAAGTAGCTTTTATGTTTATCTACAGTAGCTTCTTACATTTTTCTTTCAGCTTGAACCAGGGGCTCTCCTTCCACCCCCTAATTTATTGAAAAGAAAAATACTTATCAAAAACAAAAGGCTAAAAGCTGAAGAAGAGAAAAGTAAGTTAGATATATCCAAGTGTAGTGGGATCCTTTAAATCACAGCTCTGATAATAGCAATAAATTGCTCAATTGAAATTCACATTTAGAAAAAACATTAGATTTAAAGAAAGAATTGTCCCTTTTAGTAGCAACTTGTACTTTGATTTTTAAGGAGTTATTTTGCGAAATTTATGGCCAGTAGTATCTAACAAAAAAGTAAAGTGGTTGGTTGGTGACCTAAACATTGTTAGTACAGCTTAAATAAGCTGTGGTTATGATGTTTAAGTTGCCAAACCAAAAAAAATAGTTCAATGTCGGAATTGAAAGCACATATCCAGGATGAGTAAATGATTTGATTGATCATTTAATTTCTTGATTGACAGCCATGATTTTTTTGCAATTTTGAATTTTAATCATAAGAAAAATTGTTTGCAAAGAAGATGAAGTGGATTTTTTATTCTTTATTGGTCACCTTAAAGAAGATTAAGACTTGTCATGCTGAATAAAGTCCTTACCAGAATTGCATTAAAATCAAAGGGCTTTAAGCACTGGAAGGTTGGGGTTTAATATTTCTTTTAAACATTTTGGTATCAATCAAACAATTCTTACTGTCTCGAGGGACAAATAGGGTGTGGACTAAAGTCAGACTGCATTTAATAGTTGTTGGGATTTCTGGTGACCAGAGGTATGTTATTAGAATAAAGATTTTAGAAAGATAATTGTTTTACAGGACAGATGGAGCTTTTCTTAAAAGGTTTGGATGCAATTAATGATGAGCCTGGTGAAGATCCAGAAACAGTTGCTGAGGCCATTGATGGAGAGGCCGGACCATTAAATGGTAATATAAAGAACTGCTAAACTGACAGCTACTCCTGTAATTTTACTCTAAATTGAATCTTTGTGTGGCATTTCCAACAGTTACACATGTATGGCAAAGTAAAGACTCAGATTGGCTTGTATATGAGCTGTCTGATCATAGTCTTCTTTCTGCGCATTGTAAGTAGTTATACAATTTTCATGAACCTGTAGACAATCAACGTATGTTTTGAATACATTGTGTGGCTATCTTGGGAGCTCTGTGACTACACTTAACCCATTCCTACACAGTCCAACTTTTTTTATGCCCCTCGAGAAAACATGATCTCTGGTGGCGGCACATATTCTTTGACATTTGTCTCTCACTAATGGGTGGATAATCATGAACCTAAATTGGATAGCAGCTGGAAGCTAGGAAAGCAAGTAGTGGTCGTACTGGTGTGAGAAATACCAGGAATCCATTGTTAGGTGCTCCATCCGCAGCGATATGACTGAAATACAGTTTAAAGTGGCGTTAAACCTATTTAATCAATCAATCAACATGGTGGACAATGAAGAAATTGCTTGTTACAAGAAATTTTTTCAATGTACACAATATTTTCTACCCTAAAAGGCAAATACTTTTTTTTTTTAATTTCACTAACTTTAAATCGTAAATTCTGTCATGTGGGAATGAGTCAATGCAAATGTCTAATTGCTTGAATTGTTCCTGATAGGCCCAATTCACAATATTACTCCAAATTAAAGCTTATAAAAGCCATGTAAAACACTAAGTCTTATTCTTTCCAAATTAAACTTAAATTGTTGAATGCAACCTGTATGAACTTAGACTATTGAAAAGTTTTGTTAACCAATTACTAGATTTCAAAATTTTAGACAGGTCCAAATTGAAAGTAGGTGCAGATGTCTATATAAAGCTTAAAGAATTTTAGATTTTGTCAACTTTCTAGGTAGAAAACTCTGTGGAAAATGAAGAAATTAGTTTTTACAATTTCTTCATTTTGCACAATTATTTCAAATTATTTTTTGAGGGGTGTCAAAAAGCGCCCTTACCTTGGAATGGATTGATAAGACTTGATTGTGTCCTGCTTTTTAATATAAGGAAAGGAACTCTTATTGCAAGTAATATTGGGTAGGTTTAATGATAGTTATATAGTAATAAAGACAATGCAATTGAAATTAGTACAATGGAATTACTTTAATCTTTTTTAATGAAATTCTTGATAATATTTATGACTCTTTTTTAATGAAATTCTTGATAGTATTTATGACTCGGGGATAGAATGTTGATCAGCTTTAATAATTATTTTAATTCCATATTTGAACATTTCATTATGAATTTTAACCGGCCCCATTTATTACCAACATTAATGCCAATATTCCCACACAGTGATGATTTTTGATGCCCCTCAAGAAAAATGCTCTGGAAAACATTGTGGAAATGAATAATTTGCTTGTTACAATTTCTTTATTATCTATGTTTTCTTATCCAAAAGACTTTTAGAATTTCACCAACTTGAAATTGTTGTCTGCAACTCCCATCAATTTAGATAATTCTAACATTTTGTTGATTGGTATTGGTAAAATGTATGATTTTTGCATTTATATGTAGAAGTTACATTCAAAATTGCTTCCTTTGATAATTAGCTAGTTTCCAAAATATGGACTACATAGTATCTGTAAAATAAGTTATCTTTCTAAAATTATTGATTCTCAATTGTGTTCTAAGATAGAGTTTGAATTCTTTCTTATCTCTATTTCTTTATTTTCCTTTTACTCTTGATTTTGTGAGAAAGTTTTTAATCTTAGCACAGCTAGCCTTATAAATGTTTTTTCATGGCTTGCATGACAGAGTTTGATTTGTTTTGTGAGCATTTGAAACTTTGCCAACGTTGGTCAATTTAGTTGTGTTTTGAATGAAAGACAGTAAGGGTGAATGCATTTGTTATGTTCTTTTCTCCCAAATAAAAATATTTGTTTGATATTTTTATGCTCTCTCAATGAAACATCAGGACATCTGTCGATCTGTTAACCCTTATCATGTTGAATGATAAGTCCACAACAGAACTGCATGATAATAAAAGGCTGGAAGCACTGGAAGAAACAAATTATTGGTCAATGTTCAAATTGAAAATTTATCTTAAAACAAATTATGGCTTAAAAGGACGAGCAGGTGGTATAGACTAAGATCAGACTGCACGTTTTTGCATTCTGATCGTACTCTATACCTCCGGGCATAGCAGGATATTCCATATTGAGCATGACAAGGATTAAAATGTGTCTACAAAATTAACCCTTTCCTGTACAAACACAGGATTTTACGTTGCTGTTATTGTATACTTGAGAAAACATTGTGGTAAAAGAAGAAATTGCTTGTAACAAACAATTTCTTCTTTTTCCACAATGTTTTCTAACCTATTGAATGGTTATTATTCAAATTAAATCGACTTTAAAATATCGTCTGCAAAACCTTTGAATTTGAACAGGTCTAAAATTCCCCCAAACAGGAAAGGGTTAAAGAAGTTTCTCTGTAAGCTGATATCTGTTTAAGATCAAGATTAACCTACAAATTCAAGGTCACTTGAGTTACTTTGGAAAACTGAGTCTTTGGTGACATTGATGTTTCACAATTTTAGCTTGCTTATTTCGTTTATTGTTGAGTGATAGTTGTCATGTATTACTGTTGATTTTTATTCAAAGAGATTTATTCCAAATAGGACTTCAAAATCTTTATTTATTTTTTTATAATTTTTACATGCAGTGTTCTTAGAAAACATTTAGATATTAAGCCGTGGTCTATAAACACAATTATGAAATGATTCTGCAGGAATATTATTGCAAAGGGATTTCCTATATAATTTATGTATATTTTGGTCCTTTAGGATGTACCCACATACTAAGGGGTGAAAAGAAAGGATGAGAAAACCCTTTTTGATGTAAAATAATTATAGCCCCCAAAAAAGGTCATGTGAAAGGTTGATTAAATTACATCTTCGAAAAATTATCCACCAGTATATCTTTAAAGACATCCTCAATTTTTAGATTGATATTTTCATTGCAAAATATAATGATAATGATAATTCTGGTCATTATAACTGTTTGGTTGGAAAAGCAGGATAACCTCATTTTCTGCTTATGTGAGATTTTATCAGTTAGATTTAGAAACTGGTTAAACCCTGTGATTCCAAGGTATAATTGTTTGCATGGAATAGAGTATTGATTGACTGAAAGGGGGTTTAACAGTATTTCAGTCATATCATGGTGGCTGGAGCACCTAACAATGGATTCCTGGTATTTCTCTCACCAGTACTACCACTACATCCTTACCTTAGCCTCCACCTGCTCAACCCACTTAGCTTTACGATAACCCACAATAACCCACCAATTGGTGGGAGACAAATGTCTTCAATGTTTTCCATGTTGGAATAGAGTAGCACAATTTAAGTATCCACAGACTAGATCATTGTTCAATATATGATGAATGGAAGATGTCAAAAAAGAGCGGTTATAATGATGTCCAAAATTACTTTTACTTGATTTGTATCTGCCAATAAATTGTGGCCTTGTGACAAATGATAAAGGTAATTTTGAATATTTCATCTTTCAAAACGACCTAATTTAAATAGATTAATAAATTCTAATTTTGTGGTGTTATTCTTGTCTGCTTATAGTCCCTGCTAAAATGTGTTCTTAATGTATAGGAATAGTAATGCTCTTGCAAATAACATGAATCAAAGTTTTTCATGAACTTAAAGGATTAAATAGTTACAACTAATCAGAAAAGGTAAGAGGACATGTTCTATTTCTCCAGATGACTCCAGTAGTTCGAGTTCGGAATCACCCATTGAAGAAATGCAGCCTAGCAAAGTTGAATGTAACAGGGGTACTTACTTCCTATCATTGTAATTGTGCCTCATGGAATGCTGCTTCCATTCACCCTTACTGGACAATGAGGCCTAGATAAAAGAGATGTTTTTAAAATAGTGATCTGTTATTCAAAAAGGCAACTCATGAAAACAAATTCTAAATAGTGATCGCCATTGGCCTAATATCAATTCAAATAAATTTTGAAAAATAACACCATCAAATATCTAACTTCCTGTTGGAGGCAATGGACAGGGTCAACAGAATAAGTGGACAGAGCCAGAGATTGGTCCATTGTGTTTGGTACTTTGTGAATGTAGGTAAAATAACCCATTACCAATTAATCCTACATTCTCAAAAGCTTTTGAAAAGTTGTGAGATAACAAGAAATTATTTGCTTTTAAATTGGACCTGTCTTAATTTGTGTTGTCTGCCAATGGATTAATCTGCCAAAAGGAAAGAAATTTGATCTTTGTCAACTTATTTGACTTGCACAGTCTAACTAGGGTAGATAGACCTGTATGTATGATATATCACAACTCCATATGAATTTATTTACTTGCTAGTTTTGCAATGCATTTTTTCCCTCATGGCTTTCAGTTATACCTTGCTCATGAAAGTGATTAAAGATCATGATTTGGTAACTATTTACTCATCTAAAAAGGACTGGCTGCAATGATACAAATATACCTAGTAAATCTTAGTGAAATCATTCAAGCTGAGGAAAGAAAAGGTTCACAACCTTTTAGAAGACAAAAATTCTTGGTTGTAAATAAGGCTCTTATTGTGAGTAAAGTTAAGGTTTATGAAACACTCTCTTTTGTCTAGACTCAACCTTGCATTGTTTTTATGGACAAGAATGCACCAGCACTGTATGTTGTTTGTACTTTGAAAGTGTATGTAATTGTGCCTTGAATATCAAAGAAGGGGTGACATACTTTGGTGTGATTTTTATCTGCAGGAAAGTACTAATACATGGGAAATATTCAATCAAAGTTTGTGCTTTACACTTGTTAACTAATTAAGATTGGAATATTTTGGGAATAGTCCTACAAGCAACTAGATTTGATATGTTACTTTTTTTTACTGTGATATAATTTTTGTCATCCTTACAAATTCATGAGAATTAAATGTTCTTAAATTTCAAAAGGAAGCGTGAATTTATCTATGATATCTAATTTAGCTGTTCACACAAGATAATGATCACAATTTATAGAGTGTTAATCTATAATTGCTTTGTCTGTCCACAAGCTGTATTTTTACCCAAAAATTAAGGACACCAAAATACCCAAAGTACACTATAACATGGTTTTAGATACTCCTAATACTATGATTGATCACAATAAGATTGCTGTAAAAAAACTGTTTAAGGAAAATTTTGACACATTTCAACGGTTTCTCAGTCACTTTGAACTGGTTGTGAATGTGGGTTGAGGGTATTGATTAGATTTTTGTCTGTTTAGCTCACCTGAGCACAACATGCTCAAGGTGAGCTATTGTGATCACTCACTGTCTATCTGTCCTTCTGTCTTTCCATTTGCCTGAATTTTTAGCTTGGCTGTTTTCAGACAAATCTCGAGGTATTGTGATAACCTTGGTGTTGTTCGCGTTGGAAATGGCGTTGGCTTGACAAACTTTAACCTTGGTCGTATTTCTGTTGTTTTGTAGATATCCTCATGAAACTTGGCATGTGTATTGACAATCACAAAAGCTATCTAGACTATCAAGGGGTTAACTCTAAAAGCGTTTTTGTAAGAGTTATGCCCCTTTTTCCAACTTAGAATTTTTGCATTATCCAGCACCTGCAGCCGAGCGTTGGCACCAGTTGGCGGTGCTCCTCTTTTCAAATATTCTCCTAAACCATATAGCCTATTAGACAGAAGCTATTTTAATATGTTCCTTGGGCAAAACTGTATATAAGTTGTTAAAATAATTGAATTTCGTCAAAAACTCTAATTGCCATGGCAAAAGAAGGTTGAAAGTACATTTTTCATTAACATAAAAGGAAAACTTTATCAATCTTTTCCTGAAAAACTAATTGGCATAGAAGTCTGATATTTTGAATGTGGTATTACCTGGTGTTCCTATATTTAAGATTTTGAAGAAATGCTCATTTGAGCTCCTCCAGGGCACACCCTTTTTATACTAAGAAATACAGAAGGAAACCTTTAAAAATCTTATCCTGACAAACAATCATGCAAAGAGATTGGTATATTGCTTTTGGCATAAACATGTATATCTTTGTAGAAGATGTTAGAATAACGCCCCTTGGGTCCAATTTTGGTTTTGTTGAGGCTCACCATATTTTACATAGAAATAAGAAAAGAAATCTTTAAAAATCTTCTCCTAACAAACACTAAGTCATAGGGCTTTGATATTTTGTATGTGGTAGCACCTGGTGGCCCCCTATAGTTATGCTTTTAGGGTCACATTTGGGCTCTATCCAGGCATTCCCTATTTTACATAGAAATAGAGAAGGGGTTTGATTATTTTGCATTGACCATTATTTGATGGCTTTTGACATAAAATGTTTAAAGGATGCCCCTGAGGGCTCATTTAGGCTCTGCCTTGATCATCCCATTTTACCTAGAAACAAGATAAGGAATTCTTAAGATTCTATCCTTGATATTGTAATAGGCTAAAGGTTTTCTTTTATGCATGTTGCATTATAGTCTATAAAAGTTGTTGAAATTATCATCCTGAGGTTCCTTTTGGCTCCACCCTGGCACAAATATAATAATCACTTAAGTCACTGTGTCAGTATTTGAGATTGTTACTGGGGTGAGCAGTATAGAACCATCACGCTCTTCTTATTGATGAATAAATTTGTATCTTGTTATTGCATTTGTTGTGTGAAAGTCCCTCTATTTTACCCAAATGTTTAACTGGTATATTGTGTGTTGTTAGGTATGTCAAGTTTGTATTGCACTTGCTATAACTTCCTGTTATCTAGGTTCAACATTTTAAGCAGAACTTCTTTTGATCACTCTTGGACAGGCATCTAGAGTTTTAAGAGAATTTCTGTAAAAGTTGTGCTTCAAATTGTTTTCCAAATCCTCTTCATAGTTTTGTATTGGTCACAAATATGTATATTGCATGAGAACCACAGTGTGAGAGTGTTTGCAAGATACCCTAATGCCACCCAAAAACATCAGATTTTGGCTGTTAACCAAAGTATCAATTAGCCAATCAAATCATTCTTTAGGCCAGAAGTGAACTTTGAGCCCAGGTATTTTTGTTAAGCATTTTGTGGCTTTGGTGACTTAAATTTCATAACTACATGTACAACTTATTCAATCCATAGATGTGACTCTTAGGTAAACTGACCATGCTTTTTTAAAAAAAACAACAACAACTGCAAAACAATGCTGTTTGATATCTTAAGTTGACATTCCTGTCTGAATCATTTGTTATGAAAAGCTATCTATTAATCAGCCCTATGTAAATGAAGAGTGATTTGACTGTTTGATTATAAGTGCTAATTAACCTATTATCACATGATTCTGAATTTTGATGTGCTTTAGAAATACATCTTGAAATTATTGTGAGGAATAAGAAATTGCTTTTTAAAAACCTTTCCAATACAAATACTGATTTTGACTTCCCTGTGAAATTATATTTGAGAAAACATTGTGGAAAAAGAAGAAATTGCTTGTGACAAACAATTTCTTCTTTTCCCACAATATTTTCTACCACATAGGATGGTTACTTTTTGAATTTGCAATTACATTATAATGTTGTTTTCCACTGGACGAGTCTAAAATTTTGAAAACAGTAAAGGGTTGAAAGTAATTTCTTTATGCCTAACAACACTTTTTCCAAATTTCACCTTTAATTTTCAAGTCAAATGCAGCTTAAAATACTGTCTGCAACCCCTGTACGTTTTTGCTCACTTGAGCATATATTATGCAGTGACTATTGTGATTTTCATTGTCCATCTGACTGTCTGTCTATCTATCCACAATTTCTTTTTAAGTCTTCGGCTGCTAAACCAGTAAGCTGATTAAGCAGAAATTTGACAGGAATGTTCTTTGGATGAAGTTCTACAAAAAATTTAAAAGAATTTGATTCCATGGAAAGCTCTGATTGCCATGGCATTTGAAAATGGGAAATTATAGTGCACTTTTGAGAAATGTTTTCTCAGAACTAACCCAACCAAGGGCATTCATATTTTGTATACAACATAACTAAATAGTTATCTAACAAGTTTGATAAAATTATACCCTTGATATGAAAATTGGCCCTACCCCAAAATACCTAAGTTTTGAAAATATTCTAGTAGAACAATTTTTCTGCTCATAAACTATAAGGCCTAGGGCATTCATATTTAGTATGTAGCTTTACTAGATGATTTTGTTATGTGTTACTGTGGTCCAAAACGGCCTTACCAAAGGGGGACAAAATTTGGAAGATTACTCATTGTTTGCAAGTTGAAAAGATATTCCTTTTAATTATAAGGCCCAGGGTATTTATACTGAAATGTAGCATAAGCCAAAAGTTATCTAACATGCTTCTTGAAATTATGCAATCAATGAAAGCAAGTTAAGAAATTAGAAAATCTTTCAAAGTCTGATATAGTTATATAGCTCAAGTTATCATTTTTTCTGTGCAAAAAGTAATTAGTAAGCAGATGGTTCAGTTGAGGGATTAAGAATCATCATGGTCCTGTTGTTTGCATTGTGTTTATGAAGCTTTATGAGCTTTTTATGCTCATGGAATAAAAATTTCAGGGGAGCATATACATGTAGTTGCCACTATATACTGTGCAACTGTTCTGTCTTTCTGCCTGTCCATCTGTTTGAAGCCATTGGTTAATTTGGCACAGTGTGTTCTTCCTCAAACAATTTTGGGAAAAAATCAAGGGCTGAGGATCTCAATTTAAGAAAGTAACTACTTGTTTTTAAAGCTATCATTTAACCCTGTCCTGTACAAACCTGGGATTTTACGTCAATGTGATTTTATACTTGATAAAATATTGAGGAAAAAAAAAGAAATTGCTTGTATAACTGTTCCTGTAAGAAAATTTTACCCTTTACCACACAATCCCACTTTGTAATAACTAAAGAAGAGAATTTAATGAGAAACATTGTGAGAAAGGAGAAATTGTTTGGGACGAGCAATGTTTCCTTTCATTTCCTTTCCTTTCTTTCATATTTTTCTACCCAATATTACACATATTTTCAAATTAAAACATTCTTTGTTGTCTGCAGCTTCTTTTATTTTGGTCCAGTCTGAAATTTTGCCGTCTGGTAATGGCTTACCGAGATAAAATAGATGGAATATATGGGCGGGTTTTATTTCTGAATTTGGTATCTATCTTAAAAATCTTGCTTTCTGTTTTAGTAGATTCATGCCTGTGGAGGGATACAGGGGTTCAAGGGCCTCTAGTTATAAGTAGTTGTCTATGGGAAACAGGTTAGACAAACCCATTCCAACACAGTGACACTTTTTGATCCCCCTTAAAATGTATGCACTGCTATTGACAAAAAGAGCCAGAAAAAAGGCTCATGGGAATGATAAGACAGTAATAGAATGCTATGAATCTACAGTTGAAATTCAGACCATACACTGGAAATGTATTACTACTGGTTTTACTTCAATGGTTAACTCTGCTTTCATTGTTTGATTTCCTGAAACTAATTTTCCACGCTTCATTATACCCCCCAAAATATATTTAGGGTGTATATGAGAGTGAGCTTGTCGGTTGGTCAGTCGGTCGGTCCGTCTTTCTGTAGCTTTTTCGTGTCCGCTAAATTTCCTATTTGATACAAACTTCACTGATATAATCATTATCATGCAGAGATGTGCATATTCCATTTTGGTTACGGTCCATTGATTTTTGATGGAGTTATGGCCCTTTGGTGAAAAATCATGTCTGCTCAATTTCTCAGCAACCATTGGACGGATTTAATTCAATTTTCACAGAAAGACTTGGTATAAGTCAGACATGTGCATATCCTATTTTGGTTATGGTCCATTGATTTTTGACTGAGTTATGACCCTATAATTAAAAAGTCCATTTTTTTCTTATGGCCCTTTGGCAGATAGCACTTGTACATGGACAAGCGCTGTTGGGGGGTATTAGTCCTCTTTGCGACAATGTCTAGTTGTTGTTGTAATGGTCTATGTTTGAAAACCTTGTCATTGTGTGATATCTGATACTCCTAAAGTAACTGATCTGAAACTTGAAGTATGTGTTAGCTATCAAAGATGCCTTAATGTTTGCTTACAGTAAGACATTGCTTTTTTGCCCCTTACAATATTTTTAGCTCACCTGAGCACAACATGCTCAAGGTGAGCTATTGTGATTGGTCAACATCAGGGGCCTGTCTGTCTGTCCATCCATCCATAAACAATTTTTAAAAAATCTTCTCCTCCTTAAGAAAAGACCTAGAGCTTTGATATTTGGTACATATCACCTAATAACCCTCTACCAATATAATACAAAGAATTACTGTACTCTGAGAATTGGCCCATTTCTGTTAGATCCCTGATTTTACAAAGGAAATCTTTGAAAATCTTCTCCCAAATCATTAGGTCTAGAGCTTTGATTTGGTATGTATCACCTAATGACCCTTTTCCAAAATAATTCAAAGAATTACTGTACCCTGAAAATCGGCCCTTTTCAGTGCAATCCCTGATTTGACATAGAAATAAAGAAGAAAATCTTTGAAAATCTTCTCCCACTAAACCATAAAGCCTAGAGCCTTGATATTTGGTATGTTCCAATGTTTAACGACCCTCTACCAAAAAACTTCAAAGAATTACTGTATCCTGAAAATTAGCGCTTTTTTATGTGTGATTCCTAATACCCTGAAAATTTGCCCTTTTCTGTGCAATCCCCGATTTTACAAATGAAATCTTCGAAAATCTTCTCCCCAACCATTAGGCTTAGAACTTTGATATTTGGTATAAATAATCACCTAATGTCCTTCTACTAAATATTTCAAAGAATTACAGTACCCTGAAAATCAGCCCTTTTCTGTGTGATCCCTGATTTTATATTTGGAATAAAAGAGGAATTTTTTTTAGCTCACCTGAGCACGTAGTGCTCAAGTGAGCTATTGTGATCCCCTTTTGTCCGACATCCGTCCGTCGAGCGTCGTCCGTCAACAATTTCTTTAAACAACATCTCCTCCCAAACCACTGTGCCAATTTGAACCAAATTTGGCAGAAATGTTCCTTAGGTGGTCCCCTTCAAAAATAACTAAAAGAATTGAAATCTGTTAAAAACTCTGGTTGCCATGGCAACAAAAGTGAAATTTTAAAATAATCTTTAAAAATCTTCTCCTCCTGACCCAGAAGGTGTAGAGCCTTGAAATTTTGCATAAAGCATCAGTATATTGACCTCTTTTAAAATAGCTAAAATCATGATCCACGGGTCCCCAGGGGCAGAGCCCCAGGGGGATGGTATATAGAAATAAAGAAGGTTTTTATAAATGACATCTCCTCCCAAACCACTGGGCCACTTTGAACCAAATTTGGCAGAAATGTTCCTTAGGTGGTCCCCCTTAAAATTAGCTAAAAGAATTGAAATCTGCTTAAAACTCTGGTTGCAATGGCAACAAAAGTGAAATTTCAAAATAAACTTTAAAAATCTTCTCCTCCTGACCCAGAAGGCGTAGAGCCTTGATATTTTGCATGAAGCATCAGTATATTGACCTCTTACAAAATAGCTAAAATCATGATCCTCGGGTCTCCAGGGGCGGACCCGGGGGGGGGGTATAGGCATGAAGCATCAGTTCACAGACTTCTTTCTTATTTCTGAAATTATATCCCATGGAAAAAGTTTTTCCCTTCTTTCAAATCAGCACTAAAGCCTTGAAATTTGTAATTTAGACTTTTGGATCCACAGGTTAATAGTCTTTATATGTAATTGTGGCCCACTTGTTTCATAATCCTAACCTTAACTTGAAATAAGACTGTTGAAAGAAAAAGAGCCTTTATCTCAGGTGAGCGCCCCAGGGCCAATGGCCCTCTTGTTTCAAAGTCTTCTCCTCCCAAACCTTAAGGCCTAGAGCTTTGATATTTAGTATAAATCATCATCTATCTACCCTCTACTAAAATACTTATATATATAGTCCAACATTTAGTCATTTGGGAATCGGTTAAACTGATATCTACATCTTTCAGTTTGGATCAGTCTACAATTTTCTTGTCTGGTAAATGAACAATTGATAATGTCAACAGAGGTATTGGTAACTCTCTGTCAGAATTATTCAAATGTGTTTTTGATTCTATATAGATATAAGATTTTCTTGCTAACTTTCAGCTTGATACTCCACTCAGGCCAGCACAGAAACTAATGCCATACATAACAGATATTGCTGCTGTTTTTCAGATATAGACCCCACTCAGGCCAGCACAGATACTGATGCCCATCCAGAGTATCTCATGCCCAAAACTCCAGACTCAGTTGAAGTTGACCTTATTAAGGTCAAGGTTAGAGAAAGTTTACTGTTTTAGATTTTAGGTTTGCTGGCCAAAGGCCAGAAGAGCTAAAGTGATGACATTTTCCTGTCCATCATCCGTTTTGCCAAGTCATATGTCGGTCCGTTAACTTTTCTTTGTTAACACTCTAGAGTCAACAGTTTCCATCAGATTCTCCTCAAACTTTCTCCAAATGATTGTACTATCATAAGAATGGTTCCTTTTGAAAATGGTTCAGGTCCGCCAAGAAACACAAGAAAAGCTGTCTAATTAGAATTTGATTAAAAAATTGTTGTTAACACTCTAGAGTCCACAGTTTTCAACTCTTCAAACTCTCTTCAAACTTTCAGAATGAAAGCTTTCAGCTTGACTGTTTTCTATTACTGTGGCCAGATCGGCATCTGCATTGTTGTATGAAAACCATTAAATCAGCTGCTGGAATTTCTATCCATGGCTTCCTATTGATTCTTTCACCTGTATGACCTTAGCTGTCAATCCAAGTCACCAGCAACATATCATAAAAAAGGGCATTATTTAATAGTAATATTCTCCCATTGATGTCATGTTACGATGACCTTCCTGAGAGAATAGTAAAACTAAATGTTCCCAGACTTGGCTTTCAATATCAAAATAATAAACGCAGTTCAAGTCTGCACATTATTTTTGACTGGTCTCAATTGAAAAGAATTGAAGATGACAAGTTGATAGAATTCCTATTTAGTTGAAATTGTTGAAAGTGAGGAAATAACTTTTGAAAAGCAAATTTATCATTTTCCAGTTTTCCAAAGTTTTTATTTTACAGAGGACTAAAAATGCAGAATTGTGTGCAAATTGATTAAAATTGTGCCCTTTGGTAAATTATTAGATGCAACAAGCAATTACTTCTTTTAACACAATGTTTTCTACCCAGAATGTTTAGTATTTCATAAACTTGAAATTATTGTCTGCAACTCCATTCAATTTGGACCAGTCTAAAATATTGTTGTATGGTAATGGATTAATGTCATTTCAGGGAACTCTTACTGCTGATGAAGAAATGGTACTCATGTCAACTTATAAGTACATAAGTGCCACTACCAATATTCATCCATGTTTGTCTGCCCTTGTTAATTATGCTCAGCCTGTAAAGTTTCAGGGATTTGATGTAGCAGAAGGTAAAACCTTAGTTTTAATATTGTTTGAAATATTACTTGCATCAAGTCGGCTGTAGGAGATAGAGACATAGTTGGCATAATGGCAGTTTGGTGTATATGCATCAGAGTTGGCCAAGACTATAACTTCTGTATCTGGTGATTGATTTTAATATGAAATTGTTTAAATGTTCTGCATCATGAGTAGACTAGATATTTGAAACAAATATTTATGTTGGCCTAAGGTCAAGGTAATACCAAAAGGTTTTTTGTCTATAACATAAGTGTTACATTTATGAATTCATTTGAAAATAGTTTGACTTAATTATTCTCTTTTATTAGTGGAAGTGGTTTTGATGCACCCACAATGTAATGATAATGGACATATTATAGAGTTACCTTGTTCCGTGTGTGAGTGAGTGCATGGATGGATGTGTTTGTGCAGGTGTTAGTGTTTGGAGAATATCTTCTACATTACAAGATGGATTTCAAATAACCTTTACAGTTGTTCCACTGAAAGAGTGCTAAGTGTTGTATGTTAAGTTCTGTTTGATACTACCAAGTTCAAGGTCACAATAGAAGGTCATGTGACCAGCAATTAAGTGGGGGCCATCATTCTGTGTCTATGATACACTTGTAGTTGAAACATTTATTCTAGTCCATGTCACATTATTGTCGACTAAGCACTTGTCCTTGGATAACACAACCTTTATAGTCTTTATGAAATTGATTTTTTACAAAAAATTTTACATTTGTATCTTTGTCAGAGATATTGTTCCGGTTGTGTATCATGAACTATTTATTATAGTAATGATAGCTTGTAGATAAATCCAAATATTCAATAATTATAGTGTAAATTATTCTTTATTCTAGTACCAACATTTAGACAACAAACTTTTAGATTAGTCCAAGTAATTTTAAGTAGCCATTTTTTTGTCTATGCAAATCTTTGTCTCTTGGGTACAAGCAATTTCTTCATTTCCACAATGTTATAAAAGCTTTTTTCTTTACAACATAAAAAGCCGGATTCTGTAGGAATGGATTAGCCTGTCGAAATACCACTAGTAAATGAATAGTGTACTGACTTGGAGTCTTGAGGGCTTGTAATCACAGTTTACTCAGATTTTGACTGTTATCAACAATGAATTATAGAAGTTCTTGTATCCAGGGCAATTTAACCCTTTCCTGTACAAACCCAGGATTTTTGGTCACTGTAATTTTATTCTTGAAAACATTTTGGAAAAAAAAGAAATTACTTGTGACAAACAATTTCTTCTTTTCCTACAATATTTACTTCCACATAGGATTGTTCATTTCACAATCAATCCAATTTTCATTGTTGTCTGCAACCTCTTTCAATTTGGACCAGTCTAAAATTTCAAAAAATGGGAAAGGGTTATGATTATCTTACAGGGCCATCATTATTATATCTTGATATTACAGGAATTACTTGGATGCATATTGATCTACTACCAGATAATCTATTTATTATTTACTTCATGGAAAAAGCTGTGGAAAAGATTGTGGAAAAATGAAGAAAATTTGCTTAAAACAAGCAATTTCTTTATTCTCTACATTATGTTCTAAAGTGAAATAGAAAGACTTTTGTTTTGCTATTGACTTGATATTGTGACCTGTATCTTCTCTCAATATGGATCAGTCTACATTTTTGCTGACTGATAATGGGATAAAGTATACTCGTCACTGTAATTGTATTGCACAGTCTATTGTTGTTTGTTGAAGACCTAGATACACATACACTCTATTATTTACCCCTGTGTGCCACATTCCATAAACTGCTTTATCCAAGTATTTCTATTTTCTCTGTATGATTGATTAACCCATTCCAATACAATCCTGCTTTTTGATGCCCAAATGAAACACCTTGGGGAAACATCATGAAAAATCATTTATCATAAGCAATTTCTTCATTTCTTACAGTTTTCTAGCCTCAAAGATATTTCAACTTAAAGAATGGTGATTTAAGCCTTTCCAGTTTTATCCCTGGTTTTTAAGTCTCCATGATTTTATAATTGAGAAAATATTGTAGAAAAAGAAGAAATTGCTTTTATCAAGTAATTTCATTTTTTTTTCACAAATTTTCTACCCTACTGAATGGTTATTTTTCAAATTAAATCGATTTTATATTTTCATCTATAAAACCTTTGAATTTAGACAGGTCTAAAATTTTGAAAAAAGAGGAAAGGAATAAGTGGATAAAGGTGACATATGACATTATTGTAAATGCCAAGCATAGGTTCCTGTCTATAACTGATGAAATTAAACAAGCACATAAAAAATTTTGACCTATCTTGAAATAAGAGACCTTACAGGAATCTCAAAGAACAATTTATTACAAGGGTATAATGACTGTTCTCTGTTGCCCATCATAGAAGTTGCAGAAAACAATTTTTAGTTGATAAAATTTTAAAAGTAATTTTTCTTTGGGGTAGTAAACATTAAATGCAATGGAGAAATTGCTTGTTACAAGCGATTTCTCTATTTTCCTCAATGTTTGTCTAAAGAAAATTCCTGAGGGCGTTCAAAGGCGGGATTGTGTTGGAAAGAGTTGTGTGTCAAAATTGAGTGAATGTTACTGATATTAGTGAAAGACTATTTCAATTGCAATCCTTATAAAAACAAACCTACCATCTGCTTGTTAACCCATTTCCTCACAATGACACTTTTTGATACCCCTTAAGAAAACACAAGTGGGAAACGTGTAAATCAATAAATTGCTTGCAACAAGCAATTTTTAGCTCACCTGAGCACAAAGTGCGAGGTGAGCTATTGTGATCGGTCGTTGTCCGTCGTCCGTCCGTCCGTCTGTCCGTCCGTCCACAATTTCTTTAAAAATCTTCTCCTCCTAAACCAGTGGGCCCATCAAGCTGAAACTTTGCAGGGATGTTCCTTGGGTGAAGTTCTTCAAAAGTTGTTAAAAGAATTTAATTCCCTCAAAAACTCTGGTTGCCGCGGCATTTGAAAATGGGAACCTTTAGTAATTCTTTAAATATCTTTAAAAATCTTCTCCTCCTAAACCAGTGGGACCATCAAGTTGAAACTTTGCAGGGATGTTCCTTGGGTGAAGTTCTTCAAAGGTTGTTAAAAGAATTTAATTCCGTCAAAAACTCTGGTTGCCGCGGCATTTGAAAATGGGAATCTTTAGTAATTCTTTTGATATCTTTAAAAATCTTCTCCTCCTAAACCAGTAGGTCAATCAAGCTGAAACTTTGTAGGGATGTTCCTTGGGTGAAGTTCTTCAAAATTTGTTAAAAGAATTTAATTCCGTGTAAAAATGTTGTAACCGCGGCATATGAAAATGGGAAATTTTAGTAATTCTTTAAATATCTTCAAAAATCTTCTCCTCCTAAACCGGTAGGCCAATCAAGCTTAAACTTTGCAGGGATGTTCCTTGGGTGAAGTTCTTCAAAAGTTGTTAAAAGAATTTAATTCCGTCTAAAACTCTGGTTGCCGCGGCATTTGAAAATGGGAATCTTTAGTAAATCTTTTAAAATCTTTAAATTCTTCTCCTCCTAAACCAGTAGGCCAATCAAACTGAAACTTTGCAGGGATGTTCCTTGGGTGAAGCTCTTCAAAGGTTGTTAAAAGAATTTAATTCCGTGAAAAAATGTTGTAACCGCGGCATATGAAAATGGGAAATTTAAGTTAATCTTCGTTGTTGGTTTTTTCATAGGCTACAAGGCCAAAGACCTTTATATTTTGTATAGAGCTTAATCATATGGTTCTCTATCAAGTTTTTAAATATTTAATCTCTGGGGTCAAAAATGGCCCTGCCCCTGAATGTCCGAAGTTTGGAAAAATGCTTAATTAGAGCAATATCAAAAGACTTCTCCTCTTAAACTATAAAGTCTAGGATATTCATATTGGGTATGTAGCATTACTAGATGGTTTGTACTATATCAAAGTTGTCCTCCCAGGGTCAAAAACGAGCCTGCACTAGAGGTCCAAAAGTTGGGAAAAACACAAAATTTGAGAATGTTAATAAAAAAAATCTTCATTTTAAGGCCGAGGGCATTTATATTTTGAGTGTAGCATAGCCTGGCTGTTATCTATCAATTTTGATTAAAACTATGCCTGTAGGTTAGAAAACACTCCTTCCCTGGGTGTCCAAAGTTTGTAAAAATGCTCAATTAGACCATGTTCAACAGTCTTCTCCTCCCAATCTACAAAGTCTAAGGCATTCATATTTGGTATATAGCATGAACAGATGGTTCTTTACCATGTTAGCTGAAATCTTAGCCATTGGATAAAATATGGCACTGCCCTATAGGTCCAAAATTTTTGGAAAACACCCAATTAGAGCAACTTTGAAAGACTTCTTCTTCTGAAATATATGGTGAATGGCATTCATATTTGGTATGTAGCATGACTAAATAATTTTGTTCTATATTATAGGAAAATATGCTCTTAGGATAAAAAACGTCTCTGCTCCTGGGGTCGAAAATTGCATAAATCGCATTGAAATAATTCTTAAATAGAAATGGAGAAATGGCTTGTCACTCCCTTGATGATAATGCTTTTTTAAACCTATTTTTCTTGAGGGTGACAAATTCTGGGATAGTTTGGTAATTGATTAATCAATAAAGCCAAAGGCATTCATTTTTTTGGAAGTATTACTGGATTGTTTTGTACAAAGCCCAAAATCTTATATTTGTTTTATTTATTTTGCTAAAGTTGTGTCTTTTTTATACAAAAAAGTACTGTAATTTGCAGATGCCTCAGGTGAGCGATTTAGGACCATCATGGTCCTCTTGTTTCTTTTTATACAATGTTTTCTACCCAGAGCATTGAAAAATCTTAAGTTTCATGAACTTTAACATGTCGTCTGGAACTCCTTTCAATTTGGATCTGTCTAAAATTTTCCATCTGGTAAAGGGTTAATACTGACTAAGACTTCACTATATATTGTTTTACAGAGCGTGGTATTCACTTTCATATGTCCTCCTTCAATGAAAACACTGGCCTACAGTATCTTAAAACACAAGCCATTGAATTTGTAAAGTATCCTTTCAGTTCTTATACACTTAATTTTGCCTCCTTCTGTTTGAGGCATATTGTTTAACCATTATCCATCTGTCTGTCCATCTTATAATTCTACAAAGACATGAAGTAAATTAAAAACCATATAGGATACAGTTGTTATGTTTGATGTATAAGTACCTTTTGTTAGTGGGAATATGCGTATAAGGTCAGATAACATAGGCATGGGTGTTTCACTAATGCATCTTATCTGAAATTTGATCATTAGGCTTATAGTTTTGTGGTATTTGAATAATTTTGTCGGTGTGATATGTTTTTTATATGCTTCCAAAGGTGGCTGTATATTGATATCATCTTCTCCATCTGTCCATCAGTTTATCCATCAATCTGGTGGTTTGTTACATTGTACGTCCACTGCTTATTAACACATCTCCTACATTTATTGACAAATTTGAATAAAATTTTCACAGAATGTTCTTAGTCACCTGACCTTGAGCATATTTTTAGGGTTTTTCCATTCTAGGCTGCGTCACAGAAAAAGGGTGTTTGATTCAAAATTTCTTGTCGTAGCAAATCGTTCTCTATGGTTTATCCATGAGTTCTTTCCCCTATACCTCTATAGCTACCTTCTTCAAAAGCAATTATGTGGTGGCGTATATTGTGACTACAGCACTCTTGTTAGTTATCCCAATACACTGCAGCTCCACTATAACGCTGTTGGTGGGGTCCAAGAAATGAAACAGCGGAAGAAGTGGAGTTATTATGCTATAATGCTGCCCCTCCCACCCCCGCCATAACTGAAATTTTCATCCCTCGGAATCGGAACTTAACACCCGATAATTCGTGATAAAATTCCTTTTACAAGTTTAATTCTATACAAGTTACTAGTCGGGAAATGAAAAACAACAACTGTAGTTACGAGATTTTAGCAGAAACCTACAAAATTCAGCGTGCGGAGAATTGAATTCTAACCTTACCTTCCCGGTCTATCAGGATTGAATAATCCGTAAATTTCTGCAGGTCTACAAATTGTGGTTCTCTTTCTCCCGATATTAAGAAGCTAGAGCTTTTACCCTAAACATGTTTTATTATTATGATAGTCATCGGCATTAATCTAATTGAATTTATTTATACTCGGACGTAAATATTTCCATCCGTAGACAAAAGGGATAAAATCTGAGTATCTCGCATAGCGGCGTCTCCTTGGAGACCTACGAGTTGTTGAACACCTGGGGTTACTGAAGCGTTCAGAAAATGTCGTGTGGATCGACCTTCGAACCTCTTTCGCGGTAATGGACTTGGTCTAATTTCTTTACCATTGTTAAAAATACGGTAACAATAAATCGACAAAGAACTCTATCTGAACCTAGTTATTTACGAATCGGGAATTTAAACCGACCAGTTGCACGTATACATGTAGGGCTAACTCTTAATCGTAAAAATGAAGGTCATAATAATGGAAAAATATCCGAGACGGTGGAATGTCTGGTTTCATAACGACAAGAGTAAAAAATTCGGTCAGCAAGAATTACACGGGGTATGCGTCTGGCACGTGTCAACTCCGGAAACTCTCCCATAAATAGCTGAACATCTGGCGGGGGCGCCTTTGATCACCTTTCCTCCCTCAGAATAAAATAAACTGTACTCGAAAAACCTTTACTTCAAATTTGTCGACGAGCTTTTTGCCGTGTGTTTGATCATACAGAATGGCATTAAATTTTCGGTTTATTGAAAGAAATTCGGAAAAATAACGGTATTTTATTTTAATCTACTTATATTATCTATCCCGTTTCAGATGAAAATCTTCCGATATTGTGACATTTACAATTAAAATTCACGTACTTCCTGTATTTAGCGAAAACGTCGGAACTACGACTGATTGTTTTCTAAGCAGATTGTTGCGTTTTTATTTTGAAGCCACAATCCTCTACGAGCTCCGCATACCAGCAAACTATGAAGTGAAATATAAATTAGGCTCAAGTCAATTTGTCTAATTTTACGGTCGCGCATTACTTTAAGAACACGTCCTTATGGGGACTGAAGAAAACTAAGAACGCCGAGAGTGAAACAGTGTGATATTTCAATCGCGTCACCTTCAAGGTTTGAAACTGAAGGATACCGAGGAGCTTGCCAATTCTCTATTGTTTTAAAAGATATCAATGACCTAAGGCATTGATCATCTCAATGTCAAACTGTAAGATCAAACCGATTTTGTAAATTAAAACACGACGCGTGTCATCAATCAAATAAGCAATTACCTCTGAACTAATGCATTAATGGCCAGGACCGTCCACATAAGGTGTTAAAAACTTACCTGGCTTCGGGTTATTATTGATTTTTATGTGCAACCCTTTTTCTTCGGACGGGTCGAAAACGGGATGAAAAATTCGCGGCCAAATCAGAATTAACGTCGTATCTCAGCATCTGCGATCCAAAATGCCCCCCCCCCCCCCCTACAAAATTTTGGGAGCCAAGCGGACCCCGCGTTATAATGGAGTCAGCGCTGTGCCGTGTAGCGTTGTAGAGGAGTTGCAGTGTATTTGTTTTGCATGCTCTTTTGAATGTCACACTCCCACTTTATGATAGATTGAATATGCAATCTACAAAGATTTGTTTTTAGCTCCTATGGCCAACAGGCTTTTGTCATGAACTTATGTGTGTTTTGCATCTTCCTGTCAGGTTTTGTTTCCAGACAAAATCTCTGAAACTGTGGCTGATTTTGATCAAATTTCACAAATTTATTCAGCTTGAAGACAATTTTTGTTTTTGTTGTTCAAAGTGCTCAGGGTGAGCCTATTGCAATTGTCCAATGTCATGCAGTACCATAGTGTGTTTTCATTATTTGTCATCATCATAATGTGCCTGTCAACAATTTCGTTAAAAGTTTTCTCCTCAAGCAGTGAGCCAACCTAAATGAAACAAAGCAGGTATGTTTCTTAGGTGAAGCTCTTCTAAAATTTTCAAATAATTGAAATCCACCCTCAACTCTGGTTGCCACAAATTCTGGTTTCAAATAATTGAAATCCACCCTCAACTCTGGTTACCACAGTAATGATAGAGAGCTTTGATATGCAGCACTTCTTAGGGTACCTCTGTCAATTTTGTTCATAGGATGCTCTTAGGCAATATTTCAGCCCTGTCAGGATGCATCCTGTTTTACCTTGAAACAAGGGAAGAAATCTTCAAAAATCTTCTGTGATAGCAGAAAGCTTAGAGTATTGATACTTGATATTCAGCATCCTTTACTGTGGACCTCTTCCCTTGAAACCAAAAATTTTTAAACATTGGTATTTGGTATGTAGCATCCTTCAGTAGACCTATTTAAAGGATGTGATGCCCCAGGTGTTGTATTCTGGTTCTTCCCAGGGTCACCCTACTTTAGCATGAAAAAAAAAAGTAAGTTTTAAAATATTCTTCTCCAAAATTAGAAAGCTGAGATCACTTATATTTGGTATGATAAATCAACTAATAAATTCTGTTTGATTTGTCCATGTGACGCCCATTTAGGTTATTTTTGAGCTTTGCCTGGGCCCTCCATGTATACATAGAAATCTTGGAGCAAAATCTTTGAAAAAATTCTCCAAAACAGTAAGCCCTAGAGTATTGGTATTTGGTTTGTAGAAAGATCTCTTTTAAATTAGTTCATATGATGGTACTAGGGTTATATTTGGGATCTTCTAGATACATCTTAACTTATGATACAGAAACAAAGAAGAAAATTTTGTTAAAAATCTTCTAATGACAAATAATAAGCCATTACCAGAAGGTAAAATTTTAGAATGGTCCAACTTGAAAGAAGTTGCAGACAATAATTTAAAGTTTTTTGTTAGAAAAAATTTCATGAAATGAATAAATTGCTTGTTAAAATCAATTTCTTCATTTTCTACAATGTTTTCCTAACTCTGTTATCTTGAGGGGCTTCAGAAAGCATCATTGTGTGGTAATGTGTTAAAGGTTTCATATAGTACATAAAGTATCATCTGGTGGCTCTCTTCAAAATTGTCCATAGTTAAATTTTTCCAAGCTTTCATGCAGGTGAGCAGTTGAGCACCAGTGGCCTCTTGTTTCTTAACCTTATTCATTCCTTGACAATATATTTTAAAAAGCAATTGGTGATTATATTGTTTGGCATTCTAAAACTTTTTATATGTCTGATTGGAAATGACAGTTGTAGGTGCACTGGCACAAAAATTAAAAATTTACTTACAATGGAGAATTTCATATACAGTGTATACATATACCACCCCTGCAATAAGGGGACACCACTATCATGACCATTTTTTGACAGAAAAGATTTTTGTTTCCATGGTCACACACAACTGTAAAACAGGTACCCTGCTACTCAGAATTATGACCACGACTTCATTCAGTACAAACTCATGTAAAACACTATTTTGAATCCCACCCAAAAAGACCAGTAACTTCACATCTCCCAATTGAACCATCACAATTTGAAGCATGAAAAGTGTGACACTAATTGGTAGAAATGCATTGACAATCTCATTATTGGATGTTTGAATATGGAATAGGAATCCTATTGAATTGTACGTTAATTTTGATTAACTCATCCCTACACAATTACGCTTTTTGATGCCCCTCAAAAAAACAATTGTGAAAATATAGTGTAAAATGTAAAAATTGCTTGCAACAAGCAATTTCTCAATTTTTCAAAATATTTTCGACCCAAAAAGTTGAAACATGTAAAATATCATAAACTTCAACATGTTGTCTTGACTCCTTACAATTTAGAACAGTCTAAAATTTTGCTGAATGGTATTGGTAACTAATTTGAAATGGTTGATTGTCTTTAGTTATTACCATCCTTAATAATTTGTTACAGGATATGACTTGGTTGAAAATCAAAGTCAAAAGTAATTTTAGGCAATTATTTGTGGATTGTTTACTGTATACTGACTGCTGTTAATGAATTGAAATTATTTACTAACTAATTGATGTTTGTTACTAGTATTATGAAATATTTTTGGTCACAGAAACTATTAATTTATCTGCATTTGGAAATTGCCTTATAGTATTTATCCAACTAAACATAGAAAGTAGGACTACCCCACTAATATTACCATTTTTAAAAAGGTACCATGCGTGAAAGTAACAGAGGTTTTACTGTATTTTACAAGCATGCTTTGTTGTGATTCTGTTGTTTTGTATCTTTATTAAAAGAAATGCTCAAGTGAAATTTTGTATTGGTAAAATAGTTTTGAGATTGTGTTTTAAATAAAGTTTAATTTTCTTTGGTACAGCTAGAAACATCCATTACCATATGTCATCTTTCAATGAACGAAGTGCCTTGAACATCCTTGCAAACTTGTGCATAGACCTTGTTAAATATCCTTGATAGAAAAGCATGTAGTTATAAATCTGCATTGTATGTTATAGAAAACATTCAAGAAAAATATTCTCAAACAGTATTTCCAAAATAAAAATCTTAAAATTAGTTACAATAAAGAAAAATACAACCCTTGTCCATACTGACCTCTGAATATTCTTTTAGTACCGAGGCCGTATATTCATAAAGATTAGCTTGTATTTTCATGCCCTTGATCTGTACCTCTGCTGCTTCTTTATCAACTTTCTCATCAGAATGGTGGTTAATATTAAAGGAATGTTATGCTTTACCTACAAAAGTTTCTAGTAAAATATATACATTCCACATAGACAAAATTGGACACAACAGTAAAGATAATCTGCAACTGATAGTGTCAAATATGGCTCCATTTAACCCTTTCCTGGACAATCACTGCTTTTTACATCCCTGTGACTTTATACTTGAGAAAACATTGTGGGAAAAGAAGAAATTGCTTGTGACAAGCAATTTCTTCTTTTTCCACAATATTTTCTACTCTACTTAATGGCTATTTTTCAAACAAAATCCACTTTAAATTTTCGTCTGCAAAACCTTTGAATTTGGATGGGTCTAAACTTTTGAAAAACAGGAAAGGGTTAAGGCAGTCAAAGATGACATCATTTTCGTTTGGTTGATGACATCATAATGCAAATAACATAATCAAAATGGTAAAGGAGAAGTGAAATACTTGAAGAAATATAGATTTTAGCTCAACTGGCTGAAAGCCATTGAGCTATAGTCATGGCATTGTGTCCATAGGGTGTCCTAATTTTACTTTATTTTACTTTAAGAATCTTCTCCTCAGAAATTACTGAACAGAATTCAACCAAATTTCACAAAAATGATCCTTTACTGACGGTTTATCAGATACCTTCAATTTAGATCAGATGAAAACCATGGCTATGAATTGGCAGGGCATATTTCCATATATGTTGAACGCTTTGAAATTCTTCTGATGAGAAATAAATGGATTGATTTCAACCAGATTACACAGAAATCCCTTGGTGACCATTTATCAGATTCCTTCAAACTTTAAGAATATAGATTAGATGAAAACCATGGCTTTAACCCATTCCCACAAAATACCTCCTTTTTAAGCCAACAAGAAAAAAATTTAGAAAACATTGAGGAAAATGAAGAAATTGCTTGTATTGATCAATTTCTTTATTATCCCCTTTTTTTTTATCAAGAAACACAAAAAACATTTAGAATTCAATCAACTTGAATTTGCCGTCTGCAGCTTTTTTGAATTTGGATCAGTCTAAAATTTTGTTGCGTGGGAATGGATTAATAGGCAGGGCTCATTTCCGTTTATCGTAAAATCTTTTAAAATCTTCTCCCCAGAAACATGGTGATGGATTTCAACTAATTTTTACAGGAATGATCCTTGGGTGACTCTCTATCAAATTCCTTTAAAGTATATTGATCCTATTAAAATATGGCTGTAATGGGGGGGGGGGCTTATTTCCATAAATGGTGAAAGCTTTGGAAATCTTTTTCTCAGAAACCAGTTGATGGAATTCAACCAAATTTCACAGGAATCGTTCTTTGGTGACTTTTAAATAATCTGAAAAGAATAATTCTAATTTTATGAAAAATATGACTCATATGTGGGGCTCTTTCCATATATGGTATATAGTGAAATCTTAAAAAATCTTTTTTTTTCCCTCAAAAATCAGATTTCTTCAATGAATTTGAGTGAATGAAAAACATGACTTTAATGGGTGGGGCTTATGTCCATATATTATGTTGTATGATTAAAAAACTTTAAAAATCATCTCAGAAATCTATTGATGAATTTTAACAAAATTTTACAGGTATGATCCTTTGTCAGATTCCTTGATTTATTCAGTTGAAAAACATTGCGTTTATGGTTTTTGTTTATGTACATTTATGGTATGCAGTGAAAATTTTGTTCATACCTTCTATCTGACTTAACCCTTCTGTTTTATGAAATTTTAGACTTGTCCAATTTGAAAGAGGTCGCAGACGATAATTTCAAGTAAACTTCTTTGACTATTCTACTATCCTAAAGGGTAGAAAACTTTGTAGGAAAGAAAGAAATTGATTTCTCAAGTTTAAATCATATGGACGTAAAAATCAAGGATTGTACAGAAAAGGGTTAAGTAAATGAATTTTATAACTTGACTTTTGTAAAATATTTGAAAATAAAAATGCTTCTCTAGAAATATTTTAAAGAATTCAGTAAGAAGATTAATTTTGTTTGCAAGACATGTGGAATGTTATTCAGTTTTTATTGAATTCCTGAAAACACCATTTGCTTAATCAGTACATCCAGGCCTGTGGAGGGATACAGGTGCTTAAGCGTCTCTTGTTTAACAAAACCAATAGCCTTGTTATAGTCTGCGTTACTGTTGTTGTCATCATTATATTACAAAAATTTGACATGTATAATATCTCTGGAATTACTGAAGGCATTTATTTGAAACTTAAAATTTTTGTTAGATGTCAAAAGAGGAACATAAACTGACAAGATATGTAACTAAATGCATTTTTGTAAGAACTATGCCCCCTTTTTCAATTTAGATTTTTATTCACTATACAGCACCCAACAGCAGATTGTGGGCACCAAAGGCCTTGCTCTTTTTAACCCTTTATGACTTTTACAATTTATTTAGATATGACTGTTAAATCGGGACATTGGTTAAATATTGAGTCATCAGTTATCCTATAGATAGAAGGAATAGTGTGCATGTTAGTATAATTTGTATCCAAATCGTTCTGTCAGTCCATATAGCCAATATAAGCTATACTAACTCAAAGTTTATTTTCCACAATCTAACTTACAAAAACACCAGCATAATCCCTCTTTTTGCCCCTCAAGAAAAAAAATTGGAAAAAATCATGTAATTTAAGAAATTGCTTCTAACCAGCAATTTCTTCAATGCCCACAATGTTTTCTACCAAGACAGACAAAGATTTATATATTCATCAACCTGAAATTGTGAACTGCAACTTCTTTCATTGATTACTCGTCGAAAATATTATTGTCTGGTTATGGATAGGCAAGACCTTGCTCTTTTCATGTAGCTTTGATGTATGTGTGTGAGCCAGTGTGTGTTGAGTGTCATTCCTACATTCATTGGTACATTTTGTTAACCCTTGTCATGCTGATCCAGGAATATTCCTGCTTTGGCAGGTGGCATAAACAAAGATCAGCCAGCACATATGTGTAGCCTGATCTTTGTCTATGCCCCCTGCTTGTCCTCTTTCAGCAAGAGTTGTTTATAAAATCATTTTCCAAACTAAGTATCGACTCTGACAACCAGACATTTGATTGATTGCTTGAATGGGGTTTAACGCCACTTTTAAGGGTATTTAAGTCATATCGCAGCGGCTGGAGCACTTAAGAATGGACTCCTAGTATTTCTCACACCAGTACTACCACTTCCTAGCCTCCAGCTGCTATCCCACTTAGGTTTACGATTATCTACCCATTGTTGAGAAACAAATGTCGGAAAGGATATTTGCTGCTGCCAAGGATGGAACCCATGACATCTCATGATTGAAGATTATGAGTCTGACGCGCTACATGCTGCGCTATGATTGAGGCTGACAACCAGACGTACATTACATACAGTGTATTTCTGAACTAGGATGATTTTATTCAGCATTACAAGGGTTAATCATTTGATATATTTGTCCTAAACTATTAGTAAATTACTAAGCATGATTTTCATACAGGTTGGTTTAAGGCCATGTTGACACTTGATAAGAACATGGATATATCTTTTTGTTAAGATTAACTTTGATCTTGACATTTTTCTATAACTTCAATTCTATTTAATCCGTTACTACACAACAAAATTTGAGACTGGTCTAAACTGAAAGGAGTTGCAGATGACATGTTAGATTTGGTGAAATCTTCAATTTTGTACATGTATTGGAAAGGGTATAGAATACTATGGGAACAGAAGAAAATGCTGGCAATCAGTATTTTCTTCTTCTACAATGTTTTGCTTAGTTATTATGCTTCTGTGCGTAAAAATGCAGGATTCTTTTGTGATATTTTTAGTTATGTTGGGATGATATAAAAATACATTGATAGGCATTCTTTTGATTACAAGGTCAATATCATCTGACAAAGTCAAGGTCATTTGACAAGGGCATGTTTAAATAAATGGCTTTATTGAGACAATGTGTTCTGTTTTATGTAATTGTCCTTGTTTTTGTGTTCTTGTTTTTTGTGTTTTGTTCATGAGAATAGTGGGACAACATACATGTCATTGAAGGCAACATAAAAGGACAGGATGATCATTTTGTGTTCTTAGTATCATCATTCGTTTGTTTGAAGTTTTGTGTCTTTTTACCTCTGTTTGAATCTGTTTCCAAACTTAACATTATGTTCAGTATTTATAAATGTCTAAATGACCCTCAGCTGTGCTGCAAAACCCCATGCATACATTGGTAAAGATAGAGGTAAATTATGTTAGAAATTATTTACATGAAATTAAGTTCCTTGACTCTTTATCAGTTATAATAAGCGTCAAATGAGTCGAATCTATCCAAAGGGCGGTAGAGTTGATTCCAGTAACTATATGCCTCAGATCTTCTGGAATGCTGGATGCCAAATGGTAGCACTCAACTTTCAAACTCCAGATCTGGCCATGCAGTTGAATCAGGGAAAATTTGAATATAATGGGAATTGTGGGTAAGTTTAAATCTCATTTTGAGAATATGAGTTCTTCTAGAGTAAGTCATGAAATGGCCATTTTATTAACAGAATTCTTCCAGAAGTGATAGTATATCCTGTTAACAAGTAGAGTGATTCATTATCCATTCCCACATGGAGATGGTTTTGGAAGCCCTATAACAAAACAATTTGGAGAACATAGTGTAAAATGAAGAAATTGCTTGTAAGAAGCAGTTTCTACATTTTGCATAATGTTTTCTATCCAGAAACTTGAAAAATCTGAAATTCCACAAACTTTAAATTGTCGTCTGCAGCTCCTTCGATTTGGACCATTCTTAATTTTTGTTGTTTGGGAATGGTTTAAGCATACATTTCTCCAGAGGCTTATAGGGAGATTAGAAAATTTTGGTAGGGAGATTGGGGTCCCAAATAGGGAGATTTAGTGCGCCTTGAGAGTTACTTAAAATGTCACAATCTTCCCATTTTCTTGCATTTTTAATAAGTCAGGGTAGTTATGAAAGATACCTTCCATTTTTAGCTCCCCTGAGCACAAAGTGCTCTGGGGGAGCTATTGTGATCCGTCGTCATCCGTCCGTCCGTCCATTCACCATTGTAAGAAAATCTTCACCTCCTAAACTAACCATGGAATTTCAACAAAACTTCACAGAAATGATCCTTAGGTCATGCTCTTTCAAAATACTTCAAAGAATTGAAATCCATGAAGAACTCTGATTGCCATGGCAACGGAGTGAAAAAACTTAAAAAATCTTCTTGTCCCAAACCATAATGCCTAGAGCTTTGATATTTGGTATACATCATCATCTATTGACCCTCTACCAAAATACTTCAAAGAATTACTGTATTCTGAATCTTAGCCTTTTCTTTGTGATCCCTGATTTTACATAGAAATAAAGGAGGAAATCTTTAAAAAATCTTCTTGTCCCAAACCATAAGGCCTAGAGCTTTGATATTTGGTATACATCATCATCTATTGACCCTCTACCAAAATACTTCAAAGAATTACTGTATTCTGAAAATTAGCCTTTTTCTTAATGATCCCTGATTTTACATAGAAATAAAGGAGGAAATCTTTAAAAATCTTCTTCTCCCAAACCATTAGGCCTAGAGCTTTGATATTTAGTACAAATCATCATCTGTTGACCCTCTACCAAAATACTTCAAAGAATTACTGTATTCTGAAAATTAGCCTTTTTCTTAATGATCCCTGATTTTACATAGAAATAAAGGAGGAAATCTTTAAAAATCTTCTTCTCCCAAACCATTAGGCCTAGAGCTTTGATATTTAGTACAAATCATCATCTGTTGACCCTCTACCAAAATACTTCAAAGAATTACTGTACTCTGAATCTTAAGTCATTTCTTAGTGATCCCTGATTTTACATAGAAATAAAGAAGGAAATCTTTTGAAATCTTCTTCTCCCAAACCATAAGGCCTAGAACTTTGATATTTAGTACAAATCATCATCTATTGACCGTCTACCAAAATACATCAAAGAATTACCGTATTCTGAAAATTAGCCCTCTTCTGGGCGATCCCTGATTTTACACAGAAATAAAGAATGAAATCTTTAAAAATCTTCTACCCCAAACCACAAGGCCTAGAGCTTTGATGTTTTGTACATATTATAATATATTGACCGTCTACCAAAATACTTCAAAGAATGATCATACTCTGAAAATTAGCCCTTTTCTGTGCGATTCCTGATTTTACAAAGGAATAAAGAAGGAAATCTTTGAAAATCTTCTTCTCCCAAACCATAAAGCCTAGAGCTTTGATTTTTGGTACATATCATCAGCCATTGACCCACTACCAAATTACTTAAAAAATCAGCCCTTTTCTGTGCATTCCCTAATTTTAGTTAGGAATAAATAATGATATCTTTGAAAACCTTCTTCTTCTAAACCATTAGGCTTACAGCTTTTATACTTGGTATGTATTGATGTCTGTACTTCAAAGCATTACCATATTCAGGAAATTAGTGCTATATGGTGGGATCATCAATATACCTAGGATTAAAAGAGAAATCTGTAAACATCTTCTCCAAAATAATTAGACAGATGGATTTGCCATTTTGTTTATATCATAAAGCCATGAACCATCATACTCAGGGGAGCGATTTAGGACCATCATGGTCCTCTTGTATAGATTGAGTTATTGACTTTTGAGAGGGGGGTGGGGGCAAAATTTGGGTAAAAGTACATAGCTAAATCTCATAATGAGAATGAAAACGAGCTTGGTAGTTTATTTTAAAAACATTAACTTTAGTCTATCTTTTAGCATCCAAGACGGGCATGCTAGAATTCATTTTCGCTGGACAAACTAACTTCCTAACTACAGTATTTACATACTATATTTTGGTCACACATCAAACAAGTGAATGAATCTTAAGCATAAAATGATAATGTAATGTTCGCTCTTGGCTGTAGTTACGATGTATGTTATCGAATTATTTTGACTACTTTCACTTTCAACAAACATTTATTGCTCAAGCCCAACAAAAAGATGTTTGTTTTAATCTTCTTTCGTGACTTTGATTTTTAAATTGGATACGGCGTCTCTAAAATCAGAGACATAGCATCCTCGGATTGAAGATAGAATATTTCAGACATCATCAGAGTGTACTTCTTATTTTTGAAGTCAGAGTAGGAATGATACCATTTAGCTCTTGTTCCTCAGAAATACTGTCCCCGAAAAACCAATGTTTCCTGTGAAGATTTCTATAATTCATTTTTCTAAGTTTTGTTACTCTTACTTTTATGTCATGATTTCAGAGGGGAATGTAATCTTTCTGAGTGGGAAAATTTTATATGGGCTGGTATACGTAGTAAAATTGGGTAATGGTAGATCTTGGCTTTCATCCAAATCTTTGAGACGGTCGAGACGAACATATTGGTTACTGGTAACACCTGGACTTATTCCAGAGTACTATTTGGCATGCTGACACCGGGTCTGAACCCCTTTGCAGGTCCCACAACCACTTTCTTTTATAATACCCTTTCCTGTACAAACCCTGGATATTACATCACTGGGATATTATACTTTGATAAAACATTGTGGTAAAAGAAGAAATTGCTTGTTACAAGCAAATTCTCCTTTTCCCACAATATTTTCTACAAAACAGGATGGATTAATTTCAAGTTGCACACAATCTTTAATATTGTCCAACCTATTTCAATTTTGACCCATCTAAAATTTAAGAAAAAACAGAATAGGTTTTTACTAATTAATTAGAAAATATCTTTTTACAAATTTATCAAATAACATGTCTAATTCGCAACATTGAGCTATTAAAAGGATCAAAGACCTAAATTAGGTATTAGGTATCTGACCATTTTTAGTCATGTGATGTATACATAGGCAGCAAGGTTTATTAACCGGTCAAGAAATAGACCCTCCCTTCACCATTTATCTCGAATTGATTATGTGTTGAGATGAAATGATCAATTTCACTTTAATAAATTCATATTGTGACTGCTTTGCTATAAGTATTCAGAAAAATATTTCACATACCTAAAGGGTATTTACCACCAATGAAAACATGAATTACATGCGTAATCTACTTGTTGAAAAAAAAGACCTTGTCGATATGGGCTGAACTCTTAATTCAAAATTTTATTTTATAAGCTGTAATGCCATATGCAGCATGTTTTCATGATGACAATCAAAAGAATTAATTTTTGTAATAATTTAAAATGCTAGAGGCTTTAAGAGTATTGAGTTCACACATAATTTATTGTCTCTTAGGAAACCTCTTAAATATTAAGACAGATTGACCATTTAAATGACTACTTTCAGGTATTTGTTGAAGCCAGACTTTATGAGACGTCCAGACAGAATGTTTGATCCATTCTCTGAAAGTCCCATATCAGGTGTGATAGCAGCTTGCTGTACTGTACAGGTCAGTTTCAAATTCTTCTCTTAACCCATTCCCACTCAATCCCTCGTTTTTACGCCCCTCAATATAACGGCTTTTGAAAACATTGTGGAAAATGAAGAAATTGCTTGTTACAAGCAATTTCTTCATTATCCACAACGTTTTCTATCCAAAAAGTCAAAGAAAATTTAAATTCCACCAACTTGAAAATATCGTCTGCAGCTCTTTTCAATTTGGACCCCAGTCTAAAATTTTGTTGAGTTGGAATGGGTTAAAGGACTGATATCCAAAATCTTTCGTTATTTAAGATCTGTCATACAAAAAGGTGCATATTACTAACCCATTCCCTCGAAATTTGGCATATTCATATCCCTAAAGAATTGTATTGAGGAAACACTGTGTAAGTAGCAATTTCTACTTTTCTCACAATCTTTTCTACCATATGTGGCTCTAATGTTTATGCCCCTGCCATGTAATGTTGATGGGGCATGTAGAGTTACCTTGTTTGGTCTATGAGTATGTTGGTCAGTGGGTTAGTGTGTGTGTCTCTAGCTCATTGTAGATCATATCTTAAATTAATTGATGGATTTCACAGCACTCCTTAATCCATTCCAATACAAATTTTTTTTAGACTGGTCCAAATGATAAGTAGCTGCAGATGATAATTTCAAGTTGATGGAAATGTAAATTTTTTTTGTCCTTTTGCGATAGAAAACATTGTGGATAACGAAGAAACTGCTTGATACACAATGCTTTCCAAAGCTTATTTCTTGAGGGGCATAGAAGGAGGGATTGTGTTGGAATGGTTTAACCCTTTACTGTTTTTCAAAATTTTGGTGAAATTCAAAGAGATAGCAGACATTACAAAGTAAGTTTAATTAAAAAAGTAACCATTCTATATGCTTGAAAATATTGGGAGAAAAGAAGAAATTGCTTGTGACAAGCAATTTCTTCTTTTTCCACAATGTTTTCTCTAGTATAATATCACAGGGACGTTAAAATCAGGGACTGCATGGGAAAGGGTTAAGAGTGCTTGTCTCATGTGTAAAGTTCTGTTGGTTACTCTTAAGTTCACGGTCACAAGGTCTGTAAAACAAGTATTTGAAAATGATTCAGATAATATGTGTTCATTTTAATAAGAATGAATGTATGGTAAGGTAGAATGATAATCTTACTGCAGAAAATCTGTCAAAAGCCAGTTAGCCTGTGCTATCATGGCCACCACACCCACCCCCTCCACATCTACAATGTAGATGGAAAAAAATTTAGTATTGGTTTCACTATGTTGGTCTGTTCATCCATTCTTCTCATCCTCCTACTCAAGAACGATTTGACCTTTAACAAGGAACTTTTGCTCACAAAAGCAGTTGGCATACTTTAATTTGGTCACTCACCCAGGTCAAAGTTAAAGTTCACATTAGAACTTTGAAAGTCAGTTCCAGTCTCTTACTCAAAAGCACTTTGAAACTTTAACTTATTACATGACAGTAGAATATTAGACTGGTCCATATTCTAACAAGTTGCAGAAGACAATTCCTAGTTGAAAAATGTTTGAAAATATTTCTGGGTAAATAACATAGTGGAAAATGATAAAATTGCTTGTTTGGCATATTGTTAGGGGGATGATGCCATTTTAGGCTGTGTCACAGAAAAAGGAGGCTTAGTTCAAAGTTTCTTAGTAGTATATTTATGGACAAATTTGAATGAAATTTTCATGGAATGTTCCTAGTCACCTGACCATGCACATATTGTTTGGATGTTGCCATTTTATGGTGTGTCACAGAAAAGCTGTTGCCATTTTAGGTTGTATCACAGAAAAAGGGGCTTAATGCATAATTGTTTGTCTTGGCTAGTTGTTTTCCATGGTGTATCCATGATTTCTAAGCAACATCTCAACAGGTTGCGGTGATAGAGCAGCGGTAGTGTGTAAGAATCCTTGTCATGGGGTACTGGATTTGATCCCCTTGCACAGCAAATATTCTTACCGACATTTTTCTTCAACCAATTGGTAGATAATCACCAAACAAAATGCGATTAGCAGCTGGCGACTCGGAAATGATGTAGAGGTAGTACTGGTGTGGGAAATACCAGGAATCCATAGTCATGTACTACACCCGATAGGATATGACTGATATACTGTTAAACTGGCATTGAACCCCATTCAATCAATCTACATCAACAACTACCTTCTTAAAAAGGAAATAATGTGGTGGCGTAAAACCATGGCGCTCTTGTTAGGCTTTTTATATTATTTATATTTAATCTGATCTTGTGTTTAGTATACAAATGCTTAATGTATGAAAAGCACAGATCATTGTCTTAATCAAAACAATGACATTGTATTATGAGTGTTTCTGAGTGTTTCTGCCAATTTCTAGTTAATACAAAAACATGAAATTTTATATAATTGATAGATTTGTATAATTTGTTTAGGTAATATCGGGCCAATTTGTATCTGACAAGAAAATTGGAACATATGTAGAAGTGGATATGTATGGGTTGCGGCCAGATACTATACGTAAAGAATTTAGAACTAGAGTTGTACCAGCAAATGGATTAAATCCTGTTTATAACACAGAGGAATTTGTTTTTAGAAAGGTATGTACCTTGTAGATCTTGTGATGATTATTGAAACATAAAAAAGGTATCTTTTACTCTTTGTTTATCTTCCATAAAGACTTTTTGACTTTGATGTATTGTGATCACTTTTTGTCTGGCATCTGGCCTTCGTGCATTGTCCGTCAACAATTTCTTTAAAGAACATCACCTCCCAAACCACTGAGCCAATTTGAACCAAATTTGGCAGAAATGTTCCTTAGGTGGTCCCTTTTAACCATAACCAAACTTGATTATTGTAAAACAGTGTAAACTTTGAAATGCTTCTCCACAACTATTCAAAGATTTCGTGACCAGATTTATTTGCCAGGTATATGGCAAAGACAATTCAGTTCATACTGAATTCCTGAAAATACCATTTGCTTCATCAGTACATTCAGTTAAATTACTTCTCCTAAACCATTGAGCCCATATGAACCAAATTTTGGAAAAATGTTCCTTAGTAGGTCCCCTTTAAAAATAGGTTAAAGATTTGAAATCCCCTAAAAACTCTGGTTGCCATGGCAATAATCTTCAAAAATCTTCTCCTGACCCAGAAGGTGTAGAGCCTTGATATTTTGCATGAAGCATCAGTTTATTGACTTCTTTCTTACTTCTGAAATTATAACCCATGGATGAAGAGGGAGAAAAAATGTTCTCCTCCTTTCAAATTAGACCTAAAGTCATGGAATTTGCCATTTAGACTTTGGGATCCCAAGGTACAGAGCCTATATATGTATAAAGTACTGCCAACTGTATCACAGTCTTGTCCTTAACATAAAATTAGACTGTTTAAAGAAAAAGAGCCTTTATCTCAAGGAGTGCCCCAGGTCCAATGTCCCTCTTGTTTACTTGTCCTTAACCCTTGTCATGCTGAACTAAGAATATTCAGGCTGATCTTAGTCTATACCTCCTGCTTGTATTTTTGTTTATGAAGTTGATTTCTAAAAAAAAATATTGATTTTGAACAACAAGTTCTATCAGTGCTTTCAGCCCTTTGATTTGACATCAATTCAGTAAGGTAATTTATACAGCATGACCAGGGTTAATATAAGATTTAGGTAATATGGTTGATGCCCTCTGTCAAAATATTTCATTCTAGACTACATGTACATATTTCATAGACAGTAAAGGACATTGAAATGGTAAGTTTTAAAGTGTGAGCCAATTTAAACTCAACTTGCCAAAGGCCAGCAGGTTTTGTTACCAGGACTGTAGTCATAGCTTTGTGTTCATTGTGAGTTTGTGCCAATTTATCTATAAACTTTTTCTTTAACCCATTACCAGACGGCAAATTTTTAGACCGGTCCAAATTGGAAGGAGTTGCAGATGACAATTAAAAGTTTATGAAATTTCGGATTTTTTCTGGGTATAAAACATTGTGGAAAATGAAGAAATTGCTTGTTACAAGCAATTTCTTCATTTTCATACGCCTGTGGAAGACGGGACGTATTATGGGATCACTCCTGGTGTCCGGGTGTCCGGTTGTCCGGGCGGTGTCCACTTATTTGTCCGGAGCATAACTCTGTCACCCTAAGTCCGATTGACTTTGAACTTGGCAGTTATATTCTTCTAATCAATACGAAGTGCGGTGCTCAATAACCATAACTCTACCTGGCCTATTTTTTGAGTAATTGCCCTTTGTTGTTTTTCATACTTGAATCTTGTCCAGAGTATATCTCTAAAAGTATTATAGCTAGGATCATGATACTTCATGGGTGTATAGATCTCACCAAGGGGGAGTGCAGTGCACAAGAACCATAACTCTACCTGGCCTATTTTTTGAGTAATTGCCCTTTGTTGTTTTTCATACTTGAATCTTGTCCAGAGTATATCTCTAAAAGTATTATAGCTAGGATCATGATACTTCATGGGTGTATAGATCTCACCAAGGGGGAGTGCAGTGCACAAGAACCATAACTCTACCTGGCCTATTTTTTGAGTTATTGCCCTTTGTTGTTTTTCATACTTGAATCTTGTCCGAAGTATATCTCTAAAAGTATAAGAGCTAGAATCATGAAATTTCATGGATGGATAGAGCTCACCAAATGGGAGTGCAGTGTACAAGAACCATAACTCTACCTAGCCTATTTTTTGAGTTATTGCCCTTTGTTGTTTTTTATACTTTAACCTTGTCCAGAGTATATCTCTAAAAGTATAATAGCTAGAATCATGAAATTACATGGATGGATAGAGCTCACCAAGTGGGAGTGCATTGTACAAGAACCATAACTCTACCTATCCAATGTTTTGAGTTATTGCCCTTTGTTGTTTTTTATAATTGAATCTTGTCCAGAGTATATCTCTAAAAGTATAATAGCTAGAATCATGAAATTACATAGATGGATAGAGCTCACAAAGTGGGAGTGCATTGTACAAGAACCATAACTCTTCCTAGCCAATTTTTTTAGTTATTGCCCTTTGTTGTTTTTCATACTTGTATCTTGTCCGGAGTATATCTCTAAAAGTATTATAGCTAGGATCATGATACTTCATGGGTGTATAGATCTCACCTAGGGGGAGTGCAGTGCACAAGTACCATAACTCTACCTTGCCTATTTATTGAGTTATTGCCCATTGTTGTTTTTCATATTTGAATCTTGTCCGGAGTATATCTCTAAAAGTAAAATAGCTAGAATCATGAAATTTCATGGATGGATAGAGCTCACCAAGATGGAGTGCAGTGTACCAGAACAATAACTCTTACTAGCCTTTTTTTTATACGCCCGTCTAAGACGTGACCTATTATGGGATCACCGATGGTGTCCGGGTGTCCGGGCATCCGGTTGTCCGGGCGGTGTCCACTTCTTTGTCCGGAGCATAACTCTGTCACCATAAGTCAGATTGACTTTAAACTTGGCAGTTATATTTTTCTCATCAATACGGAGTGCAGTGCTCAATAACCATAACTCTACCTGGCCTATTTTTTGAGTTATTGCCCTTTGTTGTTTTTCATACTTGAATCTTGTCCGGAGTATATCTCTAAAAGTAAAATAGCTAGAATCATGAAATTTCATGGATGGATAGAGCTCACCAAGATGGAGTGCAGTGTACAAGAACCATAACTCTACCTGGCCTATTTTTTTAGTTATTGCCCTTTGTTGTTTTTCATACTTGAATCTCCTGAGTATATCTCTAAAAGTATAATAGTTAGAATCATGAAATTTCATGGATGAATAGAGCTCACCAAACGGGAGTGCAGTATATAAGAACCATAACTCTACCTAGCCTATTTTTTGAGTTATTGCCCTTTGTTGTTTTTTATACTTGAATCTTGTCGGAAGTGTATCTCTAAAAGTATAATAGCTAGAATCATGAAATTACATGGATGGATAGAGCTCACCAAGTGGGAGTGCAGTGTACAAGAACCATAACTCTACCTAGCCAATTTTTTTAGTAATTGCCCTATGTTGTTTTTTATACTTGAATCTTGTCAAGAGTATATCTCTTAAAGTCTAATAGCTAGAATCATGAAATTACATGGATGGATAGAGCTCACCAAGTGGGATTGCAGTGTACAAGAACCATAACTCTACCTAGCCAATTTTTTGAGTTATTGCCCTTTGTTGTTTTTCATACTTGAATCTTGTCCAGAGTATATCTCTAAAAGTATAATAGGTAGAATCATGAAATTTCATGGATGAATAGAGCTCACCAAATGGGAGTGCATTGTACAAGAACCATAACTCTACCTAGCCTATTTTTTGAGTTATTGCCCTTTGTTGTTTTTTATACTTGAATCTTGTCCGAAGTATATCTCTAAAAGTATAATAGCTAGAGTAGCCGCCGTCATAGCGCAGTTGGTAGCGCGTCGGACTCTCAATCTAGAGGTCCCGGGTTCGATCCCCGACGGCGGCACTCATCCTTTCCGACTATTTGTCTCTCACCAATGGGTCGATAATCGTAGACCTATGTGGGATAGCAGCTGGAGGCTAGGAAAGGATGTAATGGTAGTACTGGTGTGAGAAATACCAGGATTCCGTTGTTAGGTGCTCCAGCCGCCGCGATATAACTGAAAGATTGTTGAAAGCGGCGTAAAACCCCATTCAAACAAACAAAAATAATAGCTAGAATCATGAAATTACATGGATGGATAGAGCTCAACATGTGGGAGTGCAGTGTACAAGAACCATAACTCTACCTAGCCTATTTATTGAGTCATTGCCCATTGTTGTTTTTTATACTTGATTCTTGTCCAGAGTATATCTCTTAAAGTATAATAGCTAGAATCATGAAATTACATGGATGGATAGAGCTCACCAAGTGGGAGTGCAGTGTACAAGAACCATAACTCTACCTAGCCAATTTTTTGAGTTATTGCCCTTTGTTGTTTTTCATACTTGAATCTTGTCTGGAGTATATCTCTAAAAGTATAATAGCTAGGATCATAAAACTTCATGGGTGTATAAATCTCACCTAGGGGAAGTGCACTGCACTAAAACCATAACTCTACCTCGCCTATTTATTGAGTTATTGCCCTTTGTTGTTTTTCATACTTGAATTATGTCCGAAGTATATCTCTAAAAGTATAATAGCTAGAAACATGAAATTTCATGGATGGATAGAGCTCACCAAGGGGGAGTGCAGTGCATAAGAACAATAACTCTACCTGGCCTATTTTTTTGAGTTATTGCCCTTTGTTGTTTTTCATACTTGAATCTTGTCCAAAGTATATCTCTAAAAGTAAAATAGCTAGAAACATGAAACTTCATGGATGGATAGATCTCACCAAGGGGGAGTGCAGTGTACAAGAACCATAACTCTACCTAGCGTATAATTTGAGTTATTGTACTTTGTTGTTTTCCATACTTTGTTTGAGAAAAAATATTCATTCAAAATAACCTCAGTTCTATTCAAACCTCCAGTTAATATTAAGCAGTGTGACGGGCGTATCTTGTGACAATTTGGCACCTTGTTCACATTGTTTTCCAAAGCTATTTCTCTTTTGGGCGTCTAAAAGTGTCACTGAGTGGGAATGGGTTAAAAACATCTGAAACTTCCTGGTAGATTCCAACAGAATTTTAAAGAAATATTATTAGGGTGATATTCTTTCAGAGTTCTTTATGACATTTTGATTTGTTGAAAAACATAGCTTTTATCAGCAGAGATAATTTTTGTGTATGATTATAATGACAACTTTAAAAATGTTCTCCACTAACTAACTATGAAGCGGATAACTTTGAAATTTGACCTGAAAATGTTTTTGAATTACCCTTAAGTCATTACCAGAAGTCAAAATTTTAGACTGGTTTAAACTGAAAGAAGTGACAATTTTTAATCAATAATATTTTAAAAGTATTTTGTTTCTTTTTGTTAGAAAACATTGTGGATAATGAAGAAACTGCTTGTTACAAGTAATTTCTTCATTTTCCATAATGTTTTCCTAAGGGGCATAAGAAAATAGTATTGTGAGGGAATGGCTAAAATTGATTTCCAGAAAATATTTAATTGGCAGCCAATATGGCTGAATATTATAGCTTTTTGGGCAGGACCGATTTTAAATATGTAGGAGATACATACACCTTCAAGGAAGGCGATTGCCGAATACTAGACTGATTAACTACTGTATGAGATGCATCTTTTGTATCTTTTACTTGTTACTATTGAATGGGTAGCTAGTATAATGTTTCTTAACAGTTGTCACTCTTTTTAACCCAGTACCAGACGGCAAAATTTTAGACTGGCCCAAATTGAAAGGAGTTGCAGAAGAAAATTTAAAGTTTATAAAATTTTAGATTTTTCAGCTTTCTAGGTAGAAGATATTGGTTAAAATGAAGAAATTGCTTGTTGGAAGCAATTTCTTCATTGTACACAATGTTTTCCCATTTGTTTTTCTCGTGGTTTATCCAAAAGCATCAACGTGTAGGAATGGTTGGAAAAATTCAGCAATAGGTGCACTCAAGATAATTTCTCTTGTACATGATTCAGATTAATGTTCATCAAATTCTTGACTAGAAAAGATATTATCTAAATATTGATTGTAGGTTGTGTTACCTGATTTAGCTGTATTACGTATTGCTGTATATGAGGAGACGGGTCGTATGATTGGACAAAGAATTCTACCTCTTGATGGCCTACAGGCAGGGTACAGACATATACCATTACGGACAGAGGGAAACTTTCCCATGTCACTGCCTACTGTATTTTGTTGTATAAGTCTGAAAACTTATGTCCCAGATGAGCTTAAAGGTAAATTTGTACATCCCAGTGGAATGAAGTCTTTGTAAAAACAAAAATAGAATATTTTGTTCATTTCTTGTAAGTTAATGTAAACAAGCATAAAAAGCACGTATTTTATAAGTTCCTAATAAAATGTTGGAGATCTACTTTGTGTGTATGCATACAAAATAGTTGTATGATCAAAGTTTTGTTCATGGATATACAAAATAAAAAAGCCGAGTCTTGAGTCTTGATAGAAAAAAACGAAAATTAAATTACATACAGATTAAAAATATCGTTTGATTATTTTCAACATGTTAACATAATTTACAATTACAATGTTAATAGATATCAACAGACTTGGTTTGAGTATTGGTTAACCCATTCCCATACAACAAAATGGTAGACTGGTCCAAACTGAAAGAAGTTGTAGATGACATTTTTAGTTGAAGGAATTTTATTTTATTTCTTTATTTGGGGTAGAAGACACTGTGGATGATGAATAAATTTCTTGTAACAAGCAATTTCTTCATTTTCTACAATGTTTTCCAAAACCTTTTTCCTTAAGGAGCATTAAAAGCTGGGATTGTGTTGAAATAGTTAAAAGATGTGGGGTTTATTACCTTATGAAACTACCTTTACAGTAAAACCCCTCTAATACGACCACTTGCGGTACTTTCAGAAAGTGGTCGTAATAGCGGGGTGGTCGTATTACTGAGGTTTGGTCGTTTGTTGTCAAGTAATGCATGTTTATTTTATTTTCGTTATTGAATATATTAATACTATACATACAAAAATGAAACTATAAGAACATGTATTACAGCAGAATCTAATGTCATTTTCAAATTTACGATCTTTGTTGAGTTCTACTTTCTCTATTCTCCATTTGGATCTGATTAAGAACTCCCACCTCAGATTATTTATTCGTAAGTACAGGTTCAAAGTGTCAAACTGTCGATATCATGTCTTCTATAATGCGAATACCAAGCATCAATTACGTTGAAATCAAAATTTAATTGCTAATCTGTTCGGAACGCTGTAAACAAACTAATCGTAACTTCTTGGATACGTTTTCACTTTCGAATTTATTTCTCGAGTCAAAACCTGTGAAACATTCAAGTAACAATTAGAAATAATACAAACTATAATTTCTAAAAGTGATCGGCCACTTTAATCATAACAACCAATTATAATAAGGGTTCGATATCACATAATAAAAAATCCGATAATGTATTCGTACCCAATTAGTGTTGCTCTTAACAAGTGTGAAATTCGGCTGATCGGTCTCAATGTGTGGAAACTGGTCGTTTTAGTGGGGTTCAAAATAGTGTATCAGCTATGATTGGTACTGAATTTAGTGGTCGTAATTCGGAATAGCGGGGTGCCTGTTTTAGAGGGGTTCGCGACCATTGAAATAAAGAACAAAAAATTCAGTTCTGTAAAAACTCGGTCGTAATAGAGGGGTGCCCGTATTTCCCGGGTGGTCGTAAGGAGGGGTTTTACTGTATTTTTATTTTCCTTATTTCAAAAAAATTCAGACTTGCTCATTTCAGTTGATAGTGTGAGCAAACATGAGATTCTTATATTACTTCAAAACTATGATTTATAATGAAGTAGTTGGAGGAGTACCTTTACATAATCTTTGAATTGCATTTGTTGCAAGCACATTGTTTTAACCCATTACCAGCCTAATCAATTTTAGACAGGTCTGAATTGAAAGAAGATGCAGACAACAATTTTAAGTTGGTGAAATTTTAAAAACCTTCCTCTTTCTTAGTAGAAAACATTGTGGGAAGAAACTTCATTTTCCACAATGTTTTCCCAAGCTTCTTTTCTTGAAGGGGCATCATAAAGCAGGACTGAGTGTGAATGGGTTAACCCATTCCGACACAGTGACGCTTTTAATTCCCCTCAACATACTAGCTTTGGAAAACCTTGTGGAAAATGAAGAAATTGCTTGTTACAAGCAATATCTTCATTATCTACAATGTTTTCTATCCCAATGGTACAAAATATTCAAAATTTCATAAGCTTTGAATTGTCGTCTGGAACTCCTTCCAATTTGGACCAGTCTAAAATTTTGCCATCTGGTAATAGGTTAACACTTAATTCTACTTTTATGTTCCAGATATTGTGTCATTGTTATTTCAACCCACACAAACAGCCAATAATCAGCCAAACCGTACAGGATTAGATGAGCAGGATTTAGGGGAGGAGCTATTAGTATCTGGTCCTCAGAAACAACAGCCTGTAGCTAACAACAGCAAGGCACCGACACCTAAACTCCCTGCTGCAGCTCAAAATAGTAGTGATGGAGCTAAACCACCGAAGAAAGAAGGTCTGTTATTGTTGAATCCTTTACAAGATGACTGATAAAAATAAAAAGAAATTGTAGATTACAATTTCAAGTACATGAAACTCTTACATTTCTTTGTCTTTCTGAGTAGGAAATATTGATTGTGACAAATAAAGAAATTGCTTGTAATTAGCAATTTTTATGCCCGGCATCGATAAGATCGGGGGCATATTATTTTACCAGTGTCCGTCTGTTTGTCTGTCCATCTGTTCGTCTGTCTGTCTGCAAAACTTAACCTGCCAACTAAACATTTTCCTATAACTTCAACCCTGATTAAGTTACAATGCTAATATTTGGTATGTAGATAGGTCTTAACAAGGCGCAACTGGGGAAGGTCATTTCATCAAGGTCAAGATCAAAATTTTAACCCTTTACCCGTTTCTAAAGAATTCCCGTTTCGGGGGCATAGTGTTTCACAAACACATCTCGTTTTTTTGACAATGTTTTCCGATGTTCTTTTCTTAGTTGTTGTAAAAAATGGAATTCAGTTGGAGTGGGTTATGTCTGGGACTTATAACTTCAACAGCAACACATGAGCACAAAGTAAACGTTTAGATCAGAATGTGCATTTATGCAGTCTGATTAGATTTTTCATTACATGCTCTGTAGCTTTGTACTCATTCAGCATAGACTACTGGAAAAATATTTCAGTGCACTGTGAATATTAAGCCGTTGCTCTGCTTGTTTGCTCCAATGGCTGAAAGCTAGAAAGTTATTGTCGTGGTGTTTTGTCCCTCTTAAATCCATTTGTCTGTCTGTCCATGCATCTGTAAACTTTAACTGTAAAAGTTATCTCAGAAAGTACTTGACAGATTCAACCAAATTTCACAGAAATGATCCCTTGGTTACCCTTTTTCATTTTCCTTCAAAGAATTTTGATTGGATGAAAAATATGGCTTTTATGGGCTGGACTAAATTCCATATAAGGTAAAAACTTTTAGAATCTTCTTCTCAGAAAACCAGTGGATGGATTTCAACCAAACATGGGAAGGATCCTTTGGTGACCCTTTATTAGATTCAGCAAATAAAATGTAATTGGATGAAAAATATGGCTTTTATGTACAGGGCTAATGTTGATAGATGGTTTATAGTAAAAACTATGAAAATCATTTTTTCAGAAACCAGATGAGGGATTTCAACTGAATTGGGAATGATCCTCTGGTGACTATTCATCAGATTTCTTCAAAGAACTTGGATGAAAAACAAGGCTTTTACGGGAGGCTTTATTTCAATATATAGTTTATACTGAAAACTTTAAAACCTGGTCATTGATTTCAATCAAATTTCATGGGAATATCCTTGGGTGACTCTATGTCAGATCCCTTCATAGAATTTGGCTGGATTAAAAAACATAGCTTTTATTGGTTGGGCTTAGATCTTTCTGATTTTGGTATGACGTTAATATTTTGAAAATTCTGTTCTCGCAAAACACCTGTATGATAAGTAAATTCAACCCAGTAGAGTAAGTCATATGCTCAAGTGCCTCTAGTTTCTTTACACACATGTGAAAGAGTTGAATAGTTTTCACCCTTCTTAGGAGGCATCCTTTCTGCTTAAGGGGCATAACTTATAACCCTTTGATAAGTAAATAATTAATGAGAAAAGGTTTATCATATATTTGTATTTGGTTCAAGAGATATAAACATGCCTAATGTAGAAAACATTATTTCAGGTACTTAATTGGGTCTAATGGCAGAAATTTCTACTTTTTTTTTGTAATATTCTCATGTTTACTTAAACACCTTATTGGCTTTGTGTGCTTTCAACATTCTTTTACTGGAAAAATGTACATGTGTAATTTTAGTTGTCTTCTTATTCAATTTTCCAGAGGAGTTGAGTTTTGAAGCCATAAAGCGTGAGGCATTGCGGCAAGATAAAGTGTTTGTGAAGTTATTGAGAAAACAAACAAAGGAGTTAGAGACATTAAAAAAGAAGCATCAAAAAGAGCGATCAACAATGCAAAGGCAACACTGTTTAGTGGTAGATAAAATTGTAGCTTCTCATGACAAGGAAAAATTATCCACAGAAAAAATGGTGGAAAAGATGATCAAAAAGAAAGGGTGAATTTTCTTTCAATATATACCATTAAACCATTATCAGACAAATATTTTTTTAGACTGTTCCAAAAAAAAAAAAAAGAAAAAATGAAAACAACAATTTTAAGCTGATGAAATCTTTGTCTTTTAGGATATTGAAGAAATTGCTTGAAACAATAAATTCTCTTCTTTTTTGGTAGTGTAAAAAAGTAAGATTGGACAGAAAACTATTCCCACTAAATCCTGCATACTTATGAACCAAAGAAATATAGCTGTGGAAACATTGTGAGACAAGAAGAAATTGCCTGTAACAAGCAAATTCTTCTTTTCTCAAAATGTTTATCTATAACATAATTATGGCCCTTATTTACATTTTGAACCAACTTTGTTTTGATGTCTGCTACAACTTTCAATTTCGACCAGTCTAAAGTTTTTGTTCAAAATGGATTAAACGATATTCTGGGTGTCTTAAGATGATCTGTAAGATTATTTTGGTTCCTCTGGTTCTTCTTATGCCTACATGGTAAAAAAGGAAGTAAAAACACCAGACTCTAAATGTTTTTTCTGTTGGCATGGTCTTCACAATATTTCTGTTAATTTAATTTCATAAGTTTAAATATTTCAACATTGCTATAGCCCGTAACTGTCCGTGGTATTTGGATTGTTGTTTGTTGCAGGATTTGTGAAATGTTTGAAAACTGACGTTTGGTTGTATCTCTTATTACTGTAGTTATTGAAAGCAAACTTAGAATAAGAGTCGTCGCTGTCATAGCCCAGTTGGTAGCGCTGTCAATCTAGAGGTTCCGGGTTCGATTCCCGACGGCAGCACTCATCTTTTCCGATTATTTGTCTCTCACCAATTGGTCGATAATCATAGACCTATTTGGGATAGCAGCTGGAGGCTAGGAAAGGATGTAATGGTAGTACTGGTGTGAGAAATATCAGGATTCCATTGTTAGGTGCTCCAGATGCCGCGATATAACACACATGATTGTTGAAAGCGGCTTAAACCCCATTCAAACAAAAAAATCAAATAAGAGTCAAAAGAGAAACTGACACTGTCATGGGGGATAACTTAGAAAGTTATTTTAGACAAATAATACCCTCTACTTTTACATTTTTATTCACTATCTAGTATCCTACAGCAGAGCCTCAGGCATCTATATGTCATGCTGTTGTTTCTCTTTAGATACCCCCCCATCAAATAGTGGATTTAAATATATTTTAATAAGTTATTAACTGCAAATTTCTTTTTAAAAATGGATTTCTTAAGGATGTTATTTTTGTGGAAACCAGTGTAAGGAAACTTGTTTTATCCAAGCTGTTTGTAGAATTTCAGTGTACTATTGTGTAAGGGTCTTTTGAATTCCTTGTTCAAAATACTTTATTTAATCCAGGGGTGGTGAAGATATCAACAATCATACAAAGTTAGTTACGCTCGCAAAGGAACACAAGGAAAAGGTACATCAGCTGGTAGTAGAACAGACAAAAGAATGGTCAGAAATGGTCGAGAGGCAAGTCACGGAGGAACACGATCTCAAAAAAGATCATCTGTTGCAGCAACATGATTGTTTGAAAAAACTTCTCGAGGATGCTCAGCAGGATCAGCTGAAGCAATTAGAAATAAGACAAGAAAAGTAAGTACATGTACCTACAAAATCTTTAAAGATGATTTTTGTCAAATTGTAGTGAGATAAATCCACAGAAATGATAGTTTGTCACTTCACACTAACCCATGCCCCTAAAGAAAGAGGTTTTGAAAACAATGAAGAAATTTCTTGTAATTATACGGTTTTGAAAACAATGAAGAAATTTCTTGTAATTATACGGTTTGGAAAACAATGAAGAAATTTCTTGTAATTATACTGGAATCAGCCTGTCTGTCCGTGTGTCCGTCTGTCTGTGTACAAAATACTACCAATTTTGTGTCGCAAACTCCTCCTTCAGTTTTGCTTTGATACCATTGAAACTTTATACAAGGTGTAACCACATGTTGAAGTTTTTCAAGATCCAATTTTGAAGACTTAATTCCCCCTGGTTCAAGAATCATCTCCCCTTCAACTAAGACATTATTTATGCTTTTATAGACTTATACAGCTAATTATTCTACCAATTTTGTGTCGCAAGCTCCTACTTCAGTTTTGCTTCAATACCATTGAAACTTTATAAAACGATTAAAAACATGTTGGATTTTTCAAGATGCAATTTTGAAGTCTTAATTCCTGTTGTTTCAAGAATCATCTCTCCTTGAACTTAGACATCATTTATGCTTTTGTAGACATATACAGCTAATTATACTACCAAATTTGTTTCACAAACTTCTCCTTCAGTTTAGCTTCACTACCATTGAAATTTTAAAGAAAGATTAACCACATGTTGAAGCTTTGCAAGACCCAATTTTGAAGTCTTAATTCCCAAATTTTGTGTCGCAAACTCCTCCTTCAGTTTTGCTTCAATACCATTGAAACTATATAAAAAGATTAACCACATTTTGAAGTTTTCAAGACGAAATTATTGAAGTCTTAATTCCCCCTGGTTCAAGAATTTTCTCCCTTTGAACTTAGACATTAATTATGCTTTGTAGACATATACAACTATTTATACTACCAATTTTGTGTCATGAACTCCTCCATTCTAGAAAAGCAAAGTCAGTAGCTATGTCCTTGCTTTGTTAAAGCTCTCATTACACTGAAAGCACTTGCGGGGGTATTAAGTCATATACTGTGACAAGTTCTAGTTTCTTCAATGTCTACAATGTTTTCTACCCTAGAAGAATAAGATTTTCTAATTTCCTTGAACATGAAATTGTTGTCTGCAACCCTTTTCAATTTGGACAAGTAAGAATTTTGTTGTGTTGTATTGAGTTAAAGTGTTTGTTCTGTTTGATAAGATTTGTTCAAACTCTATCAATGATTAGGGATGAATTTCAAAGCTCAATTTTCTCCATTTCATTGGGCAAAAAGCTCAAGGTTGCACTTGCATGGTGAATTTTGTCTTGACAACAGTTTCTTCATCTTTGCATGATTATTCTCTTATCCCATTCCCTCACAATGAAGCTTTTTGACACCCCTTAAGAAAACATTGTGTAAAATAAAAGAATTGCTTGTTGCAAGCAAATTCTTCAATTTACACAATGTTTTCTACCATAAACTTGAAAAATCATAAACTTTATATTTTCTTCTGCAACTCCTTTGAATTTGTATCAATTTAAAGTTTTGTCATCTGTTAATGAGTTTAACTGAATTTCCCTAATCCCAGACAATAAAATTATAGACTTGCACAAATTCAAAAAAGTTGCAGATGACAATTTCAGGTTGATATTTGTTCATTCTTTTCTTGGAGGTTGAAAAAGGCTGGATTATGTGATAATTAGTTTTAACCCATTGCAATGCAGACTAAATTTTTAAACCCCTCAAGCTTTGAAAATCAATCTATAAAAACAATTTACTCATTTCCACAATGCTTTCTACCTAAAAAGACAAAGAATTTCAAAATTTCATAGACTAATTAGTCCCCTTCTGGCAAAGCCAACAGGACTAAAGATTTGCGCTCCATCAGTCTTTCCTTCTGTCTGTCCATCTGTCTGTCCTTCTGTCAGTCTGTCAGTCCATCTATCAATCCGAACATATCAGTTTCCCAGACTATTTTTCCTAACCTTGGGAGATATTGAGCAGATTTTTGGTATGTGGTATGAGTTACAGAACAATTCGAGTTTTGTTATGGTCCATTGATTTTTGTTGAGGATCAAATGCTGGACTTAGAAAATTACCAGGAATTTTAAGCTTTCCGGACTTGTTTTCTTAACCCTCAGAGAAAATAAGCTTAATTTTGGTATGCGAGTCAACCTCATTGAGTTACAGAATAAGTTAAGTTTGTTCAATAGATTTTTGTGGAAGATGCAGATGCTGGACTTAGAAAATTACCAGGAAATTTCAGTTTTCTGGACTTTTTTTCTTAACCCTTGTGGATATTAAGCTGATCTTTGGTTTGTGAGTCAGCGTCAAATAGTTACTGAACAAGGTCGAGTTTGGTTCCAGTCCATTGATCTTTGAGGAAGATGCTGGACTCAGAAAATTATCAAGAAATTTTAGTTTTCCGGACTTTTTTCTAAAGACTTTGCAATATGAAGGTGGTTTTTGGTATGTGAGATCGTATTAATGAGTTGCAGAACAAGTTTAAGTTTGGTTCCAGTCCATTGATTTTTGAGGAAGATACAGATGCTGGACACAATTACTAAGAAATTTCAGTTTTTACAGAATTTTTTCCTAAACACTTGCAGGTATTGAGCTGATTTTTGGTAAGAAAGTCAATATTGATGAGTTACAGAAAGAGTTTAAGTCTGGTTCCAGTCCATTGATTTTTTAGGAAAATATGGATGCTAGACTTCAAAAAATTACTGGGAAATTACAGTTTTCCAGACTTTTGTCTTAACACTAACAGCTTTTGAGCTGATTTTTGGTAAGTGAGTCAGCATTGATGAGTTAAAGAATTAGTTTAAGTTTCGATCCTGTTCATTTATTTTTGAGGAAGATACGGATGCTGGACTAAGAAAATTACCAAGAAATTTCAGTCTTCCAGACTTTTTTTCTAAATGCTTGCAGGTATTGAGGTATTAAGAATTGCTAAAAAAAATCTGATACAACTGTACTATTTTGGAGGGGTAGTAGTTCCTTTACCACCCAAAAAAGATGACGCTCTAGGGATGCATATAAAGCCAGTAGGGAACTTGGTATTGCTATGCAATATTTCAGAATGCTTGTTTTCAATTAATAGGTAATTTTATTAGTTGATAATGGGTTAATTCTCCTTTCAGAGACATGAAGGAACAAAATGCAGCCCAAGCTAAACAGTCAGTAGAGGCCAACAAATCTGTGATGAATGATAAATCTATCAAAAATAAGGCAGAAAAAGAAAGGTAAGATCTTCACTTAGGTTGCAATGAATTACTAGCGAGGAACTTTGTGATTTATCACATCCAAACACAATTCCTCTTTTCTCCGACCCTCCCATATCTTATTTAGAAAAACATTTTTTTACCGTCTGGCACCCAGTTTTTTGTTTGTTTTTTTTACTGCTTTGAAAATTTGTTATCTGGTTATGGGTTAATTTAGGTTGCAAAGTATGACAATCATTTATTGATGTTTTTAGCTCATCTGAGCAAGAAGTGCTCTGGGTGAGCTATAGTGATTGGTCATTGTCCGGTTTCTGTCCGACTGCCTTTTCATCCATCAATCTGTCAGTCCGTCTGTTAACAATTACACAAAAATCTTCTAAACTAACCATGGAATTTCAATCAAACTTCACAGAAATAATCCTAAGGTCATGCTCTTTCAAAATACTTCAAAGAATTAAATTCCATGAAAAGCTTTGGTTGCCATGGTAATGGAGTTTAAAATCTTAATATATCTTCTTCCAAACAATAATGCCTAGAGCTTAGATATTTGGTATAAATCATTATCTATTGACCCTCTGCCAAAATACTTCAAAGAATTACTGTATCTTGAAAATTAGCCCTTTTCAATGCCCTCCCTAATTTTACATTGAAAAAAAAAAGACGGAAATCATCTCCTCCAAAACCATAAGGCCAAGAGCTTTAATATTTTGTATGTATCAATGTCTTTTGACCCTCTACCAAAATATTTCAAAGAATTACTGTATCTTGAAAATTAGCCCTTTTCAATGCCCTCTCTGATTTTACATTGAAAAAAAAGACGGAAATCATCTCCTCCCAAACCATAAGGCCAAGAGCTTTAACATTTTGTATGTATCAATGTCTTTTGACCCTCTACCAAATATTTCAAAGAATTACTGTATCTTGAAAATTAGCCCTTTCCTGTGCGATCCCTGATCTTACATAGAAATGAAGAAGGCAATCTTTAAAAATCTTCTTCTCCCAAGCAATAAGGCCTAAGAGCTTTAACATTTTGTATGTATCAATGTCTTTTGACCCTCTACCAAATACTTCAAAGAATTACTGTATCTTGAAAATTAGCCCTTTCCTGTGCGATCCCTGATCTTACATAGAAATGAAGAAGGCAATCTTTAAAAATCTTCTTCTCCCAAGCAATAAGGCCTAAGAGCTTTGATATTTGGTATAAATCATCTATTGACCCTCTACCAAAATACTTCAAAGAATTATTGTACTCCGAAAATTTAGCCCTTTTCAGTGTGATCCCTGATTTTACATAGAATTAAAGAAGAAAATATGTAAAAATCTTCATCTCCCAAATAATAAGGCCTAGACCTTTAATATTTTGAATGTATCAATGTCTATTGACCCTTTTATAAAGTACAGTAAAACCCCTCCTTACGACCACCCAGGAAATACGGGCAATTTGCTATTACGACTGATTTTTTACAGAACGGATTTTTTGTTCTTTATTGAAGGGTCGCGAACCCCTCTAAAACGGGCACCCCGCTATTCCGAATTACGACCACTAAATTCAGTACCAACTATAGCTGATACACTATTTTGAACCCCACTAAAACGACCAGTAACTTCACAAATTGAGACTGACCACCTGAATTTCACACTTGATGAGAGCGACACTTATTGGGTACGAATACATTGTAAATACATTATCGGATTTTTGATTATGTGATATCAAACCCTTATGATAATAGGTGATTTTAGTAGAACTTCTCAAAGATCGTAAATTTGAAATGATATAAGATTCCGCTGTAATACATGTTCTTATAGTTTCATTTTTGTATGTTTAGTATTTTTAAATTCAAATAACGAAAATAAAATAAACATGAAGTACTTGACAACAAACGACCAAACCTGAGTATAACGACCACCCCGCAAGTGGTCGTATTAGAGGGGTTTGAAAATCTTCTCCTTCTAAACCATTAGGCCTAGAGCTTTGTTATTATGTATAAATCATCATCTATTGACCCTCTACCAAAATACTTCAAATAATTACCATACTCTGGTAATTAGTTCTAAATGGTAGGACCTTCAATTAATCTAGAAATGGAAAATTTTTAAAAAAAATCTTTCCAAAATAGTTAGGTGTAGGGTTTTTAGGTTACCTGACCGAAGGTCATGGTGAACTATTGCGATTGTGTTTTGTCCGTTGTCGTGGGTTGTGGGTCGTGCCTTAACTTTTTACATTTTCGACTTCTTATTAAGAACCCTTGGACGGATTTCAACCAAACTTGGCAGGAAGCATCCTTATGGGATGGGGCTTCAGATTTGTACACGTCATGGAGTTATCTCCCCTTGGGGCTCCATAAGGGGCCAAAAAGGGTACATCTTTAAAAATCTTCTTGTCATGAACTGGCTGTCAGATTAGATTCACATTTGGTGTTTAGAGTCTTTAGGGCAGGGACTATCAAGTTTGTACAAGAAAAAAAAAATCTGTCAAGAAATGGCCTAGCTGGGGGGGTGCAAAGGTTGGGGGGTACATAAGCTTAAAGAGTGACAACTTTGAAAAAAAAATTCCACAACACCAAAAGACCTACAGCTTTGATATTCTAGTGGACCTCTATCAATATTGAATGAATTATAACCCGAAGGTCAAAATTAGCCCGTTCCTGGATGTCACAAGTTTCACATAGGCTTATATAGTGACATTTTCAAAAATCTTCTTCTCCCAAACGAGAGGGCCTAGAGGTTTTATATTTGGTATGTAGCATCATCTAGTGAATTTCTATCAAGATTGTACAAATCATGGCCCAAGAGACAGAAATGGCCCATTCCTGGACGTCACAAGTTTCACAAAGGGCCTATACAGTGAAATTTGTAAAAATCTTCTTCTCCCAAACAGGAGGGCCTAGAACTTTGATATTTGGTATACAGCATCATCTTGTGGACCTCTATCAAGATTATACAAATTATTGCCTCAGGATAAAAATTAGCCTATTCCTGGATGTCACAAATTAAACATAGGCTTATATAGTGAAATTTGTAAAAAATCTTCGTCTCCCAAACAGGAGGGCCTAGAACTTTGATATTTGGTATACAGTATCATCTGAAGGACCTCTATCAAGATTGTAAAAGTTATTGTCTCAGGATTAGAATTGGCCCATTCTCTGATGTCACAAATTGAACATAGGCTTATATAGTGAAAACTTTAAAAATCTTCTTCTCTCAAACAGATAGGACTAGAACTTTGATATTTGGTATGTAGCATCATCTGGTGGATCTCTATCAATATGGTATGATTATAGCCAGAGGGTCATAATTAGCCCATTCCCAGACATGAATTTTAAATATGGCTTACATAATGAAAATTTAAAACTCTTTTTCTCCCAAACTAAAAGGCATAGAGCTTTGATATTTAGTATGTAGCATAATTTGGTGGACTTTTATTTGTTTTTGTGCTCTTTGGACTCAGGTGACCAATCAGGCCCTATGGGCCTCTTGTTTGTTAATATCATAAAGCCTTTGGTCATCATACTGAGGGGAGTGATATAGGACCATCATGGTCCTCTTGTTAGCATATCTGTGCAGGAAATGCTTAAGTGAGTCATTGTTATCACCTTTTATCAGGGGTCCTTGTGTTGTCAATCATCTGTCAACAATTTCCTTAAACAACATATCCTCCCAAACCGCTGGGACAATTTCAACCAAATTTGGCAGAAATGTTCTTCAGGTGGCCCTGTCTAAAAATAGGTAAAATAATTGAAATTTGTTGAAAGCTCTAGTGGCCATGGCAACAACAGTGGAATTTTGAAATAATCTTTAAAGATCTTCTCCTCCTGACCAAGAAGTCATTGAGCCTTGATATTTTGCATGAAACACCAGTATAATGACCTCTTTCAAAATAGCAAAAATTTTAGACTGGTCCAAATTGAAAGGAATTGCAGACAACATTTTACAGTTTATGAAATTAAAGATTTTTTCAACTTTCTGGTAAAAAACATTGTTGATAATGAAGAAATTGCTTGTTGAAAGCAATTTCTTCTTTTAAGACAATGTTTTCCTGACTGTTTTTCTTGAGGGGTTCCAAAAGCGTCATTGTGTGAGAATGCCTTAAAATCTTTTCCTCCTAACCCAGAAGTCTAAGAGCCTTGATATTTTGCATGAAACATCTGTATATTAACTTCTTTCAAAATCACAAAAATCATTGCCCTCGGGTCCCCAGGGATGGAGCCCAAGGGTAGTTTGGGTTTATATAGAAATAAAGAAGGAAACAAAACCAAATTTGGCAGAACTGTTCCTTATGTAGTCCCCTTTCACAATACCTTGAATTATACAGTGGGAGAACTGTGGTTGCCATGGCAATAGAATTTTAATCTTTAAAATCATTTTCTCCTGACCCAGCTGGTCTTTAGCCTTGATATTTAGCATGAAGCATCAGTTCATTGACTTTTTTCTTATTTGAAATTATTACCTATGGATTCAGGGGTGAGGAAAAAATGTTCACCACATTTCATATTGGTCCTAAAGCTTTGAAATTTGTCATTAAGACTTTTGGATCCCCAGATACATAGCCTATAGATGTATAAAATATGGTCAGGCTCACTTGTATCATAAATCTTACCTTAACATTAAATTAGTCTGTTGAAAGAAAAATAACCTTTATCTCAGGTGAGCGCACCAGGACCAACAGCCTTCTTGATTTATGTATCATACACTGTGTTAGAACAGATATTGATATTTAATTTAGTGAATAAACTTAGCATTTGTAAATAACATGATATGATAATAGGGTAAAAAATGTTTCTCCACAGGTATTTTGCATTGCAAAAGAGTTATTGAATATAATTATTATGTATTCAATTTACTTAATATCTTTTTATAAATTGCAAGAATTAAATGATAAATGGCAACATAGAAGTTGTGAGACTTTGATTTAATTTAACCCTTAGCAGTTGACAAAATTGTAGACTGGTCTACATTGAAAGGAACGGCAGAAAACATTTTAAAGTTTATGAGATTTTGGATTTTTTTTAACTTTACTGGTAGAAAAACTTGTGGAAAATGAAGAAATTACTTGTTAAAATTTCCCAATTGTTTCCTGAGGGTCATCCTCGTGTTGGAATTAGTTAAGGGACACCTCCAACCCACAAGGAAATGCATTGATCATTTCTTCTTTATTTGTCAGACGAACTCGAGAGATCAGTGAGAATAATTTGAAGAAATTCTTAGAGGAGCGTAAAAGATTAACAATGAAGCATTATAGGCAGGTGGAACAATTAAAGAAACAACATGCGGAGCAATTAGAGAAACTAAATAAAGAAAGTGAAAAGGTGAGTAGCAGGTGATTTACTGTTCATACAAACTGGATTGGTACCCTTGCTTATCAAATTTTTCTGTAGGTGGCTATTTCAAATCGTGTATATACTCTAAAGGCCACATCTTTGCCTCAAAAGTCATGTTGTTTGGTTGGAATGTTTGTCTGCGTGATATGTTGGTAAAGGTTGATGTTGGGTCAATGAATAGAGAAAACTTTGTTTGTGTTCTAGAGGCCATATTTTGCCTTGAAAGTCGTTTTAAACGGTCAGAATGACTGTCGCCATGAACAGTGGTCAAGTTCCCTATTTGGTCTAATTTAGTGAGAAGCTTGGTCACTAGGTCAAGGTGGTGGCCATAGCACTGTTGATAGTGCATAGGACTCCTAATCATGGGGTCCTGGGTTTGTTCCCTGGCCAGTGTGATTATCAATTCTGACGGGAAGGCACTTACTCAGGTGTTGTCTGTCGTGTGTCAACAATCTTAAAATGACATCTCCTCCCAAACCGCTGGGCAGATTTCAACCAAATTTGGCAGGAATGTTCCTTGGGAGGTGCCCTTTGAAAATTGCTAAAAGAATTGAAATCTGTTAAAAACTCTGGTTGCCATGGCAACAAAACTGAAATTTTAATGAAAACTTTAAAAATTATCTCCTCCTGACCTTGAAAGCGTAGAGCCTTGATATTTGGCATGAAGCATCAGTACAATGACTTCTTTCAGAATTGCTAAGTCACCCTGGAGTACCCAGGGATGGAGCCCCAGGGGGGGGGGGGGGCTTGTATAGAAATTCAGAAGGAGTTTTAAATGACATCTCCAACAAAACCGCTTGGCGGATTTCAACCAAATTTGGCAGGAATGTTCCTTGGTTAGTGCCCTTTTAAAAATTGCCAAAAGAATTGAAATCCATTAAAAACCAACAAAACTGAAATTTTAATGAAAACTAAAAATTATCTCCTTATGACCCAGAAGGTGTAGAGCCTTGATACATAGCATGAAGCATCAGTACAATGACCTCTTTCAGAATTGCTAAAATCATTACCCTCAGGAGCCCAGGGGCAGAGCCCAAGGGGGGGGGGCTTATATATAAATAAAGAAGGATTTTAAAATGACATCTCCTCCCAAACCGCTGGGCAGATTTCAACCAAATTTTGCAGGAATGTTTGAAGTCTGAAGTCTGTTTAAAACTGGTTGCTATGGCAACATACTTTGAACTTTAATAAAAACTTTAGAAATTATCTCCTCCTAACCCAGAAGGCCTAGAGTCTTGATATTTTGCATGAAGCATCAGTAAATTGACCTCTTTAAGAATTGATCAAATCACCAACCTCAGGCCCCCAGGGGTGGAGCCCCATGGGGGGGCTAATATATAAATAAAGAAGGATTTTTTAAACTTCATCTCCTCCGAAATCACTTGGCTGATTTCTACCAAAGAATTTAATCAGTTGAAAACTCTGGTTGCTATGACAACAAGAGTAAAATTGAAAAAGAAAAAAAAACATTTCCTCCTGACCAAGAAGTTGAAGAATCTTGAATTTTTCATGAAGCATCAGTACAATGACCTCTTTCAGAATTGATAAAATTCGTGAGCAACAAGGTAACTAGGCTTAAATAGAAATAAAGAAGGCAACCCTTTCAAAACTATTTGGCCAATTAAAACCGAATTGCACTTGTTGATTTTAGTTAAATGTTAAAGAAGGTTTTCTCCCAACCCAGTTTGTATTAGGCCTTGAAGAAAAAAAGAGCCTTATTTCAGGAGAGCGCCAGGGCCACTGGCCCTCTTGTATAAAATTCATGATTAAGCTGAATGACATTACAGTGTAACACAAAAATAAGTTGACATTTACATTACTCATGGTACTTGAGGAATGCAGATTTTGAGGTACAAGGGGATACAGATTTTTTTCTAGCAAGCTGAATTGGATGCCGAAATAAAGCCTGATTTTCACTCAGATAGTTTATAGGTATATAATTAATACTTTTTTGTTGGTGAAGAGCTTATAGAGTTAGCCTAGTTATGTCTGTCTCTAGATGCAAGTGTGTCTCATTTGTTTCTGGACCTTAACTTCAGTAGATGTATGGATTTCAAAATAACTTGGCACAGATATTACCCTTGAAGAGAACTAGTGTCATGTGAAAAATTTGTTATTATACACTTAAGGTCAATCTCACATTATATGAAGGTCAAGTGTCTGGAGCTGCCATCATAGCGCAGTTGGTAGCGCGTCAGACCGTCAATCTAGAGGTCCCGGGTTCGATCCCGACGGCGGCACTCATCCTTTCCAACTATTTGCTTCTCACCAATGGCTTGATAATCGTAGATAATGGTAGTACTAGTGTGAGAAATACCAGGATTCCATTGTTAGGTGCTCCAGCTGCCGCAATATAACTGAAAGATTGTTGAAAGCGGCGTAAAACCTCATTCAAACAAACAAATCAAGTGTCTAGATTGACCATGTCAAGAGCAGGTCTTGTATAAAATGGATTTCAAATAATTGGGTATAGTTGTTACCTTTAATGAATATTAGAGCCATTCAAATTATTTGTTTGTAGAATCTCCAAGCGAACTTTAGCATATTTTGTTCATGTAATGCCCCTTAGGTCATATTTGGACAACACCAGTGGATCTATTGTGTTTGCCTAAAAATTAGAAGAGAAATGTTAAAAGATCTTATTTTTGGACTCATCCAGAGCACACCTTAAAGCCGCAGTGTGCATTTATGCCGAAAAAAACGAAACTCCGCGATATTATATCTGTTTTCTAATATTGATATGATCTACAATAAGGTCGGTCAAGTTAAATTGTAATTCAATCTGGTTAAAAACGCATTTTAGAGAAACAAATAATCTGTTGTAACAAAATAATATGCAAATGAGTATTTGATCACGTGTACGATGCGCAAGCGCAAAACTGATTACGCGCTGATTTCAAACCACGTGGCTCCTGTTTACACTTTGCAAAAATGGCGACGCGCAGGAGGCGTGGACCGTATATTCGGGGGTTATCACCAGATTCTACTCGTAATCTTAGAGAAAAGAAGGCTTCTGATCGAGTACCCCAGCATGTCATTAGATTAACGGAAGATGTTTTCAAAAGATGGGCAACTCTCAGATCTTCATTGAATTTGTCGACCCACAGCGAATTGGCTGCTGAGCTCATCGACCAATGGTAAATGTAACATATTTTTACTGCCTTTGCTATGATAACCGATTAATTGTATTTCCAGGAAATCAAAGTAACATTTTATATTTCAACATCAAATCTGCGGTAGAGTAGATAATCAAAAATTGCGGTTTCGTTATGTTTCCCTGTAATGGGGCCCCAAGTGGGGAAATGTGGTTTCAAATCACGTTGAGCCAAGTGGTTTGATTGAAATGGAATTATATCCTATTATGTTTAAATTCTACTCTATTTTTTATGTTTCACGATCAAATATTAGTTTAGATTGCATTTTTTTTCTGGTTGATTTGAATACATATGACCCATAATCGGGTGGACACTAATGGTGCTTCAATTGGATCCCACAGGAATCGCTGAATATTACTTCAGTTTCCTCTTTAATTAGGGATCCCTATACATTAAATCATTCAAATGCAATCCTGCCCTTCTAAGCCAAACTTGAAAAACAAGTTTTGGAAAATATTGTTGAAAATGAAAAAATTGCTTGTTACTAGCAATTTCTTCATTATCAACAATGTTTTCTACAAAAATAAAAAATCAGGAGCATTAGTTGACGGATTAACATCTATTGTACTGAAGAAATATTGAGGGATCCTGACGGAATCCCTAGCCTGAGATTGCTGGGGTCTCTTCCAATTTTCAGGGATTCTCAGGATACTTTTAGTGTTGACCCTTGATAATATGTACATGTATATAAAAAGTTCATCCTTGCCCTTCCAATTGACCCTTCCAAACAAACTCAAATGGGAATTGAACAGGTCGGCATATGTCATATATTTCAAGGTGTATTTTCTGAATCTAGATCTTTTGTTCTTCTTTAGTATACAATTAGTTTAATACTGAACTTGATTGCCCTCTGCTGGAACATATCTTTTCTTAAAAAAATTGTAATTGAAATGTGCAATATCTTTTTATTGTGAATGGTTAGAGATATGTCTCACAACTGAAATAATGAATCTAAAAATTATTTTAAAATGGTGATTTTCTTTTCAGGGAGTTTTACAGATCAAGGCATCTGCAACAAGAGAGACAGCTTCAGAAACACTGCCTTCTACATCTGCAGGCACCTCGACTCCTATTCAAGTCCGCGAAAGCTTACCCTTTTTTGAAGGGGTGTCAGACATATCTGAGGGGTATGTTGCAAAATAATCCAATTTTTAATGAATATCTTCATCTAACTAAAATAGATTTTTGTTGAAGTCTTTGAATCTCTGAAATCTACCGGTCGAAAATGTGGAATGTTTATAATAGTAAAAAAATGTTACTTGATACCAAACAGTATACCCAGGGTTAGGGTTAGGCTAACCCTAAGAGGCATCTTGTTTAAGGGTTTACTTTCTGGAAGCCGCAGTTATTATGTAATTTTGCTGAAACTTGGTCGTAATATTTGTAAGGTCACAAGGATTAACCAAACTTAAAATCTGAGTGTAAAATCAAATTAAAATTGTATAATGGCTTTATTACTACTACACTCATAAAGCCTAAATATTTATAACCCCACACAGCAAGATCGGGGGCATATTGTTTTACCGTTGTCTGTCATTCAGTCTTACTGTCTGTTGATCTGTCTGTCTGTCTGCAAAACTTAACCAAACAAGAGGACCATGATGGTCCTAAATCGCTCCCCTGAGTATGAAGGTTCATGGCTTTATGATATGATACAAAATGGCAAAACTCTCTGTCTAGTTATTTTGGAGAAGATGTTTAAGGATTTTCTCTTTTAACCCAAAGTATATTGATGATCCCACCATATAGCGCTAATTTCCTGAATATGGTAATACTTTGAATTATAGACATCAAACCTACCAAATATCAAAGCTCTGGGCCTAATGGTTTTTAAAGGAAGGTTTTCAAAGATATCATTCTTTATTCCTCTCTAAAATTAGGGATCGACAGAAAAGGGATAATTTTCAGAATACGGTAATTCTTTGAAGTATTTTGGTAGAGGGTCAATAGCTGATGATATGTCCCAAATATCACAGCTCTAGGCCTAATTCATTGGAAGAAGAAGACTTTCAAAGATCTCCTTCTTTATTCATTTGTAAAATCTGGGATCGCACGGAAAAGGGCTAATTTTTTGAGTACGATAATTATTTGAAGTATTTTGGTAGAGGGTCAATAGGTGATGATATGTACCAAATATCAAAACTCTAGGCCTAATGGTTTGGAGGAGAAGATTTTTTATTAATTGTTTACGGACACACAGACAGACAGACAATTACTGATCACAATAGCTCACCTTGAGCATGTTGTTTTCAGGTGAGTTAAAAACATAACATTGCCAATTAGTTCCAGCCGATTCAAGATACAATACTCATATTTTGCATGATGATACATCTCCATAATACGCATCTCATGTCAAGGTCAATGTTATGTGATAAGGTCAATGTCACATTCCAAGGTCAAATGTTTAGTCCTGTTGCGTGTGCAATGTGTTTCTCAAACTCATCTTGTTTTGTTCTATCTCCATCACAATTGGTCAGAATGTTGTCAGTGTATAAGGATAAACCATTTGGATAATATGAAAATTTGATTGAAAAACAAGCAAATTTTTTATTGTGGTGATTTAACCCTTGTCATGCTGAACCCGGAATATTTTGGTTTTGGCAGGAGGCGTAGACCTAGATCAGCCTGCACATAAGCGCAGTCTGATCTTGGTCTTCACCTCCTGTTTGTTCTTTTCCTGTCAGAGTTGTTTATGAAATTGATTTCTAAAAGAAATACTGATTTTTGAACAACAAGTTCTATCAGTGCTTTCAACCATTTGATTTTACAGCGATTCATTGAGGTTATTTATACAGCATGACAAGGTTTAGTTTTTATAATCTGGAGGACACAATTTTGTCTCAATCCTTATGAAACTTCATTAAACTGCTTAAGTGGTCATGGAAATGAAAAAGGAAGTCAAAGTTTTGACCAAAAAAAATTTTTCACCCCAGCCTAACACTTTTAATTGCAAAACACATGTCTAAAGTTTGCAAGGGTTTTTCTCCACCAAGTAAGGAATTAAAGCCAGGGACATATTGTTAACTTATTTTCTGTCTTAACTATCAAGCATATGCAGTTAAGCATATTATCTAATCAAATTAACATAAACTAATCACACACTGGTGTCCAGAACCCATTGCCTCCTGCCTGTGGACACCACTAGCTTCAAGAGAGCCAAATCCGGAATAGATGCTTGCAATTACATTGTATCTATTTCAAATAAGTGTTATTGTTTACCTTGTGATTTCAATATTTCATTTCAGACTTCATAGAGCATATTCCAAATGAAGCAAAAACTGGACCTGTTACCAGGAAAAGGTACCAAAAAGCTACACCTACATCAATGATTTATTGAATAAAATAGTGACTCATTTCATACAGCAGGATGCTCTATTGCGAAAAAAGATAGAAATGTCACCTACAGACCAAAGGAGAATTAAAAGAACGTTAGCAGAATTAACACCACCACCAACAAAGTCACTTTTCAGTGAGAAAAATTCGAGCTTTAAGGAGTAAATGAGAGTACCTTAGAATGTATCTAGGAATACCAGTCACTAAGTGAGAAATCAACCATATTTTTCTACTTTGATATTGATCACCCAGTTTCAACAAATATGTCACATTTCAAATGAAGACATTATCTGTTAACTTAGTGGAAAACAAGAGCCGTCGGAGACTGATTATTCTCCCCAAATAAGGCTTTTGTCACAAAACTGTTTACCATTATTGGACAAAAAACTTTTTATTGAATGCAACTATAGTTTGAGAGTTCAGTTCACAACAAATTTGGAAGTTTGACAAATATTGAGGGAATCTGTTTGGCTTCACAGGCCTGATTTTAGTAAAATTCAATATCATTATATGGTAAAATTTTAAATGTTTTACCTTGACTATCAAAGTTATCAATGATAAATGTCTCGATACAAAAAAAAAAAGACTCTAACTTAAGCAGTCTTGCAAAAACAATAGATTTATTGTAGAGTAGGAAATAATCAAAATGTAAAGCCCTCTTTTAGCATGGTATGGTTCATTGGTCAAAAATTGAAATAAACATTACAACACTTAATAAGCAACATTTATGTAGAGCAACTAGAAATTTTGGCAATTTGTAAAGGAGGTATATTTGAAAATTAATGACCTTGACAATTTGACCTTGACCTTGACCAATGACCTTGAACCTAGTACCAACAGAAAGTCCATGTCAAAAGCAATGCACATGTAAATTACGAAGACTATATCACTTACCATTGTATACTTATGGGTGATGTAAAGTTAAAATTTTGAAATTTATAAACCGGGAAATGACCTTGACAGATGACCTTGAACTTAATACCAACAGAAAGGTCATGTCATATGCAATGCACTTGTGAATTATGAAAGCTATATCACAATTGTAAACTTATGGGCAATGTTTAAGGTAAAAAAATTGAAATTTTGACCTTGAGAAACGACCTTGACCTCAACAGATGACCTTGATCTAAATACCAACAGAAAGGTTTTGTGATAAGCAATGCACATGTGAAATATAAAGGCTATATCACTGACCATTGGTAACTAATAGACAAAGTTAAAGTTAAGATTTTCGAAATTGTGACCTTGACTGATAACCTTGAACTTAGTACCAACAAAAAGGGTTTCTCACAAGCATGGCACATGTGGAATATGGATACTGTATCTGTAACCAATCAAAAGTTATGGCAAATATAAGTTTTTGCGGGACAAAAAGACAGCTTACGTAAAGCTAATAAAATTAAGGCCCCATTTCCCATGACACATTTTTTTAAACGTAAATTTTCGATAGTTTAAGGTCAAGAGGATCTGATTTGGTACTCAAATATGATATTTCATAAAATTCTGACTATTTGGCAAAAAAATGATTTTTACCTTTAGGCCCCTTCTTCCATGACGTAGCCTTGAATTGAGAAAATTCAAAAAGGTCTCTATGAAATTTCCTAGGAAGATTATATATGAAGTTTCATCTAATTAGGCCCAGGGGTTCCTTAGATATGACACCCTAAGGAAGGACGGACGGACAGGTACACAAACCGGCAACTATATGCTCCCCCCGAAAAATTTTTCGGGGAGCATAAAAATGGTCAGCCAGGACAGTCGAAATTCATAAATTGTTCATGTTTTTTTTGCAAGGCCTTATTGGTTCTTTTCTGTAAAGAATATTGCGTTTGTATTAGCCATGAAAAAATAAATACAAGTTAGTTTTAAAGCTATAGAATATATTTATTCATTCATAAACATAATAAATATTCTTCATGCATGTTTAGTTCTACATAATCATGGGATGTCACGAGTTCGATCCCCATTTATAGGCAATTTCTTCAATATCGCCAATCTTTTTCATCCAAAAAAAGGATTCATTCAAACCCATAAACTAAAAATAATTTTCTGCAAATTATTTCAATTTAAACCAACAAAACTTTTTTTTCTGATAATGGATTAATATTTTACTCAAATAAGATGCTTCTTGAATAGAATAAATCAGGGATTGACACTAACTCTGTCCCTGGACCCCAAGGATCCAACAAAATTGAGGCTAGGGATTCTGTATGGATCCTTCAATGTTACTCGAGTACAAGAGATCTGATGTACTAACTAGTGCTCAAGATTTTCCAAAGAACTTTCAGTGAATTTCAATTTGGTTTATCTTTGACATTTAACCAATTACCATACGACTAAATTTAACATTGGTCCAAATATGAAGAATTTGCAGACAACTTCTTTAGGGTAATAGAAATCTAAAATGTTGGTAGAAAACATTGTGGATAATGAAGAAATTGATTATAACATGAAATTTCTTCATTTTCCTCAATGTTTTCAAAAGCCTTTTGCAAATGGGGCTTAAAATTTCCTGATTAAGTGGAATTAGTTATGTAAATTATTGAGGAGGAATCCCTGGTTATCAGGAGGAAGCTCTCATGTGATAAGAATGGATTCCTGTGGGATCCCATTGAAGCAAAGTGTCAACCCTTGATTTATCGTTCACACACAAGAAAAATTGTGTAATCAGAATTTGGCATTTAGCTCCTCCTATGCTTTGAGCAGTAAATAAGGGTAATGTCAAAATATAATCATACATATAACAATATGAAATAATCACTACGTAAATTTTCAAGAAGGGTGGTTTTCGAACCAATTAAAGAGGCTGAAGAAATCTATTTTATTTCATATAAATCTAGGTAAACTATATTAATAGACTAGGGAGTATCATTTGACAGGGAGATAGTTTTTGTCGCTCCAAAAAATGTCAAACAAATATTTAAAAGAAAGGTCTGATCCAGCAGAGGTCAATTAGTGTTTGTAATGTTAGAAATAAAGAGTGAAAAAAAATCCATTCCTGATTAACAAATCAGCCTCAACAAAATGTTTAGTTATGGTCAGCCTGCACACTGTGCAACTAAGACAAGCATAGATATCTTTTTCATGTATGAGCAGATCTGTTTCATGAGATTGATAGCAAGTATTAGTCATTAATCAAATCAATGCATTTTTTCAACACATTGCTACGCAACTCCCAAGTTCCAGTATCTGAATTTAATGTGACAAGCAAACATGTTTAGGTATCTGTGTCGGACACATTTCTATTTCCTTATGCCTTGATCTATAAAACATAAATTTAGAAAGGGACATAACTTTGTAAAATATGTTGTGAATTGCCCTCCTTTTTCTACTATGGCATTGTTGAATTTATATTTCTAAGATATTAAATAATTCCTTCAAAATGTTTGTTTGTTTTTTGTTTGTACTTTTACTTGGAAATTAGTCCTGCCCTTAAAGCCATGTTTTTCTTCCAATCCAATTTCCTCTGAGGAATCCAATAAATGTTCACCCAATGATCATTTCTGTGAAATGGTTGAAATCCATCCACTAGAATATGAGAAGAAAATTTTAAAAGCTTTCACCACATATAGAAATAAGCCCCTCCCCATAAATCCATTTTTCATCCAATCAAAAAATCTGAAAGAGGGCCACCCAAAGATCATTTCTGTGAAATTTGTTTGAAATCTTTTCATTTCTTTCCGGGGAGAAAATTTTAAAAGGAAAAGTTTAAGGATGGATGGCCAGACCCACAGACATCCGCCATGACAATAGCCCGCTGGCTTTTAGCCAGTGGACCTAAAAACGGTAGAACAAAATACATGTTTATAGTGACAACAGATTGGTGTAGAAAGGATCAATGATATATCAAAAATTGGTCTTTTTATAAATCACAAATATATCTTGGATATAGTTCCACATGTACTCATTTACCACACAATGCCTCATTCTGATACTGGAAAATACGGACGTAAAAGAAGAAAATACTGGTACATAATGGGGACCAGCATTTTTGGCTTTGTCCTTAATCCTTTTTAGGGGTTTCTTTGCTTTTTAATGCACCCATCACTATTTTTGTCATCTATTGCATATTGTCTGCATTATTCATTTATGACTAGTCCAAAATTTATTTATTTGGAAACCCTTCATGGCTAAGACTCTTCTTGCCTTTATGCCAGTACATCCTGTAGCACCAATGGGTGGATAACCGTAGACCTGTGTGGGATAGCATCTGGAGGCTAGGAAAGGATGTGATGGTGGTACTGGTGTGAGAAATACCAGGAATCCATTGTTAGGTGCTCCAGCCGCCGCGATATAACTGAAAGATTGTTGAAAGCAGCGTAAAACCCCATTCTAACAAACAAACAAACATCCAGTAGATCTAACAACAGAACAATGAGACGAAATTCGTTATGTAAAAGTGCATGGTTGTCAAACATATCTACTAGGAATAAATCCTGTAAAGAGATTATTTGGACTTAGAAATGTATCTCGTATTTTACAAACAATACAGCTTGGAATGACTACGCGATTACCAGTTCAAAGTCTTCCAAATCTAACAAGAATCCATGTTCTATAGGCTGCATGTCTCATTGTTCTGTTGTAATATTCAATTTGTTGACCTCTACGCCCCAGCAGCTCATCTCTGTAATTTTGATGGACCATTAGCATCTGAGGGTCTAAAACTAACCTCTCCACTTCCTACAAATAGAAAAAAAAATTCCAATCCCTAAATGCATGTCAGTCTAATATCATTTTAGCCCACCTGAGCACATTGTGCTCATGGTTAGCTTTAAAGATTCTTCAATGTCTGTGATCCCAAATCACCAATTACATCGTTGAAACTCTAGTGGTCAAGATTTTGGTCAAATCTTGATGCACATTGGTCAGGATGTCTCTTGGGTCATAAGGATAACCCTATTTAAAATGGGAAGGATCCACTGGATCCAAAAGAAACATACTATATTCATTTCGGGTGACTCTCCTGGCCTAACAAATTGTTCTGACCAAGTTTTATCAAGATTGCGATAAAACTACTCTATCGTGCAAACACTTCAATTGTTGATGGAGCAAAATGGATCATGCACGATGGATATGAAATGAGAACAAAAATTTGCCAAGTGCATGTTTTTCTCAGTTGAGCCATTAACAGATAGCAAACTAATGACAGAAAAAGGTTACATTTTGATGTAGTGATTGAATGGTGTTTTAATTTCTTTCAACATTATTTCACTAGTATCAATTCTGGTGTATCTACCTCTTCATTTCTGTCTTTTCTCATACAGCCACAATACTCTATCTACCAGTTACTCATTCCACTTGGGAAAACTTGAAAAACTCAATATTTCATCCGGTTCACCCCACTTTGGCAAAATATATAATATATCACATACAATTTTGTGAGAGAAAAATGTCAAAATTCCTGTATCAATTGTTGGAATGCATAATGCCCAAAATTGGTTCCAACCACTGTCTCCTAGATGTAGAGCACAATATAAGATCCCATACTTTCCATTCAGAGTTATTATACTAAAATTCGGCATTCATAAATTCCCCAAACCGTGGTGTGACACTTTCTGTCAATTTAGCCTGGCAAAATGTCTAAATTTTTAAACTTCGGAAATCACACCTTTTTACATTATTGGTGTTTTAAAAATTATCAGGTCATTCAGGGTATAATATCCAACACTTTACAAAAACAAGAGATGTCGGAGACAGATTATGCTTCCTGAATATAACCGTCATCAAAACTATAAAATAAACAGTGAAAGGAGTTCAGATGTATGGACAAACGAAGCCACAGCTATGTACTCATTCTTCTCCAGACAAACATATTTCAACCAATGACCTTGAGCTGTGACTTTGACCTTAGAGCTATCTGAAATTTTGTTTCAAATGGCATGTCTAATCATGATAAAGAACCAATTGTGCAAGTTTGATTTGAACTCCACCAATTACTTTAGGAGCTATTCTCCAGATTGGTTTACTGTAATGTTTGACCTTGAGCAGTGACCTTGGAGCTTTCTCATTTTATCAATCAAATTGTACATCAACTCAGGATAGATAACTGTGCCAGGTTATATTGAATCTATCCATAATTGAAGGAGCTAAGCTCTGAAAAAGCTCAATTTCAATGTTTTAACTTGAACTGTGACCTTGGAGCTATCCAAAACCTGGGGAAAAACAGCACAATATCATTAGGAATTCATATGTGAAGTTTCATCCAATTTGGCCCAAGGGTTGTGGAGACATCGAGACAGGTGGACAGATTGCAGGATTAGAAGCAGTAGCTATAGGCTTGCCCTTTGAGAGCATAATGACACTGAAAAAATAGATCAAATACCTCTCTTCTAGACATGCAGTGCTCCGGCCTGCATCCACAGCAAAGCCTTTCCCTCTCTGTAGCCAATTCCCTGCAATTTCCATACTTGTACCAGGGAAGTTGTTGTGTTGGTCCAGGAACTGGCTGTGGCTCATCAGGCTCATCATCAACCAACAAGTCAAACAACAGCCCTGGTTCCCTGTCGATGACATCAGCTACTAGCCTCCTTAGTCTCTCCTCTGTACATTTTTCTACTAACTCCTACAATATAGATACACTAATCATCAAGATGGGACAAAAATATAAGTAAAATAGTGTTTCTACGTAAAGTGTCCTGTGTATATATAAATAAGACAATAATAGTAAAATCAATTTAAACTTAATTTCATTCGAAAGATCTCTTTATCTCCTTAAATCTGTTCCCTTTGATTGGCAATAAGAGGTTTTGACCCTTATCATGCTGATCCCGGAATATTCCTGTTTAAGCAGGATGCGTAGACAGAAATCAGCCTGCACATATTTGCAGTCTGATCTTAGTCTACACTACCTGCTAGGCCCCAACAGCCATAATTATTTGCAAACTTGTTGAAAAAAAAAAAAAACAATCAAGCCTTCAAGCCCTTTCAGAGCTTTGATTTTTTATTATTCTTTTGTAGAAAGCATCTTATTCAAATTGACAAGGGTTAGACATGACTGTAATATAAAGTTTAATAGTACAAAAAAGTTAGTGATATACAATACTTCTAACAATAATTTGAAGGCCTATGTAAAACATAAATAGGTAATTATATTTGGTCTCTTGCACTCATCATTCAAATTATATGTAACATTTTCTCAATTTATAAGATTTGATTTATAATTTTTTACATGAACATTTGGAAAAAGTGATTGTTTAGAGGAAAAGGAAAATGATTTCCTTTTTTTCTAACAATCTTCATTCTAAACAATTCAGCTAGAGTAAATCAGAACAGTTATAACCATTTTCTTTATCTTTTCCTTCAGCAGCAACCTTTTGGGAGAGAGAGGTTAGAGATTAACAAAGAATAATTCATTTCTTAATATGTAGTGAAAAATAATATGTGTGCCATGTCTAGACAGGTTATGTCAGATTTAGGATTTTTTTTCATATTTACACACCCTTAGTTCAATCTGTCTCTGTCTTCTTCTTTCATGTAGTCGATCTTTCTCACTTTGAGATATAGCAGTGATGGACCGTCTACTCCCTCTGCCTCGTCCTATTTGGTTGATCTTGATCGCCCATCCCTGTCTGAGGATCTTCCTCTTTTATTAGCCCCTCTTGTACTTTTACTCCTCCCCCTCCCGTTTCCTCTTACTGTTGTTCCTATTGAGATAAAATGCTTTAATAACTGATCATGTATTATCCTTTCTTTTTCAATACCTGTTTTCTTACGTCCCTGTGATTCTATAATTGAGAAAAGATTGTAGAGAAAGAAGGAATTGCTTGTGACAAGCAATTTCCTCTTTTCCACAATTGTTTCTACCCTAATGAATGTTTTTTTTTTTCAAATTTAAATCCAGTTTATATTAAGCAGGGAAGGATTAAAACTAGCATACAAATATACTTTTTGGCCCGTGTAAAACACTTGTTCTTTCCAATTTATTACATTTATCACGTGGTCTTGTAATGCAGTGGTAAGCGGGATTTGTGACTTGAGAGAAGTGTTAGTTTCGTCGGAAATGTGACTGTGGGCAAGTCTAGCAAGGCATTCAGTCCTCGAGTCTACTAAACACTGATTTTCGAGAAGTGAAAACTTCGATATCAAAGTGGAAACTTCGATAGAAACAAAGTTAATACAGTGCAGAAATAAAGGCCATGAACTCACATAAAATGTTAAATAATTGTAAACGACGAATGATAGATTTATCTATATCTTTATAATTTCCCCTTCGGGGCCCCTTCACATATCTGGAAGAAAAATCCTTCTTCTAAGACGAAATGTCGCTTTTTCGGCTATATGATTACCGTTACCTACTCCTAAGTCAATATTTTACCGATCTGAGACGTCAAAAACTGTATTATACGTGTGCCTTACCTCTGAACTATTGCCATTGTTCCCGTTCGAATCGTTCGCACTGCTCCTTGACACCATTTTTGTTGTGAGTGGAAGTGGTAAATGATGCGCGCGCAGGAAATAAATATTCATCAAGCTATATTTAGAAATACGTGTCAGACTCATTTACATGTTCGATTTTTTCAAAGTCGATTTTAAGATAGTTTTAGACAAAAAAACGTATAATTTTTTTTGTATTTAATCAATTGAGAACCTATTGTCACGTTTTTGAAAGTTTGATAAACGCACACTGCGGCTTTAACTTATATAGAAGCAAAGAAGAAAATGTTATTCAAAATCTGATAATGACACGTCACCAAATTTTAAGGTTTCCTATAATGTCTGGGATTACCAACTGGTAAAACTCTTCAAATTGCCCTCTGCTTAACCCATTCCCACACGGTGACGCTTTTGGATGCCCCTCAAGAAAATCAATTGAGAAAAAATTGTTTAAAATGAAGAAACTGCTTGTAACAAGCAATTTCTTCATTCTACACAATGTTTTCTACCCAGAAAGTTGAAAAAATCTGAAATTACATCAACTCTAAATTGTCATCTGCATTTCCTTTTAATTTGGACCAGTCTAAAATTTTGCCATCTGGTAATGGGGTTAATATTCCTAAACTTTGTATCAGGTGAGCAGTTTATGCAAATTGCACTATTGTTTAAGGATTGTCAGTGGTCTATGTTTAGTTCAAATGACTTTGAGATGCAACAAGGTTTGTGTGTAGAATAATTAACCCATTACCAGACTACAAATTTATAGGCTGACCCAAATTGAAAGAAGTAGCAGGCAAACAATTCAAGATTCATTAAAATTTGGATTTTTCAACTTTCTGGATAGATAAATAAATAGATAGATAAATATAGTGGAAACGAAGATAATGCTTGTTTCTTCATTTAATACATTGTTTTTCTTGAGGGGCATAAAAAAGAGTCATTGTATGGAAATTGGTTAAGTTAACAGTTTCCTGTTTTGAAAAATTTTAGACTTGTTTAAATTCAAAGGTTTTGCAGAAGACAATTCTAAGTTGATTGTATTGAAAAATAATCATTTTAAAGGGTAGAAAATGTTGTGGAAAAAGAAGAAATGGCTTGTTACAAGCAATTTCTTGTTTTTCCACAATGTTTTCTCAAGTATAAAACCACAGGGACATAAATATTAGGGATTGGACAGGAAAGGACTATGTCACTTAGTGAAAATGGGTGCTTATCAGAGGTATTTTCTCAAGTGAAATCATGACTACACACAACTTTTACAGGAACTGGATGTAGCTGAAATGGTCCGCACTGAAGCTCGACTGGCCACCAAACCAGAGACAGATGTGTGATATTTATAGTAACTTTAGGCAAATAGACTTACAAAAATTGATTAACGAATACTTTTATTTATCTTTTATTTCTGTTTAAATTTGTAATTAATTTATGTGTTGAATCATGATCTATATTAGTCTATTCATTAGTGCAATTGATTTCTTTTCTGTGAGGTATCATCTGGATTTCAATATGGCAATAAGGCATTCTTTTTTAACCCATTACTAGATGACAAAATTATAGACTGGTTCAAATTGAAAGGATTTGCAGATGGCAGTTAAAGTCTATGAAATTTTAGATTTTTTAAATTGTCTGGGTAGAAAACATTGCATTAAATGAAGAAATTGCTTGTCAAGAGCAATTTCTTCATTTTACACAATGTTTTCCCAATTGTTTTTCTTGAGGGGCGTCCAACTGTGTGGGAATGGGTTAACCAATTATCAGATGGCAATATTTTAGATTGGTCCAATGGTTTGATGTAGGAAACATGGTGGATAATGAAGAAAATTGCTTGTAAAAAGCGAATTTCTTCTTTTTCCACAGCCTTTCTATTAGGGGCGTCTAACAGCAATGTTGTGTTGGAATTGGCTAGTTTTCAGTTATTTCAAATGACAGACAATATTCGACTTAGATTTGGCTACTTTAGGCATCAAACTATTGTTTTTGACCTATAATCACATATTTTCGTTTCACACATTACCAAATTACAAAATTTTAGACTGGTCCAAATATAAATTAAATAAATTGCAGAAGACAATTCAGAGTGTGCTGAACTTAATGAATAAGTACAACATAATGGTACTGATATCATGAGAAATGAAAAATGGCTTGCTAATATCAATTTATCCTTTTCCCATATTTCCAATGCTTATTTTACTTGAGTACATAAAAATGCAGGATTTTGTGGAAATGGTTAAATTGGTAGGAGCAATTGTCGGGGAATGAGCGTTTTTTAGGAGAAATATGGTATAGACACATTTTCAAGAATGATAGATACCGATAGCTCCCTTGAAACAGAGTGATGCAGCCATTCATTAATTACTTTCACTAATAAAGTCACCAATTAAGTCATTTTGCATTGCATTTATTTTAGCATACTACAGCTTATACTTTCAATTATTGTCTTAATCCTTTCCCATGCAGTCTCTGAATTTTTGTCTCTGTGATATTATATTTGAGAAAACTTTGTAGAAAAGAAGAAATTGGTTGTAAAAAGCAATTTCTTTGTTTTCTACAATATTTTCTACCATTTGAATTGTATACATACTTACTTTATAATGGTACCTGCTATCCCTTTAAATTTGGGAAGTCTAAAATTTTGAGAAACAGTAAAAGGTTAAAATAAGTATTATACTTAACTAAGTGCCATTCTCACCTGTTAATTTTCATCTCAATTGTTATTGTAAGATTGCCTTGTAATATCACATTAACCTAGTAATCATCTGTTTGTCCCTTCACTGATTAAAATGCAGCAGCACACTAGATAAAGATTCACTTTCTTTAACCCATTCCAACACAATAATGTTTTAAGGACATCCTTCAAGAAAAAGAATTGTTGCAACCAATTTCTTCATTGTACACAGTGTTTTCCCAGGTTTTTTTTTAGGTCAAGAAGTGTCATTGTGTGGGAATGGGTTAAATGACTATGTCTATGATTAAGTTAGAATGCAGTCAAATAAGGTTCAAAATGGCTATTGTCTTCCATATTCTTTGTTTAAAAGTGTGAGGTTGTGCTATTGATAAAAATCATGATTGAAGGACCATGGATGTCAATCAAAAAATCGATAGGCCAAGCAAATCCTTCAATTTGACCAAAAGTGAACTTTGAACTCGAACAAAAATTGACATTAATGTGAAGTATTGACATGTCAATTTGGCAACTTGACCCATTACCAGACAGCTAAAATTGAGACTGGGCAAGTAGTTTATCAAATTTGAGATTTTTCAGCTTTCTTGGAAGAAAAAATTGTGAAAAATGAAGTAATTGCTTTTTGCAAGCAATTTTCCAAATTGATTTTCTTGAGGAGTGTCAAAAAGAGTCATTTTGTGGTGATGGGTTGAGCAGCATAAATTAGATGTAGTTATGATTAGGTTGCCAGACAACCATTCTGTTCTATGTAATATTCACTGATTAGAAAATTATACTATATTGTCTTTGGGATTCAAATACATTGTACATAAAGCTTATTTAAAACATTACCAGAAGGCAAAATAGAAGACTTGTCCAAATTGAAAGAGGTTGCAGACAACATTTCAAACTAAGCAATAAATGGAAAAATATTAGTCATACAGGGTAGAAAACATCTTGACAATAGAAGAAATGGCCCATGATAGGCCTTTTCTTTTCTTTTTGTCTCTATTTTCACATCAGTTCTCTTTAGGATATGAAATTGAGGATTGCTTGGTGCCGAATAACAGTTCTTTAGAAGCCCTACAACTATATATAATTATGTTCAATATAAAAAGTTTACAACCAACAATAAAAGATCAAATGTCACAGCAACCTGTGTTGTCCAATAAGCTAAGATATCCAATTATGTGCATATGCTCTTTCTTGTAGACCTTGTGTACACTTAAACTGTGCAACTCTAAATCCTTTCCAAACAATCCTGCTTTTTGGCAACCCTCAAAAAAAACCTGAAAGAATTGTAGAAGGTGAATTTATTTGTCTTTTGGGTAGAAGACATTGTTGAAAATTAAGAAATTGCTTGTGTTAAACATTGTGGATAATGCAGATTGCTTGACACAAGCAATTCTCAATTTTCCAGAATGTTTTCTAAAACAATTTTCTTCAGCACATAGATGAGCGGGGTTGTGTGGGAATGTGTAGAATTAGATGATTGTCATTATTAAGATCATTAAGATTATCTGTAGATAACTCTAGTAAGCACTTATAATTGACCAATTACGACTATCAATCAAAGAAAAAATGGCCAGTTGAATTATTTATTTTGGCTGGAATTAAAATTTGAACTTCGACATTTGCCACGGTTTATTTGAATCATTTCTAGCTCCACTGGCCAAAGCCCATCGGGCTATCGTCTTGCTTTATGTCCATTGTGTGTGCATTTGGCAGCCTGTCCATCTGTAAACTTTTCCATTAAAGATCAACTCAGAAAGTACTGAACAGAATTCAACCAAATTTTACAGAAATGATCTGTGTGTAACCCTTTATCAATACAGGTGCTCAATATAGGTGACTAAAATGTCGTGACTACAGTTTATTTAAGTAGCCAACTAACAATTTTACATTTTTGTTACATGATACATAGTCATGAATTTTGCAAAATAACACAGTTTAATATTGAAGCAGAATAATGTGTGTAATTTGATGGAGGTTGCATTGGTCAATTTTGGGTATAGAGGAGAAATGACAAGAAATGAAGTGTTAACTAGATCTCGTTGTTTTAGTGTAATCGACAATTAATATGTATAAATTTGCAAATTTGTTGATTGTTAGTGAACAGACCTTCTCTTTCCTCCTGTTTTTTCAGCATTATATCTTCTTTGTTAGTGATATTTGACATTTCATATGATCTGCATGAAAGTTTTTTCTTTCTTAATAAGAATGTCTTTATATAAAAGTTTTAATTAAGACTCCATTACTGATTTGTTATCAATTAATATAAGAATTATTTAATTATGAATGGTATGCTTTTCAATTCACCTTTGAATTATCGTTATTATGATTATGCTTTGTAGCAACTCATAGGTATCAATCTGTGTGAAATTTTAGAATCCTTTGCAATTAAAGAAGAAAGTGCTCAAGTCTACTGACATTTTATGACAGAAGGTTTAGGGGGAAAAATGAAATATTTAGCATGGAAGTTTTTTTATCTGCATCATTATTTAAAAGTTTATCTAACTTAACCAATTACTAGACACCAAAATTCAGCGCATTACCAGATGACAAAATTTTAGACTGGTCCAAATTACATGCCGCAGACAACAATTTTTGTTGATGAAATTTTAAATTGTTTGTAATTTGAGGGAGAAAACACTATGGATAATGAAGAAATCGCAATTTCTTCATTTTCCACAGTGTTTCCTAAGCCTTTTTCTTGGGGGTGTCTAAAAGCAATAGTGTGTGGGAATCAGTTAAGACTGGGCCCAGAATGATGACTTTTAAATGTGTTTTTGTGAAAAAGTTCCTTGTAGGGTTGAAACAACTTTTTTTCATTCCTCTTTAAACCATTCCCACATGGTGACACTTTTGGACACCCCTCAAGAAAAACAACTAAGAAAATATTGTTTAAAATGAAGAAATTGCCTGTCTCAAGCAATTTCTTCATTTTACACCATGTTTTCTACCAAGAAATTTGAAAAAATCTGAAATTTCATAAACTTTAAAATGTGGATGCAACTCCTTTCTATTTGGACCAGTCTAAATTTTTGTGTGGTAATACGTTAGCCCTTATATTTTTTCACTTGATCAAAAGGTATGATTGTATGATTATAAACTAATGAAGACAACAAAACTCAAAGAATGTGGAGTAATAATTTTCAAAGAGCATTTGTATTGAAATTAAGACTTTTGCATGTCACACAATGTTTCCCAACATTATTCTTCAAGGGAGCATGGTAATGGCTTCAACCAAAGTTTTAGACTTGTGCTGATTCTATGGATTAGCAGGTGACATTATAAAGTAAGTACAATTCAAAAAGTTACCATTCTATATGATAGAAACATAGTGGGAAATGAAGAAGTTGCTTTTTACAAGCAATTTATTCAATGTACGATATGTTTTCTATTTTCAAAAGCAAAGATTTTCTGAATTCTGTCAACTTAACCCATATCCACTCATTGACACTTTTAGACGCCCCCAAGAAAAAGCTTTGGAAAACATTTTGGAAAATGAAGAAATTGCTCGTCACAAGCAATTTCATCATTTTTATGCCCATGCATGGATAAGATCGGGGCACATTGTTTTACCGGTGTCCTGTCTGTCTGTCTGTCTCCAAAACTTAACCTGCCAACTAAACATTTTCCTATAACTTCAACCCTGATTAAGTTACAATGCTGATATTTGGTATGTAGATGGGTCTCAACAAGGCGCAACTGGGGAAGATCATTTCATCAAGGTCAAGGTCGGAATTTTAACCCTTTTCCCTAAAACAGAGAAAAAAAAAAAAATAAAAATCACCCGTTTCTAAAGATTTCCTATTTCGAGAGCATAGTGTTTCACAAACACATCTTGTTCGCAATGTTTTCTTTCTAAAAAGACAAAAACATTCAAAATTTCATTAAGTTTAAATTGTCATCTGCAACTTCTTCCAATTATGACCAGTCTGAAATATTCTTGTGTGGTAATGGGTTAAAATTATCATGTACATCTTTCTATGTTCCCCAAATGGGCATCATTCTGACCATCCGTCCATCTTGCTTTCTCCACAATCCTCGGGCAAAATTGGATGAAACTTCACATGTAGATTTATTATGATATTGCACCATTTTCCTCAATTTTGGATAGCTCAAATGTTAAACTCAAGGTCACAGTTCAAGGTAATACATTAGAATTGAGCTTTTACAGAGCATAGTCCCTTCATTTATGGATTGATTTCAATATAAAGTGGCACAATTGTTCTCTATCATGAGTATATGTACTTTTTGAAATAAATTTTCAGATAGCATTAAGGTCACATCACAAGGCTTGACATCAAAATTAAGCATAGCTTCTAAAATTATGTAAGGATCTTGTACAAACTTTGCACAATTATTCTCCATCATGAGTAGATGTGTCAATTGAGAAAAAAATTCAGGTACCTCCAAGGTCAAGGCCACTGCTCATGGTCGAACATTTAATTTAAGCATGTCCAGAGAAAAGCTCCTTCAATAAGCTTGAATAAGCTGTAATGACATGGTTTTAGTTACCTAACCAACAAAATGCTTCACCATAAATGAGGACTTATGTCCGAGCTCAAAGTACCCTTTCAGTGAAAATGTATGATTTGATTGGTCAATAGATATTTCATTGATGACTGTTATTCATCAATTGCCTGGCTTGCTCTTTTTTTAAATGGTCCACTTTTATGCCCGCGCATCGAAAGATCGGGGGCATATTGTTTTACCGATATCCGTCTGTCCATTTGTCGGTATGTCTGTCTGCAAAACTTAACCAAAAAACTTATTATTTCCCATTCTTACCAGCCTATTCAAGATACAATGCCCATATTTGGCATGATGATACATCTTCATAATGCTCATCTCCTCATGTCAACGTCATGTGATAAGGTCAAGGTCACTTACCAAGGTCAAATGTTTAGTCCTGTTACTGGGCATTGTGTTTCACAAACAAATCTTGTTTTCATTATGGATCACATTTCTGAAAAATCAATTTTTGTATCATTTTAGGTGCTATTGTCTGAAAATAATTTTCTTGAAAATGCTTTGTCTTGTTTTGGAGCTTTAGTCTCTAGGCTTCCTTATTTTTGAGCCCACGTGCAGTCAGCAACACATACCCTGTAGTTGTCACAATTTCACTTTGGTGTTAGTGTGTGTGTGCTTGTGTCCATCAGGAATTTCGTACGGAGTACAACTTCTACATTTATGGATGAATTTGAAAATAACTTAGCACAATTGTTCTGCTTGATGAATGCTAGTGACATGTAAAATATTTGTTGTGATTCATCCAAGGTCAAGGTCACAGTTGAAGGTGAAACAAAAAAAAAGTCCTTGTCCAGAGCATAACTTCTACATTTATGGACGGATTTGAAAATAATGTGGCACAATTGTTCTACTTGATGAGTGCTTGTGTTATATGATAGGCATCCATGAGTTGATTTCTTTAATAATCTTACAAATACTTAATCAAAGTATATAAAGCCTTAAAATCTTGGACATATTTGATTTAGTACTTCTAACTAGTAAGGCTAGAGTTTTCTGCCCCTTAATTTTGAAAAAACTGCTATATTTCACTTCGTTGCCACTATAGTGCCTTAGTTTTTCACTAAGCCCAAGAAGACTTCATGTAAATGTAAATGATCTTAAAATATTTCATGAGTTTGATTTCAGCCTGATCAGACCACTAAATCTAGTTTTATCTGCTCTTGAATTTGAAAAAAAATGCCATATTTCACCTTGTTAACACTTAACCCTTCCCCATCCAATCCCTTGTTTAGTACGACTCTACAGTGAAAGGTAAAGGAAATCATTGTGGCCAAAGGAAAAGTTGCACAGAACATGAAATTTTTCATTTTCCTACAATATTTTCTATCCTATCAGACAAGCAGAAGCATTTTTTTTAGTTATGAATTTATTGTCTGCCAATCCTTTTCATTTAGAAAAGTTCAAAATTTCTGGAGTGGTAATGGGTTAAGCACTCTCATTTTGTATCCCATGTGCATGACACTTGGTCAGAATATTTGACCTAATGATAAGTGTGAAACTTAGTCTCATCTGTCCTGAAACTGGCTGAAAGTAGGTCAAATCTTTAGAAAAACCCTTCATGCACTCTTTGTGCTACATTTTCTGTCTGTAGTTCATGCAAGTTGGTCAGAATAATAATAATTTGTTAATAATATCTGGGTCAAGTTTCCATATGGGTCATTTCCATCTTGAAAATAGGTCATGAGGTTAAATCTTAGTAAAAACTTGTGTGTACTCTGTAAGCCACATTATTTTTCCAATGTTAATTATACTTGGTCAGAATGTTTTCTTATTGAAACCCCAATATTGGTCATGTGCCTTCAGGAAGTATGTGACTAGGTTGGATCTTTAAAAAAAACATTTTGCGCACCACATTCTCTACAAATCAGCAGGCTTGACATGTTGTCCCTGGACAACCTATTTCTGGTATTTACAGTATTTTCCACCAGCCAATTATTAATTAAATAGTGCAATAACCACATACCGGTATTTCTCAACATATACTATTCTCGTTCTATGTTTATACAAATTTTTTAATGAAAAGATGTTTGTACATTATATATGTTGCCAACTATGTTAAAAGCAATTTAGTAATGCAGATATGTAAAGAGAGATCAAATCCCTAGTAAGTCACTTGAGGTTGTTATTTATTAACCAATTCCCACACAATCCTACTTTCCCATGCCCCTCAAGAATTTTTTGGAAAACATTGTGGAAAATTAAGAAATAGCTTGATTTTCTCACCCCAAAGATTTAAGATATTTACAATTTTATCAACTTAAATTTCTAGTAAGAAACTTCTTTCAATTTGGACCAGTCTATAATTTTGTAGTTTGGTAGTGGGTTACATGAGTATTCTTTCAAATGTGACAAGGACAGATACTTTTCATACTCTAAAAATGGTCTTTTTGACGAAGTGCTCTGGGTGAACTATTGTGATCAGTCATTGTCTGGCGTCCATCAATCCATCAGTCTGTCAGTTCATAATTACAAAAAAATCTTCTCCTCCTGAACTAACCATGGAATTTTGACCAAACTTCACAGAAATGATCCTTAGGTCATGCTCTTTCAAAATACTTCAAATAATTGAAATCCATGAAGAACTTTGGTTGCCATGGCAATGGAGCAAATAACTTAAAAAATCTTCTCCTCCAAAACCATTAGGCCTAGAACTTTGATATTTGGTATAAATCATCATATTGACCCTCTACCAAAATACTTCAAAGAATTACTGTATCTAGAAAATTAAATACTTTGTTGTGCAATCCCTGATTTTACATAGAAATATAGAAGGAAATCTTTAAAAATCTTCTCCTCCCAATCTTCTGGCTATTGACCCTATACCAAATTACTTCAAAGAATTACCGTAACTTGAAAATAAGCCTCTTTCTTTGTGATACGTGATTTTTATAGAAATGAAGAAGGAAATCTTTGAAAATCTCCTTTTCCAAAACCAAAAGGCCTAGAGCTTTAATATTTGGTTGTATCCATGTCTTTTGATCCTTAACCAATATTTTTCAAAGAATTAACATACTCTAAAAATTAGCCCTTTTCTGTATGATTCCTGATTTTACACATATGAATAAAGAAGGAAATCTTTGAAGATCTTCTTCTCCCAATTCATAAGGCCTAGAGCTTTGATATTTTGTAAGAATCAATTCTTATTGACCCTCTACCAAAATACTTGAAAGAATTATCATACTGTGGAAATTAGCTCTAAATGGTAGGATATTCAATATACCTGGGATTAAAGGAGAAAATATTTTAAAAACTTTCTCAAAAATAATTTGGTGTAGGGCTTTGATATATTGTATATGTCATAAAGCCTTGAGCCTTTATACTTAGTGGAGCGATGCTGGGCCGTCATGGTCCTCTTGTTTGTAGGATGTTTCACCTTATTCTAGTGATATTCTATGTTTTTACTAATTTTTTTTTCAGAGTCAATGTAATGATTAAATGTTTCCATGGTATTTTTCTTTACTTATGTTATTTTTTAGCTCAGCTTTTTTTGGAGAAAAACCGAGGTATTGCGATAGCCTTGGTGTTGTCATCGTCGTTGTTGTCATTGTCATGTGAAAACTTTGACATTTTGTGACATCTCTGGTTCTATTGAAGGCATTCACTTGAAACTTGGCACACATTTTCACTATCAAAAGAGGAATCTATACTATCAAGGGGGATAACTCTAGATGCATTATGTGCGAATTATGCCCCTTTTTCGACTTAGATTTTTATCCAGTATCCAGCACCCAACAGCCGAGTGTAGGCACCTGTAGGCAGTGCTCTTGTTTTCTTTTGTAATAATTTCTTTAATAGATTGTATAGGGCTAATTCAAAGAGGCCTTTGCATTATGTATACTTTTTTGAGAAGTATTTAATTATGGTGTCCAGTATAAATTAAACTTTTTTCCCTATGAAAGTTTTTATTTAATTATTCCTTTATACATTTATGTATATTCTAATTGAAGAAAAACTTCTGTCAATAAACCAATTGATAATCAAATATGATTTTAAAAATCAGCAATTTCTCCTTTTCCCACAATATTTTCTACCACATAGGATGGGCAGATTTCGAATTGCATGCATTTTTCATTGTCGTCTGCAACGTCTTTTAAATTGGACCAGTCTAAAATTTCAAAAAACAGGAAAGGGTTAACCAATTACCAGACAGCAAAATTTTAGACTGGTCGAAATTGAAAGGAGTTGCACACGATAATTTCAAGTTGAAGAATTTTTTTTAGCTTTTTTAACTGACTGGATAGAAAACATTGTGTAAAATGAAGAAATTGTTTGTTACATGTTTTCATAACTGTTGTTGTTGAGGGGTGTCAAGAAGAGTCACTGTGTCGAAATGGGTTATTGGATGGATTTCAAAATAAATTGGAACAGTTGTGTCCTTTGAAATGTGCTAGCTTCATGCCTAAAAGCTGTGTTGGATACTTTTGAGGTCACAACTGAAGTGACAAGCAATTATCCCATTCCCACACCATAAAATTTTAGACTTGTCCAAATTGAAAAAAGCTGCAGACGACAATTTCAAGTTGATGGAATTTCTAATTTTTTCATCTTTTTGGATAGAAAACATTGTTGATAATGAAGAAATTGCTTGATACAAGCAATTTCTTCATTTTCCACAATGTTTTCCAAAGCTTTTTCTTTAAGAGCGTGAAAAGGTGGGATTAAGTTGGAATGGGTTATGCAGGGAAATCCCTGTCCGTGGCACATTTCTAGTTTGATCAGGGACTAAGTTTGTAAAGTTTTTTTTCAAATAGAAATTGAAGATAGTTATAGAATTTGAAGATTTCGTTGCTTATATGATATATCTTATGCTTAAATTAATTTTTAAGTCAAAATCTCATTTGGAATTGGAGTAAAATGTCTGTTGAGAAGTAAAAGAAAGTTGTATAATCTTAAGCCCTGTTATAAGATTTTATGTTATTGTAGACTGTTAATATTCATCACCTTTTATAGTCCTAGATAAACTGATGGACCGTAGTTTATAGAGTGAATCTCATTCCAATATTCAGGGCTTCAGTTAGAGGGAGTTACTTTGAAGGCAAAAAATGATTATGTTTTTTGAAAGGCCAACACAAAGCTATCTTAGTACTAGTGTATTCATGTAATTGTTATGTTTTTCACAAATCTTTCCATCAACCTAGATATTGGATAAGTCTCTATTCATCTTTCTTAGCTCCACTGACCAAAGCCCAGCTTCGGGCTATGTTATGGCGTTATGTGTATTTGTACATCCATCTATAGTCATATTTCCAGAAACTATTGGTTGGAATTTTACCAAATTTGAAGGTAAAGATCCTTGGGTGATTCTTAATCAGATTCCTTTAAAGAGTTTGATTGAATGAAAAACATGGCTTCTGAATGAGCAGGGCTAATTTTCATTGTATGGTACATTTATATAGCATTAACTTGGAATATGCTTGATGGATTTTAACAATGATGACCATGAATAATCTGTAGGTGTCCCTTTATTGGAATTCTGGATAAAAATATGGTTTGTTGAAATTGCAAAACATGTCTTTTTACTGGTTTGCAAAACCAGTACATTGTATTCCAAACAGAAACAAGCTTCCAAAGATTTCCATGCATGCTCATATTTGAAGTGAAAATCTATGTAATCACATCAATCTTGTTTCATTCCTGATTAAGAACATACTTGCTGAATGCTTTTGGTCATGAACAATAAGGAAAGTGGTTTAAAACTTCGGCTCAATATATTCATGATAAATTCGGTATAATGAATTGTGTAAGTGTGGTAAATAATTTATTTCGCGTTTAAAGGTAGAATCTAGATCAGAAGAGTCCACATATTATATGTAATTGAACTCCGAATATTGTCTGTTAGTTTTGACCTGGCAGGGCAGAGCAAATTAATGAGTGTGGTGAATCTCTGCTGACTAAATTCTGAAATCTCTGTCTTTTTGGATAGGAAACATTATGAATATAAAACATTGTGGAGAATAAGGTATTGCTAATGACAAGAATTTTTTTCAATATCCACAATGTTTTTTAATCCCTCCATTTGAACACAGAAAAATTGTCGTCTGCAGCTTCTCTCAATTTTGATCAATGTGAAATTATGTCGTTTGATAAAGGGTTAACCAATTCCTACTCAATGATGCTTTCAGGCGCCCCCAAGAAAAGAGACTTTGTAAAACATTGTGGTTATAGAAGAAATTGGTTGTCAAGCAATTTCTTCATTATCCACAATGTTTTCTACCCCAAGATAAATACAAATTTTCATAAGCTTTAAATTGTCGTCTGCGACTCCTATCAATTTAGAACAGTATAACACGCCCGGTAATCTCGGGCTCCATCTCTTTTTGGAGAACAGTGCAAAAAGGAGACAATGATACTTCCGATATGGAGCCAAGGACCGGAACTGAACAGAAAAGGTAAATAAAACAGTGCACCTCGCTTACAATTTGATCTCCTATTAACCTATTATGCATTTTCCAAAAACGTGCAGAGTTTCATACCACATAGAAATGATTATATTATCCCTTGGCGGTGATAGATTCCAATAATAATTCAGTTTGTGAATAGAAACTTGAATCAAAGTTTGGACATCGGACCCGATCAAACACGAAAATGCGTGTTGAAATCGTTCAAATCCGTGTAATCAACAGTTCTGAAAAATTTAAGTGGCTATGACTGTGAAATGAATGATAGCGTGTTGATATAAAATAATGTTACCACAAAGAACTGCGTTTTCCCACCCTTTTTGCTGATTTTCTTAGATGAGAAGGAGACCAGGATGCGGTGCGGGAGACAAGATTCAGAGGGAGGGGCGATGCATATAAAAGAATACAGCTAATGATTTTCTAGGACTGTCACTTTATGAATATTACAGGACACTTTTTCTTTCTCTTTTACACAGTAAATGTGTCTCTCAGACTCTCTAGAAAAGCCATATTTATATCTTTTCTCCCTTTTCCAAACTGAGGTACCGGGTCACAACGGTTAATATAAAGTGAACGTGTAATAATTCTTGTAAATCTATTCTAACGAAATATTTTCAAAGAAAAAAAAAGCTAATTTTTAGAATTCAGGTCATTACAAAATTTGAAAAAATACGCTAGTTTCTTAGAAATATGTTACGTGGAAGGAGTTCAGATCTGCAATAAACGGACGTTCTGTGCCTTATACGTGGTAAAAGCTCTATAACAACCACGGTAGTTTATTAGAATTTTCACACTTCTTTAAAAAGGAGTGGGTGTTAATTACAGGCTGCAGATGTTAAGACGGAAAAGGGGGGGGGTTGGACGAAAATTTACTTCGACTGCAAAGAGCAGATCAAAACCAAAGGTGGTTCATGAATGGAATGAATTTACAGTATACATAGTATACAGTTAGTAACATCGTGAAATTGACATTTACATTGATCAAAACCATTCAAAATCGAATTTTCCAATCATTCATTCCAAACACTCAATCAAACCATTAAAAAATCGTTCTAAATAGTTCTAAAACATTTAAAAACCGTCCAAAATGCGCAGCATTTCATTCAAATCGATAACAATTTTCAACAATTTTTATTAGCTGCTGTGGGTTTTAAAGCGTCTGATTGGTCCGTGAAGACACACGAACATATTTTAATAAAGGGAGGTAATAATATCGCAAATTTGGACGAAATTAGCGATCTTGGATTACATACTTTTAATTTCATTTAAAACTCGCTCCTTCTACTCATTCAATTTCATTCCGAAATCATTCTCAAATCATCCAAAAATTGTCAATTTCACGGTGTTATTAACTATAGCAGTGAAGTTTTTGACCTTTTGGCATAATCTAGGATACAGCACCTTCTAAATTTAAAGAAGAAAACTTTGAGAAAATCAAGCATTGAACGATCACAAAAGGGGAACATTTGGTTGAGAACAGTTACATTCGCCCTCTATTAAATTCATTGTGGCATTGATTTGTTGGGGATTGGGGTTTATTACAGGCTATAAGTTTTCCGAAAATCATACAAAACGGGTCGGTTTTGACGTCCGAAGAGGGGGCTGGGGTTACATAAGAGTATGGGGTTCTATTAGAAGTTTTACAGTACATTTATATATGCATCGCCTCTCTCTCTGAATCTTGTCTCCCGCACCGCATCCTGGTCTCTTTCTCATCTAAAAAAAATCAGTAAAAGGGGTAGGAAAACGCAGTTCTTTGTGGTAACATTATTTTATATCAACACTTTATCATTCATTTCACAGTCAGTGCCACTTAAATCTTTCAGAACTGTTGATTACATGGATTTGAACGATTTCAACACGCATTTTCGTGTTTGATCGGGTCCGATGTCCAAACTTTGATTCAAGTTTCTATTCACAAACGGAATTATTTTTGGAATCTATCACCGCCAACGGATAATATAATCATTTCTATGTGGTATGAAACTCTGGACGTTTTGGGAAAATGTATAATAGGTAAATAGGAGATCAAATTGTATGCGAGGTGCACTGTTTTATTTACCTTTTCTGTTCAGTTCCGGTCCTTGGCTCCATATCGGAAGTATCATTGTCTCCTTTTTGCACTGTTCTCCAAAAAGAGATGGAGCCCGAGATTACCGGGCGTGTATAAATGTTGCCATCTTGTAAAGGTTTAAAAGAGATCTGATCCAGGATGGACCTATAGAGGTGGTATTTCAAAAATTCTAGTAAATATTATATTTAGATAAACTGGATACTCTGAATCCTGAATAATCAACATTTATTGATAAACCACAAGTTATATCTACCGGTAGAATGACCATTATGAAGTACTAGTGAAGAATTCTGACCCTGGTCAGCCCTCGCAAATTGACCAGAGTTGGCAGTTTTTGCCTTTTGTGTGATTGGTAACAAATGGCCTCCTTCTGATCTAAAGCTCTGAATATTTATTTCGGAAATCCTATGTCTATTTGTATATTGTTGTCTTGTATTTGTTGTTTAAAGCTCCACTAGCTGAAGGCCTACGGGCCGTTGTCATTGCGATGTGTCTGCGATGTGTCGGTTGTATTTTGAGTCCTTCTCTCCATGTAAATTTTCTGGGGGGCTTTATAAATGTGACCCTCAGAAACTTCTGGCTGGAGTGCAATCTTATTTTACAGAAATTGTTCATGGGTGACCCTTTGTGGGAGTTTTGTAAAAAAAAATTTGATGAAAAATATTGCTTTTATTGACTTACTTCCATATCCACATATGGCTGGATCATCGCGAAATAGTGGTAACTGTCTCAATTACAACTGTTTCGCACTGACCAGCGATATGGTATATAGTGAAACTTTTCAGAAACTACAGTTTGGATTACAATCTGATTTCACAGGAATGATACTCTTGTGACCTTGTGTTTGATCCCTTGAAAAAAAGATAATGTTTTATATAAAGTTCAATTAAAATCGATGGAAAAAAAGGTTTTATGGACATGGATCTTCATATATGTGAAATTATTGAAGATACTACTCAGAAAGAATATTTCGGATGTCGACCAAATTTTGCGTGAATATTCTTTGGATAATCTTTAATCAGACTTTTGATTGGAAAATGATTGGTCGAAAATCATGAGCTTAAAAATATGCCTAACTTTATTAGATTTATTGGGGGGATTTGCTAAAGGAGGATAAATGATGCAAGACTGATTACCTATGTTACAGTTGCTTCCCATGTACCTTTTAAACAAGCCTTCTAAATCTCCTTTAGCCCATTAATCCCTTACCAGGCGACAAAATTGCAGACTCGTACCAATTGTAAAAAGTTTCGATCATTTTTGAATGTGTTAATGTGAACAATCTTGTCTTTAGGGGTAAAAAACATTGTGGACTTTTTTTCTCTAGGGTCATGAATCGGGGAATGGACTGGAATTAATAACTCGTACATTCAGGCATGTGGAGCAATAAAGATGCTCAAACACCTATAGTTTCAGTCTTACTTTATGTACTGAGGAACTTCACAATAATTTCATTACAAAAAAATTGATGGAATTACATTATATGACTATACAGTTTATTCTCGAACTATTTGTTAATAAAAAAAAGTATATACTTTGGGATCAAAAAGAAGAAGAAGAAGAAAAGATGGTCGATTCGTTTCGCTTTGACATCGAATTGAATACAGCTTATGTTATGTGTTTGTGTTCTTCGTTTTACACTTTATTACATTTACGTATTTTCCTTTATTCATTCATTATTTTCTCTATAATGTGATAATTTTGTTATGTCCCATGAAGTAGATTAAAACTTCTTTTCAACTGACTTGCTTGGCTTTATTATTAATTCTTCTCCACGTGCATATGTAGGTGTTGACTGCTGATATATGTAAATGGCCCGTATTGGTCCATTTCGACGCGATGACGCTTTTTATACCACCAAGAAAAAAAAAGCTTCGGAAAACGTAGAAGAAAATGAAGAAATTTCTTGTTAGAAGCAATTTCCCCATTATCCGCTATGTGTTCTACCCTAGAAGTGAAGAAAATCAAAATTTCATCAGCTTAAATATGTCGTCTGCACCATTTCACACTTTAAAAAATCCCTCTTTATTACATATATATCAAATACCCTCTATAAGAAACAATTTCCTACACTGCCATATATTTAACACTCATTCCAAAATCCAAGAAGAATTTGCAAACGAATTATCGCCGATCTTGGTTAGCTCTGTCAGTGGGGTCTCATTTCTGGGGTCACAAGTTCGAACCTCTACTCGGCAAACATCCCTGATGGTATTTGATAATAGTCATCGCTAGCAACATTTGTCTCTCACCAGCGGGTAAATGATCACTAGCCCACCTAAGTATGGGGAGCAACTCTGATTGAACGTTGTGTTTGAACTAGTGTAACTAGACGCCATGGTTGGGTGTATCATCCACCGCAATTTAACAAATAATTTTGAAATTAACGATTCTAAAATATGAACGAAATGGTTTTCAAATTACGGACTCTAATGGGCATAAATAAGGCCCAGTCGTTTGTTAAAGTGTATTTTTTGTTTTACTTTATCGACCTTAAACCTAAAGGCATTATTCGAAATTTCAAATGCATAAAATCCGGTTAAAGTAGGAATTTTAAAGCGTAATAACTAGAAGACCTATCGTTTTGTGGATGCGTAACAATGTCCAAAATGTGCACGAGTTCCTGTTAAAATTCAATCGAAAATGGAGAGTTAGTCATGTTGGCTATACCACGAGTCTTATCAATCCATCTCGCAGTCTTCCAATCGATACAATTTCATTTAGACGTTGTTGTTCTAATGCTCAAAACATTTGGAGATGTACGTATCAATTCGCATCTCCTGTCACATCACAGTGTTTTGTACCGGCTTGACCCATTCCTACAAAATCAATTTTTTATGTCTTTCAGGAATTCATTGTTGAAAATGAAGAAAGTGCTTGTTACAAACAATTTAATCATTATACCACGTTGTTTTACCCAACAGGCAAAAACGTTTGTAAAATTTCAACACCTAAAAATGTTGTCTGCCGCTTCTTTGAATATTTGCCAGTTCAAGTTTGTGACGTCAAGTTATGAGTTGATCATTAAGAGAACCCCCTTAAATATCCCTATAAAGGGACTTCACGCTAGATAAAATATACAATATTTTAAGCAAATACAACGCTATACGATTAGGAATATTGATAGCACCCAATTCATTTTTTCGGATTATCTTCTCATGAAGTGTTCAAGTTGAGTGTAGTGATATGTCAGATTGTCTGTCTAAATAGTTTTTCGGGTCTCTTCAAATTTTAACAACCTAAAAAATACATATTTCTAGGTTCAAATACAATTATTAAAAATTTAATGAGTTTATGGACCTTACAAAGAACCTTGGATAAAGAAGAAAATCTTTAAAAAAATCTCTTCGAAAAGACTTGGGTCTAGAGAATTCAAATTTAGCATGTACTGTTGCCTTGTTGTACTTAAAGATTAATCGAAATCGACACTCTCTGATCAACATAAGCCATATATAGTATTTTCCTAGATTTTACATACATAGAGCTTTCAAATGCTGTATAATGTTATTTACCCAAATTTCGCAAACTGTCACAATAAAGCCAAGAGCCACCACGATCAGATGAGCGATATGATAACCATTGTCCTCTTGTTCAAGAAAAGGTGGCTTGATCAAGAGTTAACACTTAAAGAACAAAAGAAGTGGCAAATTCCGCAAATTTCTCCGGCAGTGAGATATAAATCTTAAAACTTAAAGGTATTGTTTTCGATTTAGCGAGACGATGACCATGGCTAGATATCATTTAGTGTTGGTGATCAGAAGGACCGCTAGGAAACGATAGCGAACTGGCCGCCTCTCAACTTAATACGAGATTAAAAAACCCAAAACTTTTAGACTCGTTCAAATTCGCAGATGAAAGAAACGGTTAATATGAGTCGCGTCCAGGGGAATTTGGAAAAACGTCGACCCCAGCCAGACTACGCTGACCGACCAAAACGTTTCGCTCTATAGCGATTTTTTTTTATCGTCGAATGACCATTCTACCTTGCTTTATGAATTATTGTTTGGTCGGAGTGCGACCCCTTTTTCACCTTTCATTTCTAGATTTAATCCATTTTTACAATATCTGCCATGACCATTCCCACATAATGACGCCTTTTGACGCCCCGAGAAAAAAAAAAAAAAAAAAAAGTTTAGAAAACACTGTAAAACGAAGAGATTGCTTGTCACAAGCAATTTCTTCTTTTTCCACAATGATCTGTCAAATATAAAATCATAGTGACGTAAAATCCCGAGTTGGTACAGGAAAGGGTTCACGAATTTGCTTGTTACAATTATTCTCAAATTTCTGTACATTGACGCTCTAACTTTAGTGAATCGAATTACAATTTCGTTTAGGATTGGTCGTCTGTTCAAACACTGAACCTCAATAGTTGGTCGTTGAATCCATTACAAGATGACAAATCTTTAGACTGGTCTAAATTCAAAGAAGATACGGATGGCGATTTTAAATTGACGAAACTGTAAGATGTTTTGTCATTTGATTTAGAAAATTTTATGTAAAAAGAAGAAATTATTGTAAAAAGAAAATTCTTCATTGTCCACAATGTTTTCATGTGTCGAAAATCGGGGTTGGGTGGGAAAGGGTTAAAAATATGACAGATAAGCTAAAACGTTCACTTTAGAGAGAGAGAAAGAGGGGGAGGGAGAGAGAGAGAGAGAGAGGGGGGGGGCGAAGGGAGAGCAAAAGAAGGCACATTAAATCTAATCATGGACATCTCGGAAATCCCGTTTTAAAGATACCAATATGCGTTTTCTCAATTTGCTAATTGTGCATCTTTTGTTCCAGATGTTTCAAATTTCATCGAAAGATCATTCTAAGAAGCAGGAAAGTCAGCCTTATAGTAAAACACTGTCCATCGAATATTTTTTTTATAACAGACTCAATTTAAAATTGTCGCCTAACCAACAAAAATCATTAACATGATTGTCGATGTTCAAGTACAATAAATGATTTGATCGGTCAATCGAAGTTTTGATTGACAAGCACGATCTGCCAACTTTCAATAACCTAATTTGGATCATAATCAAAAAATTCTTTCAAATTTTAGATTATCTAGAATCTTGACCCATTTCCAGACGACAAAATTTTACACTAGTCCGATTTGAAAGAAGTTTCAGACGACATTTCAAATTGCATTAAAATTGCAAACTAGATGCCAAAAAAGATATTAAAAAATGTGAGAAAAGGAGAAATTGCTTGTTTCAAGCAATTTCTCATTTTCTCACAAAGTTTTCAATCATCTCGTTTGAGCAGGGTGTCAGAAAGCGTTTATTATTTTTAAGTGGGTTAATATGCTTTCGGCGTAATAATTTAAAAAAAAAAAAAAAAAAAAACAGACTCATTTCCAAACTTCAGTAAATACGGCATATACTTCCTTTACGGTATGTTTCCCAGTTAGTTGACTCGTGATATTTTGAGTAGTGTTACAATATAAAACTCTAGACTGACTAGAAGGCTTGGTTTCGTTTGACATGTCAAATTTATACGCACGTTAATTACTCGTTGTTTATTAGCAACTGTTACTGTAACCTATCCTTTCATTGTATAGACCCACGAGTACGGGTACACTTGTAATGGGGTGTGGATTAAATGATGGACTCTTATTTGTTACCTTCGTTTTTGGAATATCAGGTATTTTCTAAGTAACCCACAATTCTATTGATTGATTACATGGAGTTTAAAGCCACTTTTGACATTATTTCAGTCATATCGCGGCGACTGGAGCACCTTACAATGGATTCCTGGTATTTAGCACACCAGTACTACCACTTCGTTCTTTCCTAGCCTCCAGCTACTATATCACTTAGGTTTACGATTATCCACCTATTGGTGAAAGACAAACCACAATTCTATGTTACCTACGTAAAACTGAATATACTTCTCAAAATCTGATAAGCATCACCTTTTAGATTCTGAACCTGAGATAAGAAACCTTAGATATTTGCTGTAAGTGATATTTTCATTCGACTACTGATTCATTTTATAAACTTTTGAATCGGAACAGCAGTTGAAAGTTGGTTAAGGCAATAATTCGGGTTGACATGAAATGGAAGAAAATTCAGGCCTTTTGGACTTACAGGTAAGGCACCATAATTTAACTGTCGTGCCATGTGTGATAATTATTCCAATGAATAACGCTTCAGAGTTGCCTTGTCAAACGGCTAACTAGTCTTTAAAAGCTAAAATTACGGAGTTAACGCGACTAGTTCTCTCAGTAGAAACAATCTGAAATTAAGTCAATAAATACAATATAATAAGGGGCCATTATGATATAATACTTTTTATACCAGAACATCTGTTCTATGAATATTCGGTTATCGGATAAAAAATGCAAATTAATTAAATCTCCCACTTTATGAAATCCTGCACTGATCTAAAAATACTTTCTTATTCTGTTAATGATAGCTCATCAACGCCAAAAAGAATAGTTTTTAGGTTAAGTGCAGTAATTTCATTTATCATTGTTTGTCTGATATCGCTATCAAAATTGAAATGAGACCGGGATTTTTACTATTCGCAAGCTTAAATGGCGTCTTTTTTTTCTTTCTATATAAAAGCGTTCTTGTAGACCTATATTTTTTAGCTTCTGTTCGACGATCTATCAATTGAACTTTTACATTTTTCGTTTCCTAATATCCTTTCGATTCACTTCATAAAGTTGAAGCTGGTGAACCTTGCTACACGGGTTATTATACATTAGAGTTCTGTGATCATGGCTGTTGTGGGACAACAATACCAGATAGATACTGCTGTCACAGCCCCAGGTCAGTTTATATACTTTTTTTTTTCATTCCACGTACCTCATTTCAACGAAGAAGCCGATGAAGTATCTCATGGTTTTGCAGTTCTAACAAAAAATCTACCGACACCGAGCTTTTTTATACAACTTTGCAACAAACACCAGTTATTTCAAGTTTTTTTACGAGTCCCCTTGTTGTTTTCTAGATTGATGCGTTTTATATAGTCCATAAATCTCACATATCACATATAATTTGTACAGTCTAGAGTCGTCCGAATTTCGGGGAGAAGGGGGTTGGGGTCGAAAATTTACCATAATTACAATCTAATGGGTATATCATTCTTAAGACGCTATGTTATAATCGACAACCTAAGGAAGCGAGAAACTCCATGCTAGTACTTCTGGCTTCATTTCATCTAGGTCCAACGCGCCATTAAGTCTGTGTGTCTGATGGGCGAGCCTCAGTGCGTAATTAAAGAACCTCTGGCCATGCCCAATAAGCTTCAACAGGTACGTTAACTACAATTTTAAGCGGTGTTATTTTGCAAAAGTTATGATCCGTAACATGTTACAAAAAGCAAAAATGGTTAGTTTGCGATGGCGGAATTCAAACATACTTTCGGTGTTAATGAATGATTTGATTGGTCGATTGATTATTTGATTGACATAGCGATCCGTCAGTTGCGTCAAAAATGTACATGTGTTGAGTAATCACTTTTAAATCAAGAATTCAAAACAAATAATTAAAGTAATAATAATGAAAATATTAAAACACAGTAACAAAAGGTTGAATAAGCGCGCCTATTTTTGGCAAAACCAAAATTTGTTTTTCAAAATGACGTTGAGGGATTTCTTATTTTATTTTTCTTTTTTTTTAATATTTCAAGATCAAAAATATTCATTTTAGTCAGTGGACTAATTAATCATTGAGGAAGCTGACATAAACTAGCATGATTATCGTGGGCATCGTTTGACGTCTGTAGATGATACATTCGGGACCCGTTAACGTGACAGTAACACACAGAATGGCGTCAATTTGAGAGATATCGAGCTCTGCCCCTTTTTTTACTTCTTCTGCAATACATTTAATCGTAACGTATTAAAAGTTTTATCATTTAATTAAAAAATAAAGCACCACCACTAACAAAGTAATCTATACCCGAATGAAAAATGGTTATGAAGTGTTCGGACCGAAGACTCCAAATTAACACATTCCAACACAATAACGCCCCCTTAGAAAACATTGTGCAAAATGAAGAAAGTTTTTTTAACAAATATATTCTTTTTCATTTTCCACAATATTTCTACCCGTAAATTTGAAAAAATCTGAAATTTCATAAATTTTATATTTCAAATTGGAGCAGTCTAAAATTTTGTTGTGTGGTAATGGGTTAACAATTTTGTACGCATTACCACAAAACAAAATTTTAGACTGGTCGTAAAAATTGTTTTTACGGTCTTCTGTCTTCATAATAAGTATTTCAACTTCAGTCCAGAACTCGGAACAATAATCGGTTACAGTGTTGGTAGTGGAGTATTGTTCATAATCGTCATCACCATCATCATCTGTTTATGTAAATACACCGGTAAAAACAAGACTAACTCTTATATCCAGGAACCTGACGGAGTTATACCGTCCATATCGGTACAAACAGGTAAGTATATATGTTTTGTTTTGGGTGGTCCGTAAAATAATTTTTTAAAAAAGAGCAAAGGTAAAGAAAATTATAGTGTTTCATGAAATAAACATATCTTACGGTAGAATGGCCATTCTAGATCGAGAAAATATGCAAAGAGCGAGAGTTTCAGTCCTGGTCAGACTTATCACGGTCGATACTTTGTTGTCCATTTTCGATTGACGGATTTTACATAGAAATAGCCGTATATTTCCGAACTGTGTCTGTGTTATATATTTTTTCTCTCAATTATTGATTGATAGCAGGAAACGGACACTCAAAACTTGTCTGACACATCAGACCTTTCGTTTGTTAGTCAACCAAAACCTTTCGTTTGTTAGTCCACCAAAAACAAAACAGAAAGCAAATCGTTCGAGTGTAGCCAAACCGCTTTAAGAACAGGTTGAACAGCCGCAGTAACGACGTCTTAGTCGCCCCTCGACAAAGAGGTTTGAAATAAATGTAGGAGAATGGTGTGTGCGAGCTGAAATAAAGATTTGATTTGTCTTTTTTTAGCTAGGATTTTACTTTGTCAATTAACTGAACGCTGGTCATGCACACCGACAGATATTTCGATTAACCCATTCCCACACAGAAAAAATTCAGACTGGTCCAAATTGAAAGAAACTGCAGATGACAATTTCAAAAAGATGGAATTTTTAAGGTTTTTTTTATGTCTTTTTTTTAGAGAAAACATTGTGGATATAGAAGAAATTGCTTGATACAAGCAATTTCTTCATTTTCCACAATGTTTTCGCAAGCCTTTTACTTGAGAGCCGTAAAAAGGAGCGCCTGTGTGGGAATGGGTTAAAACATTTTACGGCGTTATTTTTGTCTGAAACACTTAAAAAAGTAAAATGATTGGTTGGCGATATAAACGTCATAATTACAGGTTGACATAAGTTTTGGAGTTCAAAGTTCGCTACTGGTCTGTATGGAAGATTTCATCGGTCTATCTTTTTTTTTGGGGGGGGGGGGGGAGAGAGGCCGCGATACGTCATTTGACAGATCGCTGACAGCCCCCACTGGCCTCCCATAAGGTAGTTTCTCTTGCGTATACGAAATCAAAGCACTGAAAATACTGACGATTGACGTCCCTGTTGGCATAGTAGAGTGATATGTCCAATGTCATTTTTATACAGATAATCCTATTTAAGCATAAGGTCTCGCCTAGCCTGGTTGGCCTAATAGCTCATATAGGATGATTTCTATTCTCGTGTCCTGAGCACGATCGCAAATTCTGCAAAAACGATGTCATTGCTACACGCGTCATTTGTCTCTCACCGATGGAAATATAATAAGTAAATTGCCTATTAGGTTGGCTGAGCAGTTAATGACTCAATTTGATTGTTGTACATGTACATGTCCTGATGTCAAAAAGGACAGGAAGCTATGGTTGGGTGCACCTACCAATCGATTTTACTGAAATATTACTGAAAGTGACGTTAAACCGAATTCACTTGATCGCAGTCAAACTAGCGTTCAAGATCAATCCTTTTTTTTTTTTACTTTTCCGAGATGATCCTTTTCTAATGACAGTTCCGCTGACAGAATCATTCAAGATATCAATCAAGAAACTTCGACAATAAAAGATTAGCAATATCCATTGAAAATCATTACTTATAAGAAAGCAATGAGAGATTCAGTATATCTTTTAAACCTTCTGCGACCTAGGAACCCTTTCTCACACAATCAAGGTTTTTAACCCCCCCCCCCGAAGAATTGGATTATAGAAAACATTGTGAGAAAAGGAGAAATTGTTTGTTTCACAATGCTTCCTCCCTATCCGGGCCTTAGTGTATTGTCTTTTCTCACTGATTACGGATTCTTTGTGAACTTTTTTAATCCCCATGCAGCTGCGTTTCATATTTTTTAAGTATACTGCGTTACTTTAATAAAAAGTAAAATCACGGACAAACTGTGTGTAATCAAGCGACCTGATTAACATCTACAAAAATGTTCAACAATATCGATAGTCATCACGGTGGTAACAGATATTCAATACATGGTATATCGTAAAATTTTATCTCTACTCCTTACCTCCAATACTACTTGAAACACAAAGGGAATATTATGTTATAGTAATGATACAAAATTTTGTATTGGATGCGAGCCGTATAGAAAATCCTAAGCGGCGTTAATCCTGTGCAAGGTTTTGTATCACTACTGCAACAAAGCATTCTATTTATTACATATCAACAAGATTTGAAGGATAAAAGGAATGAAGAAAATTGTCTAAAATCAACCTTTAAAAAAAGAATAAATAAATAAAAAATAAATAAATATATCGATGACTTAGAGGAAAAACATAGTATGACTCTATACATTGTATAGAACCATACCATGTTTTTTGCCCTGAGCCCTCGCTATATGTAATGGCAATATTCTCAGTGCAACGTCATTTTCAGAAAAAATGAATGATGTTTAATGCCACTTTAACAGTATTTCAGTCAAATCGCGGCGACTGGAATACCTAACAATAGATTCCTGGTATTTCTCACACCAGTACTACATTTACAACCTTTCCTAGCCCCACTTAGGTTTACGATTGTCCATCGATTGGTGAAAAAACGTCATCTTACAATATTGTGTTAGTTCAGTACATGCATGATATGGACTTTTTTCTGTCAAGTCCGTTTTGTCAGCGTGCAATAAATATATCTCATAATAAGGAAATTCGGTAGGTATATGATTAAACTTGAGAAACACTTTTACATATATAGAGAGATAACTAAGCATTTTGAAATTTTGACGTTTTTTCCAGTTTTACTTGAACGCCCACAAATCCTTTGATTGCATAATTGCATTTTGAAACCTAATCCATATAATTATATAGTTAAATATTTTGATATATTACAATACAATTCCTGCATTTTCACGCGCAGATAAAACACACACACACACACACACATACACAACAACAACAACAAATATTGCGGGAAAAGGGAAAACATGTTTGGATACAGTGATCTATATTTTGTCGCTCGAATTTTTCTACTTTTTATAGCATTTATTTCTAAACTCGTCTTAAAATGTTTGAATCATTGCTATTTCAAGCAGTCTATTTTTCCGTCTTGTAATTGGTTAAAAGACAAATAAAAAAATTACTAATTACAACTGACGCTAAACATCAATTTGAAAGCCTTCAGATAACAGAGCGCCAACATTGAAACTAAAAAAAGAAAAATCATAATTTGATTTTTAAGCTTTTAAGAGCGTCATGTTTTTTTTTGTATTTTCATTGTAAAAAAATCCACTGTTTGAATTTCTCGTAATTGCATAAACGCACTTCAATAGATTCACTCCCTCTGGCTGACTACTACATAACAACTTGGTTATGTAGTTATCAAAATACGTCGCTACAATAAACAGCCAAGTATCCAAACGAAAAGGAATCATTACGTAAAAATGAATAAGAAATCTTTATGGACTAAATATTGTAATATCATTGTAGTAGCAAAACGACATTAATTTGCTTGAAATAACATGGAAGCATTTTCACTGAAAAGAAATCTTAACATTACCGCTTTCAATTTTCAGAACCAACCACGGAAAGATGTGATGTAAGTTTTCATAGCCACTTTCGAGGAATAAAACATACAGCATGTTCTAGACCTCATACAAAACGAGTGGGTTTGAATAGTAACATAATAGAGGAACCCTGTACCTGTGGTAGCTGTGGGGAGACACAGGGTGAACCATGTACAATCTTTAATGTATGCCATGTGAACGGTAGAACGATGTCTACGGACACAAACGGAAATGATGAAATAGTGTTGACGCCGGTCCTCATCAATAACCAGAAACACTTTTAACTCAATTCCGCGAAATGACGCTTTTTGTCGTCCATCATTAAAAACAATTGAGAAAACATTGTGTAAAACATTCAGGAAAACATTGTGTAAAATGAAGAAATTGTTTGTAATTATTCATTTTACACGATGTTTTCTATCCTTAAAGTTGAGGAAATCAAAAACCTCATCTACTTTAAATTGTCGGCTGTAGCTCCTTTCAATTTAGACCAGTCTAAAAGTTTGCCGTCTGATAATGGATTAATAGATAAAAAGATGAAATAAAATTCGTAAAAGGTTTCAACAAGGCAGCTCTTTTATATGTAATAATGATAATAATTATAATATTAACACCAATCAATGATGGTAATAGATCTAATAATATTCACAACAAACATGAGAATAAATTAACTTATAACCACACGACAAAATAATTATAAAGAAGTTGCAGACGATAAAATTTTCCTCGTACGATTTTACAAATCTTTGTCATATAGGATAGAAAATAATAATGATAATGAATCAAGAGCTTATCACAAGCAACTTCTTCATTTTTCAACAATGTTTTAACCTTTTTACTCCGAGGACGTTAAAAAGAGAGACTGTAGTAAAGGTTGTGTCATCTAATCATCAAAAGCGGTCGCTTGACCAAATCCTACACAACGGCGCTTTCGACAAAAAAATGAAAAGCATTTTGGAAAATGAAGAACTGCTTGTTACAAGCAATTTGTTTATTGTCTACAATGAATTCTATCCCAAATGGCAAAACATCCAAAATTTCATCGACTAACATTTATGGTCGACAACATCTTTTACCAGTCTAAAACTGTGTGGTCTGGTAATCGGTTTAAACGTACACGATATACAAAACAGAGAGAGAAGGTATATTGTTTTCCAAATTAAAAACAATTAAAATTACCATTACTTACAGCTGGCCTACAACAGATCTTCAGTGAATGTTCCATCGAATGTTGTAGTTGTATTGGTGAGAGAGACGACAGGAAGTCATGGTTAGATGCGATATAACTGAATATTGTTAAAAGTATCGTTCAACAATAGCATAGAATAATTTTGTCTCCGGTTACAGAACCTTTCTTTCGGAAATTAAAAATGTTACGATAACAAAACAAAATACAAAAATTGGTTTAACCAATTCCCATACAATGATATTTTAGACTGGTCCAAACAGACGACAATTTCAAATTGTTATTTGTCTCTCTGGGCAAAAACAACGTGGAAAATGCAGAAATTACATGTTACAAGCAATTTCTTCATTTTCAACGTTGTTTTCCAGAACTAATTTCTTGGGGTTGTACCATTGAATGAGTAAGTTTTTATTTCAGAAATTTAAAATCGATATTAAAAATACACGTAATAAGAATACTGCATTTTCTTTAAACAAAGTGTATTGTAGATTGCAAACTAGATTCGTTAGATTCGTCTGGAAACAAGCTGATTATGCTCAAACTTCTTCTTGAGTTTAAAGGTCTTGTTTTCTTGAAGTAAGCCACAAGGCTGCAAGCCCCGATGAGTTCTGTGTTTCTTCACAATGTTCACTGGCACAATTTCTCTGAGATTTAATAGCCATTGCTATTTGTAAGTCGAAATTGAAAGAAATTTTAGATGACGTTTCAAATTGCACTAAGTGCAATAGGATTGAAATCATTGTGAGAAAGGGAGAAATTGCCTATTGATAGCAAAGTTTTTCATGAATATATTTCTTCAGAGCGTCAAAAAGTTTGTGCCATCGTCTGGTAATGTAATAATATCATGAAAGATAAAATGTTACGCAGTGGCCGTATCCAAGGTATCGATAGTAGACATGGATTGTCCAAAAATCGCTGCCGTTCTACATTTCTAACACGAAGAAGTAATGCCGAAACAAAAGAACGAATAAAAAGAGAGTGCAATAGCATATCAAAGTAAAAATTACCACAAGAAGATATGTTTCATGTGATTCTTCTAGATGCATACGAGAGATGTAAGGCTTCTGCACAACCGAACAGCTCATGTGATAGTTGTAGATCACTGAACGATGTACTGAATATTGTAGACACAAATATTGTCCAGCGAAGTAACAAATCCAATCTTGATCATTACACTGGTTTGAGCCCAAGAAAGCAAAAACTATAATCCCCAAACGAGTAAAATATGATAGATTGGTTGGGTTGAGATAATCTGAAAATGTAACCACAATAAGCCCGCTGTGATCCTCTATAATGTGCTCGGGAACATTGCCTTGTGGAGACTTGCAGGAATTACAATATTCATACACTAACTGTGGTTTTGTAGGATTGTATGTGATATTGAATGTAATATTACAACTTCTACACCAATTGCTCGTCTTGAATGCAACCCTGTAATATAAGGGGACACGTATCCGTACTTCACATGTTTTATTTTTGAAATGTCCGCTGAAGGTCTTATGTGTGTTACTAATCGTCGCCACTAACTTGTTTTTCTGCAGATGAATTTCTTGGTCGCATCTATAAATGTTTTCTGGGAATCACAAAAAGAAAAACATAATAAATGCCAATAAAAAGAAAAGATAATAATATTAACCCATTCCCACACAAGCCCTCCTTTTTACGCACCTCAAGAAAAGAGCTTTGGAAAACATTTTGGAAAATGAAGAAATTGCAATTTCTTAATTTTACACAATGTTCTCTATCCGAAAAGACTAAGACTTTTTAAATTCCTTTAACAAAAAATAGTCGTCTGCAACTTGTTTCAATTTCGACTAGTCTAAAACTTTCTTGTGTGGGAATGGGTTAAAGCCTACGTTCAAATCTACAAGGCCAATTGATGGTCATGTCCACTGAGCTCCAGGCAGTTCCACATAGATACTAAACGGTATCATTTTGCGAAATTTACAGCCAGTGACATGGAACACAAAAATAAAATGGTTGGTTGACGAGATAAGCGTCGGTACCAAAGGTTGTCGCTGCCTGGTATTCCTCTTTAGGTATATGTTGCAGACACGGAGAGACTGTCTTGGCTATACCATAACGGGATTCAAAACGGTGCCCTGCCAGTATTTCTTGGAAATAATCAAAAGTCACAGACGGACAGGTCAGGGCTGCAAAGACACCAGGCCAAGGTTCTTTCAGATTTCCTGTACAGTAGCGAAATTATGGGTCGGCCTCTAAAAAGAAGTCTGGAACACCTTACTGGGCCAGAATTTGAGGGACTGGACCTCTCGAAAATATTTATATATATATTTATATATATCTCGCATACAACTTACGAGTTGATTTTTGCAGCGCAATTTACAGGTCTGTCGGCATCCACTTTTTTCTTTCGTCTGTTCAAGAGCCGCTTTAAAACGTAAAAAATTAAGATTGTATTGACCGTAACCGTCATTTGCATAATAATACGCTTGGATTTTTTGTCTTCGGCATTTCTCGTTTCATTCCGCTAGTCGAAGTATTTGTTCAATGCATGAGCTTCACAACAAGATAAATCTACGATGTGGTAGAGAGAGGTCCCATCGCCCATTCAGTCGAGGAGTTTGAGGCGAGGGATGATCTATCATTTTTGTGGCTATTCTAAGTTTCTTTATTATTTAACAATAATGTTATTCAAAATGTCGGATAAGAACACGCTTGAATGGACTCCACTTGTGTTGGCACCGTTTTGACTACAGAATTACTTTACTGCTAATGGCATGTGTCCCTGAACGATATTAACATAACTATTTACCTCCTGATAGACACAGCTTATCACTGTAACACGGTATCATGCAGACACTCGGTGTAACATGGGTTTGACCTTGACATTGTCCTCTAGAAGTGGGATAGAAAACAAATGCATTTTTTACGGAACATACCATCATTTGTTTCCACTGGTAACCCTGCCACGAGTATAGAATTCTTAATCATGTAACGTGCATTTAGTTTTCATAACCATGAAAAAATGAGATAACAAAATAGTTACGGTGTCAACCCGTGGTGTCTGCTTTTGATTAAGGCGTACAAGACCACTCGACCACGTATCAATTGACGTAAACGAATACATGTACATCTATTTAGCGTACAAAGTACGGGAATGAACGAGAATACTCGGAAAACCACAATTGTCCTTGAGAATATTTTTTTCCATCGGTAATTAATTCATAGCCACATAAAATTAAAGTCAGATCAATAATTTCAAGATATGTAACCGACGCGTTTATCAGTGTGCATCCATGCGTGATAAAATGAATACGTCCCAGGGTACCGTAAATTTTTATGAAATCATCGACTTGATCCTTTTACTTGCCGAATATTCCTAATTGGTAAGTTACATGGGCAAAGATTACATCCGCTTAACCCATTCCCTCACAATGCCGATTTTAAACACCCCCTCAATATGAAAGCTTTAGAAAACGTTGTGGAGAATACAGAAATTGCTTGTTACAAGAAATTGCTTGTTACAAGAAATTTCTTCTTTATCTACAATATTTTCTATCCTAAAAGACAAAGATTTTGAACATTTCATCAACTTAAAATTGTCGTTTGCAGCTTCTTACATAGTTTAAGGTAATCGAAAGAGAACTACATAGAGATTATCCCCCCCCCCCATCTACGTATGCGTTGAAATCTATATCAAAACATATCCGCTAGTAATTGCGACAAGAACTTAGAAGTTTGGAACATACTTGTTAAAACTGTCTTAGATTAAAGTTCAATATTTAGTACAGACAATAGAACAAGAAATAAGATTCTCGTTTTAATACAATCCACGATACAGCTAATCAAGTTAAAAACCAAAGTCAGATCGTTACCATTTCAGTTTCCGATAGGCTAAGACGTGTGTATTGTTACAGAGAGTTCGTCTGAACGACAACCCGTTACAGCAATGATGTGTATCTCTCAAAGGATTATTAGTTTACTGTTACTGTGTACAGTTTCTGCATAAAAACCGGTTGGGATAGTAAATGGGTATCGGACAGAAGCAGTTCTTGCCGTAATACAGATCTTACCGATTGTTCCGGACTGTGGTTTTCCAGTGACATTATGTATCATTCCCACAAAGTATATATGAATAATCACAACAGCAAGCCACATTATCTCCAAACTTTCATGTTCAAACAACCGTGTTCGATTAGTGAGTTTTCTTCTAAATTTAGTTTGAAACGAGCTATAATATGATATAATACATAAGTTTACTTAAACCACATACATAATAAAACGTTTACGATTCGATTTCAACGATTATTGACTCCTTCTTTCAGCTCGCCCAAACGAAAGTCTTGGAAGAGTTATTTTCATACTTTTCAATGAAAGCGCCGTGTCTTAACCCTTTCCCGTTTTTTCAAAATTTTAGACCAGTCCATTTTGATAGAAGTTACAGACATACAGTCAAAAGTGGGTGCAATTCTGAAAAGTATTGAACCTACAGGTTAGAAAATATATTGGGAAAAGAAGAAATTGCTTGTTACAAGCAATTTCTTCTTTTGCCACAATGTTTCTCAAGTACAAATTCACAGGGACGTGAAAACAAGGGATTGTACAGGAAAGGTTAATAACGGATCGCTGACCCCACCAAACTGAGCCCCAACAACTAGATATAATAAACGGTTCTATTTAGCAAAATTCATTGCAAGTTACTACTAACAAGGAACTAAAACGGTTTTGTTAGCGAGGTAAATGCCGTTACTACAGCATGAATAGGCTATAGTTACGACGTTTAGGTCGCCAAACCAACGAAAATGATTCACATAAATTTTTCAGTCCAAGGTTCACAGTCGTTTTGAATATTTTGATTGGTCGATTAAATCTTTGATTGACAGCTGCTATCCCTCAATTAGTAACAGTTTTATACCTCTATAAATAATCAACATAGAGGGTGCTCATAGGCTTCCATTTCAGACCAAGGCCTATGACCTTAATCAAGTCTTAGCAAACTTTCCATATCTTCAATTAGGCTTTTATTTTCTAAAATTTCTTCTGGCGGGGTTATCATGTTTGACAAATAAAGTCACCCAGTGAAAGGCTTTCATTTGACACCAAGTCCCATGATCCTATAGCCTTGAAACATTTGTCTTTTGGGGTAGAAAGTATTGTAGATAATGGAGAAATTACTAGTAACAAGCAATTTCTTCACTTTCCACGGCGTTTTTTCCCAAAATATTCTCTTAAAGGGCATAAAAAAGCTAGTAGGGATATGAGTTAAATGACTTCTCATAAATATGATTGGAGCTGGACGAGGGTTTTAATTTTGAATTTCTTAAAAATCTCCTCTTAACCACCTGTAAATTTTGACAACCCCTGCACATTCCAGACATGTTCTTTGGATAACCCCATTCAAAACTTGTGCTTTTTACTTGGCTCATAAATATTGGGGAGGCAGGGTGAGGCTTTTTTCATTTTGTCATCTTCGAATTGCTTGGCCAGGTTTGACATAACTTTGCAGGAAAAATCCATTCACAAGATTTGCAAACAATATGGACATGGCAGAGCAAAGGGAATTCTTGACTGTGAATTATTTTGAAGCTATCTATTCCTAGATTGATTTTTTGCAATTTGGACCAAACTTTGTTGGAGCGTTCCTTTAGAGATGTTATTGAAAATTACTCTTGAAAGTTTGAAGTAATGTTCCCTAGGTGAGTAGTTCCAAAAATTGGTTTTTGAAATTTTGATTGACAAAAAGTATGAGCATGGCATGTTTTGAAAACTACACGACCAAGTTTTATCAAATTTTTTTATAGTGCGCGTTTTCACCTCAAATAAGACTGTCGATTTTAGATTGGGGCACAACTACATGTGTGGCATTAATTTTAAACTTCTTAATTAAAGTCTTCTTGCCCATTTTGAAGAGGCAATTTAGGTGGTTGACCCATCTTTGAATTTGTCCACAATTTTGCTAGATTTATATGAATGGGGGGAGCAGTCTGTGGCTTCCTTTACTTAAAATTTTTACTTGGCTTCTATGAAACAACTCAGACATACCAATTTTAAGCGAGTGGGCAAAGACAATCTGACTTGCTTGTTTACTATGTTGTCATAGCTATTTGAGTTTTCTTCTTTTAAAGATTTCAATCATTTCAGCATCTAATTAAACAGAAGCATAGGGAATCTACTTTGCCAAATTTTGTTGAAATTGGCTCATTAGTTTAGTGAAGAGATGTTGTTTGGGGGAATCTTATCCCACCCCTCTAATCCCTCTGATCTGATCCATTCCTCTGATCCAGGGTCATGATTTACTTAATTTAATAAACCTTTTCAAACAGATGCTCCATGCAAAATGTCAAACTTTTTCTGCCAGGGCAACCAGTTTAAAACTAATTCAAATCAATTACAAAATAGTAGGACCTAAGGATCATTCCTGCCAAATTTGGCAGAAATTGACCCATCAGTTTTGGAAGAGATATTGGTTAAATTAATCCTTAAATTCCTATAACGTTCCCGACAGGGTCATGATTTAAGTAATTTTCAAAGAGGTTGAACTGGTGCTCCATGCAAAACATCAAGGTTTTAGGCTTTGTGGTTCAGGAGAACTTTTTTTAAAAATTAAAATTGGTGGGGAGGAAGGAACTTACAGAACATTCCTGCAAATTTTAGTAAAAAATTGTCGTGAGTTGAAAGGATATGTTGTTTAATTCATTATTAGTTAATCCTGCATTTTTTCGCACTGAAGATATAAAGCTTTGGAAAACATTACAAGAAAAGTAAAGATTGCTTGTGATAATGAATTTCTGCATTTCTCACTACCCCGTAAGACAGTTATCTTCAATTTAATTGCAAATGTCTTTGAGTTTCCAATTGGATAAATCTAAAATTGTGGTCATGGGTTGTCACATGAAGGACAACACATAGAGTGATCACACCAGCCCACCTTCAGTACTTTGTACTTACATCAGCTTGTGAGAGCCAAATAGAATAGTTTACACAAACAAAATTACAAAAAGGTAATAAATTGTGAACATCATTTTTAATTGCTAATTCAGAATAACTTAAAATAGTGTAGCAAGAAAATTAAATTACTGAATGACAAATTTCTCAAAATGTTACAGTAAATAATTGTTGTTTACCATTGACTATTGTTTATGGTTAACAATACAGGAGCACCACCTACAGGTGGCTGATGTTTGGCTGTTGTTTGCTGAATGGTGGATAAAAAATCCCCCAGAAAAAATGTACAAATTTCTCCTACTATAAAGAAGGGTTGGTCAACACCGTAGAAAACAAGAGCTGTCAAAGACAGATAATGCTCTAGAAAAAGTCCAACGAAATTGAGCTCGATTCGTAACCGGGAATTACCCGTATAGAGACAGCGTAACATCCATGGTTAAGAAATTACAATGACAACCTCTAGAACATCAAAGAAAATACAAACGACTATCTACATTCTACAAAGCTGTCAACAACCAATCACCAGTTATTCTCCCTGATTGTGTAATTTCATCAACCAGACTAGGCTCAAGATCCCACAACAAGACTTTCATTGAAATACAGACAAACAACGACCAGTACAAATACAGCTACCTGCCTAGAACTATACGAGATTGGAACTCCCTTCCCTTGGACCTGGTGAGTGTATCAACTGTGGACGTGTTCAACCAACGTCTGCAGCAGTACATGGCCTGAGACAAACAATGGGTTTTATTGTTTTAACTGTACATATGCCTTTTATGGCTTTTAACCTTGCTTGGATGACACCACTTGCCCGTGATGCTTATGCCCTAGGCAGTACAGATGTAGATGTAAATGCTCCCTGAAATTAGCGCCGTCACAAAAAAATTAAAATGGGGAAACGCATTCGGTTTGATAGACAAAGATGGGGCTAAATGCTCGCCTTAATCCAGCCATGCAAAATTTTAATGTACGACCTCAAGCTGTGATCTTGACCTTTGAACAATCTTAATTTTTTTTTTCAAATGGCAAAACTGCTCATAATAGAGAGCAGCTGTGCTACATTATTTCGAATTCTATCCATAATTTTAAGAGCTTTGCTCCAGACATGCTAAATTTTAATATTTCACCTTGAGCTGTGACTTTGACCCATCTGATTTTTTCAAATGGCACATCTACCTATGAATATTGTGACAGGTAATATTGAAATTTTTCCATAATTGAAGGAGCTAACATTCAACCTTAAGCTGTGATCTTGACCTTGGAGGTATCTGATTTTTTTTCAAATGGCACATCTATTCATGATAGAGATTAATTGTGCAAATGCATTTTGAAATCCATCCATAACATTAGGAGCTATGCACCAGACACTCTTAGTTTTCACATCTGATCTTGAGCTCTGACCATGACCTTAGACCTGAATATTTATTTCAAATGGTACTCTTGATAAAGAACAATTGAATCATGTTATATTGAAATCAATCCATAATTGAAGGATCTATGCTCTGGACATGCTTAATTTTAATGTTTGACCTTGAGCTGTGACCTTGACCTAGGAGCTATCTGCAAATATTTTGAAATACATTCTTGATTGAAGGAGATATGCTGTGAACAAGGTCAATTTTTAACATTTTGCCTTGAATGTGACCTTGGAGCTATTGAAAAACCGGGAAAAAAGCTTCGGTTCATTATTATGTGAAGTTTCATACAATTTGGCTCAAGAGTTGTGGAGATATGGAGGTGAACCGACAGATGGAATGACAGACAGACAAAGCTGCAGCTATATGCTAGCCCTTTGGGGAGCATAAAAATCACTATGATCTCAGGTAGAGAAATATTGGTGATAAATAACTACTGAAATAACAGTGAAAATGAGCTAAAGCCTATAATAACACCTTATGTTAACCATGAAAAGAGATCACTATGCATGAAATGATATCAGTTTATAAGGGGCCATTGGCCATGTGATGCTCACCTGAATAAGTGGCAACAAATGTCCTAAAATCACAATTGACCTAAATTTTTATAGAAAGGTGATACCATGAAAAAAACCCCTCTTGGATATATCATGTAGAAATAAAATTAATTAAACTTATTTGAGCCAGAAATGTAGTCTCTAAGCTGTATACAAAGTTATAAAATGGTTTGGCCTAGTGACCTGGATTTTCACACCAAATGACCCAATATTGAGCTTGTCCTATATATATATGAGACAAAGATTTTGACTAAATATCAATGCCTTTGAGTATCAAATATAGCTTCTAGAGTGAAAACAAAGTATACCACAATTTAACCAAATATCTATCTTTTCTGATATATCCTGAAGAAAATTCTGATTAATCATCGAGACTTTTAGGCCACAAATGTGGCTTTTAGGGTGTTTACAGGGTATTTCTAAGATTTGGCCTTGACATCAATTTAATGACCCCACATGACCCAATGTCGAACTTGATCAAGATACAGTCAAACTTTAGTGGCTGGAACACGTCAGGGACTGGCTAATTTGTTCAAGATTTTGTAAGTTCGACTGATCCGAAAATCAGATAACGCAATATCATTTGTCAGAGGTAGGTAGTGTCCGAAATATACTGACACTTACTTGCTTGACCAGTTTTGAATTTCTTATTATCCTACATATGTTTAATGTTTTCAAACCTTAACATGGGAATTTTTTTTTTTTTTTTTTTTTTTTTTTTAAGAAATCATAAAATTTGCAAAATTAATTGCACTAAAAAAGCATATGTTCGTTTCCTTTTCAATGATCGCGGTTTTGTACTCGGCCTCATTTGCAAATTTCAGTTCTTTACCATAAAGAATTAAAAATACTACACCTATTCTGTCAAAATGTTATTTTATCTTATCTGAAAAAGGGCAGAATGCATTTCAAGCGCAACAAATGCAATAAAGCTTCTTTTCAAGAGTATCATCAGCTGTGGATAGTTGCCTTTCTTGGCTCAGAATAACTTCATCATCAGATTCCGAAGGTGTTTTGGAATTGGTGAATGAAATAACCTTAGTTAATTTTTGTTGATGAATATACAAACAGTCATTTACCAGCTATTATTATTCCTAAATGATAAAAAAGTGTATTTTTTACAGAACAGGTTATTATTACATATGGTGCATCGTTTGACAGTAAGGTGTCAAAAACAGATACAGGTCGAATGTGTGATAATTCCTTAAATATATTAGCTTATATTTGTCAACCAACCCTTTGTTCGACTGTTCCACATGAAATATATAGTGATTTGTCACTAAATGAATACCAGTTTCGTTTGGGTTTTACTTAATTGACAAATTTTGCATTCTGCAAAACCAAATATTTTTGCTTCTTTTCTTTCATTTTTAAAATTTATAAACAGTCATTTGCATTACAAAATCATCTTGATCTCCTTCTTTCAAATGTCTGAAGGCATTAAAGTTAGAATTAAGGAAATTTAAGAGAACTTGTCTGTTCAAGAGCCATTTAAATGTGCAAACACCGCACAGATTCACAGGAAATAAGATATTACTGTAGCTTCTCTTAATGCTTGGATCCTCAAATTTTGATACATTCATATATTTTAATGTTCCAGTCTAGAATTTACAATATGTTAACCCTTGTCATGCTGAACCCAGAATATTCTGGTTTTGGCAGGAGGAGTAGGCCAAGATCAGCCTGCTGGTACTTTTCCTGCCAGAGTTGTTTATGAAATTGATTTCTAGAAGAAATAATTAAGTTCTATCAGTGAGTTCAGCCCTTTGATTTTACAGCAATTCATAAAGGTAATTCATACAGCATGACAAAAACTTATTAAAAAGATTTCTTCTTGATTATATCCATATAACAACTAATTCATCTCCAGTAAGCATTTGGGTTCTTTTGAAACTTATTCAAACACTGAGGAGAGCACAGAAATCCTTCAACAGGTACTCCTGTCCCGCCTGTGAGGTCAACTGCTGTCACAGTACTAGCAATGCGACGCAGATCTATTTTTGTGGTGTAACGAACACTGGCCTCAAAACAGTAGCTTCCACACCAACACTGTCTTGCGGAGTCTAGGTAACGACAAAGGTGAGTATGAAGGTCTTCTGGGCTGTAGGGAACACTGAAAGACAAAATGGAATTTTCTAGTGACCTTTACAAAAATCCCACCATCTCCTAAAGGAAGAAGTATAGAAAGTACTTGGGGTAGGCTGACTTTAACAATTTAGTGTTGGGCAGAAGTTTTTGCGTGAAGAAAGTTCATTCTTCCTTACTATACATTAAATTTGAAATTCTAACCTAGATTATGCTACATCTAACGTCTTTTCAAACAAGTGACAGGTCACATTTAGTAAACAACTTGAGCTATCACTTAAAACAATCATACACCCAACTAGCACCTTGTAACACCAGTGGTCATTACCCCATAATGCCGTATAATTCAGTATACAAAAGTTGATATTCAAGTTGATTGAATTCTAATTTTTTTTCTTCTTTTGGATAAAAAACATTGTGGATAATGAAGAAATTATTTCTTGATACAAGCTATTTCCTTATTTTTTGGCCTATGTTATCCAAACTTTAGTCTCTCTTTTATCAATCTTTGACTAGAGTGTTGGAATGGGCTAAGGTCATATAGTATTAGGTCAAACATTTTAAATATTTTTGTGCATATACCCCATATCTATTTGACAAGGCCATCCTACTCTGTAACTGCCTAAATGCTTTCCCTTTCCTTGATTTGACCTAATCATAACAACATTTCACATCAACCCGTTCCCGTACAGTCCTGCCTTTTTATGCACCTCAAGTATGAAGCAGGGGAAAATATTGTGTGTAGTGAAGAAAGTAATTTCTTCATTATCCACAAAGTTTTCTACACCATAAGATACTAGATTTTTACCATTTTTTAAAATTTCATCAAGTAAAATGTGTCTTTTGCAAATTCTTTCAATTTGGACCAGTCTAAATTTGTTATGTGGAAGTGGAACCTACCTGTATTTCCTGATAGATCTTGCTGAACACTCCATCAAACTTGGTACATCAACATGGGGTGATGATACATGACAGTCTGTTGTGGTGTCAAACGAATTTCCAAATAAATCAATATTCTCTAGTCTAAGTCTCATAAAACTTGCTGGTAAGAACTTCACTTTGTTATTACTGACAGATAAAAATTTCAGTTTTAATAGCCTTCCTATTGTGGGTGGCAGAAACTCCATCAGATTTCTATCCATTTTTAACACCACTAAATTATATAATTCACAAATTTGTAGAGGCATGCGTTCAATTTTATTGTCACTAATATCCAGCACACAAAGTGATTGCTGTAATGATTCTTTCAAACAAACAGTTGTTGAAAATGTTGTAAGGTTATTTGTTGCTAAGCATAGTTCTGTAAGTTTTGACAAATATGCAATTTCATCTGGAATGTTTTCAATAATGTTTTGACTAAGGTTCAACTTAATTAAATGTCTGAGCTTGAATATTCTGGAATCAATTCTTTTCATCCTACATTCAGATACCTGAAATTAGAAGAGAATTTAACCCTCTCCAGTTTGATCCCTGGTTTTTATGTTCCTGTGGTTTTATACTTAAGAAAACATTGTGGAAAAAAAAGAAAGTGCTTGTTACAGGCAATTTCTTCCTTTTCCACAATATTTTCTACTGGATGATTTAATGTCAAATAAAATCAACTTTGAATTGTAGTCTGCAAGGACTTTGAATTTTGACATGTCTAAAACTTTGTAAAAAAGTAAAGGGTTAAAGGATTTGACTACTGTAGGCTAGTTCTGTTTCTGTAGGTTGTTCAAACACAATCTCGCTTTTTACAACCTTCAAGTTGCTGATTGATTAAATGCAGTTTTAACCCACTTTCAACAGTATTTCAGTTATATTATGGTTGCTGGTGCACCTAACCTTGGCTGCATGTTGTTTTTTCAACCAGTACAACCACAACATTTGAGCCGAGCCACCAGCTTCTCATTCAAATTAGGCACACTACCATTTGCCCGTTGGTGAGAGACAAATGAACTGATTATGTTGCGTTGATTTTGGTAAAAAATCAGAATGTTGGCTAAGCTGGTTTTAAATTTGTGACCCCATTATTGAGAACTCAGAACTTACTATCTAGACCTCAATAAATTAGAGATGCTTGAGGACCGTTTATGCTCCACTGGCATGAACATACCCATCTAGATAATAATGTTTTCAGTAATTCAATATATTCTGAATCACCTTTGCCATAATACTGGCGAATAAACATTGTCACTGAAATCTTTGAAATAGTATACGGAAATTTATAAAAGTCAAGCCAAGTCATGAAAAATCATTTACTAGTAGGATGCCAGATAGCAAAGCTCTAAAGAGCTTTAGTGCTTTTAAAACCATCTTTGGTCCATGTGTTACATAAGGAATAGAAAATACCGAAGATAGCCAATGTTTGACAGTATTTCTAAGGTTGATGGGAGACTATTAGTCAAGAGTTTTATACCTGTTCCAGCAGCCTTAATTGAATATTTTCCTTTAAGAATAGATGACACACTTATAAAAGCCATGTTTTTCAATTAATCAAATTCTTTTTGATGAATCTAATAAAGGGCCACCAAAGGATCATTTTTATGAAATTTGAGAATATTCAACCAGTGGTTTTTGAGAAGAACAATAACTTATTCACTATACATGATATATGGAAAAAAGCCCCATCCATAAAAGTTATGTTTTTCATCCCCTCTAAATTCTTTTAAGCCATTCCCACACAATGATGATTTTGCATGTCCCCCCACAAACAATTGATAACAATGTGTAAAATAAAGCAATTGTTTGGTGCAGGCAATGTCTTCATTTCACATGTTTTCTACCCATAATGTTAAATTTTGACCTTGACCTTGATGAAATGACCTTCCCCAGTTGCACCTTGTTGAGACCTATCTACATACCAGATATTAGCATTGTTACTTAATCAGGGTTGAAGTTATAGGAAAATGTTTAGTTGGCAGGTTAAGTTTTGGAGACAGACAGACGGACAGACACCGGTAAAACAATATGCCCCCAATCTATCGATGCAGGGGAAAAAAATCTAAAAATTCATGAACTTTCAGCTGTTGTCTCAAAATCCTTTCATTTCGGACTAATATAAAATTTTGTTGTCTGGTAATGGGTTAAGAAACTCAACTTAAATAAAAAGGATCAATCTAGTTAAATCTGGCAGAATTCCAGCTAATACATTCTGAGAAGATTTTCAAACAAAAGGTTTACAAAAGGGACAAAAACAAAATTCCATGACATTAGCACCAGTGGCCTGATGTTTATCTAGAAATTTTTTTGTAGGGTTTAATGTCACTTTCGGGCCGCCGTCATAGCGCAGTCGGTAGAGCATCAGACTCCTAATCTTCAATAATGGGAGGTCATGGCACAAACATATTCCTTCAGACATTTGTCTCTAATAAATAGGTGGATAATGATAAACCTAAGTGGAATAGCAGCTGGAGGCTAGGAAAGGATGTAATGGTAGTACTGGTGTGAAAAATACCAAGAATCCATTGTTAGGTTCTCCAGCCGCCACAATATGACTGAAATACTGTTCAAAGTGGTGTTAAACCCCATTCAATCAATCAATCAATGTCACTTTCAAAGGTATTTCATTTATATCCTAGAAGATGGCACACCTAACATGGCTTCCTGCTGTTTCTCACATATGTAAAACCATAACATTCAATCCAAGCCCCCAGCTGCTCATCCCACTTAGGTGCACTATTTATCATTGCCCATTGGTGATAGTTACAATGACTTTTGTCATTTTCTTCTCTTGAAGAAAATGTTGGCCAAGCAAGGGATCAAACTCAAGCCTCTTACTTACTAAGCTTACTGGGCTTAGCTGATGTTCATAATGATGTGTCAGTGCAAAACAGTTGTAACTGTCAATAAACATATTTGCAGTTAGAACTGTTTTGCACTGACCCATTGATATAGAACAATCTCACTCTATTAATTGCCTTCTAAATAATAATGTGTTTTTCAAAATTAAGTTGTTTTTTTATATTATGTTTCTTAAACTAAAAGTGATAATCAGTGAGTGAAAATTAAACCTGTTTCAGTTTGGTAATGCCTGAAATTATATTGTATGGCAACATATTACAGAAATATCTTATCATGAAACGCATAAATGCTCTCTACCTGTAAAGATTCCAGTGTCCCCGGAAAGTTGCTTGTCAAGGGATACTCCTTCCTGCTAAGAACCACCATATTAGTTTTGGGTTTTTCCACATTCTTTGCCGAGGCTGGTGCCAAGGCTGACAATGTAATGTTATCCATGTTCTTTCCTTGTACAGCCATTTTCAGGACATTTAAGAAACTTTTGAGCTGAACTACATCTGCCTGAAAAATAATGATACCCTATCTGTGCAAAGTAAATCTGTTTCCTGATAACAAAATACTACAAGATACAGAAAATCAATCTAAACAAGAGCCGTCAGAGACGGATTATGCTCCCCGAATAAGGCTTTGTCACAAAACTGTATGCCATAATTGGACAAAACATTTCTTATTGAATGCAACTTGAGTTTGAGAGTTCAGTTCACAAGAAATTTGCAAGTTTGACAAACATTGAAGGAATCTGTTTGATTTCACAGGCCTGATTCTAGTAAAATTTAATATTATTATATGGTAAAGGGTTAAATATTTTTACCTTGACCATCAAAGTTATCAATGAAAATGTCTACATTCAAAAAATGAAGACTCTAACTTCAGTAGTCTTACAGAAACAATAGACCATTTATTTAAGAGTAGGAAATATACAAAGTGAAATGTAAAGCTACAATGCATTACCGCCCCCTATAGCATGGTAAGGTTCATTGAGTCAAAAATTGAAATAAATCGACAAATGTCATTTTCATTTTATTGGCCAATTTTTTCAAAGACAGAAATTGCAATCACTTGTCAGTTGGAATTGGACCTTGAACAAGAGCCTTGTCTTAGTTATCTACTGAAAGGTCTTGTCACAAGTAATAAACACATGAAAAAAGAAGGTTTTATCACATACCATTGCAATATTATGGCAAATCTTAAAGTTTTAATTTTTCAACCTTGACCTTGAGAAAAGATCTTGACCCTGACTGATGACCTTGAACTTGGTACCAACAAAAAGATCTTATCACAAGCAATACATGTGAGAAATGTGACGATTAAATCTCAATCCAACTAAAAGTTATGGCCAATTTAGGGTTTTTATGATGGAAATTATTGACTTTGACAATTTGTCCTTGAATTTGACAGAAAGCCTTCTCTTAATTATCTACTGAAAGGTCTTGTCAAAAAGTGATAAACATATGAAATATGAAGATTATATTACTTGCATTGCAAAATTATGGCCAATTTCAAAGTTTTAATTTTCCTTTTTTTTACCTTGAGAAATGACCTTAACCTTAGTACCAACAAAAAAATCCTTTCACAAACAATAAACATGTGAAATATGAAAATTAAATCTCAATCCAATTAAAAGTTATGGCCAATTTAGAGTTTTTACAATAGAAATTATTGACCTTGACAATTTGACCTTGACCAAAAACCTTGTCTTAGATATCTACTGAAAGATCTTGTCAAAAGTGATGAAAATTTGAAATATGAATGCTATATCACTTACCATAGCAAAATTATGGCCAAGTTTTTCCAACTTTTGACCTTGAGAAATGACCTTGACTGATGACCTTGAACTTTGTACCAACATTAGGTCTTATCACAAGCAAAGCACATGTGAAATATGAAGACCCTATCTCATTCCAATTAAAAGTTAAGGGCAACTTTGAGTTTTTATGATGAAAATTCTTGACCTTGACAATTTGATCTTGACATTTGGTGAGATCCTTGCCTTAGTTTTCTAATAAAAGGTCTTGTCACAAGTAATAAACATTTGAAATATGTAGGCTATATCACTTACTATTGCAAAATTATGGCCAATGTTAAAGTTTTAATTTTCTAAATTCTGATCTTGACTGATGACCTTGAACTTAGTACCCACAAAAAGGGTTTGTGACAAGCAATGCACATGTGAAATATGAAGACTATATCTGTAACCAATCAAAAGTTATGGCCAATATAAGTTTTTGTAGGACAAAAAGAGAGCTAAAGTAAAGCTAATAACATTAAGGCCCCTTTTCCCATGACATGGTTTTTTAAATGTGAATTTTGGATAGGGCTCTGCCCCTGGGGACCCAAGGATCATGATTTTAGGTATTTTGAAAGAGATCAATATTCTGATGCTTCATGCAAAATATCAAGGCTCTACGCCCTCTGGGTCAGGAGGAGAAGATTTCAAAGATAATTTTAAAATTTCACTTTTGTTGCCATGGCAACCAGAGTTTTAAACGAATTTCAATTCTTTTAGCTATTTTTAAAGGGGACCACCTAAGGAATGTTTCTGCCAAATCTGGTTCAAATTGGTTCTGTGGTTTGGGAGGAGATGTCATTTAAAAATCGTTCTTTATTTCTATATAACCCCTCCCCCCCCAACCCCCGGGGCTCTGCCCCTGGGGACCTGAGAATCATGATTTTAGCTATTTTGAAAAAGGTCAATATACTGATGCTTCATGCAAATATCAAGGCTCTACACCTGATGGGTCAGGTGGTGAAGATTTTTAAAGATTATTTTAAAATTTCACTTTTGTTGCCATGGCAACCAGAGTTTTAACGGATTTCAATTCTTTTAGCTATTTTCAAAGAGGAACACCTAAGGAATTTCTGACAAATTTGGTTCAAATTGGCCAATTGGTTAAGGAGGAGATGTCGTTTAAAGAAATGGTTGACGGACGACACACAGCAGACAACTGACACTGGACAAAAGGTGATCACAATAGCTCACTTGAGCACTTTGTGCTCAGATGAGCTAAAAATTAAAAAAAAGATGTCTTGGAAATCTCGTAGGAAGATTATATATGAAGTTTAATCCAATTAGGCCCATCGGTTCCTGAGATATGACGTCGGACAGAAGGACAGATGGACATGCACACGAGCCGGTGACTATATGCTCCCCCGAAAATTTTTCGGGGAGCATGAATAGAACCATATACAGTGGAAAATATTGAGAAGGGGGAAATTGCTTATTATAAACAATGTTTCATTTATTGACCATTACTTCGATCATATTATATACACAGGACTGAATTGTAATAGGTCATCCCATGCCCACACAACCCCGATTTTGATGCTCAAGAAGAAAGTTAGGAAAACTATGTGGAAAATGAAGAAATTCCTTGTTACAAGCAATTTCCTTTTATCCCACAATTCTTTCCCTAGTATCAAATCACAGTGACGTAAAATCCAAGGTTTGTACAGGAAAGGGTTAAGCCTTTTGTCATTGACAGAATTGGAATCTAACCAGGTTTGACCTAGATAGAATTCTACACAGTCCAACTGCAAATCTTTTAATTTTGTGGACAGATTTGAAGTTTAATAATAATCTTTCTAATGCAAGTTTGAATACCAATTTGATAATTTACCCTTTCCCATACAGTCCCTGATTTTTACGTCCCTAAGATATTATACTTGAGGAAACATTGTGGAAAAAGAAATAAGACCATGATGGTCCTGTATTGCTCCCCTGAGTATAACGGCTCAAGGCTTTATGATACTTAGAAAATATCAAAGCCCTACACCAATTCATTTTGGAGAGGAAGATTTTCGATTTAAAACTAGGTATATTGAATATCCAACCATATAGTGCTAATTTCAAGAGAACGGTAATTCCTTGAAGTATTTTGGTAGAGGGTCGATAGGCATTGAATCATACCAAATATCAAAGCTCTCAGCATTGATTTAAGGAGAAATTCTTCTTGATTCATATCTAAAATCAGAAATTGCACAGAAAAGGGCTTATTTTCCGAATACAGTAATTCTATGAAGTACTTTGGTAAAGGTTCAATAGACATTGATACATACAAAATATTAAAGCTCTAGGCCTCATGACTTAGGAGAGAAAGATTTCAAAGATTTCCTTCTTTACTTCTATCTGAAACATGGGATCAAACAGAAAAAGCCAAATTTTAAAGACATGGTAATTCTTTGAAGTAAATAGGTAAATAGATGATGATTTATGCCAAATATCAAAGCTCTAATCCTTATTGCTCAATCATGGATCGTGCAGAAAAGGGCTAATTTTCAAAGTAAGGTTATTCTTTGAAGTATTTTGGAAGAGGTTAAATAGATGATGATTTATACCAAATACACAGGGTCTAGGGCTCATGGTTTGGGAGGAGAAAATTTTCAAAGATTTCCTTCTTTATTTCTATCGAAAACCAGGAACCATACAGAAAAGGGTTAATTTTAAAGACACAGTTATTTGTTGAATTAATTTGGTAGAGGGTCAATAGATGATGATTTAAACCAAATATCAAAGCTCTAAGCTTTATGATTTGGGAGAAGAAGATTTTCAAAGATTCTTCATTTCTTCATAAAATCAGGAATTTCAAAATTTTTCTGAGTATAATTCTTTAAAATATTTTGGTAGAGGGTCAACAGATGATGATATATACAAAATATCAAAACTCTTGGCCTTTTGGTTTTGGGAGGAGCAGATTTTTAAGATTTCTCACTCAGTTGCCATGGCAACCAAAGTTATTCATGGGTTTTTGAGTATTTTGAAATAGCATGATCTTAAGATCATTTCTGTGAAGTTTTGTTGAAATTCAATGGTTAGGTTAGGAGGAGAAAACTTTCTGTAATTGTGAATGGACAGATGGATGGACAGACAATGACCAATCACAATAGCTCACCCAGAGCACTTTGTGCTCAGGTGAGCTGAAAAGCTTAGATATACATTGTGGAAAATGAAGAAATTGCTTGTTAAAAGCAGTTTCTCCATTATCAACAATGTTTTTGAACTAGAAAAAAAGTACAGTAAACCCCCTCCTTACAACCACCCCGAAAATACTGGCATCCTGCTATTACGACCGAATTTTTACAGAACGGATTTTTTTGTTCTTTATTTCAATGGTCACAAACCTCTCTAAAACAGGCAACCCTCTATTCCGAATTACGACCACTAAATTCAGTCCCAACTATAGCTGATACACTATTTTGAACCCCACTAAAACGACCAGTACCTTCACACATTGAGACCAACCACCTGAATTTTACACTTGATAAGAGCGACACTAAATTGGTATGAATACATTGTAAATACATTATCGGTTTTTTGATTATGTGATAATAAACCCTCATTATAATAGGTGTTATGATTAAAGTGGCCGATCACTTTTAGAAATTATAGCTTGTATAATTTTTAATTGTTATTTGAATGTGTCACAGGTTTTGACTCGAGTAATAAATTGGAAAGTGAAATCGTATACAAGATGTTACGATTAGTTTGTTTACGGCGTTCCGAACAGTTAATAAGCAATTTCAATGTAATTGATGCTTGGTATTCACATTATAGAAGATATGATATCGACAGTTTGACACTTTGAACCTGTACTTACGAATAAATAATTTGAGGTCGGACTTCTGAATCAGATCCAAATGGAGAATATAGAAAGTAGAATTTATCAAAGGTGGTAAATTTGAAATGAAATAAGATTCCGCTGTAATACATGTTCTTATAGTTTCATTTTTGTATGTATAGTATCAATATAGTCAAAATAAAATAAACATGAATTATTTCACAACAAACGACCAAACCTCAGTATTACGACCACCCCGCTATTAAGACCACTTTCAGAAAATACCACAAGTGGTCGTATTAGAGGGGTTTTACTGTATCTTTTTACCTTTTATCAATTTGAAATTTGCATCTGCAATTTCTTTCAATTTGGACAAGTCTAAAATTTTCTCATCAGATAATGGGTTACAGGTTTACCTTGCTAATACAGATATCTTGTTCTGGATCCTTTATTCTAATTGTTGCCTTGCCTTCATTAATAAACTTGGTGAACACTTGCTGTACATTGTCCTTGATCTACAGAAGAACAAGAGCTGTCACCTGACTATTGTGTAATGGATAACTTTTTTTTTAAAAAATCTAGGTTAATAAGATGTGTATGTGCAGCACCAATGCCCTACAAACAGCATATTTTTTCTCAGAAGTTTAACCTTGATAGATGACCCTGACCTCACTATCAGCGGATGAAAATCATGTCAAATATAAGCATTGTAACTTGAAAAGAGTTGAACTCATAAATTCACAGGTCAAGTTTTTGAGTAAAGTTTTGAGAATAAGGGTTAACCCATTACCACACAATGACGCTATTTGACGACCCTCAAGAAAAAGACATTGTAAAACATTCTGAAAAATGAAGAAATTGGGTGTGACAAACAATTTCTTCATTATATCCCTAATGTTTTCTGCCCCAAAAGACAAAGATTTTTAGAATTCCACCGACTTGAATATCTTGTCTGTATTTTCTTGCAATTTGGACCAGTCTATAATTTTCTTGTGTGGTAATCGATTAAATAGAAGCATCACATAAAGATGCCAACGCTCTACTGTTCAAGGGCTTGACAGTGGGTTAAAACCTGTAAGTTGGACAAAGGGCAATTTTTTTTTTCAAAAATGCTTTTTAGCTTAAGTTAACAGACAAAATCTTTAGGTCTTCTCAAAGCTCAACAAGTGCAAACTGCCAGTGAAAGCTTAACCACTAAATCCATTGAATGCCTATGCCATAAAAAGTAGCTATTATTTTCCAAATTCCACAAACTTGAAATTATTGTATACAACTTCTTTAAATTTGAACCAGTCTAAGATTTTGTCATTTTGTATTAGGTTAACCTCTGAATTACTAGTGCCCAAAAGTAAAGAGTCATTGACCCTTGAGCCAAAATTTTCAAGAGTCAAAATTGAAATCCCAAGAGTCAAAAATGTGATATGCCCCCCCCCCCCCTATTTAGAAGAAAAGAACAACAACAGATAATAGTAGATAGATTTTTAAAAGTTTTTTTTATTTTAGCAATAGTTCCTCAGAATAAACTCTTGTCTCAGATTGGAACATTTATCCAATCTGACAGTATTCTATTTTAAATACAAGATAAATTTTAGGAAAAGTTTAGTATTCATGCACATATCATAAGTTTGAATCAGTTTTAGAAAATCTCAAGAGTACTAAGAGGATCAAATTATTCTTATTTTTCATAAAGATTTACCGATTTTATCCATGAAAACACATGACATTTCTTGAGCAACATTTTATTTAAATTCTGTTTACTTCTATATTTTTGAGGTTATTTTTTTTAAAATATTGGCAAATAAGTAAATTTTAATAGGATTAGAACTCAGAAAAAGGTTTTCATTATTAATTTCACAGGTGTCAAGTATCTGTTAATTACGATCGCCGATGCATTTCCATCACCCGAGAGTGTTGATTACCAATCAAGCTAGGTGTTCTCTATGAGGGTGTATATTTTCACAATAAATAAACCATTTTCAAATAATTTGGCACACTTATGATGACCCTTGACGCATGGCTGAAAAATTTTCGAGAGTCAAATTGACAATATGATGCACAGTAATAAATTTTCGAGAGTCTCCATGTGTCAAAACCCAAGGTCTCGGGTTAAACAAATACCTTGCTAGCTTTGCTAGCTTACAATACTTTCAGTACTTTGATATAGTTATAGCCATTGTTGGTATAGATAGAAAAAATTCTAGTTGTCTCAAAAAACTACCCAGCTAAAAAATGACCTTGACCCTAACTAGCTGGGTAGAGTCAAAAGCTACCTGCACATTTGGAATAGTAAGGAAGTTATAAAAATATGAGAGCAATTGTCATGTCAATTATGAGTATCCCATTTTGAAATATTAAATTTCTTGGGTAGGTTTTGGTAGAAGATTCCTCAATACCTAATCTTATGAATATCATATCATGTTACCAGATATTTTGCTCCATTTCTATCCTTGGCTGTACATAACATAAGGTAGAGAGCCCCATCTTTCATAGAGCCACTTCCAGGTTTCTTTCCAATGGACAGCTGAGCTCTTGCCGACTTTCCTGATTTTTTCAGATTATGTGTAGCTAGGACTCTGTTCACCACATCAACATCACATGTCAGCCTCATTCTGGTATTATCTGCAAAAAAGGATAGAAAAATTACAAAAAGCCTTTTCTTGTAGAATTATTAAAATACTGATTTCCATTTTTCTGGAGTCTTTTATGTACAAAAAAATATGAAATATATTGCCATGAAATCTTTATCTCTATCTTATGTTTTTGATGGGTAATTAAAATATGGAATATTTGATTATTTCTTTTATCGCTGTCCACAATTTTTTCCAAAGCTTTTTTTGGAGGTGCGTAAAAAATTCGGATTTTGCAAGAATGGGTTAAGCCATTTTAAAGCTCAAACTGCGCACAAATATGCATGTAAACACCAAACAGCATCACTTAAGTATGGAAGACACAAATAAAAGATTAACAACAGAGCCTTTAATGTCAGAAATTAAATTTTACTAAAGAGTGGACAATGGTTAGAACATATTTTGCCATAAGTACAACATTACAGGGTTTTCCCTTGACTTTCAAAACAGGGGGTCATTTTGCCACATTATGACCCCTATCAAATAAGATAAAGAAGGCTGTCTAGATATTTTGGGGGTCATTTCTGAAAAATGGGGGTCCAAATTCAAAGGAGAGGGTCAGGGAAAACCCTGCAACATACAAATGTAGTTTCAACTAGAGGGCTGTAGGCTCACCTAAGATAAAAGCTCTCTTTCTTTCAATAGTTTAATTTAATGTTATGGCTAGGACTATGATACAAGTGGGCCTAACCATACTTTGTACATATATAGGCTTGGTACCTGGGAATACAAAAGTCAAGATTTTAGCGATGTTCATAGAATTCCATTAACAGGTTCTTAACAATAAATTTTAACCTTTTCCTGTACAAACCCAGGATTTTATGTAGCTATGACTTTTAACTTGAGAAAACATTGTGGAACAAGAGGCCCATGAGGGCCTGAGACGCTCTACTGGTTATCAAGTTTTCCGTTAAAGAAATCTGATTTTTAAGGAAGTTAATTACTCAAAGAAGAATACATAAAGAAAAAAACCCAAAAAAAACAGGACTTTATCCCCTTTATTATTTTGAGCAACAATCCTCAAGGACCCTTTTCGAGTGTTTCATGACGGATCCACTCCATTTCCAAAAGGAAGTTACCTTATGACCCTACAATCATCCTGTGAAATTTTCATCAGAATAATTGTGGACTTTATCACATATACAGGATTGTTTTGAATGAAGATCCATAAGGCCCCTTTTCCTGTGTTTTCTGATGGATCAATTTCATTCCAAAAGGAACTTTCCTTACAACCCTACAATTGTCCTGTGAAATTTCAAAGACAATTTGATAATGTTCTTCATCACATACACAAGAATACATGTATTTTGAATGATAACCTGAAAGGCCCCTTTTCCTGTGTTTCGAATGCCACAATTACTCCATGCATCTTTGACGAGAATCCAATAAAACTGTTGACTTTATTGTGTTAACAAAGATATTAAAAAAGACAGACAATAGCTAACAGATTGTACTGCAAAAAATACCAATTCAAAGTGGGGGGTAAAAGTTCATAGGACTATTTCACTCTTTACTACCATGTCAATCTTTAATTTTTCCTACATAATTACACAATTTTAATTGAAATACATGTCTTGTCTCTAGATTGAAAATAGAAATTAATAAAAGAAATGATTGAATAAAAAAGATATTTCATATTTTAATTAAAGGTTTTAAAAATTCTTTCAAGAATCTTAAATATTTTTGCAAGGGCAAAGAAACTGGCCACATAAAACCCAAATTGGCTAAAGATTTTCAAATTGGCTAAAAGTTGGGCTAAAAAAAGAATTTTTGCATAGATTATATCCTGCTATGTCTGAAGAATCTGAAAAAGTCATCCAAGGATTATTCCTGTGGAATTCCATCCACCAATTTTCCGAGAAGATTATTCAATTTTTCACCACATATCATTTATGGAAACAAGCGTGGACAATAAAAGCCATGATTGAATCCAATCAAGGGTTGTTTGTTTTGTTTGAATGGGGTTTTACGCCGCTCTCAATAATCTTTCAGCTATATCGCGGCGGCTGGAGCACCTAACAATGGATTCCTGGTATTTCTCACACCAGTACCACCATCACATCCTTTCCTAGCCTCCAGCTGCTATCCCATATAGGTCTACGATTATCGACCCATTGGTGGGAGACAAAAAGTTGGAAAGGATGAGTGCCACCGTCAGGGATTGAACCAGGGACCTCTAGATTGACAGTCCGACGCACTACCAAATGCGCTATGGCGGCGGCTCAATCAAGGGTTGACCAAGGATCATACCTGTGAAATTTCTTTGAAATCTGAGAAAATATTGACTGTAAAAAATTATAGACAGACAGATGAACTGATACATGGACAGATTCACATCAGATATAGCACCATTACAGCCTACTCGCTTTTAGCCAGTGAAGCCAAAAAGGGAGCTCTTAGACTAAAAAATAATTCTTTAGAAATTGCTTCTACCAGCAGTTCCTGCTTCCCTACATACAAAAATAATTTGCTGCTTGTTTCTTAAAACTGTCTTCCTTACAATTACTATATTTTTCCATCCAACCAATTATGCAAAATTCAAATAATCCATTTACCATACTCTTATGATGGATTTAACAACTAAACAACTTAAAAAAACATGAAATTTGAAACTTAAAAGAAGTAGATTACCTTATTCTTGCAATGTTTTCAATCCTACATTAGTAAAACCTATATGATCCATAACAGTTATAAGTTTGCTGTATATCAAATGAATTGAATGGTCTATGTTTGAATCAATAAATGATCTGTGTGATATTTGTAAATTCCAAATATGTACAATACACTTAACACATGAAATTGAAGCTTTTTCCCCCCATTTATTATTGATTTTAATTTAGTGCTAGTTGTGCTCAATTTTGTATGTTACATATTCCGTGAACTGTCAAAGATGCTTTTTTGCACTATTGTTCCCCCAAATCATAAATGTTCCAAGTATGTTCAGACCATGGGGACACCATCTCCTCAATTCCAAAGGCTGTGTATCTGGTTGGTATATAGTCATTTTGTACAATAACCATTTCATAACATAATTTCCATGGTTATTTCGTACCATGCAATGGTCATTTTGTACCAAAGAATAAGTCATTTTGTACCATTTCGTACCACAAATAAATGACTCAATCAAGTTCATTAACTTTGATAATTTGATTGTTTGTCATTGTTTGCCATGTGTAGGTAAGAGCAGTTAACATCTAAATTTGGAAGGGGGAACAATTGTTGATTGCTTAAATATGTACATATTATTAATTTGGCATTAAATACAAAAGATATTTTGAGCCAAAATTTGACAAATCATAAAGTGAACATGTACATATGCAATTATCAATGCATGTATATGAATAAAGAAGTTTTACAGTGGTTCTCTACTAATTTATTTCTTTTGAACACAATCCCCTATTCGAAAACAAAACAAACGGTAATGTGCTAATACGCTAATACTGTATCGTCAACTATCCGTTTTCATGAACGGACTGTTTTGATTTTCAGTTGTTTAATAACTTTAAATTAAATAAATCAGATACATAATGGAAATGTTTTCTTATATTATCAATGTTTATAGCTTATCTATATATACTGCCCAACTCCCCTTTCGGGTATTACTAGCTGCGATATCGTAGCCCTCTTTCTGATAATCTGCTGGCGAGGGCTACGACTCCCACCTTCTTTGCGCTTTGTTGCAAGTCTTGATATTGTATGTTTTGTGAAAATCGACTCTCTTTGGGTGAATTCCTTACATTCGTTAAAATTATGGACAAATTCTATCAAAATAATAAGAATATCAGTTGTATCAATCATTAAATACCGGTTTCTTTTCAGTTAATAAAATATTTTCTAAGTTTGGCGGCCATGACATTTGGTTGGTCATGTGATCTATTATTACGTCACGTTGTTTACTATTGTCATGCTGTCAAACCAGGTGGTGGTAAAAAATTATATTATCTGTTTTTACCTAACATTGATAATATTTTATCTTGAAAGATACTGAATCATAAATATCTTTATTTTATCTATCAAATTCAATTAAATCTTGAATTACTTTCATACAACTTTTTTCTTATTTTCTATCAGATCTGTCCTGTTTTCAAAAAATACTATCTGTTCCAAATATGGTGACCTAAATTCTCATTTGCTATCGTTTTGGCGGGAAACCCGAGATCTCAAGAGATCTCGCTGTCAAACAGCAAAAATGGCTGACATTTGATTCAAAATGGCCGAAAAACTTTGAGTTTCCGATGGTGCAGCAAATTGAGACTTAAATACATAAAATATCCGACTTTTTTCAGATTAACATTTATTTACATGGATAGATAAATGGTTAAGGTCCATTATGGTATCAAACTTGTGTTTGTATTATTTACACAACTTACAATAATCCACCTCAAAGTGCCCGGAGTGAATCACTCCGGGCACTGCAACAAAGAGCAAAGAAGGGGGGTGTCGTAGCCCTCGCCAGCAGATTATCAGAAAGAGGGCTACGATATCGCAGCTAGGTATTACTGGCAGGTGGGCGTCTGTGCATTTTATTGTACCATTCCATTGATACAAGCTTTTTATTATAAACATGGTATGAAATATTCGACATATGGTATGAAATAACTACAACATGGTACAAAATGATCACAGCATGGTACTAACAACCAACATCATGGTATGAAATGACCAATACCGTGGTACGAAATGGTAATGGTGCGAAACGTCCGTAATTTATATGGTTTGTTAGTGTGATATATCCAATAAAATAACTGTCCCAACTTCATTAGACCATGAGGAAATTGTTCACTTGCTTCCAAAATCTTAGCAGATCACAGCGTATTTATAAAATAGCATGGCATTTTGAGGACAGAAATACAATATAATAAGGTTACAGCTGAGAACTCCATATACAGGATCGGGACTAGTCCAGCAAAAAAGTCTGCGCGTATTGCACGCTGGAATATACTAGTAATCACGAGCGCAAGGTGCTTATATTGACGATAACAAAAAAAGTTACTACACAAGTATTGACAGTTAACTTTTTGTATTGAAATTCCCGCCAAATGTCGGTGACCATTCGTTTGTCTTTTTTGTGAAAACAGGTTACCGGAAGTTGTGTTAATTTGAAGATTTTTCGAAATGGGTGTAGACGCACCTTTATTTATATTTTCCTTGATCGACGAAGGCTATTTGCTTTTTTTAGTTGTTTATTTCGTATCCTAGAATGAATAAGAATCAAATGGTCCTGATAGGAAGACCGCCAGTATCTATCATAATGTTTTACGGATACCGGCGAAAATAATGATAAACATTCGGATGACTCCTGTATCCGGATGCACTAAGAATACATTCGGTGCTTACATTCTGATTGGAACTTATCTCGACACATTATTCTTTGTAGAAATCAAATCTGTCTTCGGGTATTTAAAAAAGGGTCCCAATAAACTCGGTTCTTATTTGGCAAAATGTATGATCTGATCAAAAGTTGATAAAATACTCTTGGGTCAAATCCCAATGCATTATATATCAGGAACAACCGACAACTTACATGGACATTGGGTCATCCATTGGGTATTTTATGAATTATGTTTAAGCAGACATTGTGAGGCTATATTTGTTTTTGGGACAGAAACGAGCTGCCTCACTCAGTGACTAAATAGGCACATGTTTTTAAAAAAAGATGTTTTGGACTCATGGTATGCTAATTCATCACTTAAAATTACTGCTGACTATCAGCTTAGAAAATCGGATACTATCACTATCGCCAGAAATCAATGTTTTTGCAAAAATCAAATGTGCCGATAATGTGATAATAGAAAGTGAAAATAGGATAAGTTACACAGAAAACTCATTCTCTCTCTCTATCTCACTCTTTTTTTAACCTAAGAGATCAAGAAAACATTGAATTTCTGTGTAAGTAAGCTTTGAATTTTTACTATCGAAAGTATCGATTTGAACAAACTATCGCAATAGTTATCGTTGTCAGGGAATTGCAATAAATACATCGATATTTTGACTGTCACTATCACAATACATTGAGGTATTGATGTATCATTACACCCCTACTTTACATGACATTCTAGGTAGAAAGTTGCCATATTGATCTTGCTTGGGTCCAAGAGTTCTCCATCTTTATGATGATATCACACATGTTGTCTTAAAAATCATCTTGTTGAAATGAAACACAAGAATTCTTATAAAACACTGCTCAATCAACTTTTTGATATGAAACAAGAGAATTTTTATATGCTTTGCCATATGCTTCATAACTTACTGCACCGTTCCTTTAATTTACATAATTGATATAATTATTCTTGCTGTATGTCAGTATGGTAGGGTTGAAAAGCAATCATACTTTTGTGAATTGTTAAAAATTGGTCCTTAATGAGAGCACTAAGTATCTACTTTGATCTTCCCATAGACTTACATGTTTGTCATGATGTAATGCACTGTATTTGGGAAAAGCATTTGCATTATGATGGCAATAAGATGGTATTTATAACCGTATATGTGTTTCAAAAAACTTTTGTCAAAGGTTATTAAAAAGTAGGAATGGTAAGATTGAAGGGCAACACAATTTTGAACACAATCATGCTTTTTGAAGCCCCCCCCCCCTCCCCAGAAAGGAAGCTTTGGAAAACATGGAAATGAAGACACTGTTTGTTACAAGATGAAAATCCTGTGTTTTGACACCCTCAAAGAATATTTGTTTTAGAAAACATTGTGAGAAATTGCTTATGGCAAGCCATCTCTCCATTTCCCACAATGTTTTTACACTAAAATCTATTTAAAGATTTGAGTTTTTGTCTGCAACTTCTTTCAATTCAGACAAGTCCAAAAGTTTGTCGTCTGGTAATAGGTTGAATATGAACTGAGACTGATTGCATTATCATTATTTCCTTAACATTAGTCAGGTTATCACCTTATCAGATTTAGAATGTGATTATTTGAATGCCAGAACATGCTGTGAGAAAATGAACTGGGTAAGAAACATTTACTCACTTTAACCCTTTCTCATTTTGTAAAATTTTAGTCCAATCCAAACTAAAAGGTTTTGAAGGCAAAATTTTAAAGTGGATTTAAATTGAAAAAGAACGATTTAATAGGGTAGAAAATATTGTGGAAAAACAAGAAATTTCTTGTTTCAAGGGATTTCTTCTTGTTTAATAATTAAAAACAGGGATTGAACGTGAAAGGGCTTATAGTATTTCGTCAAATGCTATTTGGTCAGAGGGCATCAAAAGTATTGTAACTACATCTTATTCAAGCTGTAGTAATAACTTAAAAATTTTGGTCCCCAACCCACCTATTTCATTACCTTTACAATCATCTTTATAAGTCCCCCACAGGTTAACTTTTGGATGCTATAGGTTTACTTGATTCTGTCCTTCATATCATACTTTTGTCTGGACCATATCTCCTACACCTAAACTGCAAGCAACTTCAAAGTTGAAACACTTACAGATCACAATTTGGGGAAGTGTAATGTACAAGAACAGTTATTCTGACATGCACATTGTCCTTTGTTGTTTTTACAGTTACATTTTGTGCAAAAGATATCTCCTAAACCATAAGTGCTAGCAATTTAAAACTTGATACACTTATAGATCACAATGTGGAGAAGTGCCATGTACAAGAACCGTTACTCTGAGATGCCCAATGCTTGAGTTATTGTCCTTTGTTGTTTTTCCTTTACCTTTTTGTCTGGATTATATCTCTTCAACCATCATAAAGTGGAGAAGTGTCATGTACACTAAGCATTACTCTGCCATGCCCAATTTTTGAGTTATCGCCCTTTAATACCTCAACATTTTTTTTACGAACATATCTCCCAAACTGTGCGTTCTATCAGCTTCAATGCTGACATAATCTTTTTTTAGCTCACCTGAGCACGAAGTACTCATGGTGAGGTATTTTGATCATCCTGTGTCCGGTGTCCGTTGTGCGTCGTGCCTCGTGTGTCAACAATCTTAAAATGACATCTCCTCCCAAACCACTGGGAGGATTTCAACCAAATATCGCAGGAATGTTTCCTAGATGGTGCCCTTTAAAATTGCTAAAAGAATAGAAATCCATTAAAAAACTCTGGTTGCCATGGCAACAAAACTGAAATTTTAATGAAAACTTAAAATTATCTCCTCCTGACCAAGAAGTTGTAGAGGCTTGATATTTGGCATGAAGCATCAGTGAAATGACCTCTTTCAGAATATTTGCTAAAATCATCACCCTCAGGTACCGAGGGGCGGAGCCCCAGGAGGGATGGGGCTTATATAGAAATAAAGAAGGATTTTAAAAATGACATCTCCTACCAAACATAAGGCGGATTTCAACCAAATTTGGCAGGAAAGTTCCTTGGGTAGTGTCCTTTAAGAATTGCTAGAAGAATTGAAATCTGTTTAAAACTCTGGTTGCCATGGCAACAAAACTGAAATTTTAATGAAAACTTTAAATATTATCTGTAGCCGTGGTCATAGCGCAGTTGGTAGTGCTTCGGACTGTCAATCTAGAGGTCTCGGGTTCGATCCCTGACGGCGGCACTCATCCTTTCCGACTATTTGTCTATCACCAATGGGTTGATAATCATAGACCTATGTGGGATAGCAGCTGAAGGCTAGGAAAGGATGTAATGGTAGTACTGGTGTGAGAAATACCAGGAATCCATTGTTAGGTGCTCCAGTCGCCGCAATATAACTGAAAGATTATTGAAAGCGGCGTAAAATCCCATTCAAACAAACAAAAAGTATCTCCTCCTGACCAAGAAGGTGTAGAGACTTGATATTAGGCATGAAGCATCAGTACAATGACCTGTTTCAGAATTGCTAAAATCATCATCCTATGGTACCCAGGGGGGGGAGCCTCAGGGGGGTGGGGCTTATATAGAAATAAAGAAGGATTTTTAAAACGACAATTCCTCCCAAACTGCTGGGCAGATTTCAACCAAATTTGGCAGGAATGTTCCTTGGGTGATGCCATATGAAAATTGCTAAAAGAATTGAAATCTGTTTAAAACTCTGTTTGCCATGGCAACAAAACTGGAATTTTAATAAAAACTTTAGGAAATATCTTCTCCTTACCCAGAGGGCCTAGAGTCTTGATATTTTGCATGAAGCATCAGTACTTTGACCTGTTTCAGAATTGCTCAATTCACCAACCTCAGGCCCCAAGGGGCGGAGCACCGGGGGGGCTTATATAGAAATAAAAGAAGGATTTTTAAAACAACATCTCTTCCCAAACCACTGGGCTGATTTCAACGAAAGAATTTAATCAGTGTAAACTCTGGTTGCTATGACAACAAGAGTAAAATTGAAAAAAAAAAAACAACAAAAAAACAAGAAAAAAACCCCACACCTCCTCCTGACCCAGAAGTTGAAGAATCTTGAATTTTGCATGAAGCATCAGTACATTGACCTCTTTCAAAATTGATAAAATTTTAGAGCCACAGGGTAACTAGGCTTAAATAGAAATAAAGAAGGCAACCCTTTCAAAACTTTTTGGCCATTTTAAACCAAATTGGGCGTGTTGATTTTAGTTAAATGGTAAAGGAGGTTTTCACCTGACCCAATTTGTATTAGGCCTTGAAGAAAAAAAGAGCCTTATCTCAGGTGAGCGCCAGGGCCACTGGCCCTGTTGTTTATCTATTGTTATCTCAATCCTATCTAATCTGGTGGGGGACTCCTGTATTGCATCACTTGTTTGATTTTGGATTAATGGGATAGTAGCCTGCCTGTCAATGTGTTCATTTCAAATTTGTCTATGTACAAAATACTTGGGACACACAGCATAATTTTAGACTGGTCCAAATTCAAAGAATTTGCATACAACAATTTCAAGTTGAGATAATATTGAATATCTTTTTTTTCTTGTAGAAGACAAGGTTGAAGATGAAGAAATTTCTTCATTTTCAACCTTGTTTTCCTCAAGTAATTTTTGAGGGGTGTAAAAAAGATGGATTTTGTAGGAATTGGTTAAAACTTTATTGAGACTTACAATTAAGATATGAATCATGAAATAGGTTAGTATTTAAAAGATGAGTATCCCACACAAGCCCTCATTTTTACGCCCCTCTGGAAAAAAGGTTTAGAAACATTGTGGAAAATGAAGAAAATGCTTGTATCAAGCAACTTCTTCATTATCCACAATGTTTCCTATCCTAAAAGATGAAAAAGATTAAAATTGTATCAACTTGAAATTGTTGTCTGCAGCTTCTTTCAATTTGGATCAGTCTAAAATTTTGATGTTTGGGAATAAATTAAAAATGAATAAAACCGTCTCCTTTCTGTGAGCCACTCCTCATAGTCATTCTCTTACCAAGCTATACACAATTCCACTTTTTATGTCCTTTGCAAAAATCTTTGGAAAACATTTTGGCAAATAACAGAATTGCTTGTACATGTAACAAACAATTTCTTCATTCAAATAATGTTTTCTATTCAGAAATCAGATTATATTATAAATTCTATTAACTTTAAATTTTCCTATGCAATTTTCTTGAATTTAAACCAGTCTGAAATTTTGAAATGGGTTAGAAGAAACCTTTCTGAAAGTGGCAGGCCTATATCAAAGTTTGAGTTTAATGAAGTTGAATGAAGTTGATTCTAATACAACAAAAACTACATTTTTTGTCCTGATATCCTTATGTTCTAAAGTTCCAGAGTATTACTGCAATTTTAACTTGCTGCAAGCCTTGTTTGATGTAATTTTAGTGGATTTTACCAGAAATGATCCCACAAGCTGTACTGAATGTGTTATTACTGCTGACTGGACACTGGATATTGTTTATACTGTATGCTACTGGAACAGGATGGATTGTCTATAGGTAGGTTTATCGTTTTTAGCTTGGCAGTTTTAACCCTTTCCTGTACAAACCCAGGATTTTACGTCTCTGTGATTTTTTACTTGAGAAAACATGGAAAAAGAAGAAATTGCTTGTCATAAGTAATTTCTTATTTTTTCCACAATATTTTATACCCTGTTGGTTTGTACCCTCTTTTAATTTTCGTCTGTAAGTTCTTTGAATTTGGACAAGTCTAAAATGTGAAAAACAGGAATGGGGTAAACAAGATGTCAAAGAATTGACAAATTGCCATGCTCACTGAGCTCCTACAGGAAGCTTTACTTTGATATTAAGCAGCATTATTTTACAAAAGTTATTTCCAGTAACATGTAACAAAAAGATAAAATGTTTGATTGGCGACTGAAACAGAATGCTGACGACACCTATTGACCAGTAACAAGGCAGTTTGAATAAGATATCAAACAATGTTTGTTTGCAAATAGATGGTAAAGGGTATATAAAAAGTTATGTTATGTTATATAAAAAGTAGTCAATTGTTAACCCACTCCCAAACAAAATTCAAAGAGGTTGCAGACAACATTTCAAAGTCTAGAAAAATAATGACCAAATATGGTAGAAAACATTGTGAGAAAAGCAAAAATGGCTTGTTTCAAGCCATTTTTCCTTTTTTCACAATGATTTCCTTAGTATTATATTTACAGGAGCATTATCAAGTGGTATTGGGTTAATTGGATACCTAAACACCATACCTACAGATTGAATAAGCTGCATTTAACCCATTGCTAAACAGTGACACTTTTAAACGCCTCTAAATATAAAAGCATTGGAAAACATTGTGTATAATGAAGAAATTGCTTGTTACAAGCAATTTCTTCATTATCCACAAGGTTTTCTACCCATAAAAGACAGAGATTTAAAAAAAATTTCATCAACTTGAAATTGTTGTCTGCAGCTTATTTAAATTTGGACCAGTCTAATATTTTGTCGTATATAATTAATGAAAGAGGGTCAATGAATAATTTGTGTAGGTCTGCTTGGTAGAGATACAGTGGCCTAACAACCTGGTGAACACAACCAAAACCGCATAATATCTGATGTGAAAGTTCTTTGATCTTACTTACTTTCTAAATCTACAGTTAATGTTCACTTTGCTTTTTAATAGTATGTGGTTACTCAGTATGTCATATTCAAATGACCAGCACAAGAATTTCATTCTATTGTTGTTGTGCCTGCTAGTGGGAGGGTTGATTAACCCATTTATATCCTGTATTTCACTTATTTCTTGATTCAATTGTACTTTGAAATACTAAATTCACCTTTGAATTTGGAACAGTCCAAAATTTTGTCTTCACATAATTCATTAATATACTTGTAACAATCAATTGTTTGTAAATTATCCTTTTCAGCTATTCCCATACAACACAAATTAAGACTTGTCCAAATTGGAATGAGTTGCAGACAACAATTTAAAGCTTATGAATTTTTTTACATTAAGGGTAGAAAACATTATTGATAAGGAAGAAATTGCTTGTAACAAGCAATTTTTTCATTTTCTACGAAGCTTTCCAAAGCTATTTTTGTCCGGGCCTCTTAAAGCATTCTTGTGGAAACATATCGACTTTTTACTATAGTTTTTTTTACTGTATTTTATGTAGATTTGTGACCAAACCATCAGGCAATATAGGAATATACGACCCTACAGAAATCCACAATAGACAACAGCTGAAGTTTCATATGAAAGAGAATCTTATTAAGATGGGCTTTCATCTAATTTTCTTCTTTATATTTTTATATTTGTAAGTATTGAGTTGAGATTTTTATTTTTCCTGAAGCATTTTTTGGTAAGCAATTTACTGATAGTGGCTGGCAATTAACCCTTTCCCGTTCAAATACAGGATTTTACGTTCCTGTGATTTTATACTTGAGAAAACATTGTGGAAAAAGAAGAAATTGCTTGTAACAAGCAATTTCTCCTTTTTCCACAATATTTTCTACCACATAGGATGGTTTCATTTCAAATGGCATCAATTTTTCAATGTCATCTGCAACCTCTTTCAATTTGGACTAGTCTAAAATTTCCAAAAACAGGAAAGGGTTAAAAGACTGATAGAGTAATCAAAACATACATCATAATCATAGACGACTGGACGTGAACTTTTAACGCCAACTTTGGTAGATATTTATGTGAAATCTTTTTGTTGGTTTATGTGACTAAACCCATTACCAGACAAAAAAAATTAAGACTGGCCCAAATTTAAAGTAACTGCAGACGACAATTTAAAGTTTATGAAACTTTGAATGTTTTGCATTTAGCTTTTTCATTGGGGTCACTGAGAGGGAATGGGTTAAAGGTTGCAACTACAGCTTATTTAAGCTGTAGCTTGGAGATCTTGGTCAACAACTAAACATTATTGTAAGTTATAGGTTGAGCTTCCTGTAAGAGTCAATAGGCCATCTATGACTGTGTGACCAATTCACACAAAACTTGACGATGTTGATGATGATAAAAGTATCTAAACCTGGTCTGCCTGCACAATCAACACAGCTTTGTTCTGAACAAATACTGAGTGCTTTTTGCCAATAATTTGGAATGGAAAATGGTCATCGTAGTCTGCCATACTTTAATGTTACAAACACATGATGAACCTATCCTAGAGCATTATCCTTTTTGATACTCAACTGTCATAGCCATAAAACTTTACAAAATAGGTTTATAGTCCATTTCAATGCAATGCTTTTAAAAATCCATAATAGAAAAATTAAGAAAACATTGTTTGTATTCATTTTTAAATTCTATGTATTTTGGTAATGCGTTAACCTATTCCCACACAATCAAGCTTTTTTATGCACCAAAGATGTTGCCACTTTTTTAAAAAAGGAATTTTAATTGTGGTTGCTTAGTGGAAGTGGTTAATATAAAAGGATTGCCCTTTGACAAGATTGACTGTATAACATATTGGCCATGATATCATGATATATGTGTGTGATAGTGTGTGACATTCCCAACAATTTTTACATGACCAACAAGTAAAAACTCTGACCAGCCAATGCATATGCACAGCCTGATTGGAGTCTTCACTACGAACTGAGTTGACAGATGCTTACTCAGTTACGTTAGATGCCGCGGCCATAGCGCAGTGGTAGTGGGAAAGACTCCTCGTCAACCAACTAATATCCTTAAACCATTCCCCTCAATCCCACTTTTTCAAACTTTCAGGATTTTTTTCATAAACATTGTGGGTAATGAAGAAATGGCTTGTAACAAGCTATTTCTTCATTGTCCACAATGTTTTTAACAAAAAAAAGAGAAAGATTTTTCAACATTTTACAGTTGTCATCTGAAACTTTTTGAATTTTAAAAATTATGGAGTTTTGTTGATTGGTATTGGTTTTATTTAACCCTTTCCCACACAACATAATTTTAGATTAGTCTAAAGTGAAAGAAGCTGCTGAGGGCAATTTTAAGTTGATGGAATTTTATTCCTTTTTTTTTTGCCTTTTTTGATAGAAATCATTGTGGATATGGAAGAAATTGCTTGTTTAAAGCAATTTCTTCATTATCCACAATGTTTTCCAAAGCTCTTTTCTTTTAGGGAAATGAAAGGAGGGCTTTTGTGGGAATGGGTTAATCCAGGCTGCTCAATGTTTGCGCTTCACAGAAGAATTGGTGTTTGAAAAATCTGCTTTCTATTTCAGGATGATATACTCACTTATAAAGGGAGATGATTTATGATTACTCACACAACATGTATGATCCATTGTTCCATCACATACCATATTTTATCACCATTATATTGCCCCCAACCTACAAGATGAACAAAGACTGAAGACAGCAGCGTTATTGTGTATACTCAAAATGTACTGCATAATACATATTAAAGTGCTTTCTTGTTGAGTCGCATTAGTTGAGAAAAACATAGTTGTCACATTAAACAAGTTGAAGTTAGTGTGTTAGTCCGTCTGAGTTCGACCTGAACATATATTTATGGATTGTTTTCAAAATAACTTGGTAGTCATAGGGCAGTCGGTAGCGTATCAGACTCCCAGTCTTCAATCATAGGTGTCATGGGTTCGATCCCCAGCGGGGGCACATATCCTCTTTGACATTTGTCTCTCACCAATGGATGGATAATCTAAAACCTAAGTGGGATATCATCTGGAGGCTAGGAAAGGATGTAATGGTAGTACTGGTGCAAGATATACTAGGAATTCATTATTAGGTGCTCCTGCTGCTGCAATTTGACTGAAATACTGTTAAAAGTGGCATTAAACCCATTCAATCAATCAGTATATATCATCAGTAGATGTTTTTATTGGAAAAAAAGATTGCCCCAAGTTCAAGGTCACAGCTCTAGGCCAAACAATCAAATTGAGCATGTCCAGAGAATATCTCCCATGCAGGATTGTGTTGGATTAGTTTATCAGGTTCCAGAAGATCCCTTTGCATGCTGCAGGTCAAATATGTCAGCATACATCAAGGTGGTTCACTCATAAGTTGTTCCTTATTAATCACATTAGGTGATAGCAAAATTCAACACTGGAACACATTCATAGAAATTGCTTACAACAATTGAAATATAGAATTTTGAATGTTTCTGGGGGGTTTTGGTAGCAAACAAGTTGGAAAATAAAGAAATTACTTGTAACAAACTATTTCTTCATTTCCCACCTCTTGTTTCTGTAGGAATGTAAAAAAGTGGAATTGTATGAAAATGGGTCAAGGATGTATCGATTATTCACACCGCAAAATATCCTAAGTTGACTTACTTCTATTCAGCACCCAATAGTCATGTGTTGACACATGATCAATTTCATTATGTAACCCATTCCAACACAATGAAGCTTTTGGGAGCCACCAAGAAAAAAGCATATGTAACATTGTAGTAAATGAAGAAATTCTTTTTTACAAGTAATTTCTTGATTATCCACAGTAACCAGTAATTTCTTCATTATCACAATGTTTTCAACCCCAAAAGAAAAAGATTATTGAAAATTTACTAACTTAAAATTGTCATTATGCAACTTCTCTCAATTTGGATTAGTCTAAAATTTTGATGTCTGGTAATGTGTTTAAATATCAAATGTTATCCTACTCAAAACACTTCAATTGGTTATTCCTAAGGAAAATGTTCTAAAACCATATGTAAAATATGTCTTATTTGCCTACACATGTTGTCATTTTGTTAGTGAGGGGATTGATTTCCCTTACGTATTTATTCTGAGATTATTATCATTTACTTAGAATATTAGATGAAGTGTATTAATTAGCCACATCAATTTTCCATGTTTTGTAATATGAAGTTGGACACTCTTTTTTTGTCAAGCTCATGAGTGGTAAGAGATATAATTGATACAATTACACTTTGGTATATGTGTGTGCATCTATTTGATTTTGTCTGGACCATAACTCCTATCATTTATGGATGAATTATGAAAATAATATGAAAATAATTTCTCATAAGTCTTCCCCTAAGTGAGTAGATGTACTTTTTGAAAAGGCAAACATTTGTAGGCTCTACGTCCGTTGTCCTTAAATAACCATTCTAGTTTTCATAGAAAAACTATTTCAGAATTCTATGCAGATATATATAGTTTATTTTGAAGATATATTACCTTTTTAAAAAAAGATAAAGTAAGTTGAACATCTCTTATCACTAACCAACTACAAAACAACAGAGTTTAATTTCCCATTTTTTACGTCCCTGTCAGTTTAAAATTGGGAAAAATTGTAGAAAAAAGAATAATTTGCTTTTTTTTCACGACATCTTTTACTTTATTGAATAGTAATTTTTTCAAATTAAATTCACTTTTAATTTCTGTCTGCAAAACCATTGAAATTGGAGATGTCTAAAATTTTGCAACACAGTAAAGGGTTTATACTGGTCCAAGTTCAAAGAAATTGCAAATGGCAAATAATAATTGATGAAATTTCAACAGACCTTTGTCTTAAGAATTTCTTGATAACAAATGATATTTTCTAAAAGCTATTTTCTAGTTGGTTGTTTGAAAGTAAGATAGTGAATCCTTTTGTTTGACATTTGTCCACTCCTAGCAATTGGGAGCGCATCAGAATTTCAATCACAAGGTCTAGGGTTTGATTCCCAGTTGCAGGAAAAGACATGTGTGGGTGTAAAATCGTAAACCCAAATGGAATGAACTGCTGGAGGATTGGAAAAGATGTAGTGGTAGTACTGGTGTAAAAAATACTAGGAATCCATTGTTAGCTGCTCCATCCGCTACATGACTTAAATACTGCTAAAAGTGGCATTAAATTCTATTCAAACAAACAAATTGGTTCAAATTTTACATGTGCGTTCATTTTGAACCCTTTCCTGTTCAAAGCAAGGATTTTACATCGTTGTGATTTTATGGTTGAGAAAACATTGTTGAAAAAGAAGAAATTGCATGTAAGAAGCAATTTCTCCTCTTCCCACAATATTTTCTACAACATAGAATGGTTTCATTTAAAATTGCATCCAACTTTCATCAGACTGGCAGTGGCACATATCCTTTCCGACATTTGTCTCTCACCAATGGGTGGCTAATCGTAAACCTAAGTGGGATAGCAGCTGGAGACAAGGAAAGGATGTAGTGGTAGTACTGGTGTGAGAAATACCAGGAATTCATTTTTAGGTGCTCAAGCCTCCGCAATATGACTGAAAGACTGTTAAAAGTGGCTTTAAATCCCATCCAATCAATCAATGGTTCTTCAGGGATAAAGTTCAGTAGCACAAAAAACAATGATAGGAAATTGATTGACAATTTCACTGTCTTACTGATAAAATTATCAAAATGCAATCAACCGTAAAGAATGAAAGAAAAATTTATCATTCTACCTTGCTTCAGATTTATTATTATACCCCCCACAACGAAGTTATGGGGGGGTATACTGGAATCAGGTTGTCCGTCCGTCCGTGGACATAATTTTGTGTCCTCTTCTCCTCCCACATTTTTTGACCAATTTTGCTGAAAGTTTATCAGGTTGTTTCCTATCATATGAAGTTGTGCACCTGCAATTTTCATCTTGATCCAGTCGTTAGTTTCAGAGTTATGCCATTTTGAACTTTTTAATGGGGGGGGGGGACATAATTTTGTGTCCTCTTCTCCTCCCACATTTTTTGACCAATTTTGCTGAAATTTTATCAGGTTGTTTCCTATCATATGAAGTTGTGCACCTGCAATTTTCATCTTGATCCAGTGGTTAGTTTCAGAGTTATGCCATTTTGAACTTTTTAATGGGGGGGGGGGGGGAGACATAATTTTGTGTCCTCTTCTACTTCCCACATTTTTTGACCAATTTTGCTGAAATTTTATCAGGTTGTTTCCTATCATATGAAGTTGTGCACCTGCAATTTTCATCTTGATCCAGTGGTTAGTTTCAGAGTTATGCCATTTTGAACTTTTTAATGGGGGGGGGGGAGTAGTCAAAATTTAAAATTGCAAAACTCAGTAACCATAAGGGGAGTTACCAAAGTTGGTAAGTAACATCATCTTGTATATATACATGTTTGACATCAAAACGCTGTAAGTCATTTACAATTAATAATTAACTGAACAATTCCGTCCTCTCTAATACTTGGTACATAGCTTTCAAGGGTCAGAAGTGTTGGAGAGTGAGACTTGCAAAAGAAAGACGCGATCGGGGAGGGGGGGGGGGAGAAGCTGAAAACATAATTACATACACAATTGCTACTCTTCCACTCCTACTTAAAAAGGGGTCATAAAATGCCCCTTCAAATTCCACTCCTTCATAGAAAAGCCTTTTTAGCGGTGTAGGGGGTATTCTCGTCAGCCCTTGAGGGCGACAGCTCTAGTTGAAAAACTGAAACTGGTTCATCTGGGCCAGATTCTGTCTCTTTTGCAAATACAATTTAATTGACAGACCCCGGTCCACTGTAAGCTGTAGTTAAAATGTTTAGTTCACCTACCAGTCCATTGCTTCTGTTATATGTCCCTGATCATATGTTTTGCAAGATAAAGCCATGTGATATCTCAGACAAACTGCCTTGTCTGGTGTCAGGGAGCATGGCTAGCAATCCATCGCCATTCAGTCCAGATATAAATCAAAATAAATAATTGCAATCATTTTTTGATTGGATTGGATGATTAGAACTTCTGGTGGTAAGATTTCTTTGATCAATTATTTTTCAAGGTTGTATACAAAGATTTTGCATTAATTCATCCCTTACCAGATTACATAATGTTAGACTGGTTCAATTAACAACAATTTTAAATAGGCAAAATTTAAGATTTCTTTATCTTTTAGGGCAGAAAATTTGTGGACAGTAGAGAAATTGCTTATTTCCAATAATGTTTTCAAAGACTTTTTCATCAAGGGCGTAAATAAGCAACTGTGTGAGAATGGATTAAGAGTACTTATGACAATTTTATTGCATATATTTTGCAAAAAAGCATGTTTTTAGTAGAGGTTTAATTTAGATTTGCTCATCTTCATATCAAGATCTAATATATATATATGTTCAACAGATTTTTTTATGCCTAAAATTGACGGAATGCAACTGTCAATCAAAAATCCAAATTACAAATTGAATCATAATTTAGAGTGCAAGTGAACTTTGAAGCCCAGCATTACAGTTTTATTACTTTTGGTGACTTAATCCTTTCCCATACAATCCCATGTTTATACGTCTCTGTGGTTTTATACCTTAGAAAATGTTATAGGAAAAGAAAAAATTGCTTGTACAAGCAATTTCTTCTTCTTCCGCAATATTTTCTATCCTACTGAATGGTTATATTTCAAATTAAATCCACTTTAAATTTCTTGAACAGCCCTAAACGGGAAATGGTCAAACATGGTAACTACATCTTATTCAAATTGTAGTTATGATGCTTAGGTTTCCAACCAACTCTTCTATTTCTAGTGTGGTCATTTTAATCCTTACTGTCATCAGAATGGTTTCTACAGTATTGTATCTGAGTTTCATGCCTGCTGATTTCTTGTGATCTAACCTGTCATATACATATCATTTAAATGTGTTTATTTTGTAATTGTAACCATTAGCTGATAGATAAAAAGATTTACCTACCTTGAAATAAATTTTCAAATGCCTAAAATGTCTTTCCTTTTTACTTTTTATACGCCCGTCGAAGACAGGACGTATTATGGGATCACCCGTGGCGTCTGGGCTTCCGGTTGTCTGGGCCGTGTCCACTTCTTTGTCCGGAGCATAACTCTGTCACCGTAAGTCCAACTGACTTTAAACTTGGCAGTTATATTCTTCTCATCAATACGGAGTGCGGTGCTCAATTACCATAACTCTACCTGGCCTATTTTTAGAGTTATTGCCCTTTGTTGTTTTTCATACTTGAATCTTGTCCAGAGTATATCTCTAAAAGTATTATAGCTAGGATCATGAAACTTCATGGGTTTTGAGTTATTGCCCTTTGTTGTTTTTCATACTTGAATCTTGACCAGAGTATATCTCTAAAAGTATAATAGCTAGAATCATGAAACTTCATGGGTGTATAGATCTCACCAAGGGGGAGTGCAGTGCACAAGAACCATAACTCTACATGGCCTATTTTTGAGTTATTGCCCTTTGTTGTTTTTCATACTTGAATCTTGTACGGAGTATATCTCTAAAAGTATAATAGCTAGAATCATGAAATTTCATGGATGGATAGAGCTCACCAAGTGGGAGTGCAGTGCACAAGAACCATAACTCTACCTTTGGCTTATTTGTTGAGTTATTGCCCTTTGTTGTTTTTCATACTTGAATCTTGTCCGGAGTATATCTCTAAAAGTATAATAGCTAGAATCATGAAACTTCATGGATGGATAGAGCTCACCAAGTGGGAGTGCAGTGTACAAGAACCATAACTCTACCTAGCGTATATTTTGAGTTATTGTCCTTTGTTGTTTTTTATAATTTGTTCATACTTGGATTTTGTTCAATGCATGTCTCTAAAAGTGTATAAGCTATGATAATGAAACTTCATGGGTAGATAGATCTCATCAAGGGAAACGAGTTCACAAGAACCATAACTCTACCTGGCTTATTTTTTTAGTAATTTCCCTTTGTTGTTTTTCATACTTAGATCTTGTCCGGAGCATATCTCTTAATGTATTCAAGCTATGATCATGAAAATTCATGGGTAGATAGATCTCATCAAGGGGAAGTGCAGTGCACAAGAACCATAACTCTACCTTTGGCTTATTTGTTGAGTTATTGCCCTTTGTTGTTTTCATACTTGATCATTAAACTTCATGGTTAGATAGATCTCATCAAGGGGAAGTGCAGCTCATTAAAACTATAACTCTACCTAGCTTATTTTTTGAGTTATTTCCCTTTGTTGTTTTTCATACTTGGAACTTGTTCAGAGCATATTTCAGAAAGTATATTAGCTATGATCTTGAATCTTCATGGGTAGATAGATCTCATTAAGGAGAAGTGCAGTGTACAAGCACTTTAACTCTTCCTAGCATATTTTGAGATTTATTGCCCTTTGTTGTTTTTCAGACTTGGATTTTGTCTGGATTATATATCTGAAAGTGAGCCGCCGTCATAGCGCAGTTGGTAGCGCGTCGGACTGTCAATCTAGAGGTCCCGGGTTCGATTCCCGACGGCGGCATTCATCCTTTCCGACTATTTGTCTCTCACCAATGGGTCGATAATCGTAGACCTATGTGGGATAGCAGCTGGAGGCTAGGAAAGGATGTAATGGTAGTACTGGTGTGAGAAATACCAGGAATCCATTGTTAGGTGCTCCAGCCGCCGCGATATGACTGAAAGATTGTTAAAAGCGGCGTAAAACCCCATTCAAACAAACAAACAAACAAATATCTGAAAGTGTAATAGCTATGATCATGAAACTTCATGAGTGGGAAGATATCACCAAGGGGAAGTGCAGGTCACAAGAACCATAACTCTACCTGGCATACTTTTCGAATTATTCCCCTTTGTTGTTTTTCACATTTGATTTTGTTTTAAATTTCTCATGGTCTGACAGCCTATGGTTTTCAAAACCTCATGATAACAGGAAAAACACCAGAACCATAAGTTATCATTGTGAATTGTTACTCTTTCTTGAAATTAGACTTAAATTTTAATCCCCTTCCCCAGTCAACAACCAGTAGTGTTACGGGCGTATTTTGTGACAATTTGCCACCTTGTTTTATTTGTTCCAGTCAAACAGGTCGGAATAATTTCCATACAGTGTTGTATATGTTTTTCTCTTTCATTTTTCTTGCTAATAGCTGGTAAAACCTTTTAGTTTCATAAACAAAGTATGTCAGGTTGTTAATTGTTTATCTATAGTAACATGATCCAAGGTGGCTGATGGTCATCCATTTAAGGGAGGCTACAATAAAATCCCCCCCCCCCCTCTCTCCTTAACTTGCCGTCAGATTCTAAAGCTTTTAGCATATATTTACAGACTTTCCCTAATCTTTCCACATGCAAACAACGTTACAACTTTGGCGCCATATTTGTAAAGGAAACGTGTATTTCCTTTCTTTACCCATCCCCACACAACAAAATTTTAGACTGGTCAAAATTGAAAGAAGCTGTAGACGACAATTTCGAGTTGATGGTATTCTAAATTCTTACGGGTTTTTTTTTTTTTTTTTTTGATAGAAAACATCGTGGATAAGGAAGAAATTGCTTGATACAAGTAATTCTCGATTTTCGACAATGTGTAAGAAAGCTGTTTTCTTGGGAGGGTTTTAAAAGGAGGGATTGTGTGAGGATGGGTTAAGGATCTCTTCTATTGTAAAATTGGCCAAACAATACTAAAACAAGAGCCATGTTGGACATGGCCATCCCACGCCTAAAAAGCTTGATAGTAAACTGAAGCTAGTTAGATTTAGGCACTGCATTTCTTGTCAATGAGTTCGATAATAGCTATTATACTTTCAGAGATAGGCTCAGGACAAATCTAAGTCTTTAAATCAACAAAGGGCAATAACTCTCAAATTATGCAAGCAAGAGTTGTGGTTCTTGTGCAATGCACTTCTCCACAACGAGTTCTATCCACCTATGAAGTTTCGAGTTAATAGCTATTATACTTTCAGAGATATGCCCGAGACAAAATCTTAGTCTTTAAAACAACAAAGGGCAATAACTCCAAATTATGCAAGCAAGAGTTGTGGTTCTTAAACTCTGCACTTCTCCACAACGAGTTATATCCACCAATGAAGTTTCAAGTTAATAGCTATTATACTTTTAGAGATATGCCCCGGACAAAATCAAAGTCTTTAATACAACAAAGGGCAATAACTCCAAAATTATGCAAGCAAGAGTTGTGGTTTTTGTGCACTGCACTTCTCCTTAATGACATCTATCCACCTATTAAGTTACAAGACAATAGCTTTTATACTTTCAGAGTTTTGCTCCGGACAAAATCTTAGCTTTTAAAAACAACAAAGGGCAATAACTCCAAAATTATGCAAGCAAGAGTCGTGGTTCTTGTGCACTGCAATTCTCCTCAGTGAGATCTATTGACCTATGATGTTTCAAGTTGATAGCAATTATTCTTTCAGAGATATGCCCCGGACAAGTTTAGTGACGGAAGGACGGAATGACGGACGGAGACCATTTCTATATCCCCTTCGCCGAAACGGCGGTGGATAAAAACAAAGAAAAGGTACTAGACTTGGTCATTCCTTGAACAATATGCGTGCTGCTGGTATCTCAACGAATAAGACAAGCTTCGATGTTTTATGTTTGTTTGTTCAAATAAGAAGTCAGATGAACGATCTAGGACAATTTTGACCCCATATTTCGATTTTACAGCGCCTATACACCAACTGGACCGGATTGATCGATCTAGCTTTTGTTGTCTATATGGAATCAGTCTTCAACTCCGCTCTGAGTTGACGTGGGATTCGTTATTGACCCATGTCATGCTTCAAAACTACATTTAAATCAAAGCGCTGACAGCACTGGAATGCATTGATGTTATGGATCATTTTTTTTTGTTGAATAATTCTACATACAACTCTTGACTTAAAATGGCAAACAGAGGATCCAGACTAAGATCAGACTGCACATATGTGCAGGCTGATCTTAGCCTACATCACCTGCCAAAGCAGAAATTTTCCGGATGCAGCATGACAAGAGTTAACAACCCGATGCTGATCTATGTTAGAACACACCGTCATCAGTTGTTAGGAAAGGAGAAATCGTTGGCAAACACCAATCGTTCGAAAGGAGAAATTCATCACCAATCATGTGAAAAGGAAAACTTGCTTTCCGTCATCAGTTGTTTGGATTAGAGAAATGCTCAGCTTCATCAATTGTTAGGACTGGAAAATTTGCTTGCCATCATTAGTGGTTAGGAAAATGGAAACTTTTAACCACAAACAACAGCCCTTTTTTTTTAAAAAAAATATTCTACCTTAGACTTTTATTTTTCGTCTGAGAATGACTTGTAATGGGTTATCACTGTTTTCATCTTCTTTGGCATTTACTATCCATTTAATGCATTTTGAATTGTCGCCTGAAACTTCAGAAAAGTTTGTCGTATTGTAAAGAAAAAAAGTAAATTATGATATTTCAACGAATGGGTTAATGAAAAAATAAATGGAAAATATTGTAAGAACGGGACGAATTAATTGGTTAATAAATTTCTCCCTACCCACTATGTTTTGCTGAATAGAAGTTATAAAAGGCGTCAAAACAAGGGTTTCTTTTACAAAAAAATGTTATAGTGCTATATTCTGTCGTTTTTCCTTAACCCATTCCTACACAATCCCCCTTTTTACGCCCCTCACGAAAAAATGCTTTGAAAGCATCGTGGAAATAGAAAAAAAATGCTTGTATCAAGCAATTTCTTCACAGTCCGCGATGTTTTAAACATTTAAGAATTTCATTTTCTTTCAATTTAAACCAGTCTAAAATTTGTCAAGTGGGAATGGTTAATCGTCATTCGGAAGCCATAAGTTTAAGATTATTTATCTCATGCACTTAGCTCACAAACAAAAGATATATTTATCGATTATCAAATCATTGATTAGATCAATCAGAGAGATAACGTTACTTAATACACATTAATTATCTCAATAGAAATAAATTGAGTAGTCGGATTTATTTTTTCATGTGCATTGCGTCCAGCTATTAATCGCTTCTGATTTTAATGGATTAATTGAAAATGGTACGTTGAAAATAATATTTTATGACGGATTCCTAACAGCGCAACATCAAGTGTTAGTGTAAAGCTGTTATAATAGCACATGAATTGACAGATTGCCAATGTCAGTAAAAAATATCAACTGACCAATCAACTCCTTCCTTTAGGCTGGAAGTGAACTTTGAACTCTAATATTAATATTAAGTACTTTTGTTCTTTCAAGCTGTAGTCACGACGTTTCAATCGCCCAACCAGCGATTTTTTTATTTATGTTTCTGGTTTCGTGCAAACTAACGTCTTTCTTTCCTTCACAATGACGCATTTTTACCCTCTTACAAGAAAAACAATTGTGAAAACATTGTGGAAAATGAAGAAATTGCTTTCAAGAAGGAAGCGCCCCTACTTTATGATATGATTACTTGCATACACAAATTATTGCAGAATTATCACTCAAGCCTATGTTGTTCGAACTCATGAGAATCGTCTCATTGTTCAAATACTGGAATTAAGTTTAAGTATTTTTATCGCGAATTCTCCAACTTCTCAAAAGCTTATGCTATTTTGGAAATGGACTCCCAATAATAGTCGCTTAATGAATGTGGTCGCTTAGTAGAGGTGGTCGCTAAAGCAAGATTGATACCACGAGTTATAAATGGCTGGAATTGTGACTGCGACATTTTTTTCAATCTTACTATGGAGTATAATTGTTTCCCGAAATTCTCTTACCGATTTCAGTTCATATATGACAAAAAACTAGTAGATATTGGTTTCGTAAGGCAGGTGTAGGTCTTATAAGGGTAGATGATAAAAAAGGGTATTGTCAACCCATTAGCTCAGTTGGTATAGATAACTCGACTTCACAACCTCGATCCCTGTGCTTACCAAATTAACTAACTGTCTTTCGGATGAGCGTTAAACCGACGCCCTATATCACGGTGAAATCTATACATAAAGAACCAGGTGGGGCTCTCAGCAGCATCGTTCTGTATTATTGCGCTATACCCCGTAACAACTACGCGTCGCACATATGGACAAATGCCACGATAGCGACTATGATTAAACGAACATACTACTGAAGTTTTTACACAATTTTAATACCTATTTAACAGTGTCTTCCTATGCTCCTATCGATATCGTCTGAAGTTTTCAGGTTAAATATTTACAATATGAATCGGGATATATTTCATTATTTCTTAATCAAAAACCATCTACTGATGGTAAGGTTAATATCAGCCGAAGTAGACAAGGTCATGCGTAAAAGTCACTGTGGAGCTTTTACGAGAATTTTTTCTATTTTTTAAGGCAGACCATTTCACCGAAGAAGAGATAACATGTAAGTACATATAAAGTTCTTTGTTCTTTGTAACGTGCCTCGGTCATAGCGCAGTTGGTAGAGCGTTGGACTTTCATTCATGAGAACCATGATTCGATCGCCGTGGCGGCAAATACCCTTTCCAATATTTGTCTCCCACAGTGGATGGATAATCGTAAACCTAAGTGGGATGAGCAGTTGGAGACACCGAAATGATTTAGTGGTTGTGCTGGCAAGAGAAATACCAGGAATCCATGGTTAAGTACTAGAGCAGATACGATATCTTGTTGCGTATTTTCAAAACTCTTAAAAAAATCTAAAACGACTCAACATTTCCTTTCTTGTGTGTAAAATAGGATGCCTCGGACGAACGGGAATTACATATGTTAATAGTGAAGTACAATTTTTACGTCAAGCATTTTGTCAGTTTGGTGAATTATCCAAGCTCTAGTTATGACCTTTAGGTCCACAACCAACGAATTAGTATGATTTGATATTTGCTATATGTCATTTACCGCTTCTTATGTAAACTAACACCGTTTGATATCTTGCTCGAACTGCCTTGTTATAAGTCAACAGGCGTAGATCAAATGTCAGTGGACGTACACCAAAGGTCAGTTGGCGTTGACCAAAGGTCAATGGACGTAGATCAAAGGTCATTGGACGTAGACCAAAGGTCATTAGGCGTAGATCAAAGGTCATTAGACGTAGACCAAAGGTAAGTAGGCGTAGACCAAAGGTCAGTGGACGTAGGCCAAAGGTCAGTGGACGTAGACCGAAGCTCAGAGGGCGTAGACCAAAGGTCAGTGGATGTAGACCAAAGGTCAGTGGACGTAAACCAAAGGTCAGTGGACGTAGATCAAAGGTCATCAGGCGTAGACCAAAGGTCAATGGGCGTAGATCAAATGTCAGTAGACGTACACCTAAGGTCAGTGAGCGTTGATAGCGATCTATTTGTTTTTAGTTAGCAAAGCGTCAGCTTTGACAGCTTAAGTTAACAGACAAAATCTTGAGGTCTTTTCAGAGTTCAACGAGTGCAAACTACCGCTGGATGCTTAACCACTAAATCCATTGCATGTCCATAAGAAGTAGTTCTTTTGTATTTAAGGAATATTGCAAACTCTGCATGAATGTTAATTAAGAAATTTTTAGCACATAGTGTTCAAAATGACTCTGGTCAGAGTCTTCAAAGAAGTTGCAGACGACAATTTAAAATTATTGAATATTCTAAAATGTTTATCTCTCTTGGTAGAAAACAAAGTGGAAAACGAAGAAATTGCTTGTAATAAGCAATTTCTTCATCTTCACATTGTTTTCCAGAACTATTCTCAAAACGGGCATAAAAAGGAAAGGTTGTGTGGGAATAGGTTAACTCCTTGCTTACTTTTACCTCGTTTATTTATCATTGTAACCTTTTATAAAGAAGCATACTTGACAAAAACCATGCTTTGCTAGCTTACAGTACTTTCAGTACTTTGATTTCAATAGGAATCGCATTCCTTCTGTAGTAAGCTTCATCTGAAGAGCTGTACTCAAAACTTACGTCTTCTAATTTAAAAAGGTGTTCCATTGGATTTAAGTCTTGTTTATTATACTCTTTTACTCTTACCGACAGACACGTGAATAAGACATGCGGATTAATCTGTTATTGGTGATATCTAAATATGGTCCGTTGGGTAAAAGGGACCTGCTAGGTGTTTCGTCTAACAAATATTGGTAAAAGAGATTGGATACAGATTGGACCAAGTATAACTCGCATTTCAAAACTAAGGAATTAGTAAGGTAGAATGATCCTATCGGTGAAAGGCAATTCGCGCATTCTGTCCAGAGTCGGTACTCTTCGGGCTCTGAAAACCCCTTTTAGCCTGGCGGGTAAAAATCTAAGATAAATCTATGTATGTGGACTATTTTGCAGTGATATTTGAGGCTTTTCGTCACCACGACGTTAGAAAAGAAGGTCGTATCGACATCAAACTTGTTCCAAAGGTAATGCTAACGCTCGGTCATAACCCAACAAGACATGAACTAGAACAGCTGATGAATAGTATTGACGGAGGTAATTATTTAGGAATAATATTCTACCCTACATTTCTTATTTCATTTCTCTGCCGGGTAAAGACTCGGACCAGCCAGTAGATCCGCACAGTCTGATTAGAGTCTTCATAATACGCTTTGTTGATAGCTACTTACTCAAAATTTCTTTAACTATTCCTAATCAATGGCGTTTTTCGAAGCCCAAAGAAAAAGGCTTTGGAAAAAGTTGTGTAAAGTGAAAAAGAAAATTGTTACAAACAATATCTTCATTATCCACAATGTTTTGTACCTCATCCCATTTTTTTATCTTTGATCTTGGACCAATTTAAAAAATTATCGTCTAGTAATATGTTAAGAATGGGTTAATCTCTGCGCCAAATGCACACGTGAAATTGTTGAAAAGTCGTGCACATACTTAATTCACCTAATATAATTTTGACGTATAATTCAAAAGGAACCAGTATCTTTATCACTCGGAAAATTATTACTATTTTTAGCCTGAGATTGCGTAAAGTTACAATGCTAAAAATTCAAACCCATGCAGAGTTTGGTGTGAAAACATCTACCACAATCAATGTGATCTTCTGTCGCTTGACAGGTAGATCGGATCTGACCGTAAATTAGTACGCCCGATTGAAAGGTGAGATATGACTCATTGAAAGCTGTCGGCTTTCGTGTGAGTGTTCTGAATTGGCAAAATTATCAAAACTTGACGAGTGAATGGAAAGAAAGAAAAGGATACATAATATATTGGAAATTATCAAACATATTTAATCATATCATATTGTTCAGAAAAAATAAGGTGTTTGATTAATACCAAAATAATATTACTTATTCTGGAGTAACAATATTAAAACGGTCCGGTTAGACGAAGTTGCTGTATAAAGCTGATAAGCGCAGCTGTCAGTTTTACGCACGATCGGAATGTTTTGTTTAACAAATTAATTGGTCATTCATAGGATCATATTCGCACTGTCTGAAAACAGTTTGGTCGTGCTCGGACTTTGTGTCTATATATTTCTACTTCCGAATTCTACCCAAAGAATGCAACGTCTACATACCGCTTTTGAGAGGTGTACGTAATCATGTTAACCTGGTTAACCCGCCCTCTGTCGCTCTCTTTATCTGGAGATTATCAAGCGCAAAATTGGTCTGTGTGGTAGAATACTCAGATCGCACGCAAGACCCTCCCAGTTCGAACCTGGCTACACGCACCATTCCCCAATCTCTCTCACTCTCTAGCTCTCTCTCGCTAGCTCCACTGGCTGAAAGCCAACGAGCTTTTGTCATGATGTGGTGTCCGTCGTCCGTCCGTCAACTTTTACTTAAAAACTCTTCTTCTCAGAAAGCACTGAACATAGTTCAACCAAACTCAACCAAAATTAACAGGAAGGATCCTTGGGTGGCCTTTATCAGATTCCTTCAAAAAATTTTGATCGGGTGAAAAATATGTAACGATATATACATGTAAATATATCGTTACAATACCTCATTATTGCGGGCAGGTTGTGTCCCCTAGCGCACAAATTGGCAGATCTGCGCATAATCGACAGTAGATTTGGGTAGAAATTGGCACCTCCAATAATCCGACCATCAAACTTTTTCTGCCCAGATTATATATCTCCTGTATACATATCTCAGGCTTTCAGCGCATTCAGCGCTTTGATTTAAATGGTGATTGTATTTCGAAGATTTGATGAAGTCCGTTAAAACTCAAACCCAGCATTCTTATAGATTCAAGAGGGTTGTAGATGACAACTGACGCTGGCCGTGCCCACTAAGTCGGCTGATCACAACTACTGACTCCGGAGGTTCCGATTCGATATTAACCCTTTCCTGTTTTTCAAAAATTAGACCTATCCAATTTGAAAGAAGTTGCAGATTACAACTAAAACCGGGTGCAATATGAAAGGTAACCAACCCACAGGGTAGAAAATATTGTGGGAAAAGTAGAAATTGCTTGTTACAAGCAATTTCTTCTTTTCCCACAATGTTTACTCATGTATAAAATCACGGGGCGTAAAAACCAGTGATTTTACAGGAAAGGGTTAAACGGCGTTATTTAGAAAAAAATATGGCAGTTATATGCATAAAGGCTTACATAGTTGGTTTGCGACCTACACGTCGTAACTACAGCTTATTATACGCCAAAACAACTAACATGCATCATAAAATGTTCGTCAATGACGGATTTCAAAGTATTCTTCCGGTCTTTTCTGATTTATTTTATTGGTCGATTGATTTTTTAAATGACATCCGCGATGGTAACTTTAATGTATATGTGTGTGTGTGTGTGCGTGCAAGCACGTGTTTTACTTGATAATTAAGTACCATATTTGCTTTCGTAGGTATTTGTTCTTATTCACAAATTCGAAAATAAACGGAAATATGTTATAATGGATTGAATAAAAATAGATATTCATTTTAGACAAACAGGCAGTCGACTTTCCCGAGTTTTTAACCATTCTCGCATTCCATACAAAAGACGCCGAGCCGGAAGAAGATTTACGCCAAGCGTTTAAGATATTTGACAAAGATGGTAATGGCCGTATCAACGCAACAGAACTCCAATTTGCCATGAACACTCTGGGAGAGCATTTGAGTGACGACGAGGTCGAGTTTATGATCAAAATGGCGGACGTTACTGGGGATGGACAAGTCAACTATGAAGGTAAAATTAAATGTGATGTTTTCAAGTCAAATCAAGCCATTTGGATAAGGGTTGAATTATTAACATTCTTTTTGATTAGCACGAGATTCAAATTGAAGTCCTCCAAACAAACTGTGAGTTTTGTAGTGTTAAAGTTTCAGGGAAATGTTGAATTCCGAAACATCCTAACTTCTTTGAATTTTACTAGTCTGAACATTGACGTATTGTAGTTGGTTAACAGGCTAAGTTTTGTAAAGAGAGTTAACCAACTTTTATACAGAGAGACTGAGAGACGGACTGACAGACCGACGAACACCCGTAAAACAATGTATCCAAGATCTTTCAATGCGATGGGCTTAAAAAACCTGTCAGACATAGTTGCAGAGCTTTATTTTTCATATTTTGTACATATAGCATTAGTAGCTCAACTATCCCTTTCCTAATTCTTTGAGCCCTATGATACAGCTGAAGGCTTAGAAAATAACGAGCTTCTGTTTCTTTACAGAATTCATTCGGGTAATGGTGTCGAAGTGGTGAAATCGACAGAAATTCCGGCTACCAAAAAAGGCCTTGAACTGTGTCGAGGATTTATCCAGGATCAATTGGTGGTTTTCTCCCTTTATATTAAACACCGTTTAAATCGATTTTGTTTCTAAACTAACTCAGTCATGTGTGTTTGGTCTTCATTTTACAATAAAACATGTGGAAAAAGGCTGCCTAGAAAATTACGATCATCAGCCATTATTGTCCTCTTTAAGAATCACGTACAACTACACACACGCACACACAAAAAAGAGTATAATGATTTTAACCCTTTTACTGTTTGCCAAATTTTAGAACAGTCCAAATTCAAAGGTTTTACAGACGAAAATTTAAAGTGGATTTTATTTGAAAAATAATCATTTACTAGTGAAGAAAATATTGTGGAACAAGAAGAAATTGCTTGTTAGAAGAAATGTATTCTTTTCGATAATGTTTTCTCAATTATAAAATCACAGGGACGTAAAAACCAGTGAAGGTTAACCTATTCCAAAACTACATAATTCTAGACTGGTCCAATTTGAAAAAGGATGCAGACGACAAAATTAAAAATTAAAAAAAAGGTCCATATAAGATTGAAAACATTGTACGAAAGGAGAAATTGCTTGAAACAAGCAATTTCTTTTTTTATCTCAATGTTTTCAATGGCTATATTTCTTTGATGCGTAAAAATTCGTGTTTGTGTGATATTCGATTAATACATTGATTATCGAGATTTCTCCATTCATCTTCACTTCATAAATTCACTGACCATCCGATAGATTTATCAAAAGATGAATTCGCTGTTTTTGATAGATTCTTTCCTTGTTTTCGCACATTCATTTTTGTAAAAATCATTTCATAACTGATCTAAATTAACGCGATCATTTTCTAGACGATCTATTTATTCTTTTAGATGGTCATTTTCGCTTCACGGGTTTGCGTGCCGCCATATTTTCACGTAATATCAAATACACGCGGCGGCCCACGAGTGTGACGAAATCCAACGTCTAATTTATAGTTAATTTCTGTTTTAATCGCTTTGTTTCCATGGCGATTTCATAGTTCCTTAATCCCCTATTATTTTCCGATGAAAAAGTATCCTTTAATTGCATAACAGCACATCTTTTAGGTATCAAATTCCCTCGGACCATTCATCTTGTGTGATTACATTAAAGAAATGAACTGCGTTAATCCGTTTTCCCTATTAATCGAATTCCCGCGCTCTGGGAACATTACGATTCTTCCCAACCGGGCTTACTGTCACAAAAGGGGGGGACTAGTCTACTATCTAAGGAGAGAATAAGTCAATCTTGCTCCAGAGACACCTCTATAAAAGCAACCACTTGCATTGAGAGACAAGCATAAAGAAAATCAAAAGAGCAAAGAAGCATCATGATAGTACGTACGTTATAACTTTATAAATTATCGATACTTAACCAATTTCAACACAACAAATTTTAGACATGTCCAAATTGAAAGCAGTTGCAGACGACAATTCAAAGTTGTTGAAATTTTAAAGATCCTCTTCTTTTGGGGAAGAAAAAAAATGTGGAAAATGAAGAAATTGCTTGTTACAAGCAATTTCTTCATTTTCCACAATGCTTTCTAGAGCCGTTTTATTGAGGGGCGTAAAAAGGAGGGATTGAGTGGGAATGGGTTTATCCTATATTTGGGGATCTCATCAGAATCGTCTCATAGAGACAATTCTAATGAGTTCCATCAACATAGGTTTTCAGCGAGAAACCTGCAATCATTTATGTATGAAGTCGAACAGATATAAACAAATATGTCACAAAAAATGTATTTTCGACCATTGTCTTGAACGACCACATTTCTATCGCTCCTTGGGTGGTCGCTTAATACAAGTATAACTTTATCGTAAAGTATAGACTGTGGTCAGACTGCGCGGACTGTGCTGACTGACAAGGATCGGTGCGTTTCGTTGCTAGACGATTTTCTAAATCTAGATTATTCTACCTTACGGTTTAAATATTTTTGGAATGTGAATTTTGATTGACCTCTGCTGGTTTCGGTATCTTTTGACAGAAATTGTTTTATGGAACAGTCTTGAGATATCTTAAGGTTTGCTTGAGGTACCACATATGAATAAATGAATTTACAAATAGATAGATAACGGTATTACATACTTGGTCCTGACAGAGTTCTATTGAAAGAATCCGATAACCGTTTGTGGTATGCGACAAAAATATCGAATACAGCACAGGTCCATAAGTTTTTCTTGTTGAAATAACCTATTAACAGACGGCAAAATTTTAGATTAGTTAGATTCAAAGAAGTTGCAGGCGACAATTCTAAGTCGGTGAAACATATAAATTAATCTTCATTTCAGACAAAAACATTGTGAACAATGAAGAAAAGCAATTTCTGCATTTTCTCCAATGAATTCCAGTTTGTTTGTTTTTTCACCAGAGGTGTTTAAATGCGGGATTTAGTTGGATTTTGTTAATATAAAGGAAGCTAGAATGACACGTGACAGTGGGAGTACCTGCCAAAATTCAACTTGGACTGGCCTACACATTTCGTTACGTCTGACTAGAATGTTCATTTACGCCCGATAGATGAGTCACATTTATGTCCTTAAACAAAAATCGAATGTTAAGGATTAAATGCCAATTGTATTATACGGACAGATTGAAAAACGAGGTGCACGTGGATTTCAAAACAAAAGCGCCAAGATGAATTCCGGTTGGAAAACACTTCGTAATTATGAAGAGGGAATGAAATGTTTGTGTGACATGTCACAGTTAAAGGGAATTTCTTGTCTCAAGGGGAAAAAGAAAATTTATACTGGCAGTTTTTTGGCTCTAGCTTAGCTTGGTTAGAACTGTCGCTCTAATAAATACATATACATATATGTAAATTATAATGAATTGAAATTAGTGGCCCAACCCACCTACTCCGTTGGCCCCGCTTATTGAATCCAACAGGAAGGAAGTTCGCTTTGATATTTAACGGAATTATATTGCAAGAGTTATTACGAGTAGCATGTAACAAATAAGTAGAATAGTTGATTTGCGACCTTAACGTCGTTACTACAGCTTGAGTAAACTTTAGTTTCGACGTTTAAGTCTCCAAAACAACAACAACACCAACAACTACAAACTTAAAAAAATAGCGGCAAATGTAGGAGTTCACTACTCACTTCTGGTTAAATGAATGGTTTGATTGGTCTACTAATCATTTAATTGACAGCCGTAATTGGTCAGTTGAAAGTAATACCACTATAGTTAAATTACACCGAAATTCAGACAATATGATAAATTAGATGCATTTGATAGAAAAACTCAGAAATGAGTGAAATAGTGACATGAAATTCACAAACCATTAAAAGTTCCGTTACTATTGAGCCTGCACGTAGCCTTATAAGAACTGGTATGGGCCTTTTCGATTCCAAGAGATTCAGGTTTTTGACTGACGCATCCAAATTATTCTTGCACCTCTTTCGGACCATTTTGTGTATTCGCAGATTGAAACTGCACATAACCCCACTGTTGAAAAACTGAACAAGTGTCGTTACGCAAGCAAAATGTCGTAACTAAAGCTTTAATAAAGATGTAGTTTCATTTTGCTCGATGACAAAAACGTGGCTGTAAAGCTTCAGGACATCGGAAAGTTCAGTTTTCAAAGTGATGATTTAATGAGGAAAGTTATTGCGAACGGCAGCGATCGCATCGTAGCAAGGAATCATTACATTAAAGGAAATTATAGAAAGGTTAAAAAAAAAGGACAAAAAAAAAAAAAAAAAAAAGACGTTTTTTTTTAAAGCGCATCAATTAATGGATTAAGGATATTTAGAATTTCCATAACAAAGAACGCGATTGCACCCCGTCGATATCGTACATAAAGTCTATATTTAGAAGATTTGGTGAATACGGGTGCCAGGTGGCCCTTTTTCGCTTGACGGGATCGATTTTAAACAACGGCTCATTTAATGCCAGTCTAATGATAAAATGGACATTTGTTTAGGAATCCGCAGTATAATTAATCGCTAGTATTAAATTACAATTTACCCGCTTTTCCTATTTTTCCTCGATATGTTCAATGGCTCGTAGAATTGTTAACCGAATCTTTTAGGCTTTTGTTACAAAGTTTTAAAGCGGCTCTTATACACATTGGCATGGAAATTACAGGAATATTGTCTGGTTTTCCAAAAGCTATTAACGTCACGATAAATATTCTTTCTTTGTGTTAAATATACTAAATTCAATATATGTTAAATTTAGAGTTATATATTTACTATGCCCTCCATAGGAATCCATCGGGTGAGATCGTTAGTCTTCGGGAGATGTCGATCGGGTGAGATCGTTAGTTTTCGGGAGATGTCGATCGGGTGAGATCGTTAGTTTTCGGGAGATGTCGATCAAGATTGTATTGCTAGCGGAAGCCAATGACGTAATTGAGACGTCATTGAAACCACAAATAAGGCATTTATAGGTCCAATAGACAGATTACGTATTTACAAGATGAATTCCGTTTCCGTTCGGATTGGACTTCGCTGACCTATTTGGCGTCTCGCAACGCGCAATATTTTTGCCCCCTTTTCTTTCTTTGTTATAAGTTATGAATTGCAATTTTCATTACAAAATCATCTTAATCACTTTCTTACAAATGCCTGAAAGCATCACTATTAGAAATATGAAAATTGAGAGTCAGTATTTTTCTTTCATAACCTCAGCAAGAGCCGCTTTAAATGATTAGGGATATGTTTTGTGTATCAATTACAACCTATATTGTGGGTATTCTTTTGAAACAATCTAGAGGAGACGCTTCTAATGGCTACACAATTTTCCAACCAGGGCCATGTGTATGATGTATATTATTTTCTTCAATTTTAGACTTGTCCAAAATCAAAAGGGTGGTAGACGACATGATTAAGTAAGTACGATTCAAAATGTAACCATCCTATATGAAACAAAATATTGTGAGGAAAGAAGAAATTGATTGTCAGAAGTAATTCCTTTTTTTTCCACAATGTTTCCTTAAGTATAATAATCACACGAACGTGGAAGTAGGGGATTGCACGGGAAAGGTTTAATGCTGTAGTTAAAAGGTTTAGATCGTCTTTTGTTTTTTGTAACTGACCATAAATTATGCAAACTAGCTTCGTTTTATAACCCAGACGTATTACCTTGTGGAATTCAAGTGGGCGTGACCAAGGTTTGAACATTAAAACTATTTTCGTATTAACAAAGGCAATTCAAAATGGAAAGTGTATTTAAAGTTAACCAAGGACTTTGACGTAATCCCGGTGTAGGACCGAAACTCGTATATGAGACTACCATTTTTTAACCGTACAGATTTCGCAGCCATACACAGCGGCTGATATTTTTTAGATATCCAAGCGTATATAAGCAACTAATTGTACAGTCGATCGGTAAATAGTAGAAATATGAATCGCTTGAATAATCAAATCGAGTGTTTCTTACTTGCGAAATAAACTTAACTGACCACTAGCCTCGAGTTTGAGATAAAAAAGCGTTTGCTTACTCTACAGAAATGGAACCCCGCCTTTCTTTCAGCTACCAGAAGCAACTGCGGATTTCAAAAGGAAAGCGCTTGTAAACATTTTGTAATCCTAGAACACAGCTCGGATAGCTTTAAGAATTACGACTGGACCATACAACAATCGGAAATTGTTTTTCTAAATGACAGCGATGGAATCTATTTTGTGTGATGAATGTTAAATCATTGATGATTACTCTCTTTTCATATGGTAATTAAGTAACATGAGATAATCCACTTAGTTAAAAAATGTTGTTGTTTTTTTAATTCAAGTATCAACCCATTACAAAATCCATCCTGTTTTTAGGCACCCTGAAGATAAAGGCTTCGGAAAACATTGTGGAAAATTTAGAAATTAATTGTTACAAGCAATTTCTTTATTATCACGTTTAGATCGACAATCAACAATTTTACTTATTAGAAATATGGTCATAAATTTTGTAAAATAATGCAGTTAAATGTCGGAATGGGACTTTCTGATGGAGTCAGTGGGCGCGGCCAATGGAGTCAGTGGGTTGAGCCAGCGATCCGACAAGTCTGTGAGCCCTAGCTACTTGCTTGATAATCTCAGACCCTCAAAACACGCACCCGTTAAAACCCTGTAGAAGGTAATATTTGTTTCTCTTGAAAATATATTTTTTAACAATATAATCTACTTCGCGCCGTTGAATATACCACTTGTTACATAAGTATGACACTAGTGTGGTAACTATCCAAACGAACAGAAGCCTATGGTAACAACGTTTTTGTTGCGGTGAAATTGACGTCATATCATGATTGTGAAGACGTCGTTTACGGTCGGCGTCACTTGATTCGCGACCTCCGACAAAATTTTGATTTTAATATCTAACTACGTTATTTTTGCAAGATTTATGGCATGTAGTAAAAAGTAAAATGGTTGGTTCGGTGACCCAAGCGCTATAAACCCATCTTACATAAACTAAAGTTGCGTCGTATAAGTTGCCAAACCATCAAAATGCTTCATACAAATGTCGACCAATGTCGTAGTTTAAAGTTTAAAGTTTACGTTCGGTTGAAATAAATTATACGATTGGTTAAGGGATTTTTGATTGACAACAGATTACTGAATTACAACATGAATTCGATCTCAGGGACGCAATAAGACGATTTTGTGGTCATATATATACATTTGTTTCCAAGGTCAGTTGACAACAATGAGCTGTGTGTGAAACAAAGCTGTGATCTGCCGGTGAATTAATGTGACGTCATTGTCACGTGAAGAAACGTGCGCTTTATGAGTACAGTATAACAAGGACAAAAAGACCAATTGTCGACAGGTAATATAGTAATTAAAAGTCGGTCAATTAATGGTTTAATCGATAATGCGAATAAAGATTGACTGTCTGTGAATTGGTGTAATCGCCTTCCCAAGAAAAATCCATTAAAAAGACCAACTTACCTTTAAACTTGCTGTCTTGATTCTACTGAAGATAAGTCATATATAACTGACGGATCGCTGGCCCCGCCCACCGACCCACGATTGGAAGTTCGTCTTACATAGAAAACGGCATTATTTAAAAAAGGATGGTCCGTAACATGCAACAAAAATTATGAGGTTGGCGGCCGACCTAAACGTCGCAACCACTGCTTGAATGAGCTGTAGTTACAACTTTCAAGTTGTCAAACCAACAAATTCGTTAAACATAAAAAGTGGTGTTCAAAGTTCACTTCCGGTCTTAAAGAATGATTTCAATGGTCATTTTTTTAATTTGAACTCGCGACCTGTCCATTGTAGCTGATTGAAAAATATCGTTAGAATAGCTTTTTAAAGATAGGTACTTGAATAGGTACCAGAATTATTCCATTGATTTTGAAGCACATTGAGACTAGATATTTTATAGTAGAACTTTAGAACACATGTTATTACTTTTTATACCATATTTATGATCTGACTTATTAACAACTTTAACGCTTTCAAATTTACTTGACCTTTTCATTGGTCGTAAATGCTCAAAAGTGCTAGGGCTTCAACGCAGTGTATTTTCCTTTAACCCTTTCCTGTTTTTGGAAATTTTAGACTAGTCCAAATTGAAAGAGGTTGCAGACGACAATGAAAACTGGATGCCATTTGAAAAGAAACCATCCTATGTGGAAGAAAATATTGTGGAAAAAGGAGAAATTGCTTGTTACAAGCAATTTCTTCTTTTTCCATAATGTTTTCTTGAGTATAAAATCACAGGAACGTAAAATCCCGTATTCGAACGGGAAAGGGTTAAAACAAATTTGAAAAAAGAAACCCTTAGTTTTGTCCGATTTATCGCATATAAGGACACTATTTGGGACAGTTATAAAGGGGCTTAGTGCATCGATCAACGTAAAGAACATATATTCATTTTAATCACATTCTTGTATTGCTTTATTTAAAATTTGATCCATGATTTTTAAGGCACAGACAAAGTAAATGTATAACAATATAGACAAAATAAAAATACCTGTCCTCAGTTTATTCTTCACTTCACTCAGTTCTTGCATACAGGTGAAAATTCGTTTGTTTGTATTTGGCATACGCCACTTTCAAAAGTCAGGGATGTGGAAATACGGATTTTCTCTACTTGTCCATGGACAAGTAAAATGTGTTTTTCTACTTGTACAGGATCAAAATGAACTTGCCCGTGAAAAGATGAAGAACAGATAAAATTTGAGAAAACATTATTTTCAAAGAAGAAAATGCTGGAAATCGGCATTTTCTTCAATAAAAACAATATTTTCTAGCCTTAGATACAAACATTACGCTCATTAATCTCTTCTATCTATTTAGTACCATTCCAAGACTTGCCCTGATATTTACTCGTCCACGGTAAAGTAGCCTCGAAAAATGTACTTGCCCGCAGGTAGAAAAGCCCGTGTCGGACAAGTTGCGCATGGGAATTCCACACCCCTGCAAAAGTTGTTCAGTTATACACGAGAAGCTGGTGCACCTAGCCATGGGTTCCTGTCGTTTCTCATATTAGTACAGCCACAAGACAAGATTAGAGCCACACGCTGCTCATCTTATGAAAAATGGTTTAGTAGTATTAATCCATAATGGTAAGAAAGGTCTCGTGGATGATAATGCAAACGTGTAGAATGTCCAGTATTCATTTTTTCAATTCAAAATGTAATATTATGTTTGTTTATATCCTGCGACTACTTTCAAACTTTGAAAATCTTAACATTTTATCCTCTGATAATCTGTTCTATAGAGTAGAAGATACAATGTTTTTCATCGGAATCTCGAAGTAAGATGCAAATCTTGAGAATCGATAAACGACATAAACCATATTTACTTCGTGTTGCAAAAAAAAAAAAAAAAAAAAAAAAAACAAACAGAAAAAACAAAAACAGAACAAAAACAAAAACAAAACAAAAAAAACCTTGTTGACAAAGAGGAAATTGTGACAAGCAATTTCTTATTTTTCTACAATATTTTCTACCCTACCGAATCGTAATTTTTCAAATAAAATCCACTTTTACATTTTCGCCTGAAAAACCTTGATTTTGACAGGTCTAAAAATTAAATTTTCAAAACAGGACAAATCTGCATGAACTCTTTTGGATCCACAAAATATTGTTTTTCGGGGTCCAAACAAGATTTCTTATGGCCTGACGGGTTAGACATGTCTAAATAAAAAATACAAGCTGGACCTTAGTCGATGGCTAGCCTTTATGCTACATTAAATATCAAAATCCCTTTTCAAAGAGCGTCGTCTGCATGCTTTTGCACCTCAGATTAAAAAACAGAAATAGGCTTGGTGATCTAGTTTGTGATTTATCTAACTTTTCGTAACCTTTTGTGCTTATTGCAGATAACGACTTTCTTTAGGTCTTGCACTTTAACACATTTGGCGAACCGAGCCTATAAAATAGCTCGAAATGAACATGGTTTATGTTCGGAGCAATAAGCGTTGCATAACACTATGCACGGCTGTTTTTGCACTTTTAACGGTTGCTATAGAAACAAAGGATACTGTAAATGAAAATGACGTTATCTTCAGAAAGCTTGCAGATCTGGAACAGCAACAGATGTGAGTGGGATTTTCAAGACGTTTACTCATTCTAATTTAAAAGCACGAACAAGCATCTAATAAAGTATACTTGGAATTGAAATGATAATTTCGGTATCGAAGCATAAAAAAGATTGAGAAAAAAAAAACCAAGGTTGGAAACAGAAGAGACGGGTAAGGCGTGTACGTTTGTATGATCATCAGTGAATTTCGCTAGACAAGTTTTGCAAAAGTAGATTAGGTAAACCATTTTTATGGCAGAGTAAAATTTCTTGTTACAAGCAAATTTCTTCATTTTCCACAATGTTTTCTAACTAGAAAGACATTGATTTTTAAAACTTTCATCAACTTCTTTCAGTTTGGAATACTAAAAATTGTAATTTAAGAGATGAAGTGTATAATTTTTGTTTTCATGGATGTACGAACCGAAAAACCTAATTACACTGTATGAATACGCGAAGCGGATTCATACATTGTGTGATTAGGTTTTTCGGTTCATACCTCCATGAAAACAAAAAATATTCTCTTCATTTCTTATAATTTAATAGCATCGAGCAAAGTAAACAAAAGCTTTACAAATTTTCATACTTTTTTGTATAGAACTATTTTGTGAGGAAGTATACAAAATGGTTGCGTGCTCAAAATTGTGTTCATGGAGGTATGAATTAAATTTTTCGACCAATCAGAACGCTCGTTTTTGATAGACGAAACTAACAATTAAATTATTTGGTAATGGGTTGAAGGAATGAAAGCACCGAAAGATCCTAATCGTGGATCAATATTTCTTATCTTATAAACAACTCTAACATAAAAATCTAGATAGGTGAAATACACTAAGATCAGACTGCAACATTAGTCTTTTCCTCCTGTCACAGCAGAGATACCCCTGGTAAAGCACGGCAAGGTTTAAATCCAGGTTTATACGGTTTAGTACTCAAGCAAGTGAAATCCTGATAAAAGAATGACGGCCCCGTCATAAAGGGATTACGGAACCCCTAAAGTGATATTCTAGACTTTTTTTAAAATGCAAATGATCCAAATTGCGGAATACTCTTCAAATTATTTCGTAATTCGAAGTAATCTTTCAAAGTATTTCGGAATTACGAAATAGTTTTTCGTATTTACGAAATAATCAGAATAGTTAGAATATGTTTTAATTACGATGTTTAAGTCACCAAACCAACAACAATGCCTTAGATAAATGCCCGCAAATTTTAGAGTCTAAAAGTTTACTTCCAATCTAAAGGAATGATTTTATTGGCTGACTGACAGCCGCGATTGGTCAGTTGTAGATAGAGTTTGAATGCAAAAGCTTACTTCTTTCAACCAATATAATTATAATAAATGGTTACAGTTAATCCACTCTATTTAGGGAAAATATCCATTAAGCGACCACATTCTAGAACTATAGATTAATTGCTTTAAGTCAGTTTTATATCATTTTAATTCTTTGTTCTTGGTACTCGTTGTCAATCAATTAAACAGTCGACCAATGAGATACTTCATTTAGTCAAGAATTGAGTTTTGAACTCCAACATTTTCCTCCATTTTTTAGCCTCTTGGTTTGTTTGCGACTTAAACGTCATAACTTCAGCCTTTTCAAGCTGTAGTTATGACATTTAAGTCTCCAATCAACTTCTCTACATTTTGTTAGATGCTACTTGCCGTAAATGTAGCAAAATAACATAACGCCATTTAAAATTGAAGCGGGGCTTCCTATTGGAGTCGATGGGCGTGGCAAATGTAGTGACTGGTTTGGGCCAGCGATTGGTCATTGTTTGAGTGGGGCAATTTTAATTAGTTCTAGTACATGTAATATGTGATTGTGTATTTCCCCGACCAAGTGTACCTGGTAAAATAATCTATTCCGTCTGCATTTGTATATATCGTGGTTACTCAATCAGTTTTCACACAATCCCGCTTTTTATGCCCAATATGAAAAAGCTTTGGAAAAAATTGTGGATAATGAAGACAGTGTTTCTTACTGTAAAAGACATAAAAAAAAAAAGAAATGTTACTCAAAATTGTTGTCTGTATTTTTGGCGTTGTTGTTGTTGAAATTGGAATCTAGAATTGTGCTGAGTAGTAAAGGGTTAAAAGACATTAATACGTCATAACAGGCTTAATACTTAGATGCTTTGTTGAAGATTGTATAAAAAAAAGGGGGGAATAAGGATATTTTCTATAACAGCCATAAGCGTGTATATGATTTATTGGTATTGTTGAATTAAATCGAAAGCCGATTAAAATGATGATTCAATAGTAACCAAGTGCTCTTAAACGTGTAAGAAATACAGATTAACCATTGCTTCTAGGGTTATCTACTAATGACTGAAGATAGAAAGCAAATTTTAGCATTAAAGAATATTTCGTAATTACGAAATACTTTTACGTAATTACGAAATACTGTTTCGTAAAAACGAAATACTTCTGAGATTGTTTCGTTATTACGATATACTATTTCGTAATTACGAACTACTTTGAAAGGATATTTCGTAATTACGAACTACTTTGAAAGATTATTTCGTAATTACGAAATAATTTGGATAATTTGCATATTAGAAAAAAAGCTAGAATATCACTTTAGGGCTTCCGTAAGGGATCGACACTGTTTTTACTTCGAAGATGCTCTATTTTGAAAGACGGTAGTGTATTTAAATATCGAAGTGTTTAGCATTGTTTCTTTCTGCTGTAATCGAGAAATATCGGATACTTCTGTATGCGTTTTTTCCAGAGAGATAACGCAGACCGTTCAAGACTTGAAGTTTCAGAACAGCGCATTGAGTACAATTGTTGCAAAGCAAAACCAGAAAATTGATGAATTACAGCTGCAGATATTAGCGCAACAGAACGAATTGACCTTGACAACAAATGATCTGAATAGTCAGAAAGATGAGTTTATAAATGTAACTTCTTATTTCCTCGAAAACTTGAAGACAAATGTTACAAATCTGCGCAAGCGGAGGGGTGAGTGTTATGACTATCTCATTTACTTCTGAAGGGGTCCAAAAGAATTACAAATTGGGTGAACAATCGGATACCAAAGTATCGTAACTACAGCTTTGTTAAAACTATAGATACGATACGAGCCCATTCATAATAGGTAGATACCTATCGAAGCATTCTACAAGAAAACAGACACACTTAAAAAAGATAAATAAGAAAATAAAATTAAAATGGTAAAATAAAAATCAAATATACATATTCATATATTTAGATCAAATATAAGAAATCCTTCCGAGGATGAGGGATGACAAAACGCTTTCTTACTTTCAAAAATGTGATACCCGCTTTTGCATGCACTTTTGCAAAAAGGCGAGGGGAACGCTCACAAGTGTTTTTAACTAGCAAAGCGTCAGCTTTCATAAAGCTTATGTTAACAGACAAAATTTAAGGTATTCTCATTGTTCAACGAGTGCAAACTACAACTGGGAGCTTAAAATCAAAATCCATTGAATGCCCACGCCATAAAAAGTATTTCTTATGTTTTTCAAGAATATTGCAAACTCTGCCTGTAAGCTCATCTATGAGGTACTTTTAGCTCACTTGGGAATATTGTGTTCAAAATGGGTCAAATCAGTCTTCACTTTGTGCACTTCTTTGTGTGACCACATGAATTAACTTTATTCAGATTGTAGAGAACTCTTATAAAATCAATTTATTTAACCTGTTCCAAACAAATACCTCGTTTTTTAGCATCTCAAGAAAAATATACTTTGGAAAACATCGTGGACAAAGAAGAAATTGCTTGTAATGATGTTTTCTACCCTACAAGACAAATACTTTATAAATTTTACCCACCTGAAGTTGTCGTCTGCAACAAAAATTATTACTTAACAAAACCTAACTTTGCACGCTAACAGTACTTTCAGTATTTGAGTTTTCCTCGTGAACAAAGGTGCTACAGAGTCTTTTCCTTTCATCGTTAGGACAAAATTATATTACATACCACAAACTCGTAAATTATAATTACACAAACAACGAGTAAAAAGATTTTGTAGTCTAGTAATGGGTTATTATGACAATAGATTCATGGAATTTCGGCTTAAGGAAACGATGTCTGACCAGTATTGATATGTGCCCCTTCACAATAAAAGGAACAACGAATACAATGTATAAAGTATCGACCCTGACCCTTGTTGGCGTCCTAAACGTCGTAGCTCGGTTAAAATAAGAAGTAGTAACGATTTCAAGTCGTCAATCAACAAAATGGCTTTAAACGAGTTCCAAGTTCACTTTCGGTTATTAATAATTAGATTGGCCAATCATTTTTTTTCAGCCACCATCTGTCAATTCCTTAAAACAAAAACGTTTAACCTGAAGTCTATCCTAGATTAGGGCTACAAGAGAACATATTTTGTTAAATAGTTAGGAAGGTCTTCCGTTTTCAAACAGACAAAAGGTTTAACCCATTCTCAGGCAATGCTACTTTTTGACGCCCCCCCCTCCCCCAAAAAAGCTTCGGAAAATATTGTGGACAATGAAGAAATTGCTTGATGCAAGCATTATTTACAATGATTTCTACACAAAAAGACAGAGATTTTCGAAAATTCATCAACAAGAATTGTCGTCTTCAACTTCTTTCAATTTGGACTTGTCTGAATTTTTGTTGTGTGACAATGGGTTAACTCATTAACACAATAACCGAACTTTATATGTTTCCTAAATATGATTCAAAGCGTAGGAAAACATTGTGGTGAAAAAAAAAAGATTGTGACAAGACTGTTTTGTCCTACAATCTTTTCTAGCCACATATATACTTATTTTTTTAATAACTCACAATACTCTAACTCCAATTTATCGTCTACAACATCTGTTTGACCTGCTCTGTCCAAATTCTGTATTTTAGTAATTGGTTGAATATATGCTCGGTCACCACAAACCTGCACAAGCCATGCAGGCTAGACTGGGTCGATACTTATCACATGATGTCACATTATAACTTAATTGGTATGTATCTATTTCTACCAGCCATTGGAGGTGTTGCCTTTACTTTTTACCTCGACCATGACATATCTTTGGGAGATTACAGAACTATCAAGTTTAATCAGGTAGGTTCGATCGGTTAAAAACTGAGCAAATTTCATTATTGCGACAAGAGAAACGTAGTTGTATATTCTTCTAACCTACATCTATAATATACACACTTGACTCACATAGCCGGTCATCCGGGAAGTGCACCCAGACTTGATCCTAATGTTCCCAATCCCCAGATTGTTTTCTACCCTATTTTACCCTTACTTTTTTTTGTTTTATCGCACATTGGATTAATGACTGTGATTTCGTTCAGTTACTTATGTACTAGTCTTAAACTTTGCCTTCAGACAATGTGGTTTAGTATAATTTCCGACTGACTCCTTGAATGTCCTGGAAATTTTCCTTTCAATGAGTTCCCAGATGATTCAGGAATAGGGTCACACACGCGCAGGTATATGTTACATAATAATTAAGCGTTAAAGCTATTTTACTGTGTAAGGTATTTTCTCCGCTATCTTAGGTTACTCATGATAAACTTCAATACTTTTCCAAAAACACAATTGACGGATCGCTGGCTACGCTCACCGATCTCCAATAGAGAGTGCGTCTTAGATATAAAACGGCGTTATTTTGGAAAATGTAAGGTCGGTAACATGTCAATAAGGAAAAGATTGTCCGTAATGATTTTCAAAAGTAGATTTCGTTATCTTCCGATAGGTGGCATTTTTAAAATACTGCCCTATCTAATTTGAGCATTCTGGGTAGTGTCATTCGTGACAACTCGGCCGATTCCGTCGAACTACATTCAAAATGTCAGAGCCAATGAAATGCACGCTTCATATTCTTGGTGCCTGTTCTTTGAGCCCAGGTAAGACATGAATGCTTTCGCAATTTAAAATAATTATTTTTCTAATTAATTTTGGGCGATAATTAAGTTAAATTTCTCCTCAATGGTAGTTTTTAGTGCAATTATCCACTTGCTACTTTTTGCGATATTCTATTGAGTTATGCGTACTACGTAGTAATATTTATTCCAATCTGGATAAGTGATACGGTCCCGAAGACAGGTCAATCCTCGGAGAATATGTCATAAACGGAATTGTGTGTCATGGGAAAAAACTACTTCTTGGCAGCGAAATCGTCCAGGCGATCCATGACAGCATAGGCGAATGTTTTTCTGGCAGTTTTGAGACGATGCTTATAATTTCGAATTTAGAACGTTTGCTTGAAGAATAATGCTGTACGTTTCCTTCTTCCTTAAAGAGTAAAATATTGAGGGTATTGTTCATTCAAATACGTGCCAGTGTCAATTCAAAAAGTATCACTTATGCAGCCTCGACGCACGACTACGTTTATCTCGGAACGTCAAAATGAATCACGAGTTTTAGATGTGCAGTGAATTCATCCCTACCCAGTGCTTTAAAACATCCTAGAGCGATTAAGGGGGATCGTAGGCATCAAACAAACGCGATTATTGTGGGATTAACAGTTTTTACTCAATAAAAAAACAAAAAGATGCAAAACGAAAGTCGAAGATTTTGAAAATTAGAATGTAAACCTATCAACTTCCGGTTTCTACTTATTTACTAAATAATTACGCTTTATTATGTTGTTATTTACAAGTTTAAATCAGTAATAACACATGAAACATTTAACAAGTGTCATCTATATGAAGCTTTCAACTTGGTCAGGGCGCCGAAGGTAATTAAATTCTATCTTCATCATATTATAGAATTTCTTAGAAAAGGACAAAACTACCATTTGCAAACAATAACGTTACAATAACGTTAACGTCTTTTTTTCTTTTGGATTTTACTCTCAACGCTTTAAATATTCTTTTTTCCTAAGTCTAAACCGGTATTTCAAATCGATCACCCTGAAACAAGTTTCCGCGCATTTCCGCAAATTTCCACGTATACTCATAAACTCGAAGTGAAAAACTACGTGAGTTTAGTATGATCGTTACAGAATTGGCCGAGTTGAGGTTCAAATAAGCATTGATTTCTTAGTGAAGAAGCTGATAATCTCTGTTTTCAAGATTCTAAAAGGAGTTCACGTATTACAGTTATATAGAAGGCGAATGTTATGCTTGAAAATTCTTATTTGCTGTGCGTGGCACGAGCTTGTAACCCATTCCAACACGATAAAATTTTAGACCAGTCCAAATTCAAAGAAGTAGCAGACGACAATTGTAAGTTGATATAATCTTAAAATCCTGGTCTTTTTGGACAGAAACATTGCGGACGATGAAGAAATTGCTTGTACCAAGCAATTTCTTCATTTTTTCACAATGTTTTCCAAAGCTTTCATAATGAGGGTCATTTAAAAGCGTCACTGTCTGAGAATGGGTCAAGACAATGCTAGTTTTTTATTTCTGTATGTGGATTTATGTTTTTTGTGCGTTATTCACGCACATATGTACACGAATGGGAATGCTGGTTTAAGTTTAAAGGGGGGAAGCTTACTCGGAAAGTAATAAATGAATTTGAACCGAAATCCACAGTTATGACCCTTTCATCGCATTCCAACTTCTCAGTACTTTCAGTCCTTTTATTGACATTAAGAATGATTCAAATCCAAACTCTTTCTTATATTGATGGTAATAGATTAATTTACTAGATTGCAAGATAGATTTTATTTTATAGACCCAGCAAGCCTCATTGTTAATCAACGAATTGCAGTTTTCTAAATATGTATTTCTAATATAACGTTGTGTGAATTAAAAAGTTTTATTCCATACTTAATCGATCTTTCAATGGCTATAATAGAAAGCGGGTATCGACTTAATTCACCAAGGACGGCGTCATTACAACTATTTTTCTAACACCTAGTATTATCTTGAAAAATTTGATATGTAACGAATCAACTTGTTTGTAATTGTAAATTCCCCATACCTCCGAATCATAAAGGATAATGGGAGCAACAATTCTGTCGAAAAGTAACAATTTAGTTTTAATATCCATCGGTACTCTTCTAAAAAGCACCAAAGACCGTACATAGATTTTAAAGCTTGATCATGAAGCGTTTGAGTAGCAGGCACAAAATTATCCGCTCTATAAAAGAATACATCTAAATAACAAAATTTATCAACAACCTCTAATGTATCACCACAAATTTCCCAATCAAATTTATACTCACTTTTGCGCTTTTCAAATATACAGATTTTTCTTTTAGATACATTAATTTTTAAACCCCATAAATCTGAATGAATTTCTTTATCCTTCATTAAGGATTGAAGACTTCTTTTTATTGGTAGAGAAGGCAGCAATATTATCTGCAAAAAGAAGCATATAAAGACTAAGCATGACAAGGTCATTCGTGGTTAAATGTTCAAAGTTTATCTTATCGCTTATATCATTAATAACAATAAAATCGGCGACAGTGGCTCCCCTGTTTTAAACCTAGCCCTACGTTGTAAATATCAGAGAAACCTTTCTTCTGATGCCACTTTGATACATGCAGAAGTATTACTGTATATTCTTTTCAATATTTTTACGAATATTGAACTGATTCCGATAGAAATAAGTTTAAGCCAAAGCGTTTCTCTATGAATAGTATCAAAGCACTTTCCATAGTCGATAAAAGCGAAATATAATTAAACATACAACGACAGTGATCAGCCAGAATTTAGTGTAACAGGATTTACTTAAAGAAATGAAGTAAGACCAAAACGATTCACGTAGGATCTATTATGTTCTTACCGTCATTCTCCCAAAGGCTATTTTATTATTTTATCTTTAACAGTAGCTAGTGACGTTCAAGCATCAAAGTCAGCGTTCAGCAGGAAGCTTGATAAGATCCTCTCCAACCTATTTTATTATTTTAATTATTCACCAGTCTTTCAGATAAATTCGAGGTGAATGACCCACTGTAAAATCACCCGGATTTATAGCCATGTACATGTATTTTTCAGTAAAAATCAGTGTGAAAGAAAGTCATCATGTACTGATGACATCATGGCTGATTCACCAATCTATCTTGGGGTCATTATAGTCAACTTTAAAAAAAAATCGGCGTAATATTTGGAAAATATTTATTTTTTCATCTAGGAAATCTTAAATGAAGGCAATGGCTACAATCCCAAAACTGGTCTATTTATGTGCCCAAGGAGCGGAGTATACTTGTTTACGTTCAGTATCGGAGAGAGGGACATCGCAGGAACGCACATTCGTCTTGTGATGAACGGTAATAACATAATTGACGCCGCCGTAGACACGTTTAATATGGATCAAGATCTCCAAGCTACGTCAGTAACGGCGTTACGTCTTAACGAGCACGATCTGGTGTGGATCGAAGCGTCTGGCGACCACCTAGAAGGATCCAGTGATCTTCGATTGTCCTCGTTTACTGGGGTTTTCTTATATGAATGATGAATAAAAAGGAAACATTGAATCAAGAGTGATGTTTTAAGCCGTTTATTTGATAAGAATACGTTATTGTATTTTCCATTTTAATGTACTAAACCAAGAGAAAAAAGGACATGGGTTCAATTCTTAGTCTCGCCGATGGTCGAGTCACGATATATTTTTTTCTATCCAAATTGTGGATTGACCAAACACAACCTTCATTTTCTTTACCGGAAATGAAAAATGAAATCCGCCATTTATATCAGCACTTTTTGACTGGCGACTTGTTATCGTTACTATAGCTTTTTAAGTTGTTTTTGCGATATTTAGGTCATCTACCTATTATCTTAAAGTTTTATGTGTTGACTATATATTTTGAAAAATAAAGCCGTTTAACAGTAAAACTACCATGTCAGAGGTCAGTCGACGTGGCTAGTGATCCTTCGAGTACAATACGAGGTCTTAAGCTAGCGTCACCTTATTTTCTTCAGTTTTGAAACACACCATTGATTTACCTCGTAATCTTTTAAACTATTGAACACAAAAGAACCTGATGACATAGCAAACTGTGTTTCTTGTCGACTGAAAAGTCTTCGACAAATCAAACCGTCAGCACTTGTGACGGCGAAGACGAGCAAAGATGGGCCTGGAGCAGACGTTATTTAGAACCAAATTTTCTATCAAGGCTGTAAGGTACCACATTAAATGTTTCTACAAAATGCTATAATCAATATATATTTATATGTATACGGGTTTTCGACCTGGAGTATAGAAAAGCAATTGGCCCTTGTCCTTTTATCAAGACCTAGGAACCCGCATAAGGTTTATCAGAAACCCAAATAAGTGATTTCAAAATTAATTGTATAGATGCAAAAAACAATAACAACAAAAACCACCACCACAACAACAAAATACGCGAAAGAAACCAGCTTTGTTGAAATACATAGGAAAAACGACATATTATTGCTTATAGCTGACTTTACCAACAATACATTCATTTTCAGTTGTAAAGGAATCGGTGAAATTTAACCGAACTAATTCGGAGAACAATATTGAGGAATCAGGCATTTCTGATGTTCTTTTGATTAAATTAATTAGAATCAGTCATCAATTAGGGCAACTTCAAAGAGAAAATGTGACAAATGCCGCCCGCCGCTTTCACGAGAGATCGAGCACCACAGCGTCTGACTTTCGCCCCCGTCTGCCGTCGACCCTTTTCCTGGATATTTCAACCGAAATACAATTTAAACTTTTATTTAGGTTAAAGTATACGAATAAAAATTCATACAATTTCCTCGTATAAAAGCATTACATCCTATTTGGTTATTTCAGAAATGGTTTAAATCGGCATTAAAATAGGGAAAATGATAGCCGTTATACTTTTCAGTCCTTTACAAAGTTTTGTAAAGGGGTGATGATTGAATCGCTGAATCAGCAGTCTGATTTTAGAGTGGTATTACCTAATATGGCAGATGGAAATTCTTGCAGAGTGTTTGACCATGTGTCACCCAGCGTTCATTGTCTCGGAATGATTAAGTCTTCACTGACTAAGCTGTCCGTATTATTATAATGATTTACCACATTCCATTCCAAACAGCGGTCGAACAAGAAAATGAAAATGCAAAAAAAATTTTTTTTTTCAATTAATAAAATAGTTTTTACACCTGCTCTGTACTCAATGATGCTAACGGTTCCTATATGATTGCATTTATTTATCATTCTTTTAACGACGGTAAGGACAACCGCCTTTAAGCACGAAGCGTAAATATTTTTTGTTGAAAAATCCTGGTAGTATTCCCACGCAATGACACCCCTCTAGGCAATGACATCCTTCTAGAAAACAAATGGAAAAATATTGTGCAAAACGAAGAAATTGATTGTAATAAGAAATTTCTTCATTTTAAACACCCTTTTTTACCCAGCAAGTTGAAATCTAAAATTTCATCAACTTAAATTTGCGTGAAGCACACACATAGACCAGCCTGGTCAGCAATTCAAGGCAGTATTCGTTGATCTCCTAAAGAAGGTCTGTGTCTATCCATTAGGCACACAGTGTAAACCCCGAGCAGACTGTGTGGATACACATGCTGACCATAATCTTTACTTGTCACACAAATGTGCAGGTTAGAAATGTGATGCAAAGGCTCCCATATGTATCATCGCCACTGCGACGCGATTCCCCAAGACCGTAAGTGGTTCCGGATAGTGGTCGTAGGGCGAAATAAATGACGAATATTCAGCCTGTTTTTTTTTAGCTAGCAGAGCGTTAGCTTTGATAGCTTAAGTTAACAGACGAAATTTTAGGTCGTCTCAAAGTTCAACGAGTGCAAACTGCCACTGGAGGCTTAACCACTAAATCAGTTAAATGCTTACGTCATTAAAAGTGGTTCTTATGAATTTCAGGAATATTGCAAACTCTATTCAAATTGTAGAGAACTCTGTCAAAAGCATAAAAGAAAACGATTTTAAGCCGCTAAAAAAGAATCTTGAAAATTCTTATTGAGGAGTTCGCTTAAACGAGTAGCCTTGACGACGGCGATTTTTTTTTCAAAGGAACAATTTTCGTTCTTTAGTAGTGTAAATTTTCATCTCGACACGACCCAGTGACTTTAGACAAAATCAAACTTATTCGGAAGAAGAATTTGCCTGTGGCTCCCATTTTAGCTTTTCTTATTATCTTTCAGTACTGTAAGATTCTACACTCAAATTTACATCCGTTTTAAATTTCAGTCTGCAACCGTTTTCTGTTTGGAGCAGTGTATGATTTTGACATTTGGTATAGGTTGAATTTGTCATATTTAATATTGGACCCGCATTCGGTTGCGACAAATGACACAACAATGAAATAATATTTTGATATCAGAAAAACTGTTGTAACGAAAATGATAATATGAATTAGATTTAAACAAACAAATATATTTTATTCGAATAAAAACAAACCCAAAACAAAACAATAACATCGCATGTTAAAGTGTTGAGGAAATGGAGACTTCAATCAACCTAATACCAGTGACAAAATTATACACTGGTCCAAATTGAAAGAAGTCGCAGACACTAATTTTAAGTTGATGCAATTCTAAATTTTTAGAATGAAATCATTGCTTTCCTTATTTTTCTTCAACGCTTTCGAAAGTTATTGTTCCTCGAGGGGCCTTAAAATCGGGATTGCAAAGGAAAGGATAAAAAAGATCAATCAATCAATCAATCAATCAATCAATCAATCAATCAATCAATCAATCAATCAATCAATCAATCAATCAATCAATCAATCAATCAATCAATCAATCAATCAATCAATCAATCAATCAATCAATCAATCAATCAATCAATCAATCAATCAATCAATCAATCAAATCAATAATCAATCAAATCAATAATCAATCGATCAATTTAATAATCAATCAAATTGATAATTAACCAACCAATCAATCAATTTAATAATCAATCAATTGTATAATTTATCTATCAATCAATCAATTTAAAAATCAACCAATCAATCAATAAACCAATCGATCAATCAATCAATGAATAAATCAATCGATCCACCAATCAACCAATTAACAAATCAATCAATCAACCTTATAATCAATCAACCTTATAATCAATCAATCAATCAATCAATCTATCTATCACTCAATCAATCAAATTAATAATCAATAAATTTAATAATTAACCAACTAACCAATCAATCAATTTATTTATCAATCAATTGTAAAATTTATCAATCAATCAATCAATTTCAAAATCAACCAATCAATCAACAAATCAACCAACCAACCGGCCAATCAATCAATCAATCAACCAACCAACCAACCAATCAATCAATCAATCAACCTTATAATCAGCCAATCAATCACGCACTCAATCAATCAACCAACCTTGTAATCAACCAATCAATCACGCACTCAATCAATTAGTCAATCAATCAATCAATCATTCAATCAATCAATTTAATAATCTACTTCCACTTTTTTAAATGAAGAGATCTAACCTTTTAACCCGTTAGCAGACGACTAAATAAGACTTGTCCAAATAGAAAAAAAAATCTAGACGTCATTTCAAATTGCGCTGAAATTGGAAAGTAAGTACCAAATAGAATAAAAAAAACATAAAAAACGATTGGAGAAGAGGATAAATTTCTCGTTACAAGCAATTTCTACCTTTCCCTAAATGTTTTCGTATTTCATCACGACTTCAAAAGCATAATTGTTTGGTAATTGGTAAAGAGGATTCAGTGAAATATATAATGGCGTTGTGACCAAAAATATCATTTCTATTAGACGAGATTCTGGTCACCCGAAATACTAGTTCAAACTTTAAGACGTTGCAGAAGGCATTTCAAAATGCGCTATAATAAGGAAAATACGTGCCATGTAGGGTAGAAAACATTGTAGCAAAAGGAGAAATTGCTAGTAACAAGTAATTTTTCCTTTTCCTACAAAGCTTTCCTTGGTCATATTTCTCCATGGCATCAGGAAGCGTCGTTGTGTGGTAATGGGTTAAAAAACCGAACGAAATTAGTGCGTAAACCATTCCAACGGACTGACGCTTTTGGACGCCCCTCAAGAAAAACAACTGAAATTGCTTTTTACAAACAATTTTTCTTTTTCCACATCGTTTTCTACCCAGAAAGGTGAAAAAAAAAAACCTAAAAAATCACCGAATTCAAATTGCAGTCTGCAACTCCTTTGAAATTGGACCAGTCTAAACTTTATGGGATAAAGGTTTTATGGTTTCAAAGGATAACATTTCTTACCAAAAGGAATCCTGAAATCTCCATTAAAGTTGTTACTTCAGCACGTGTCACAAGCCCGCTAGGAACATCTTTGCCGAGCAGAAAACGAAAATAAATTTCAAAATTATTTTATGTCGGCGACATAAAATAATTTTGAAATTTGTTTTCGTTTCCTGTTCGGCAAAGTTTTTCATAGAAGGTATTTAACCCTTTTTGAATTTATTGAAATAGGAGTCTGTAACCAATTTTACCCATTCCAACACAAAACAAAATTTAAGACTAGTCCAACTTGAAAGAAGCTGCAGATCACAATTTCAAGTTAATTCATTGTTTTGCCTGTTTGGATAGAAAACACCTTGGATAATGAAGAAATTGCTTAATTCAAGCAATTTCCATATTTTCCAGAAATATCTTCCAAAGCCTTTTTTAGACGCGTAAAAAGAGGATTGCGTAGGAATAGGTTGAGCGAAGACTTTAGGAATTTTTTTTTTTGTGAGAAATTTTATCTTTACGAGAGCTATAGATCCTTTGAAGATGACAAAGCTTTGTTCTTCCACGCAGAATCATTGAAGAGTGCGAATACTCAACAACTAAATTAACATAACGGTAATAAAGAGGATAATTATTGAAAATAAAGATGATAATGATCAAAGTGGTGATGGTATCAGCAATAATGGTGTTAAGAATCATGACAAAGTGTTGTGGAACAAATAAAACAGCCAAAATTAACTTCACACTCCAACACGAACATCAAAGGAAATGTGTGCGTGCTTTGGCTTATTAGCTTTCTGCTTTCCCCGAGGAAAAGGGTAGCTGCACACGTTAAGCAATCAATAGACGGCGATAAATCACCTGTCACCCTCGGGGAAACATATGTAATCCTTACTGTGATTAAACAAATAGGTTTGTGACAGTCATGCCTAAAGGAGAAAAATAAATAATAAGTAATATTACCCGTTACATGATAAGGGAGCACCCCAGAAGTGTGAAAAGTAACGATCCTTGTAAGACTGCGCGGAATGCCAGGTCAGACCAGGGTTGTATTTTTCTTCCCTTTCTTGTTCAAACCCTGTTCTTTCCGTCCCTGAAATTCTGTACATGAGAAAATGTCGGAATATAACAAGCAATTTCTTCTTTTCACAATATTTTCTACCCCGTAGGTTGGTTACTTTTCAAATTGCACTCACGTTTAATTGTCGTCTGCAAATAATTTCAGTTTGGACCAGTTTTAAATTTTGAAAAAACAGGTAGAGGTTTACCCATTCCAACTCAATCTCGCGTTTTTACGTCCTACAGGAAAATATTGTGAGAAAAGTAGAAAAGTTTGTGACTATAGCAATTTCCCTTTTTCTCACAGTATTTTCCTATACTATCTCGCACTTAATTTCAAAGTTGCACAAGCTTTGAATTGTAGCCTTCAACCTCTTTCAAATTGAACTAGTCAAACATTTGTCATTTGGTAATGGGTTAATTACTTTCAATTTAACAGAACATTCTGGCTCACCGGAGCCGGACCCGATCTCTAGTATTCGTCTGTGAGGGAGAATTTCAACCATAACACATGTACGCCAAGAAAAAACTCGGATCAGCATGTGAATGTGGTTGTCCAGGCTGCTCAATATGTGTCTATTATATTTTTGTGAAATGGTTGGAAGTCTCGTGCACAGGATCAAATATTTGTTTAACTAGGGACTGATGAATACCTCAGACAAACAAGAAGTATACTTGCCGACCAACAAACCCACCAATCCATAACCTCTCCATCCCCCAAACTCACCACAACCACCAACCCATCCAAATAACCCATCAACCAACCAACCAACCAACCAATCAACAAACCAACCAACCAACACGCAAGCTAAATAAATAGATGATCCAAACAAACAAAATAAACTAAACAAACAAATATACGCCCTTATAGCAAACAGAGTACATATAATCAACCAACAAACCAACCAGCCACCATGTCAACCAACTTACAAACCGAGTAACTTATCTGCAAGCTATATCAAAGAAAAGTAAGGTCTTAACATCTATAACCTGGTATCCGGACCCTGTTTATAGAAGCTTTGGTAACAAGGTAGGCAGCAAAGTTGAAGTTACAAACATTGATAGTATATACATATATATGATCATTTTTTTACATAGACCTTTATTAAACCATTTCCACACAATCCCGATTTTGGGCCCTCTAAAAGGCTTTACAAAACATTTATGATATTAAAGAAATTACTTGTTACCAGCAACTTCTTCATTATCCACGAAATTGTTTAAATCGATGGCGGTACCAGTCTGCCTACTGTAGAGGACCCAGATCAATACATTGCGCTGTTTCTGTATTTGAAGTGCACATCTGAAATTGTGTCTCCTAGAAATGGGTTAAAGGGACGGTTTCGAGTCTGTGACACCATCTCTGTCAACTCAACAGACTTGGTATCAGAGAGGAAAACAGAATAGAGGGACCTACATCAATACATATCGCTGTTTCTGTATTTCGAGTTCTGCCTCCTAGTAACGGATTAAAGGGACGGTTTCGAGTCTATAACAACCTCCGTGTCGACTCAACAGACTTGGTATCACAGAGATGAAAACAGAATAGAGGGACCTAGATCAATACATATCGCTGTTTCTGTAGTTGAAGTAAAGTCTCCTAGTAACGGGTTAAAGGGACGGTTTCGAGTCTATAACACCCTCCGTGGCGACTCAACAGACTTGCTATCAGAGAGGACAAAACAGAGTAGAGGGACCTAGATCAATACATTGCGCTGTTTCTGTATTTGAAGTGCTGTCAATTAAAGACATCATAAACTGAAAGTCCGCATCCTGTGTCGGCATTTCATAGATTTCTGTCTCCATAATTATTTTAGACCCTGACCCAGATTAGTTGTTCGATACGGATTGCGATATCTATAACAAAGATAATCAGATGGATTCTTCAAAAAACCGAACAATCTATCAAATCATTGTTTACCCACAAAGAACATTTCTTTCGCATCTTCTTACAAGAAATACATCAAGCAGTGAAAATTCTTTATGCTCTTTGCTTAATGGACGTACATACCTTGCCAAGTTAAATATTTTGATTCTTTGACATTTTTCTCGTTTCCTTGCAGGAAAGAGAGCTACTATTAACCTACTACTACACGACAAAATACTTCAAATTGAAAGATGTCGCTGACGACAATTTAAGGTTGGAGACCAAATACAAAAACAAACAAACAAAGAAAAAAAAAAAAAAAAAAAAAAAAAACACTACCAACACCACACCACACCACACCGACAACAACAACAACAAGTCAGATTTTCTTATGAAAATATTTTGTGTAAATATGGCATTCTATCGCATTCAGATACGTATTTTGTTTGACGTGTGTCCTTCTACTTCTATTAGCCCTTTCACACACAATAAGGCTTTTTGACGACCCATAAGAAAATAGTTTTGGAAAACATTGTGGAAAATAAAGAAATTGCTTGTTACTTCTTCATTATCCACGATGTCTTCTATCCAGAAAACAAAAACAAAACAAAACAACAACAACAACAACAAAAAAGAAAAAAAAGAAAGAAAGAAAGAAAAAAAAAAAAAAAAAAAAAACACACACACACATCAACTTTAAAAAGGTAGTATTCAATTTCTTTCAATTTTGACCAGTCCAAATAATAATGTCGTCTGATAAAGCAGCCGTGTAGAGTCGGAATGTCTCTCTTGATTCAAGCCAATAACAACTTAAATGGTAAAAGGTATGATATTGATTCCAATCGTTTAGTTATAGATTTTCTCATCAGGGACGGGCGGTCATTTTCAGTTTTATTCTGGTAATTATTTCCTGTAAATACACAAATGTTTATAGGTTTAACCATTTCCGTACCGTTTATGTACCGCTAAAGTTTCTTTGAGAGAACAGTATCAAGAGAGTAATTATCCTAAGCGAACACATTGTCTCGAAATTCTACTGTTTCATCTTTAAAACTTTGAAGAAATTCAATGTTAGCATACATTTTCACACTTGTGCCTCGTAAAAAATCAAAGCACTGAAAATACCGCGATGTTGGAACGCAGTGAATGCAATAGGTAACTGTGAGAAATGGCCATTTTCCTCCGTATGCTTATTGATAATTAATGAGCAGGCTACCAAGAGTTGGGACCCATGTTTCTTACAGCACTGGCATTCGACCTATATGTCAATCAAGTATACACAGTTAATATTCTTAAATTAAATCTAAAGAAAATTTGTGTCAATTTTAAACTTTTTTTAGGACAAGATGATTATTGGCCCTAGATTGCTCACTTGAGATAAACGCTCTATTAAAGGGATTATCTAAATAGTTCCAGAAAAGAATACATTTCCAGATTTTTACATATTCAATTGTTTCCGTTGTTTGGAAATAGTATCACAAATTAAGGAATATTTCTCCCAAGTTTGGCAAAAATGGCCATAAGGTTTGGCAGAAAATACAAGCCATTTAAATATTTTTTTAATATTTCATTGACCTGACCCCTATCCCAAAATCCAAGACTCCGTCCCTGGTCGCCCAAGGATCGCGATGGAAGTTATTTATATGTAAGTCCACGAAATGATGTTCCATGCAAAATAAATAAAGTTGTAGGAATTGTGGTTGAGGAGATGAAGATTTTTTAGAGATTTTCTTTGGGATTTTCACTTTGGTAGACATGTCAACATAATTTCTTCACTTTTCATTTTATGTTTTTTGAAAGTCGACCACCATAGATACAATCTTGGTATAAGTTGAATCAGAAGTAGATATGACATACGAATTATTCCTTGTTTATTTCCATATAGGACTGAATCCAAACCCAAACCCCCGTGCTCCGCACCTGGTGACCAAATAGATATGACTTAACCCATTCCAACACAGTGGAATTTTAGACCGGTCCAAATTGAAAGGAGCTGCAGACGACAATTTCAAGTTGATTGAATTTTAATTTTTTCCGTCGTTTTGGATAGAAAACATTGTGGATAATGAAGAAATTGCTTGATCCAAGCAATTTCTTCATTTTCCACAATGTTTTCCAAAGCCTTTTCGTTGAGGGGCGTAAAAAGGAGGGATTGAGTGGGAATGGGTTAAGCAGTTTTCATTACAGTCTACAGACTGAAGATCCATGCCAAATACCAAGGCTGATGGCCTTCTGGTCGAATTTTTCATGTAACTTGTATGGAGACGACATCTGTTCGCAAAAGAAATGTTTTTCATATAATCATAATACTTTTTTGTAGTCTGATAAAGGGTCAAAGTAAAGATTGATAATCTACTTTCTGACATAATGCTTTTCAAAGTTTTACCTATTACATATATGGAAGTGACCTCCGCCCATAAAAGGCATGTTTTTCATCAAATCAAAGTATTTTTTGTATGATAAATGTCACTCAAGGATAATTCCTTTGAAATTTGGTCGAATTCCTTCCACAGTTTTCTGAGAAAAGGCACTTTTTGCCATATATAGAAATGGCCTCCGCCTAAAAAATTCATGTTTTTCATCCAATCAAAATTTCTTGAGAAAACCAAGGAACATTCAAGTGAAATTTGGTTGAAATTCGTCCAAAAATAAACAAAAACAAAAATCGCGCTGAGAATTCAAGTATTTTTTAATGATTTAAAGTGAACTTAAGACTGCTCAGAAGTCTCTTAACGAATATTTTCATCATATTTTACATTTGCCGTATCATTGTCTTCTGTTACAACTATCTGATTGTCCGTGGCAAGTTGAGATGAGAATTAATCCGAGGTGTAATCATATCTAGGAGATCATATCGTCGACGTTCTTCGAAAACCTCGTAACTACAGCTTATTCCAAGCTATAGTTACGAGATTTTCGTAGAACACCATCGATATGATATGTGTAATTCGGAAACACGAAATGAAATTATTGTGATTTCATTTTGCGGTATGTTAACTCTATGCTGGAAATGCTCCGCATTCCAATGTAAAAACAAAACAAAAACATTACAAAATAAAACCAAAACAAACAAACAAACAAACAAAAAAAATAACACACACAAAATACATAGCAAACAGAACAAAAACAAAAACCGACAAAACAACAACACCCCAAAATCCCAACTGCATCAACCATTTTTTTTTCTAGTAAGTGTGTATGTGAATTTGTTTGGGTCCCTTGTCGGCTTTACCAGAACATAAGCACATGGGAAATTATTGCGGTTGCCTGACACTCGGCTATCGGCTGTCGGATCAAAAATCTAAGTCGAAAATGGACACAAAAAATGGACAGAATTTGTACAAAAAATAAACTAGAGTTACCTCCCTAGATGACAAAGGCCACCTTTCGGATAGTGGGACTAAATGTGGAGCTTTTAGTAAATGGATTTTTGGTAATAATAGAGATACCAAGACCGAAGCAAAACTTCGAGATTTCTCCGAATACAGCCGAGCTAAAAAATTGAGTTGACAAAAGGTATCGCTTATATCTATTGGTTACTTTTGAAAAATTATATTTAACCCAAATACAAGATGTAATCGACCAAACATTTCAATGGATATTGAAATTTGGAAATTTCAAAATACGACAACAACACTACAACAAAGGTACATTGGCCGACATTTAAGTGAAGCATTTCTGTTGGATTGGCAACCTAAAGGCCGTAAATACATCTTATCCAAGTAGTAGCAACGATGGTTATGTAGCCAACCAATAGTTTTACCTTTTTGTTACCTATCATATATTTATATGAATAAAGCCTTTGATATCAAAGTGGCACTTCCTGTTTGAGTCAGTGGGCGTGATGAGCGGAGTGAGTCGGCGGGCAAGCGATCCACCAATTACAAGACATTTTTTATAAATGCGGTCCAAATATTTGATTTAGACGCTACCTCTAACCACCACTACTACCACTAACAAGGCCAACAAAACAACCAGCCAGCCATTTAACTAATAAACTAACCAAATAACGAACCAACATCCAACCTACCAAACAAACAAACAAACAAACAAACAAACAAACAAACAATCAAACAAACAACAGTAACAACATCCGCAAGGTTATCGAATTAAATTTTTCAAATAGTCGAAATCTTTTTTGTCAAATGTATAATGTTGAAAAAAGAGTTTCGAATGTTATCGGTAGTAAATCTCTAACATGTCTAGGGAATTCGCGTCTCGCTGCGAGATGGCGACAGCCGACATGTTCATTCTTAGATAATATTGTAATATGATTCTAATATATAGACATTGTTTATATTAGGAAACAATGAGAAGGTGAAATATTCTTTTTCTGAATGGAATCACATTGTGTAAAAATTAACGTTGAAATGTAAAATATGAGCAAAATTTAACCTTAATAACCCGTTATATCACAATGACGATTTTCAACACCTCATCGAACATTAACTTTTAAAAACATTGTGAAAAATGAAGCAATGGTTTGTTACAAGCAATTTCTTCATTATCGAAAATGATTTCCTACAATAAGGCAAATAAATTTGAAATTCCATCAACTAAACATTGTTTTCGTGTACCATCTTTGAATTGGACCAGTATGAAATTTTTTGCGGTCTGGTAATGGGTTAGGAATTGACCAATCGCTGGCCCCGCCCACTAACTCCTTAGGCCCCGCCAATTATCTCCAACAGGAAGTTCCGCTTCGATTTTTAACAACGTTATTTTGCAAAATTTATGGCCAGTAGCATGTCACAAATAAGTAGAATGGTTGGTTGGCGACCTAAACACTGTAACTACAGCTTGAAAAAGCTGTAGTTTCGACGTTTACGTAGCCATACCAACAATAAAGGTAAAGTCAAAATGGCGGCCAATGTCGGAGTTGAAAATCTCAGGTCCAGGCTGAATTAATTATTTGATTGGTCGGTTTATTTCTTGATTGACAGTCGCGATTGATCAAATACTTGGTGTAAGAATGGAACAAAAAAGGTTGTAGAAGTAGCCATTATACGTCTATGGATAACTATCTTAACCCTTTCCTGTACAATCCCTTGTTTTAACGTCCCTGTGAATTTATACTTGAGAAAACATTGTGTGAAAAGAAGAAATTGCTTGTCACAAGCAACTTCTTCTTTTCTCACAATATTTTCTAACCTGTAGGTTCGTTACTTTTCAGATTGTTGTCTGCAACTTCTTACAAATTGGACTGCTCTAATATTTTGTAAAACGGGAAAGGGTTAATTTGTAGAAGATTCGCCAATGGAAAAATATTAAGTATCTTTTATGGTAAACGTGAATCGGACAAAAAAAAAAAAAAAAAAAAAGGAGGCCAGCAGCCATATGCACAAAACATTTTCCCGATCTTATCAAAATTTTGAGACCTTTTCATTGTTTCGGAGAATTCTTTTATTTTGCAGTAAGAATTATCCTAAGAGAGAAATATTCTCTATGACGGGCCGTTTTTTCACTAGGATGAAAACCTACCTAGGAAAAAACGCTCTGAAATATATAAAATACCTATCCTTTATCATAACCATCGTAATGCTGAATACAATCCTTGTAAAGAAATAGAAAAAATCAAAGCGATGATGGCATTGTAGGTCTTGTTGTCAGGGTCAAATATTTTAGCTTGGAAAACGATCGTGTGGAAAAATATGGCTTAAAGAGGACAAACAGGTGGTGTAGACTGAGATTTTGCAGACGACAATGAAAGTTGGGGGAACTTTGAAATGAAACCACCATATGTGGTAGAAAATATTGCGGAAAAAGGAAAAATTGCTTGTTACAAGCAATTTCTTCTTTTTTCTACAATGTTTTCTCAATAATACAACCACAGAGAGGTAAAAACCAGGGATTAGACAGGAGAGGTTAAATAACTTCTTAGAGAAAAACTAAGAAGTTTTGTACGTACGGTCCCAGATCGGCAAATATCCTGAAACAAAGGGAGTGACGGCGATACGACCGGAAATTATCCGGTATTAGAATTCATTATTTGTCTTATCGTGTCAATCTCTTCACTCTAGAATTACATACCCGGTAAAAATATGGGTAACGGATGGCTGAATTATTCCAATACAGTTAACTCTTATTCTGCTAGGAATATTTGAAAAATCGCTTTCATTTCGGATGACGAGGTTATAGATATGTTATAGAATATGAAATATTTGCCAGAGAATTGAAAAGATTTTAAAACAAATTGTCAAATTTGACTTCGGTAAGGAGCAAAAGGTTTAAAAAGAAATAGTAGAGTTATGGTAGTATAAATAGACTTGATTTAAGTAAAAGTTGTCATTATTATAAAAAGTTAAACGGTTTCTTAACCTTTTCGTTGCTTAGTAGTTTTACAATAGGGTTTGCACATAGCAACCAACACCCGGAAACAAGCGGTCAAATGAGCTAGGTAACAAATTTTCGACAATAAAACTGAACCCCAGAATTGCGTAATATCGTATTTGGAGTACGTACAGCTTTCATTGTAAAATCGTTATCATCGAAGTTGGTTACCAACCATTTAAAGACAAAAAAAACGACAACAATAAAATCCCCAAACACCATCACCAATAATAACATCCGTCCAAACAATCGTACACCAAAAGAATGTTATAAAGCATTCGATAAAGCAATAGCAAATCAAAGTCTATACCGGCCTTTACATACAACAAAACACCCACCTCTCGAAGTCGTCACAAAACATTCTTCAAAGAAATCGCATGCTAGAAGTACGTATCAAAACAGTTGACAAAGTAATCTTCAACTCAAAGTACATAACAAAATGTCCAACATAGCAATGGCACGAAGAACGTAACTACAGACTCGCCAGGAATATCCTATTCGACAACTTTCGCTATTGTAATCGTACACTCGAAGTGTTTAACCAGTGTTTAATGTTCATAGTAACCGCACACTCAAAGTACGCAATTAATCATTCACATTGTGATCGTTCATTTCAAATACCTTAAAAAACATACTTCATTGTAATGGCGCCCTCGAAGTACGCCACTATACATTTGACAAAGATGTCGTACGACCGAAGTACGTAATCAGATATTCGACAGAGCTATCGTTTACTCGTAATTCGTTTCTAAAACTTCGACCCAAAACCTTACAATCTCAGACAGTAGCTGAAACTTCGATAGTAGAATAGTCAACCCATTCCAACACAATCCCGAATTACGACACTCGAGGAAATAGTTCTGGAAAACAATTTCTTCATATTCCGCATTGTTTTCTACCTAGAAAGACAGATTTTTCTAAAACTGTATCAACTTGAAATTGTCGTCTGCATTTTCTTTGAATTTGGAACAGTTTATAATTTTGTTGTCAGGTAATGGTTTAATTCGAGTATATAACCAATCATTTGATAGAATTATCAATGTCGCGAAGTAAGGTACTTCACATGCGAAGCTTTTTGTCACGGCCATAGCGCATTTTGTAGCATGAAGAACTCCATGGGTACAGGGTTCGATACCCGACCGCAGCGAATATCTTTTATCTCCCACCAATGTGTGAATAATCTTGAATAAGTGGGATTGGCAGCTTGAGACTCAGAAAGGATATTGTGGTAGTACTGGTGAAAGAAATACCAGGACTCTGTGATAAGGTGCTCAAGACGCCGCAATATGACTGTAAATGTTAAAATTTGCGTTATCCTCAACCTATCAATAAAACTTTACATTCGATTGATCAATTATTTAACTGAAGTATATTACGAGCCACTCGACAAGGCAGTCGTACACTCTAAGTATGTAACCAGATAGTAGACATAGTAGGTTCAACTCCACTCCGGAATTACTTCTGGGTGGTTGTACCGTAAAGTAGTTCATTAAGAAATTTGGTCTACTCCTTTTGTCATGCTGTTTAAACGTTTAAACAAAAGCAAGTTGCTTGATGTTAGGTTCTTTAGAATGAGAGATCACTGCTGCATGTCATGCATGTGGTTCAAAGAATTTATCTGGGAACTATTTCTTTGTAGAAACTGACATTTGAAGGTGGTACCCTACAAGACTTTCACTTCCGAGCCTAAAGAATTTCATTGGTTGATATGCAGAATGAAGATTTGCGAAAAATGTTATCCCCCATGAAACCATTTTCCTGGACTGTAATTCAAGACCAAAGACTGCTCTTTAAGACGGACTAAGATCTAAGGCCCAACGAAACTTTTAGGGGGAGCTACAGATTGCAAAAACGGGCCCTTTTTGCTCTTTATTTAATGAGGCAAAAACGGACAGGAGTGTAACCAGTAACCGCGCAAATATGGCCATATAAAGCAGTGCGCAAAGTGAAGACTTTCATCAGATTAGGTTGTTACTTGGCACACAAGTGAAATTGTTGGAAATGAACATTCTGAATTGAAAAAAAAGTGAATATATTCGTATAGCAAACAATATTTTTGTGTGTGTGTATTCTACTATTAAAATCAAAGTACTGAGAGTACGATAAGCTAGCAAAGCATAGTTTTGTTACGTAATCTTCTTTGCCAAAGGTTATCATGATAAATTAAAGAGGTTAAAGTAACCAAGGAGTTAACCCATTACAACATGAAGAAATCTTAGACTGCTTCAAATTGAAGGAAGATGCAAGCCACAATTTCAAATTGGTTTAATTTAGAAAATCCCTACCTTGTTGGATAGAAAACATTGTGAACAATGAAGAAATTGCTTTTACAAGCAATTCCTCATTGTCCACAATGTTTTCTAAACAAATTTTGAGATGCTTGAAAAGCGGGATTGAGTGGGAATGGGTTAGATAGTATGCTTTTGAAAAAGTTCTCTAAGATTTGAATAGAGTATGCAATATTCCTGAAATACACAAGAACTACTTTTCAAGTATTTAATGGATTCAGTGGTATAGCCTCCAGTTGCAGTTTGCACTCGTTAAACTTTGAGAAGACCTCAGAATTTCGTCTGTTGACTTAAGCTTTGATAGCTAAAACAAACAGACAAACAAACAAACAAACAAACAAACAAAACCACAAAAAACACACACAAAATAAGTAGACAAAAAAAGCTATAAAACACAAAAAAACCAAACAAAACAAAACAAAAAAAATGGTGGTCTTAAATCGCTCACCTGGCAATCATTCTAACAAAGTTTATCGAGAACAAGCACAAATAGTGGCCCCCTAGTGTATGCACAAAGAAATTGTCATTCAGGCCCCCTTTCTCGTGTTTTTCATATGAAATGTACCCAACCTCTAACCTGATAAAGATTCGGACAAAGTTTCATCGAAATTGAGCCAAATTTATAGCCCTAAGAGTGTACACACAAAAAGTTGTCACCGATGCCCCTTTACTCGTTTTTTTCCCATTCAATTGTTCGATTTTTCAAACGAGATTGATCTTATGACCTTAAATCATTCTGACCAACTTTCATCATAATTGAGACAAATTTGTGGTTCCTAGAGTGCAAACAAAGAAATTGACATTAAGGTCTCTTTTCCCGGTTTTTCCATGGAAGTGTTTTCATCTTCAAAATGTTTCAATTTTATGCACTGACAAACGCTCTAAGTTTCACAAAAAGTAGCTAAAGTTAAGGGTATACAAAGGAATCACCATTTAGGCCCCTCTTCCCGAGTTTTCATATGGATTGTCCCTTTTTCGATAGGGTTCATTTTTACGACTTGACAAAAATTCTGACCAAGTTTCATCAGGAGTGAAAACAAAGAAATTGTCATTAAGGGTCCTTTCTCGATTTTTCCATTAACAAGTTCTCTTTTTCAATAGTGTTCATGTAATGCCTTGAAAAACATTCTGACAATTTTTTGTCGAAATTGGGCCATATTTGTAGCCCCTAGAGTGTGCACAAAGACATTGTGATGAAGGCAATTTCTCTCGTGTTTTCCAATGGATTTTTCTCACTTTCAACTGGCTTTGTTTTTAAAACCGGACAAAAATTCTGACCTAGTTTCACGGGAAATGAGCCATTTGTCGACCGCATGGTGTTAACATTAAAAACTGTTCACGTCGGACGAAGCAAGACGGAAATTTAATGACCACCAAGCTCACTATAAGCACGGTGTACTCAAGTGAACTAGACATACACAGGAAATGAAGTTATATTCCTGAAATACACAAGAACTACTTTTACGGCGTTTGCGTTCAATGGATTTAGTAGTTAAGCATCCAGTGGTTGTTTGCACTTGTTAAACTCTAAAACTACCTCAAAATTTTGTCTGTTAACGTAAGCCAGCAAAGCGTCAGTAGCTGAAAATCCGAATTATCATATAAACTTGATTTACGTGTTCAGAGTCAACGTTTCTGTTGTGTGTTCATCATGCAAGAGAAAAAAGTCGTCACGGTAAATAACTAAATAGATTGGCAGACGCATCGGTAAAGATATTCGCCTCAAACAGTGTTGTACATTATAAAGATGCTTTTCGTTGATGCGCGAGCAAAATGTCGTAACTACAGCTTTATTAAAGCTGTAGTTACGACATTTTGATCGCGCACTGGCGATTGGAGCCTGTACGTAAAATTTCCAACCATTACACATGTACACCAAGTGTAGATTAAGATCAGCCTGTACATCCACACAATACGCTGCCCAGATAGGCAATCTCGAATATTCTAAATGTCCCGAGTGGCAGTTAAGACTGCTCAGTGTCTGTAGTTCACGAACCTGTAAAATGGTTAGAAATTTGTCTTAACCCATTCCCACCCAACACATTTTGACTGGTCCAAAATGAAAGAAGCTTCAGACGAAAATATTATGTTGTTAATTTTTTTTATTTTTTTTCGTCGTCTTGGATAGAAAACATTGTGGACAATGAATAAATTGCTTGAAACAAGCGATTTAATCATTTCCGATTTTTTTTCCAACGTTTTTCCTAAGAGGTGTTAAAAGGAGAAATCGTATGGGAACTATTTAAGGGATCACGTTAAATTAGGTCTATCAAGAACCGGAAATTCTGATTAACTGAGTTTTTTTTTCGCTCAGTGTCTTCATAAAGGTTTTTTTCTGTTTTCTTATCTATAGAAACAATCTCTTCATTTTATATTCTACTTATCATAATACTTTTTTTAGCTAGCAAAGCGTAAGCTTTGATAGCTTTAGTTAATAGACAAAATTTTGACGTGTTCTCAAAGTTCAACGAGTGCAAACTGCCACCGGAGGTTTAACAACTAAATCCATTGAATTCCTAAGCCATAAAAGTAGTTCTTCTGTATTTCAGGAATATTGCAAACTATATTCAAATTGTAGAGAACTCTTTCAAAAACATGATATTTAACCCATTCTCTTTCAATTCCGCTTTTTAAGAATCTTGAGAAACCATTGTGGACAACGAAGAAATTTCTTGAAACAAGCACTGTCTTCGTTGTCCACAATGTTTTCTACCCAACAAGAGAAATATTTTCTAAATTCAACCAACTTGAGATTGTCGTCTGCAAGTTCTTTAAATTTGAAGCAGTCTAAGATTTTGTAATGGGTTAACTCTTAGGTTACTTTAACCCCGTCTATTTACCGTGATAACCTTTGGAAAAGAAGATTCCCTAATTAAACTATGCTTCGCTAGCTAACAGTACTTTCAGTACTTTGATTATAGATGTAATAGTAGTTGTCATAATTGAAATTAACTGATTACGGAAGGAATCAAAGAAGCAATAGCCAAATCAATTCTTTCATTTAGACAAGAAGTGAACTTTGAACTCCCCCTTCGGACGACATTGGTGTGAAGCAGTTTGGTTGGTTTGTCGACTTAAAATTTGTAACTACAGCTGTAGTAACGACGTGTAGGTCGGTAACTAACCGTTTTACTATTTTGTTACATGTTTCAAGTCATAGATTTTGCAAAATAACGTCGTTAAATATTGAAATGCAACTTCCTGTAGGAGTTAAGTGCGTTTGGCCAGCGATCCGTCAATTCAGAGCTTTGATGACAGCAATTCATCCCTTTCCTGTTTTTTGAAATTTTAGACTGGTCCAAATTGAAAGAGGTTGCAGACAACAATGAAAATTGGATGCAATTTTAAATTAAACCATCCTAAGTGGTAGAAAATATTGTGGTAAAAGAAGAAATTGCTTGTTACAAGCAATTTCTTCTTTCATCACAATGTTTTCTCGAGTAAAAAATCACAGCCACGTAAAATCCCGGGTTTGTACAGGAAAAGGTTAATACAATACGAATCTTGGCCTTACGTAAAAGCTTATTATCTCGCTTAAACAGTAATCAATTCATTGTTTGACATTCCGCAACATGTCATATTCACAAAAGACCCTCGGACAAATCTGATATCTCAGAATTTAACTAAGCAAATATTTAGTTGGGGCTTAACAAATAACTTTATCCCTTTCTACGCATTCTCCTGGAAATCACCCATCTGATAGGTTAACATTTTTCTGTTTTATGAAATTTTAGACTGGTCCAATTTAAAAGAAGTTGCAGACAACAATCAAAAGTCGTTGGAATTTGAAATAATAAAGAACCTACAGGTTAGAAAATATTGTGGAAAAAGAAGAAATTGCTTGTGACAAGCAATTTCTTCTTTTCCCACAATGATTTCTCAAGTATAGATTCACAGGGGCGTGAAAACAAGGGATTGTACGGGAAAGGGTTAAGAATTTCCTACACAATCCCGCGTTTTACTTGCCAAGAAAAAAGCACATTTACTTCATTCACACCAATGTACTAAATCATGCCGCTTTAATCAAAATGAAAAAAGTTGGCGAGTCGCCGCCGTCAATCAAAAGTCCATTGACCAATAAGACCATTTATATAGACAGAAAGTGAATTTGACCTCCGAAATTAAGTCAAGTATTTTTGTCAGCTCGGGAATTTAATCATCGTAACTACAGCTTATTCAATTTGTAGGTACGACGTTCAGGTTGTCCACCAACGATTTCTTTTTTCTTCTATCTTCCTATTTAAAAAATATGCAAATTTACGACGATAGATAATTCGGTCAAATTGCCATATCGGAGGTCAGTGGGCGTCACCAGCGATCCGTCAATGTTACTGAACGTCTTCAAGAATAGACCGTTGCATGAGTTGTATTCTTGCGGGTATATAATATCATTTCTTTCTGAAAAGTGTATGGTTTTCGACTTTAGATTTCACCTGATTTTAAATCGAGGACTTAATTTAGCACTGTCGTTGTTGCTCTAAACCCTCGAAATACCGACATTGATTGTATGACCGTATTTCGAAAGACGCTTCACACAAACTTATTTAAGAAATGAGGAGAGATGCTTTTCACACAGTATGAATGCTCGAAGCTGATTCTCACATAAGTGTGATTAGCTTTTTCGTTTCATAATTCTATGAAAAAAAAATTATCTTCATTCTTATAATATAATGATATCAACCAAAACAACAGCCAATATACTTTTAGAACTACTTTGTACACAAGCATATAAAATAGCTGCGTACTCAAAATTGTTTTTGGTCGGGGTATAAAACTATTTTCAGCCAATCAGAACGTACTTTTTTTAGATAAGAAACCAAGAAAATTACATTATAAGGACAATGAAGGCATGTTTCGTGCTACTGCATCTACGTGCAGAAATAATGATTCAACGGTAAGAGTTATTTCAGTTCTGGTATCAGGTGATATTGACAGACCGGGGCGAGTTTATCGATGTCCGATGGGAGTATTGACTCTGACGGTGTCATTTTGCTGTTCATTTGCGTATGATATACCTTTTTATTGTGTAAGAGCTTTATTTAGCTCTTTTTGTCTTCATGATTCATATATGACAGTTCAGGAAAGTGTCGTATTTAAACGCTTCTTTTATCCGAACGTTTATATACAGCTAAAATGCAGCGAGTCTTGATTGTTATACATTTAGCTGCATTTTAGAAATAAAGAGAATAATTTCGTTCCATGTAGGCATTAAAATGAAAATGTAACTAAAAACTAAACTAAACATTTTGAAGCCGCAAAGCGAATTTATAGGCATGTATGATTATTTTGCCCCCATGAAAACAAAAATGAAGCTGTGCTTGACATTTCCAGCCATTTCACATATGTGGGAAGTTCAGATATTGAGTAACATGGACAACCACTCAGGAGTGTCTAAAGAAGGTTTTGACTCTAAATCTATCTGAAAAGCGCATGGTGAAGACTCTGATCAGACTGTGCGGATGAACGGGATGATCTGGGTCTTTATTTGCGATCATGTGTATTGTTTGGATTGATTGACAATTGTTTTTAAGGTGCATCGATATTTGTGGTAATAGTTTAGAGTCAAAACACCTGTGCAAGTGTCATTGTTGCAAATATCACACCTTGGCTCAAATATTCTCCCCAATTCTTACGATTTTATTATTTCAATGCATATAACACGAAAAGAATTTCAGCAATCAAAGAGTTTACCAGCTTGAGGAACAACCTTTTGCTACCTCCCCCCCTCCCCCCCACAACAACAACAACAACAACAAAAAAACACCATACAATTTTCATGGAGGTAAGAACTTTCAGAATTCCTCAGTTTTAATAATCGAAACTAAAACTTAACTTTGTTTTCAACTACATTCATGCAAATGCAATTTTGTTTGACTTCCTGAATAATCGACCTAGAAGCGACAACTGAAAAGATGCCTTTTATGACAGAATACATAAATTGAGTACAAAAAATGGACTAAACCAAATGTAAAGATAATTATCACACTTTGATAATATATTTATTATACCCCTATCAAGAAGTAAAGGGGGGGGACGATTGGTGTCTCCATGTCTGTCTACCTGTCCGTCCGTCCATAGACCTTTTCGTTTCCGTTCTCTAACTCAAGAACCAACTGACCTACAACATAGAAACTTCACAGAATTGTTGCCAATGACACGAGGAAGTGCCCTATCACTGTTGGCTCACATAGGTCAAAGGTCAAGTTAACAATTGAACTTTGGTTGAATATCGTTCCCTTGCTCTTACTCAAGACCCAATTGACTTATAACCTTGAAACTTTATACGATTGATGCCAATTATTGTTTTTGGGTCACATAGGTCAAAGATCAAGGTCACAGTTGAAATTTTGTTCAAAATCCGTTTCCGTGCTCTTACTCGTAAGCAATTTTATCTACACCCTTGAATCTTTATACACATGCTGTCCATGACCAAATGAGACACCAATGTCGAAACTGAACTTCTTTGCTAATTTAGGTCAAAGGTCAACTGTGCTACTTCAGTAACAAAACGCTTGTTGTGGTGGTGGTGGGGTATGTGTCCCCTTTGCGACAATTCTAGTTATTGTTATTAATTTGTTTTTGTTATTGTGGTTTGCGAAATGTGAGTGTCCGAATTTTTGCTTCATACAAGAGTATTCTGTGTGGAATTTTTTTGTAGCCTATTGCACATTATTTACAAGAAGATTCTTTCTCAAACTTGTAAACTTCGAAGAAACCTTCATTAATTTACCCCTTTTATTGCATATACCCTCATGATATAGAATAACTATATAGATAAAAATCTTTTTCTTTCATCGCTAAATTTTAGCTCATCTAAGCACTATGTCCTTATGGTGAGCTATTGTGATTACTAAGCGTTCGTCATAATTTTATTAAAAATCTCCTTTTTAGTCACTTAACTAATTAGGACAAAATCTAGCAGGGATAAAGCGTAGGGGTTTCAAATTTCGCTTGTGACATCATTTGGTGATCATCACAAAAAATGTTAAAAGAATAACTAGCGGGAATCTTATTTGCGCTCCAATTTGTGTATACAATAAAACTGACTACCAATAAAATTTCTCCTTACAAACCATAAAGTTTAGAGGTCTTATATTTTGCACGAGACATCGCTGTTTGATCTCAACAAGGGTCATTAAAAGAATGGTCCTGCGGCTCCATTTTGCCTCCGACCGGATATATGTAAACTCATGCTACATTGAAAGTAAGAAGGAAATTTATTAAATCTTTCCTGACAAACGATAAGGCACGGAGATTTCATATTTTGCATTTAATATCATTATGTGTCCCTCGACAAGGGTTATTGAAATAATGTTCCTGAGGTACTATTTAGACTAATTCTTGGTGTACAAAATAAAGACTAATCGTTTTAATAGCTTCTCCTGAAGATCACAAGGTCTAGCGGTTGCATCATTATCTCGATGTGCTCCTCTGAGGTCTTATATGGGCTCAATTCTCGGATTAAAATTACATATAAAAACGAAGAAAAATTAAAACAAAATCGCTGGACTAACGACCAGGGCCCTGCGATTGCATATTTTGCATGTGACATTACCTACTGCCATCTACAGGAGTAATTAGGAACCCATTACACTTCTCCGGGACACAGTCATTCTACACAGACACAAATAAAAAACCTCCTGACAAACGATAAGGATAGATTTTTTTCATACTTTGCACGTCATTTAATGGCCTCCATCTAGAGTTGTATAAAGAACCCCCCTGTGGTCCGATCCGGGCTCCGTTCGAGTATATTCTATTCTACATTCTAACGAAAAATAGATTATTAAGAAATTTACTCATTGTAAACCATAGGGCAAAGATGTTTCATTATTTGTATTATGACACCACTTGACCAACTCTACGAGGGTAATTAAAAGTAAACCCCTGGGGTTCTATTTGAGCTCAACCCAGAAACATCCCACTCTAAATAGTGTTAAAGAAGACATCCTCACAAGCCTCCTCCTAAAAAATATAAGACAAAGAATTTACATATTTTACATATTGTATCACCTTGAGATGCTCTACAGATTTCCCATATGGTCGCTTTTCGGACCCTGTGCTGGCACACCGAAATTTACATATTAACAAAGAAGTAAATACTAAGAAAGACATCTTTAAATATCTCATTGAAAAATAAGAAAAAACAAAGGGATAGAGTTTATTTTTGAAAAAACTATGGCCTAATGGTCCACTTCAAAAAATGTAAAATGAATGCATTTTGGGCCCTATTTGAACTATGCCCGGGTACACTATATTATATTATACTTAGACACCAAGATTGGTTTCTTTAAAGATGTTTGTCATGAAAGCGATTCGACAACAAGTTTTGTATAATGCACGTGGTATCAATTTCTACTGAACTGGTTAAATGGTGTCTTTCATTTCACATTAGGGAACCACCATACACGTTCAGGTCAATATGCTAATTTTCGAAATCGTTAGTAAGGTAGCGATTTAGGGCCATAGTGTTCTGCTAGTTTTTGTCTCGCTATGGTGAGATTAAAATGCCTTTGTTTATTATAGTGACACTCCTATTTAAAGGGCCAGAAAATTTCGACTTATGAGACACTTTTCCTCGTGTGCACAGTACCACCCGTATTAATTCTCCTTGTTGCCGGGAACCTGGCAGAGATGGGCTTATTGTAACCGTTCATCTAACTAGCTGGCAGCTCACCAACCGGCCGCGTCAGTTGTTACTCAGTGAGCCGGCCCCCACCAAGATTCGCACCTTCAACCTCCCGCTTCCAAAGCGGACGCACTAATCACTTGGCCGTGGAAGCGGTTTGTATTAATGGGTAAGGTATTTCATGCCTCCATACCGATGATGTTGTTGAAATCATATTCTGTTTTTCTGAAGCACTTGTGAAATTAATTTCCTCGCCAATATGGTTTCGAGGATTGTCTTACAACATTAATAACCATACCTTTACACATACGTCACCCAACAGTAGAATAGAAACCTCTTCGACCCTATTGCGCACTGCCCATCCTGACAGGGATGGACACTTTTCCCTATGGCAAATTTTCTTAATCTAAATGAATCATTGGACCTTGCTTATCTCAACTGATGGACCCCTGGCCCCGCTCACTGAGCCTAAAATTTGACCTTGTTACAGGGACGCTAAAGAAGAGGGTTCAGAGTGATATCATTTTAGTACATACTGAATTGTTATATTCTATTGCAAAGAAAGCTTTAAACTTGTGTTGCCGCTCTAGCACACGTATTCCAAGAGTAATCACAAGTTCAGATGACTGCAGTGCATATTCACTCACTTCTAACAGAGTCATAACTCACATTAAATTTTCAGCACATTTAGAGCCCCATATACTGTGTTGTTTCAAAATATTTATCAATCTGCAATATCACCCACACTGTTAATATTATTGTCAATATTGTTAATTAGCAATATTATTGCTAGAGTACAGTAATTTTGAAGATTGATCAATATTTTGAATATTGATGGTGTGTAGGGCCCTTAACAGGTTGCAAGTTTGTGTTTTGCACTTCCACGATTAAAGACACCCATTGGGACGGCGAGTCCGTTATTGGACAGCACATAGAGGTTCACGCCGTTCACGCATTGTCATAATGTTTTATCAAACATATATCAGGGTTTACGCTGTAGAAACTAAAGCGCAGATGAAATTCAGTGAGATCGGCATTACTTATTACGTTCCAACCCAATCACATATTGCAAACGCTATTTTAGCAGCTTAAGGTATTGAACATTTCTTTCTGTTAAGTTTATTCGCATGATCGCATTTGCGTGACGGATTTTCAGATCAAAGAATTTTTTTCATTCGCAATATAACATTTAGTATCGTAATTATCTATTTTCACCTAACAACACTTATTCACGCAAGATGGTAACGAAAGAATACACCAAAATCCATAACATGATTAGCTTACGGATTACAATTAAGACCATCACAAAAGAAATTATTTAATTCGACGCGAGGGTCGAGGTTACGAAGTTGATAAAGCGACATTACGTGAGTACGATGGAGATAGCACAGGAATACAATGATGAGGTAGAGAGAGTACCAAGGCGAAAACGCGAGAGTACGATAGTTCGAAGACGAGACCGTGAGATAGTCACGAGATCTCACCATCACAATCTAGTAAGATCGCGATATCGTAATCATACTCTCGTAATATCGTTATCGTACCGTCTGGTTACCGTCACATACTGTTGCTATATCATCGTGGTACGCTGGTATTGTGTGCAACTTAATCACGCAATACCCTCATCGCACTGTCGCATTATCATCAATATAATTGTTACGATATCGATTTCGTACTATCACGTTTTCAACAAATTACTATCAAATGGTAGTCATCGTACTATCACGAAATCGCGAAAGTACGACATCAGGACTTTATTATCGCGAGAGTAAGGGACTACAATGTTACTGACATGAGATTGAGATGCTGATATCTTAAGATAACAACTCATTCTTACCATCGTAGTAACCGGCTATCGCATTATCGCCATCTTTATATCATACCCCTGCTTTATCAACATCGAACTCTGGTGCCTCAAGTTGAAAATTATCAAAATCTCATCTTTACACTGGGACAATATTGTCGACCCCGCTTACTGAACAAAAACACAAATACTAACTCTTTTTTATCTTTAATGTAATTTGCGACGCACGCCAAACAGTTATGGAGTATAGCATTGATGAAATGAACTAAATAAACCTAATATCTCCCCGTCGTAGCAAGATACGCGACGTTCAGCAAAAAGAAGGGGAAAAAACCCCAAACAACAACAACAACAAAAAACCAGAGAAGCTGGCTCTGAAAAGAGCTGAATCCCAAAACAGTTCAGCGCCTTGCTCTGCGGCATGCGTGGGATTTCGCATGTAAAACAATATTTAAGTTGTTACGATTCACTTTTGACTTAAATGAAAGTGTGTTTTGACATAGAAGTGCTCGCTAGAACTGATTTACTTCGCTAAATTTACCCACGATTTCACTAACCGCTCTATTCTGATTTGTCAGGTACTATCTAAACACATCAAAACAACTTTACAGGGGCGTATCATGGAGACAAATCTTTTCCGCCATACTAGCGCAACGCGAAAAATTTCAATTATTTTGTGATGGCCCTAGCGGTATTCCGTATAATACAGAACTTACATATTTGTAGTGAAGAATCCGTGCTAATATTAAGAACTACTTGTACAACAGGAAATCACCGAAAAGGTTTTAATATATACTTTCTAGCCCTGTCTAGAAATAACATCCGCGCTAGAAAAATGACATATTGACCAATAAACCGACGATAGTTTACGACTGAAAGAACTTTCGCGGTTTGCTTGCCTACCAAACCTAAAACGATCTAATTATCTGGCATATATCAAAGTTTCAGACTGAAACCTACTTTTGAAGTTTAAGTATGCGCATTTTCAAACGCATGTATCAATGATTTAATTTCAGTATTGTCTATCAAGATTCGAGAATTTTGATTAGCTGATCTTTTCCCGTGTTTCTATAAACAGAATATTTGAGCATGCAATTATTTTGTGCAAAGTAGGTTCATAAAGTTTTACTCACAACTAGTGAATTATTTGCTTCGTTTTGTTTGCTGGTTTTAGATTATATGACCTGAATAGATTATGCTTTTTTTCTTTGAGGTATGAACCTAAAAACTTGAACATAATAATATATGAACCATAAATACGTGTGATTTAATGTGAGGTTAAAGTCTGAGCAACGTCAAACGGATGTAATAACATTAAAAAGGGTAAAAGTCTGAGCAACGTCAAAAATATGTATCAAAATTTATACGGTTAACGTCAGAGAAACGTCAAACAAATGTATCAAAATTGAAAATGTTAACATCAGAGCAACGTCAAACAAATGTATTGAAATTGAAAAGGTTAAATTTTGAGCATTGAAATGTTGGATTCTGAGCAACGTCAAACGCATGCATCAGCGTTGAAAAGGTTAAATTCGGAGCAAGGTCAAACGTATGTATCAGCATTGAATAGGTTAAATTCGAAGCAAGGTCAAACGTATGTATCAGCATTGAAAAGGTTTAATTCGGAGCAAGGTCAAACGTATGTATCAGCGTTGGAAAGGTTGAAGTATGAGCAACGTCAAACGCATGCATCAGCATTGAAAAGGTTATATTCGGAGCAAGGTCAAACGTATATATCAAAATTGAAAAGGTTAAATTCTGAGTAACGTCAAACGTATGTATCAGCATTGAAAAAGTTAAATTCGGAGCAAGGTCAAACGTATGTATCAGCATTGAATAGGTTAAATTCGAAGCAAGGTCAAACGTATGTATCAGCATTGAAAAGGGTAAAAGTCTGAGCAACGTCAAAAATATGTATCAAAATTTATACGGTTAACGTCAGAGAAACGTCAAACAAATGTATCAAAATTGAAAATGTTAACATCAGAGCAACGTCAAACAAATGTATTGAAATTGAAAAGGTTAAATTTTGAGCATTGAAATGTTGGATTCTGAGCAACGTCAAACGCATGCATCAGCGTTGAAAAGGTTAAATTCGGAGCAAGGTCAAACGTATGTATCAGCATTGAATAGGTTAAATTCGAAGCAAGGTCAAACGTATGTATCAGCATTGAAAAGGTTTAATTCGGAGCAAGGTCAAACGTATGTATCAGCGTTGGAAAGGTTGAAGTATGAGCAACGTCAAACGCATGCATCAGCATTGAAAAGGTTATATTCGGAGCAAGGTCAAACGTATATATCAAAATTGAAAAGGTTAAATTCTGAGTAACGTCAAACGTATGTATCAGCATTGAAAAAGTTAAATTCGGAGCAAGGTCAAACGTATGTATCAGCATTGAATAGGTTAAATTCGAAGCAAGGTCAAACGTATGTATCAGCATTGAAAAGGTTTAATTCGGAGCAAGGTCAAACGTATGTATCAGCGTTGGAAAGGTTGAAGTATGAGCAACGTCAAACGCATGCATCAGCATTGAAAAGGTTAAATTCGGAGCAAGGTAAACGTATATATCAAAATTGAAAAGGTTATATTCTGAGTAACGTCAAACGCATGCATCAGCATTGAAAAGGTTAAATTCGGAGCAAGGTCAAACGTATATATCAGCATTGAAAAGGTTAAATTCTGAGTTACGTCAAACGTATGTATCAGCATTGAAAAAGTTAAATTCGGAGCAAGGTCAAACGTATGTATCAGCATTGAATAGGTTAAATTCGAAGCAAGGTCAAACGTATGTATCAGCATTGAAAAGGTTTAATTCGGAGCAAGGTCAAACGTATGTATCAGCGTTGGAAAGGTTGAAGTATGAGCAACGTCAAACGCATGCATCAGCATTGAAAAGGTTAAATTCGGAGCAAGGTAAACGTATATATCAAAATTGAAAAGGTTATATTCTGAGTAACGTCAAACGCATGCATCAGCATTGAAAAGGTTAAATTCGGAGCAAGGTCAAACGTATATATCAGCATTGAAAAGGTTAAATTTGGAGCAACGTCATACATATGTATCAAAATTGAAAAGCTTAAAGTCTGGGCAACGTCAAAAGTGTGTATCATCCTAGAATTGTTACAGTCTGGCCAACTTCAAACGTATGTATAAATAGAAATTGAATTACAGAACAATCTTGAGGAAAATAATGACAACTTGTATAGCCAAACATTCAATAACTGTTTCAACTGAATATGTTTTCACGAACGGCACCAGGCCATTCGATATCCATTGAATTTCATTGATATAGATTTTTCTCCCTCTGTAAACGCTGCCGATTTTAGGTTTTTATTTACATAATTGTTTCCGGTAAACAAAATCATTTACATTTTAATAGCAAATGCCATTACAGCACCGGGATATTTTATCGGTTCTTTAGTCAATACAACAACTGTAATTATCTACCATCATGGACGTTTTACTTGGATGTGGGTCCCGTGTTGTTCAGTATTTAGACAGGTCCAAATTGAAAGGAGTTGCAGACAACAAATTTTGGTCAATGGAAATTGAAAATCTTTGTCTTTATAGGTAGAAAAGACAGTGAATAATGAAAGAAATTGCTTGTAACAAACCATTTCTTCATTTTCCGCAATGTTTTTAAAGTCCTTTTTAATAACTCATTTACATACGACAAAATTTTAGACAGGTCCAAATTGAAATGAGTTGCAGACGACAAATTTTAGTGAATGATTTCTTTTACTTTTGGGGTAGAACCCATTGTGGATAAAGAAGAAATTGCTTGTAGCTAGCAATTTCTTCGCTTACCACGATGTTTTCCGAAGCTTTTATTTCTTGGGGAGTCAAAAAGCACTATTGTGTGGGAATGGGTTAAGGGGCGTCAAAAAGCGTCACTGTGAGGAACTGGGTTAACCCAACCTGTTTCCCATAGAATATAACAATTACAACTAATTATAACAAGAGGGCCATGAACCCCTGTAACTCTCACAGGCCTGAATCTTCTAGTACGGGGAGCCAGAATTTCGAAAATTGAACTAGATACCAAATTCAGAAATAAATCCCGCCCATAAATTCAATGTAGTTCATCTCATTAAACTATTTCAAGACATCAAAATTTCAGACTGGTCCAAAATAAAAGAAGATAAGGACACAATTCTTATCGATGACAGGTGTTTCAGACAATAACTAATCAAATATACGCATATTCTTCATTAAATAGTTTCCTTGAAAGATCATTCCTATATTATATTGTTGAATGATTAAATGATGAGTGGTATACAATCATCATGGTCCTTTTGTTGTATATATAAGCCTTTGGGTCAATCCCAACTGTGTTGCCTCTTGAAACAGACTCGTATAGTGAGGGCCATCGGCGGATATGGTCCCGCAAAGCCACAACTAAGATGCTAAAGGGCGGTATTTTGCAAATGTTATGGCCAGGAACTTTTGATAAAGATATTAGATAGTTGGTTTGCGGCCTAAACATCTTAACTACGGCTTGAATAAGCTGTTGTTACGACGTTGAGTCGCAAAACCAACCAAAAAGCTTCACATCAATGTCGGCAAATTTTGAAATTCAAAGTTCACTTCCGGTTTAAATGAATGATCTGATTGGTCAAATGTTTTTTGGTTGACAGTTGCGATCGGTCAATTAAAACGAATGATTAGAATCCTGATCATTGTTGTAGGTACTTGAGCGATTCGAAATTCAAGCCGTGCACCGGTAATGATCCAGGAAGCTGATAAATTAAATGAACTTGGTCGTATAATAACTTGAATGTGATTCAAAACGGCGTTAACTAACATTATCATTTCTCATCATTATCATCACTATTTCAGAATAGCATTTATCATTAATTCACAATTGTGTGGGTTTTACTGGTAAGGCTATTTATTCATCACCATTTTTTTTTTTCAATTAGAATTATTAACTGTGAGGTTATGATTGCTCATCATAACTTATTTGTTGCAGAGGGCCACATTGTAAATAAGTTTTTCATTGTATTATTTCATATGATGATAGCTTAATGTGCTACCTTCTTTAAATAAAGATTTTATTATTATTATTATTATTATTATTATTATTATAAACCCACCAAATAAAAAGTGTACGTAAATCAGATTGGCTATAGTAAACGATACATCCGATGAACTCAACTAAAATAAAATATTTTCAATGCCGTACTCTTCTCTCATATACTATTTTCGATATGGTCGACAAAAATATATTGTTACGCTGGTTTCCTAACTTGATCGATTTTTACGATGTGTCGACAGCTTTGCCAGAAATTTAAGGATAGTTATAACCCCGCACAGAAGAAAAAGGGGGTATAATGGTTTATCCATGTCCGTCCTTCCGTCCGTCTGTAACCAATATTTTCGTCGCACTTTTCTCAGCAACCGAATTGAGGCACGCAAGTTAACTACTTTCTGTTTTACGACTTCGTTTATATTCGGACATTGATGATATATTTTCGTCGCACTTTTCTCAGCAACTATTTGTAGCATTGACAAGAAACTTAATGTAGAGATTACATGGCCCTTACCTAATTTAGGTCCGCAAGTTAACTACTCCTGTTTTACAACATTCGTTTATTATCGATGGTAGGGTGGTATATTTTCGCTGTACTTTTCTCAACAACTTTTCAAAGCATTGACTTGAAACTTGGTGAAGAGGTTTATCTAGGGGTTCTACATGGCGCTTACCGACTTATGGCTCGCAAGTAAACTACTTCCTGTTTCAGGACTTCGTTTATATTGACGGTAGAGTGTTATATTTTCAAGTGTGACAAAGTGATCAAGAATTCTGCAGAAAGGGTCAAATTGAAACAAGATTCCATTCTCGTGTTAACAGGGAAATGATAAATGAAATTCTAATTGACAGTAAATAGTAATGCCGAGATTGGAAAATAAGGCAACCCGAGCATGGAAAACCATTTAGAGACTGACCATAAATTATATGAGAACGGCCTACACTATTTACAGTACGTCATACGAAAGGGGATACTTGTAGCATTACCTATTTCATATAGGCCTTTATAGAGTTTTCCAAACAATTTACCGAATTTCCTTTCTGAAATTAACCCATTGCCAGACGACGCAAATGAGGCAGGTCCAAATTCAAAGGTGTTGCTGACGACAAAATTTAGTTGATGGATTTTCTTTTAATTTTGTGCCTGTTGGTGTAGAAAATATTGTGGAAACTGCTTGTAACAATCAATTTCTTCATTTTCACAGATTTTCTCAAAAATGTTATTTTTGAACGCAACTTCAAAAAGCGTCATTGATTGAGAATTGGTAATGAGTTTGGTAACAACTTATTCGATACAATTTGTTATCTCCCATTAAATATGTTGACACATATTCGTATCCTATATGAAAGTGGTCATAAACGTCCTCGATCGGCATTAATAATGAATTGATTTGACAGAAAAAGTGATATGTCCGATGTACAAGTGCTGAAAGTTTGATGAAAATTACCCCTATTATGTCCGCTACACTTATCGTAATATCAGGTTTAAAGGTAGTGTTCATTTATCATAAAAAGTAATGAAATGTATTTGAGACTTGACGTGACATTTCCAGCTATTACGGGTTCAGGGTTGGATCCCCGTCACCGGCAAATATCCTTTCCGAAATGTGTCTCCAACGATAGGTTGGATAATCATAAACCTAAGTGGGGTGAGCAGCTGGAGGCTCGGAAAGGATGTAGTGATACAGTACTGGTGTAAGAAATACCAGGAATCCATGGTTTGGTGTTGAAGACGCAGCGATATGACTAAAATACTGTTAAAAGTGGCGTTAAACCCTATTTGTTCGTGCATTCATTCCAGGCATGACACATGTGCGCCAAAGACTCAGAACAGGCTATAAATCCGCACAGTCCTTTCAGATTCTTCACTATGCACTCTACAGGTAGCCTGTTTGTTTGAACGGGGTCTAACGCCACATGCACCGGCTAGTGTAATGATGATAGAAATAAGGACTACACACAAAAAACTTCAGAACTCAAACAGTCGCACATCAAATTTCGACCGCCATTCTTTATTCTTCACACTGCGAACTTATTTCTACAAACTTTAGACTTAACACTTCAAACTTCAGACTTTAATCAATTACGGAACGGCAAATTTTTAGACTGGTCCAAATTGAAAGCAGTTGCAGACGATAATTCAAAGTTTATCGAATTCAAGATAAATTGACCTTTCTGGATGGAAAACATTGTGTGAAAAGAAAAAAATGCGTGTTACAAGTAGTTACAAGCAATTTCATCATTTCACACTTTGCCGGGGTGTGAATGAAAATATCGTCGTTTTTGCGAGCTAAATGTCAGTTTTTGAATCCGAACAGCAAACATTTGCAAAAGCAAATTGAATAATCAACATTTTGCACGCCCAACGACGATAAGCTGAAATACTAGTAAGCGTCCATTTAAATTGCCACTGTCAGTTCTGGCCAAGATGAAAGTTAACCCATTCCCAGATAACAAAGTTTTAGACTGGTCCAATTTGACAGAAGCTGCAGACGACAATTTCCAGTTGATGTAATTCTATTTTTTTCCATCTGATTGGATAGAAAACATTGTGGATAATGAAGAAATTGCCTGATCCAAGCAATTTCTTCATTTTCCAAAATGTTTTCCGAAGCGTTTTTCTTGAGGGGCGTAAAAAGGAGGGCTTATGTTGGAATGAGTTAACATGAGAACCACCGACGAAAGTAAAAGGTGAAATTTTCTTATGACATTCTCTCGCACAATTTCCCTATTCACCGGGCCGATTTCTTAATCAAATTAGATATGAATATTAATGAATTTTTATTACAAAGGTATGCATATTCTACCCGCCATTAATTAAGTGGGAAAGGTAATTTATTAGACAACAGTATTGAAGGTCTGCAGGCATTTCTCTACCAATCTGCATAATTAAACAAACAAAGAGGGCGACATCTGAGAGAGAATGTTTCAATGTGTTTTGTTAGGTAGCATACACTTGTTTTTACGGGTTCAAATCTTTTGGGTTGTTGATCTTGTTGGCCAGAATTTCCTAATTCTGCTCGTTGCAATGCATTATAGGCATAGTCCAAACATCGCATATAATGTAGTTATGACGTTTAAGTTGCCAAGCAACGAAAAAGCTGAACATAGATCATATTTCGCTTCCAGGCGATATGAATGTCATTCAATTTTAGCTCGCCCGGGACGAAGGTCCCTGCAAAGCTATTGTCATACTCTCGGCGTTGGCGTCATCATCCGCTTCCGCACTTGATTATTATTTCATAAATTTCTATCAGTATTTACCCTAGAGGGTTTACATTTTACAGAAAAATTCATCAGGGAATAGATTTTCCGTTGAGATCATCACCCATATCTCGATGACCTTGCGACCTTGACTTTGATCCGGTTAAAAAAATAACCAAAGACTTTAGCTTTGTTCAAATTTTCTGAATGCTTACACCTAGGGTCATCATACTTCATAAGAACACTCGTCAAGTGATAGGCTTTCACCTTGACCTTTGACCTACTTAAGAAACTAAATTGTAAAACTTTAATCATGCTCACATATTTCTAGGGCCAATATACTTCATATCTACACCCACTAGATGATAGACTTTTACTTCTGATAAAGGTCCTTCGTACTGTGACTTTGACCTTTGACCTACTTCAATGGCAATATTTTTAATCGATTAAAATTAACACCCCCTTAAATAAAAACTCACTTATCCAATCTCTCATCAATAGATCATTAAAGGCTCTTAGCATTTCCCCTGACATCCATTCAAGACACCCTTTGCTTTTAGTTTTGTGACAAGCACCCAATAGACCTTTTAACGACGCCTTTCGTTGGCAAGAAGATAGTATCCCATAACTCCATATTTTCGCGCATGCGCAACCCGTGCAGGTCAAAGGCAAGCTATGTTGTCCGTTGACAACTCTTGTTTTTAAATGACAGAAACTCACCGAATCGGAACGTAGATCGTCGGCCGTAGATAAAAGAATCGTAGCTAACAGTAGTAACAAAGTTTTGATAGCCAACTGACGGTATTTCTAAAATGAAATATAAGGCTCTAGGCAAACTATAGGTACATATAGTCTATGCGAGAGCAAAAAGTACTAGCAAGATGTAGTTACGACATTTTCATTGCGCACCGATGATATATGCTGATAAAGAAGAGGATGGAAATATTGATTAGACCTCTCTGTTTATCAATCCTTACCAAAATAATGTAGAAAAACTGGTTATGAACAAAAATCTTGAAAGTCGCTTTAGGGGTTCCATACTACTACCCAGATCTCTAGAAATCGATTTACCAAAACCCAATGAATCACTTGTACAGAAATCACAGACGTTTCATAGTAACGACATGTCACCTTATCAAAATGCAAATAACTCATGACTCATTCTACAGACAAATACCCGAACAGTTGTCGTAAAAACGGCGAAAATAGACGAACAGCTGGCGTGTCTAGGACGCTGTGTTTTAACATCGTCATTAAACATCGACCGTTATCTCGTTTTGGTTGTAAATGAATTAATTTACTTTTGCCGTTATTCGGTCTGTATGACAACACCTTGACAAAGACCGAACAGTTACTGATACCTTTGTGCGACATCCCAATGGACGAAATATTGCGCCTTCTTACATAATCATATTGCTTGTATTCTCTTTTTGTTTAACTTAGTTAATCACAGGCAAACTTTTTATTGGCCGAGTTTTATGGTTGTTTATTTTTTGGGTGCAATATCATTTAAAAACAGTTGTCATTCAGTTTGCATCTTTTACCATTTATATTTGTGTCTGATTACAAGCGCGTTAAATTCGCATTACCAATTTGCAATGAATTGGATAAATAATACTTACGTCTTGATCATTAAAACTTGCTGGACTTTCGATGGTTAATGGATTTCAAAACTATTAGAATGATACTTTCTACTTTATCTGCACGTCATACCAAATACACCCAATCGCAATACAATTTATTTTAAAAGGAAAAAAAAACCCAACAACTTTTGATAGCAGTGATTCAAGGTGGATGTAGGTTCGCTTAAACAAGCTAGGTTTTAAACGTGCACTGTTTTTGGACAACAAAAACAATACGACTGTCTCACTAATGCGTTTTCAAGGCTTGTAAAAGATGGGTATATATTGCATAAAACGGTTTAAAAATCAAATGAATTAAAAGAAACATTACAATTATTTACTTTTAGTTCAATTTGTATGAAGTTTTCTAGTAGCGTCAAAACTATTCTTTTTTAAAATTATTATTTTTAAATTCTCGGTCCGGTCTAAAAAATTGTCGTCTGGTCATGGGTTAAAAAAATCGGGGAATGGTCTTAATGCACTATGTTGCTGTCCAGTCTGATCAAAGCGTTTGCTTTCAATGTTGTAAATATCACGCACATAATTATATTTCATTAACATGTTTTCTAGTTAGGTGAAGCACTCTCAGTCTAAAGTTCAAATTTCTTTTCCTCTGAAGCGGATAAAATAGTTTTCAATTTTAATCGTACATGAAAATTTCAAACCTCTTGAAAACTCACTCATTAAACATAACGGATAAAATAGGGAAGGTGATCGGAGTTTCGAGGATTAATCAATATTTGAGTATCGAGCGAACAATTGATAGCGGTACCGCGAAACGCGCAAGGTGCGCGAACAGCTGTTGGGCGAATGAGAACGGATACGGAAAGGGGCCGCCAAATGTTGAAACACTCCGGGTTTAATTTCGGTACAGGCTATTTTTCTTTTATCCCTGTTAAAATTTGACAATATCGGTGACAGATGGTTACTGGCTTATCCCTTACAGCCATCTTCCCTAATATCATACAATAATTTGTTAGGTATGAATTAGAACTAACCCCATGTCAAAAATGAATAGGGAATGATATTTGTATTTGCCCGGCTAAGGCCATTATCACCCCCCCCCCCCGAAAAAAAATTAGACTTGTCCAAATTCAAAGATTTTGCAGGCGGAAAGTTTGAGTGAAATTCTTAATTTTTTCGTTTTTTGAGGTAGAAAATATAGTGGATAATGACGGAATTGCTTGACACAAGCAATTTCTTCATTTTCCACAAAGATTTCCATAGATTTTTTATTAAGGGAGTCAGAAAGCGTTAGTGTGTGGCATTGGATTAAGGCCGTTTTGAACAATCTGTCAGATATAAGACGGCTAAGTTATTCATTTGCTTCCTTGTCGTCACCAGTGCTAGACTGGCACTCTAAATGCCTTGCCTAAGGCTAATACCCACGAGACTAACGCCGAGGTCGGGGTTTGAACCCGCAATCCTAGACATTTGTTGCAAGATCAACCGATGAGCCACACTGGTCCCCTATGAAATAATGGATTTCATTTAAGAGATGAAGAGAATATTTTTTGTTTTCATGGAGGTATGAACCGAAAAACCTAATCACACTGTATGAATACGCGAAGCGGATTCATACATTGTGTGATTAGGTTTTTCGGTTCATACCTCCATGAAAACAAAAAATATTCTTTTCATTTCTTATAATTTAATAGCATCCAGCGAAAAAACAAAAGTGTTACAAATTTTGGTACCTTTTTGTATGGGACTATTTTGTGCGGAAGTAAACAAAATCGCTGCGTGCTCAAAATTTTGTTCATGGAGTTATGAATAATTTTTTTCGACCAATCAGAACGCTCGTTTTTGATAGACGAAAGTAAAAATTAAATTATTCTTACTTTAATGTGGGTATTCACAATTCCGTTAATTTTTTAAGAAAACGAAATTTGAAATGACGAATTTTAAGTTCACTTCGGTCCATAATGATTAATTCGACTTATGAGATTTTCTGAAAACGAAACACGATTCACCTCGGCTGCATCGTTTTAACAAGAATTAGCTGGTTAGACTTGTCTGTATAACTGGTCCAACTTATTTTGCAAGTACCAGACGAAAGATTTGCTTGACTGATCGAATTTCAAAGAAGTTGCAGAAGACGCTTTTTTGTTGGTTATCTCTTTAAAATCGTTTTTTTTTATAAAAAAAAAAAAAAAAAAAAAAAAAAAAAATTATGGAAAATAAAGCAATTATTATATATACAAGCAAATTCTTCCCTTTCAACTTTGTTTTCCCAAGCCTTCTCCACCAGGGTAGAGATTATGTGGAAATGATTTAATCAATTTCCATACAGTAATGCTTTTTGACTTCCCCCAAGAAAGGACATTGACAAAACATTGTGTAAAACGAAGAAATTGCTTGTAACAAGCACTTTTTTTTTTCATTTTCCACAATTTTTTTATACATAAAGTTTACATGCATTTTTTTCATTTTCCACATTTTTTTAAACATAAAATTGAAAAAAAGTATTTCTTAACTTAAAATTATCGTCTGCATCTCTTTTAAGATTTGATCAGTCTAAATTTTTGCAGTCTGGTTATGGGTTAAAATGCAACAAGTATCTATACCCAAATAAGACCGTACGGGTGGGAAAGGGGTCGATACCTTTTTACTTATTTTACTTGTTTCCGAAACCCTTTTATTCTTTTTCATTTTACTTAACACTTGTCATACTGATCCTGGAATGTTTGAGCAGGAGGTATAGACAAAGATCAGTCTGCACATATGTGCAGTCTGATCTTTGTCTACACCACCTGCTTACCCCTTTCAAGTTAGAATTGTTTATAAAAAAAATTCAAAAGAAAATTGACCTGCAACTAGTTCCTCTGGAGACTTCAACGCTTTGATTTAGTGCAATTCCAAACAGGGTTATATTCAGCATGACAAAAGATTAAGATCCATTTTCGAGACAAGTGCCTTTAAAAGTGAACCTAATCCGGGTACTTTCCAAACATTTGTGTGGCCATTTTTGGTGGAGACCTTTTTGCGTGACTGGTCACATTTGAATTAAGTCAAAATCAATATTTACAAGAATCATTTGAAGAATTGGGATTTTTCCTTTAGAAAGCCAACGATTTTATCTAGTTTTGGAAGCTACATCCATCTGTGATTATTTGCAGCTGTTAAATCTCATTATTCTCTTCTACAGGAAGGGTGTAAAATTATAACGGTAAAGACATGGTTGATTTTAATCATAACTCACAAATCCTTTGATCTATTTTAGAAACACGATGCTATGGTATTAAACTAGCGCGTGCCTTAAACTTTTTTTCTCAATGACCGTCCTAAAACGGTGGATGTTATTTAGTTACGGGGTATTTGTTTGATAGGGGGACAATAGCCCCTTATAAAGTCATAATCATAAAAGTTGTTGAATAGAAGAATGGACAGATGGACACGCTAAAAGTGTCCGTGAAAAGATACCGTTAGACGAAAATGATACTTCTTTTGAACAGTACTCTTTGATGTTTGTCGGTTTCGAAATTCCGCCAGGCAAATTCTGTATTTGATAAATTAATATCAAAATGATCGCGCGTCTACAGCCGTTATCGGACGGCAAAATGTAAATTGTTATTTGATTATTAGATGAATTGTGAAGGCTTTGTTTATTATAGTCTCCCCTTTTAACCCATTCCTACACGTTCTTGTAGACTGGTTCAAGTAAAAAATTGCAGTAGATAATTGCTGTTTCATGATATTTTAGAAATACTTGTTTTTTTAGGAAGAAAGCATTATGGATAATGTGCTTGTTATATGTAAATTCTTCATTTTCCACAATGTTTTCCAAAACCTTATTCATCAGGGGCGTAAAACTAGATTTGTGTGGGAATGGGTTGGGTCAAACTATTGCATCGATAGGAATATCCAGCTTTAGCATATCGACATTGGCGATCAAAACCTTACAACTCCAGTTTATGCAAGCTGTAGTCTCGAGGTTTTAGTCTCCAAGCGATAATATAAAATTCTGCTTATCCGCACTACCATTTGATTTCCTTCTCTTATTGTCAAGTTCTAGCTTTTATGAGACCTACCATCTGTGGCAGGGTCTATATACTTTTGCGGATGATCCTATGGAATAATGGGAAATCGAAATTAAGAAGAGATTCCGTATGTTTGACCGTACAATCGAGAAATGTGGGATAACCAGTGCAGATTCAGCTGGGTATGTATTTAAAAAATCAACATACGGTCAGGTAGAATGTTTATTCTTATTTCAGAAAAACCGAAAGGAATCGACACAAGCCTACTTCACAGGCTTACAATGGTCATTTTTTGCACTTTCAAGACAGTTCCTTCTCTACTTAAACCTTTCCTGTACAAACACGGGATTTTACGTTGCTGTGATTTTATACTTGGGAAAACATTGTGGAAAAAGAAGAAATTACTTGTAACTAGCAATTTCTTCTTTTTCCACAGTATTTTCTACCACATAGGACGGTTTCATTTTAAATTGCATCCAATTTTCATTGTCGTCTGCACATCTTTCAATTTCGACCAGTCTAAAATTTCAAAAACCAGGAAAGGGTTAAAAAGATGCTAGGCTATGAAAAGGGGACAGGAAGATGAAAGTAAGGAAAGAAATAAAATTCACAACACGTTAATCATGGAGGATATTTTTTCATAACTGACAAAGACAAGCGATTGGAAATAAAGCTATATTCTTTTAGAAATATAAAAAATAGCAAAAAACTTTGATTCGGATCAGACTGTTAAGTCCGGGCATCCTGAACACAGTAAAATCTTGTCGCCATTTCAAGATTGTCGTTTTATCCGGGTAGACCACAAAACAGAGATTGAGATCGGTGCTTGATCTATATTTAAATTCTCTTTCCATAAAGTTTCCTTTCTTGTCCTGAACACTTAAGAGACTATCAAAGAAAATAAGAAATCTGGTTCCTTTATTCATTCTTTATTCACAAATTTCACAAAAGTACAATCTTCATCATATAAATTCAACAAAGTACAAAGTTTATAAGGCATAATAGTGACAAGGCAAAGAATTCATAGTGCACTTATGTGAGATGTGTGTGTGTGTGTTGTACTGCTTCAAAAGTTCCTACCAGACGACAGAATTTTAGATTGGAATTAATCGAACCCAATACCAGACGACATACTTTTAGACTGGAATTAGCTAATCCACTACCAGACGACATACTTTTAGACTAGAATTAACTCAACTCATTACCAGACGACACAATTTTAGACCAGTCCAAATTGAAAGGAGTTGCAGACGACAATTTAAAGCTTATGATGTTTGATATCTTTTATATTCTTAGGGTAGAAAACCTTGTGTAAATGAAAATTGCTTGTAATAAGACATTTCTTCATCTTCCACAATGTTTTCCTAGGTCTTTTATCTAGGGGCGTCTAAAAGCGGCAATGAGTGGGAATGGTTAAAGAAGCTGCAAAATTGAATTGTAAATAAGTCCCAAGCAGGGTAGAAAACTTTGTGAGAAATGGAGAAATTACCATTTACAAGCAATTTCTACTTTCCCATAATGTTTTCCGACACTTCATTTTGTCAACGAGTCAAAATGAGAGATTGTATTGTAATGGGTTTGAAAACATTTCATATTTCAATTGGCAAAGCCAATCTACGTACAATAGAGAGAACAAAATTTAAAACTGATCCAAATTTTCAGACGCAAAAGTTCTAAGACTATGGTAAGTATTGGCTTTTATAAGATAGAATTGGGATATACACACGTTACCCTTGCTGTCAAAGAATATCTCAAATCAAGAACATTATAAGAGTTTGAAACCACTGTAAGCCGATTTCATAGATATTCTCAGAGAAGTATTTAACCCACTACTAGACTACAAAATTTTAGAATGTTCCAAATTCAAAGAAGCTGAAGACAACAATTTATAGTTCGTGGAAAGTAAATAGGAGAAAGTGTTAATTAATAAGGTAGAAAATTAGAAAAATCACTTAACCCATTCCAACACAGTGGAATATAAGACCTGTCCAAATTGAAAAGAGCTGCAGACGACAATTTCAAGTTGATGGAATTTTAATTTTTTTCGTCTTTTTGGATAGAAAACATTGTGGATAATGAAGAAATTGCTTGTCACAAGCAATTTCTTCATTGTCCACAATGTTTTCCAAAGCTTTTTTCTTGTGGGGCGTAAAAAGGATGGCTTGAGTTCGAATGGGTTAACGGGCCAAAACGGTATGCACGGACGGACCAGGTTAACGCTCTTCGTAGCTTCAAACAGTACTTGTTTAATATTTACAAAACCCATGTTATCCGACTCTCTTTTTTTCCTCTCCATTCTGTATTTGTACCATTTTGTGCTGTAATTATCGGCTTTTGTGCTACTTCATATACCATGCTAAAGGGAACATTCAAGAACAACAGAAAACAAATATTTGAAAAAAAAGGTCTAAATCAATGCGGCTATTTTACAAACAAATATTATCAAGATAGACTGATAATCCCACTCTGAGAAAATCTTACACGAACGAAGAGTGTCGGTCCTAGTCAGTCTGCGCGTTACGCACAGCCGGATCAGTGTCGAAACTTTTCGTACGCTCGAGAAGCTCCCTTTTCGCATGACGGATAACATTTATATAATGACTTCTTTTAAATAATGCTCTCATGTCAAATTTTATCACAAAATAACTCGATAGTATTATATTATCTGATACCTACATCACATTTGTTCATCTGTAATACCGGTCAATACATTAAAATCATAGTTTCAAAAATCGATAGATTTATACGATTTCTTATTATATACAAAAATACATATAGTTTTTATTTTCCAGTTATACCTTTAAATCTTTTAGCAGACGACACAAATGACCAATCGCTGCTGTCAATCAAAAGAACAGTCGACCAATCAAATCATTTATTCAGTCCGGGAGTGAAGTTTAAACTCCGGCAATTGCCGCTGTTTTGCTAATCCCTTTTTGCTAGTTTGGCGACTTAAACGTCGTACCCAAAGCTTATTCAATTGTTGATAAAATTATGTTAATAAAAATACCAGTCGACCATATAAATAATTCATTTAGACCAGCAATAAGTTTGGAACTTCGACATTGGCTGTCATTTTTTGTGTTAGCCTTTTCGTTGGTTTGGAGACTAAAACGTCGTAAATACAGCTTATTCAAGCTGTAGTTACGACGCTTAGGTCGCCAACCAACAATTCTACTGCTTTGTTGTCTTTAGCTATCGTCTCGAAATAAAGAATTTATTATTATCATTATTTGTAACAAGTTACTGACCATAAATTTTGCAAAATAGCACATATAAAAATCGAAGATGGACTTCCTGTCGGAGTCAGAGGATGTGGCCAACGGAGTAAGTGGGCGGGGCTAGAGATTGGTCAAATGATGTCTGCTCACTATAATTTTGAAAGGTTGTCAAAATGAGGGATTGGTTTAAATCAATAAAACAACTATTGCGCTTAATTCTTAAAATTACAAAACCAAACATTATTATGCTATTGAATAAATTAAAAAGTAAAAATAATATAAAGAAATAAGATTCAATAAAAACTATTGCACTATACGACCATTTTCACTAAACGACCGATTGCACTAAACGACCTATTGCACCTTCCGACCTATTGCACGCGCCGACCTATTGCACTATCCGAACTATTGCACGGATGATATTGCACACTACGCCTATTGCACTAACGATATTGCACTGAAAGTATTGCACTAACAAGAGATATAAAGAATAATCTGATATAATAATCATTGCCTATTAGACTAGTTTCTCATTGCACCGATCCGATGAAAAGACTTGCGGGACTATTGCACTATTAACTTATGAGCGGTTTGAGCGAAAGTGTCTCAAAAGAGGCCTTAACCAATTCCAAAGACGACAAAAATATGGAATGGTCCAACTTGAAAAAAGCTGCAGACGACAATTTCATGTAAATGGAATTAATTTTTTCCGTCTTCTTTCTTTTTATTAGAAACATTGTGGATTATGAAGAAATTACTTGATAAAAGTAATTTCTTCAATTCCAGTCTACTAAAATTTAGACTGGTCCACCTTTAAAGAAGTTGCAAGCGACAATCTTATTTTGAAGTTATTTGAAATCATTTGTCTTTTTTGGCAGAAAACATTGTTGATAATAAAGAAAAAGTTTGTTTCAAGCAATTTCTTTATTTTGAACAATGTCCCTCAGGTATTTCTTCGGGGCGTTAAAAAGCGGGTTATCCGGGAATGGGGTAAACGACTGTTTTTCTTACTGAGAAAAGAAAAAAAAAAAATGCTAATGTTGGCATTCATTGTATTTTTCCACCATTTTCCAATAACCTTTAATCAATGATGAGTAAAGATCAGAATTAATTGAGAGAAAAATAGTCGAAGCCTTGTTAAACCATTTCCTGTACAAAAACGCGATTTTACGTCGCTGTGATTTTATATTTGAGAAAACATTGTGGAAAAAGAAGAGAGTGCTTGTAACAAGCAATTTCTTCTATTTTTCCACAATATTGTTACCACATAGGATGGTTTCATTTCAAATAGCATCAAGTTTTCGCTGTCGTCTGCAACCTCTTTCAATTTCGACCAGTCTAAAAAGAACAAAAATAACAGGAAAGGATTAATTTCGTCTGCGTCGACATTGTCTTATTACTTCAGAGACAAATTCGCTCTTGGATACCGCTTTTGAAGTATTGCACGGTTCTATCGAAAATCTATTGCACTTTCGCACGTAAAAATAAATCATAATATTTGTGAAAATTAAATAAATATCGCGCATTTAATGCTAAAATAAATAAAACTTCGGAAAATAACTCTATTTAAACTAAAATAATTTATTGATATACTAACAGCGACTAGATTTACCTCTTAAAACCAATTGCTCCGATTCGGTTGTAATTCATTTGTCTCCCCCTTTAAACAATTCTAAGCATTACAAAATTCAATCGGCGGACGGTAATGTGAAAAGAAATCACTCACGTGCTCTTAGAGCATCGTGCTTACAGTTATTTAAAGCTCCAGTCATGATGCTATCGTTGCCCAACGACGAAAATTTGCTTTGATGGAAATTGACGAATCGCCTCTTCCTATACTAAAATCGATCGATCAATCAAATTATTCATTGAGACCGGAAGTTTACTCAGACATTTATGTCAAGCATTAGTTTTGGTTTAGAGACTTAAACGTCATAACTACAGCTTATATAAGTTGTACTTTATACGTTTAGGTCGATAACCATTCTACAACCATAGCCAACTAGTTCAAAATTTTGTTACTTGCTATTGGTCATATTTTTTGTAATAAAACGGAGTTTAATATATAAGTCGAACTTCCTGTTGGAGGTTAGTTTAGCGTGACCAGCGATCCACCAGTTACCATAGATACAAGTAATTCACAGATGTTACTCTATACCTAACAAAATTGAAGAATTATCAAAATTATTTACAGACGAAATGTCATAACTATGATAGATTGTCTTGAAGACGAACGTTGTAGGAAAAGGACAAAATACTGATAACCAGCTTCTTCTCATTTTCTAACAATGTTTATGAATCCATTCTTTTCACAATACTTTTTGACCCATTTTCACACAATTCCGCTTTATAACGCCCCTGTAGGAAAAAGCCAATGAAATTATTGGGGAAAATGAAGATATTGCTTGTTACAAACAATTTCTTCATTGTCCACAATGTTTTCTACCCAAAAGGACAAATGTTTTGGAAAGTGCTTCACATAAAATTTGTCGTCTTGTTTGAATTGGCACCAGTATAAGGTCTTGCCGTCTTGTAACAGGTGAACCCATTCCCACACAAGCCCTCCTTTTTACGCCCCTCAAGAAGAAGGCCTTTGAAAACATTGCGGATAATGAAGAAATTGCTTGTATCAAGCAATTTCTTCAGTATCCGCAATGTTTTCTATCCAAAAAGACGAAAAAAGTTAAAATTCCATCAACTTGAAATTATCGTCTGGAGCTTTTTTCAATTTGGACAAGTCTAAAATTTTGTTGTATGGGAATGGGTTAACTCAAGGAAGATGAAAAGAGAGACATGGACAATCATACACATTGACGTTTCCATATATCTGTCGACATGCAGACGAATTTGTCATTTTTAATAACTTGATAAATTCTCACACTTTCATTATTTAAATATTCATTAAGTTGGCAGCAATTAAGCTCGACTTCAAACCCAGACTCGTCACAGAGGTAAACAGTGAAAACTGAGTGAGTAAACAAAATGCTCCATGAATCCATTTAGCCGCGTCACTCCTTAAGGACCAGTCTATGTTGCAGGATCCAATGACAGAATGAGAGAAAGGTTTTAGTGGCTGCAGACGAAAGATCCAAAAACCTTTTAAAATACTGTTAGAAAGGTACAAGCATTTTCTTCTTTTCCTACCATGTTTTCCCGGTTATTTCTCTTACTTTTCGTTTAAACTCGTTCAGATATTTCTTACAAGGTGGACATGATCGGGTGCGTTGAATCAAATTTGATAACAACGTAATCAAAGCAGAAAACTAATGTTTCTGGATTTAAAACAGAAAGATTCTAAAATTACATATTTTGTTGAAATCGAAGAGCCAAAATCTGTAGACAATATACCATTTCCCTAAGAAAATATTAAAGTGACGCGGCTTTTACGTTCAATCATTCAAAAATCACATTCCTCCCCTATGACAAGTGATTGCTTAGCTATTGAGATGTGGAATGGTGACGTGACTAATGCAACTCTTACCCTGCTAATGCAAAGAAGATCTCCAGTTTTTTGGAACAGTGTAGATAAAGATCAAACCGCACAACAATGCACCCTGATCTTATTCAACACTTTCCATTACGTTAACCAAATAATTAATTGACAGTGTGTGTTATGAAAACGCGCACTTGCTTGACCAGACACGCCGAAAAGGGCGATCACGGAAACAGAAACAAATATTTGAAAAGGACATAATTACATGAATTGATAACGAAACGTAACAACCCTGATCAGAATGCACAGTTCGTGCAGACTGACCAGGGACAACACTTTTCGTACTTTCGCGATGGTCGTAATTTCCATGTAACGAGCCACATTTCAAAAATATTTCCATTCGCAAAACAGGATAAAAACGAACCAAACCGACCAAAAACGTCAAAATAAGTACCGATCGAGATTGACATAATTTTTCAGGAAAGTTCATTGGAAAGAAGAAGCAGATGGTCGTCATGGTAAAAACAAACCAACATCAAAACGACTCTTGTCTCATGTACTAACGAGATCCTGGTATCCTTAGAGTATCGTACTCTAGGAAACTGTACGTCGGTGGGCGACAAAAATGTCGTAAATACAGCTTGAATAAAGCTGTACTTGAATGCATTTTGTTCGCCTACCGACGTGTGACCGTTAATGACCGTTCGGAGGCGTCGTGGCTATCACTTAACCCTTTCCTGATTAATCCCTGGATTTTACGTCCCTGAGTTTTTATACTTGAGAAAATATTGTGAGATAAGAAGAAATTGCTTGTAACAAGCAATTTCTTCTTATCCCACAATATTTTCTACCAAATAGGTTGGTTACTTTTCAAATTGTGCTCAATTTTAATTGTTGGCTGCAACTTCTTTGAAATTGGACAGGTCTAAAATTTTGAAAAACAGGAAAGGGTTAAACTGTTGAAATGATGTCTTTGAGGTAAAACAAAACATAAGTTTGCCTACTTGATCAGAGCTTTCCGTTGATATATCTTGGTGTCTATTGGAGTATTATCAATGAAACCTGTGAACAATTACTCACTGATTATATCGTCAGTGGGCGACCAAAACATCGTAGCTACAGCTTATTCAAACTGTAGTGGCGAAATTTTGATCGTTCATCGACGGTATGGTATTTCGAAGGCACGTTATTTGGAATGTTGTCCGCCATTCTACTAGACTGGTACTCTTGGACTCAGCATGTTCTGTTCACCGGAAGCTGTAGCAGTATAACCTGTCTGTTCTCAGAAGGGTGACACTTGTTAATATGTCGGGTCAAACCAGGAGAGCTGCAGAATGTATTGTCACAATATTTACAATTGAAAGTATCGATACCGTGTTGTCGAACATGCTTCTCTAAAACTATTTTGTTGGGAAAGGGGGTATTGCACAAGGTACAAGTCAGTTCTTTTCCGCCGTGATGGGTCACCTCGTGTTTAGCACGTGCAGTGTCATTTGGAAAGATTTTGCTGCAGTATTGACAGACATAAATGGAATCACTTACGTGGCATTGTTGGTGCTTTCTTAGATAAGCCTGTCGTCTAAACTTCTTGCTGCATTTATCACAAGAATATTGTCCATCAACTGATGGGCTCATAATCCCATTCCTTTCCTTGATATTCACGTTTTGATTACCTGGAGCTGGGAGGATTTTAGCTGGAGTTGATGGTTTGTCGTTGCCATTAGGGCGAGGTTTGTGCCATCGTCGGTGAGAGGCGAGATTTGCTGGACAGTTAAACACCTTGTCACATTCGGGACATCTGTACTCGATGTTGATAATCATAGAACAGCGATGTTGAGCTAACTGGAAGGCGTCCGGAAACAGGTCTTTACACAGCTGACACACGTAGTCACCGATCTTATTCTCGATCTTCGCGATCTCTGCTTTTGCTCCCGGAGTTACTTCAACACAGTTAAATTTACTGTCAATGTCACCACAAACAACTCGGCCACTGTCGGGCATCTCCGAGAGATTTCGAATAATTGTTCCGGAAACTGGGGAAGAGTTATCTTCATCGAAGTTAATTTTCCTTGCTGCTTTAGGCTTCTTTGGAGTCTTACTTTTGTTTTCTGAATTTTCTGTATTTCCTCGTCTTTTGTTAGGACTGATCGGAGTTCCGGGTGTAGACGGAAGGGGTCGAACTATTTGTGAGGTATATGTTAGGTTTTTGGTAATCTGTTGAGGTTTGTCCAATATTTCAGGTGATAATTTCGATGGTGTTTTCAGGTCTAAAGGCGAAGATGGTGTTTTCAGGTCTAAAGGCGAAGCACTGCAGACAGTCAAGCGGTCGAACGCTGTATAATAAAGTGGCGATGGATATGTTGCTCCTGGAATCGTCAGGGGTGACGAGAGTGGCGAACTTACACGAATGAAGTCCGGGTAGTGACTGTAACGTTCTCGGAAACTAGCTGACACTGGTGATGCTGAATATCCGGAATCTGGTGAGCCAAAGTTTGTTTGCACATATTCCTGGTCTGATCCACTCTCACTTTTTTCATCGTCCGAATAATGTCGTACACGATGTGATATTGAGCCGGAATGTTTTGTCCTCTTTACAAGAAAACCCTTAGGCATGTTTGCGAGTCCGATTATATCACTTAAGCTTAAAGCTGTTAGAATTTTAAGGCACTTGTGTGATCCTGAAGTTTTATTCTAATTAATAAAGCACACTGTGAAACTGTCTTGAAGATTACGAAAATGTACGAAAGGTATATTATGGTTCGGTCGGGATTTGGTCACATGCTTTCTTTATTCACTTTTTTATTACTATAAACCGTACTATTAACTGAAATCAAAGTCACTCTTTGCTTCTTTGTTCCACTCCTCCAAGACAATAATGTAATAGAATTTCATATAGCATCGAAAATTGACCAAATCCATCGAAATTTTAAAAAAATCTTGGTTTTATACCGCGCAGCATCAGCATCTGTCGTGACTCCGCCTTTCGTTTTAAGCCCCGCCTCTGTCGCGTGCGAGTTGTCAAAGCGAAGCGGTGGTTTGTCGGTATTATTGTAAATTAAATCAGCCTTTGAAGCTATTTGGTGTTTACAATTCTATTTGAGTGCGGTAAATTGAGAGCGGCCGCTGTGAAGTTATCTGCGAATGGCTCTGTACATCATTTTCTATATTGAGGAAATATTGAAGATAAATATTGGGGATTCCTGTGACAAATATTGCGTTCATACCGATATTATTTGTAATCACGGCGAACAAAAGACAGAACGTTTAAGCTCAAACAAATGCGATCAAATAATAAGGATCATTTAGTTTTTACCCTTTTTAAGTAAGGATTATAGACTGAGAAATGCCATAGTTGTTTTTGATACATGTACTATCCTAGGTTATGTCATTTGTCGGATAGAATATAACTCCAACTCAATCCCCTCAAAAAGAAGAGAAAATCATTATTTTTCCATAATTACATATGCATAACTCTTTACTGTTTTTCAAAATTTTATACTTGTCACAATTCAAAAGGATAGCAGACGACATTATAGATTAATTACAATTCAAAAAGTAACAACCATGTATGATAGGTGATATTGTGGAAAAAGTATAAATACCTTGCTACAAGCAATTTCTACTTTTTCTCAAGTATTATATCACTAAAATCACAGATACATAAAAATCGGGGATTGGGGGGGGGGGTTAACTAATTTGCTGTATTCGAATCATTAGGGCCTCGACGAGACATTACAAGCCATTACACATGTGCCCTAGGTCAAGATCAGCCCGTGCATCCACATAGTCTGATCAGAGCCTTCTGTCTCCAAGAGGCAGAGTAGTTAAGAATGACTTGACCCATTTCCACACAATGACGCTTTTGGACGCTCAAGATAAATAATTTGGAAGACATTGTGTAAAATGAAGATATTGCTTGTAACAAGCTATTTCTTTATTTTACACAATGTTTTCTACCAAGAAAGTTGAAAAATTTCTTAAACTATAGATTGTTGTCTGCAACTCCTTTCAATTTGGACCAGTCTAAAAATTTGTCGTCTGGTAATGGGTTGAAACAAATACAGACGAGCCTCTGTTTGCTTATCACAGCCCTTTCTCGAATAGTTATAAGTTTTCACTACCATGTTACGTTACTATTATGTCAAATTAGCTGTTTCTCCTTTCCCAACAATATTTACAAATTCAATTAGATGCCTAGTTTCCATACAAAAATACACCTTGAAATGTCATCCGTATATAAGGGTAGTAGCTTCTTTCGTTTAGCTTAACATAATCCCCATAATTAAAGGTTCAAGTAAACAATGTGGAAAATATTGAAATTGTAGAAATGACTTGTGACAAACGACTTGTTTCTACCAGAAATACACAACTATTTCAAATTCTGTCCATTGTAACTACTTTTATTTCGGAACAGTCTAAATTTCTAGTGTGTGGTATTGGATAAATTTTTGTCGGCTGGTTAAACGTAAATCGATCCCGAAAGATCGATGTTGATGCTACGGAATTCAGACAAAGAATCGAATAGCAAGCAATCCGTCATTGTACAGATACGTCTGTCCGTGATGTGGTGAATGAGTCGCCACACGTAATTCTACCATAATGTCACGAAAACAGCTTGAATAAAGCTGTATTTACGACGTTTTGGTCGAACAAATACGATATGTTGTGTGAACATTTCGGACCGGAAATAGAAGAAACTAAATATTTTTTTAAGATGAAGAAAAAGAAGAAAAATAAAAAAAAAAGAAAAGCTCGGATCCAGGATTGGTCAACCAGAAGTGTTTTTTTTTAAAAAAATGAATCTATTGTTGAATTGAATGACCATTCTTCAATCAGGTAATCTGCAAAATGCCAAAAAGTATTGACCAAGATAAGGTTGACATACCGTGCAGACTGACTTTTCGCATTCTGAGATAGCCCCTTTTTTGTGATGGGTGTTAAATAGATAAAGGAGCTATCAAAGCCAGTGTTGCCGTTAAGAATGCAGAAGATTTTTCGCAAGCGATCAACTCTATTAGGCGACCACGTTTATAAAACGGCCATTCTCTTCAGCGACCACATTGAGGCCGTCCCTAGAGTGGCCATTAAATACAAGTATTTTATTGTTCTAGTTATTCTAGATAAAGAATGAGATAAACCGTTCATTAAACACACCAAATATCTGTTTCGGTCGTTTTCTTTTATGCTAAAAACTGTTTCTTGTTTCGAATTATTTCAAAAGTTTTACTGAAATTATTCTAAGTAAAGATTTTAATGATGAAACTGAATAATTATAACATTTTCCATAAATATCACGATGGAAACCTCCGCTGTTTCAAGTCTTCGTATTTCAGCAGGTCGATAATTTTCAACGTAAAATTTGTCATTAAGTTTAATGTCAATTTCGAATAAAAAGATATTCCTTTTCTATTGTAAATGGCGAAAGACAAAGTTTGTCGGTATTTGTCGAGGTTTGAAATGAAATGGGTTTTTGTAAAATTATAATCATTAATGCTAATGCCTATTAGTTAATGTTAGCACACTTCCTATAAAATCAAACCACACTCCAAGTAATAAACAAACAATTACACCCTTACAATACCCCCTCCCAAAGGAAAATCCAAAAAAGCAAAATATAAAAAAGTAAAATAAACGCAAACAAACAATTTCTCATTTTGAAATCAGATAAAGGTGATTTTTTCTCTAAACCAGATGTTTTTTCGTTTTGTTTACTTTTTCTTACGACCAATTCCATTTTTTTTCGACCACAGGTTATAATAAAAGCAGCTGTTACGCGCTACATTTTTAAAAGAATTCAAACAAGCACAGCTGTAGCTGCAACTCAATGAAAAAATTATTGATTCCGTTAACTCAAATTGGAGTTGTGGAGTGATGAAAGGGGTAAGCGATAAAGATTGTTATCCCCTTTAGACCACACAATCCTTCTTTTTTGAGGTCCTAGCGAAAATAAGACATTGGACAACATTGAGGTGAATGAAGTAATTGCTTGTCACAAGCAATTTCTTCACTATTCACAACGTTTACGAACCCGAAAACGACATAAAAACACCCCAACATCAACTGCCTGCATTTGTACCCGTCTAGAATTTAGACGTCTTATAATGGGTTAACGTGTCTTTCAACGTTTTACTTCTTCAATGTTTCTCACCTATGTGATTCTTTCTGTTTCAATTTCATACATGCACGTGTGCTATAAAAGTAGCTTTTTGTATTTGGGCTCATGCATGACTTTTCCAATCATTTCACATGTCCTTGCAGCAGAGATTTTGAACAGCCTGGACAACCACCCAGGGCATTTAGAAAAACTCACTGATCGCCTAAAGAAACTTTGGGTCAGTACCTGTCTAGAGTGTGTATAGCGAAGACTCTGCTCAGACTGTGCGGATGCTAAGGCTGATCTAAGTCTTTACTTAGCGTACATATGAAAGTACACATGCGAACCAAGTACAGACTCGAATAAGCCTGTGGATCTGTAAAAATATCAAGTGTCTGCTAAATGTCCGTGATTCATGCACATATGAAATGGTTTGAAGTGTTACGCAAAGCCTTATAAGGGTTAAGCCTTTACCAAATGAAAAAATTTAAAACGGTCCCAATCGGAAGAAGTTGCAGATGGCATTTCAAATTGCGTTAAAATTGGAAATCAAGTGCCAAATAGAGTAGAAAACGCTGTGAGAAAGGGAGAAATAGCTTGTCACAACGAATCTTTCTTTCCGACATTGTTTTTCATTATAAAATTTATTCATGGCACCAGAAAGCGTCATTATGTGGTAATGAATTAAAGACAAAGTAGTAGTTTATGAAATAAGCGTCAGTGGGAAATACCCAAAGATTCAATTAAACAGTATGCTTCAATCTTTTTACTTGACTATTCTCAATCTTAGATTAAGATAAAATGGCGGAAAACTAATCGTAGTAAGCAGGATCTTATATACATATTTTAAAGCCTAAACATCAACACAATATGGTCCGAAAATCTCTGAATTTTGCTTCCATGGAAACATTTCAAACGGTTATAATATTTCGGGTGGTACCATATGGAAGCACTTTATGAATCATGCATATTCATTATAACGGAGAGTAAACAAGCGCGCATTCGTGTTGACGCGCGACTCATTTACATACAGCTGTCGGCATTTACCGAGGTTTGAGACCCTTGGCTTGATAAATCGCAGACATGCTATGAAATGCTACACCTCGCAAACAATGTCTGATTTCATTGACAAAGATAAGACTACGCTTTTTAGAATATGATGGTTGCGCTCTTTCATTTTTTTATATATACATGTAAATATAAATGAGACAATATTATCTGATATAGAACATGAAAAGCACGAAAAAAATTATATAAACGTAAACCTAAGCCCCGGTTAAACGCATTCCCACAGAATCCCATTTCTACGACCCTAAGAAAACAGATTTCGAAAACATTGTGGAAAATCAAGACATTGCTTGTAACAAGCAATGTCTTCAATTTCCAAAAAGGTTTATAACATTGAACTCAAATAAATTAATAAATGAATTAATTTATAAAATGAAATGGATTAAAGACGATGCAACAACTAGGATCAAATATTTTAGCAATGCAGGAGATAAAAAGGACCCGACAACTAAAGAATCTGTACGTTTCCATAGAATCAATAGAATCTATAAAATAATATGATATTTGATTTTTGTGCTGTTTTTCTATCGATTATTGATCGATACAACCGATATACAAATTATTTGTAATGGGATCAGCGAATGCAATCTGTTTTGCTATAGAAATGTTTAAGGATCTAAGTATTCTTAGACGATATTGTACATGGATCTGATTTAGTACCAAGATAGATTCCAAGGACATGCTATTCTTATTGATCCTTTCATTGCCATAGACTAAACGGGTATACTCGTTTATTTCTGAGTTTCTCGATAGCAGAATCAAGAGAGATTAAAATGTGTTGTAGGAACGTGTTTTCCAAATAGGTTTGCAAGCTTTTATAAAAGAAAACCCGGCTAGAGTAAATGAAAATGATACACCGTCATATATCCCCGATACTATTGGAAAGCTAGATGAAATATTTCGAACGCCCTTTCTTTCAATGCATTTCCTAACGATTATCTTCTGATTACAATAACGACTAAAAAAACGCTCACCTTATTTTAGGTCAAAGTTCACTTCTGCTCTAAATATTTCGAACGCCCTTTCTTTCAATGCATTTCCTAACGATTATCTTCTGATTACAATAACGACTAAAAAAACGCTCAACTTATATTAGGTCAATGTTCACTTCTGCTCCAAATATTTCGAACGCCCTTTCTTTCAATGCATTTCCTAACGATTATCTTCTGATTACAATAACGACTAAAAAAACGTTCAACTTATATTAGGTCAATGTTCACTTCTGCTCTAAATATTTCGAACGCCCTTTCTTTCAATGCATTTCCTAACGATTATCTTCTGATTACAATAACGACTAAAAAACGCTCAACTTATATTAGGTCAATGTTCGCTTCTGCTCTAAATGATTGATTTGATTAGTCACTCGATTATTGGATTGAAAGCGGCGATTGGTAAAATATTTTGAATGAATGACATACTACTCAAATGATAATGATATTTGTTATATATATGATGATTAACATTATCACAAGTCATATGCACTTTCTTAAATTGACCAATCGCGCCTGTCAGCCAAGGAATAAACCAATCAATCAAAGCATTTTTCAGCCAGGAATTAAGCTTTCAACTCAGACATTGGACGTCATTTTTGTTAAACTTTTTTCTTGGTTTGGCGAGTTAAACTTCGTAACTACAGCTTAGTCAAGCCCTAGTTATGATGTTTAGGTCGACCACCACAAATTTTACCTTTTTGTTACATGCTATTAGCCATAATCTTTGCAATATATCGCCTTTAAAAATAGAAGCGGAACTTCCTGTCGGAGTTAATGGACGGCGCCTCGGGAGTAAGTGTGAAATTGTTTGGAATATGACGCACGGGGTAATACACTATAATCCATCCGCGAAAATGTTCACCTGATTCAGGTTAACCCATTACCAGACCACAAAATTTTAGACTTTTCAAAATTGAAAGGAGTCGCAGAAAACAATTCAAAGTTTGTGAAATTATAGATTTTATCAACCTTGTGGGTAGAAAATATTGTTGAAATTGAAGAAATTGCTCATTTCTTCAATTTACAGATCCCCCCCAATTGTTTATCTCGAGTGGCGTCAAATAGCGTCATTTTGTGTGGGAATTGGTTAAAAGTGAAAATTAAAAGCTAATATACCTAAGAACAAAGGTGCCAATTGGTTATATACTTCACCGGAGATAAAGCGTCACTTGTTGACAAACAAAATCACGTCATTGGTGACCGTGTTGATATAATGATCTAACGTCTATCGGTTACTTATCAAGTAATATCGGTATATAAGCTATAAAACTTTAACCTTATGTGATCGTAGAAGCAAGTCGATCTCCGTCAGCTGACACATTAGAGCCTTCGGACCGTAACAACACAGTCTCCATTGTTGTGTTTTTACATGTATTTCTAAATAAGTGACGTTTTATTCCCGTATGAAGTATGATACGACAACTCTTCTTTGTAAAACGAGAAAAATGATTATATTTTATAAAACATCGTCAATGTTCAATGTCAATTCCGCATGACCAAATTTGGTCATGTGGAAAACGCATGCGCCACCTGATACGAGGTGATCTGTCATCAACACGCACGGTCCAATGTTTGACACTTTCGATAAATTCTGCGTCACGTTCCCGCCTCTCGCAATATTAACATTAAAAACAAATTCAAACTTTCCTATGGTTTTATCAGTATCAATGACCCTTTCCTGCATTAAAAGTAACCGATTCTATGACTCTTAAATTTTATTTCAGAATTGCCTATCAAGATTCAAGCGTTTTGATTGGCTGAGTCTTTTTCAAAATTTTGAGCACTGAAGTATTTTGTATGCCTTTATAATTTTACTTAAAACTAGAGAAACACTAAGTCTTGCTTGATGGCATTTAACCCATTCCAACACAGCAAAATTTTAGACCAGTCCAAATTGAAAGAAGCTGCAGACGACAATTTCAAGTTGATGGAATTTTGAATTTTTTCGTCTTTTTGGATAGAAAACATTGTGGATAATGAAGAAATTGCTTGATACAAGCAATTTCTTCATTTTTCACAATGTTTTCCAAAGTGTTTTCTTGAGGGGCGTAAAAAGGAGGGATTGAGTTGGAATGGGTTAATCATAAGAAATTAATATTTGTAGTTTACAATGAGGTATGAACCCACAACCCCCACCACCACCAACAACAAAAACACGTGGGTTCGCTATTTTGCTTAAGTATTTATCGAAACTTAAAAGCAGAGTATAAGATTTTTGTGCAAGTTCGGTATTGAATAAAATACCAAGCTTACCCACTACAGGCTATACTTTCGCTCAGATGTCTTGGATGTCTTGCAAAATTAATTTGGGGTTATCGTGTGTTTAAAAAACAACAAATAAACAAATCATGCAAGTATCGGGACTTTCATGCTTGATAATTGTACTAACTTATCAAAGTTAAAGAAGACAAAACAACAACATAGACAACAACAACAATACAAACAAACTCGTGCAAACTCGGGCTCGTCCAAGCGTTAGTAAATGAGGAATCATTGACTCCTTGACCGCGGGATTCTAGGGGTCAAAACTGATTTTGAAAGGGGTCAAAAGAAAAAAAGAGCAAATCGTGAGTAGAATTTTGAAGGTTAAATTGCCACCTTGCTTTTTTGGAAATATATGATTGATTGATTGAAATGGGGTTACTCCACCTTTAACAATATTTCAGTCATATCGCGGCGGCTGGAGCACCTAACAATGGATTACTGTTATTTCTCACACCAGTACTACCACTGCATCATTTCCTACCTTGCAGCTGCTATCCCACTAAGGTTTACGATTATCCACCCATTGATGAGAGATAAATGTCGGAAAGGATATGTGACGCCGCCGAGGATCGAACCCATGAAATCCCATAACTGAAGATTTGGAGTCTTGTGCTACCGACTGCGCTGTAACGGCGGCAGAAATATATGAAGTAAGGAATTAACTTGCACAATTTTTATGAGTACAAAAGATACGTTTTCGAAAATTTGAGGGACAAATTCATGTTTTTACCCTAAGAAATTTCCCTCGAGGCAGTCAAACTGAAGCCCATTGAGAGAAATTTCTAATGGTCAGAATAGAATATTTTCAGATTTTTTAGAATCAACACTCTGGTTTACGAGTCCAATACGAGCCGTAAAAATAAAATGAAATGAAGACTTGTTAAATGGGGTACATGAGAATGCAAGTAATTATGTTCATTAAGAAGCAGGTGGGAGTTAGGATGTGAGCGTATCAGTTTTCATAGTCTAAATTCCTCTATTACCCGCTGTCTGTCTGCCCAAGTCAATCGATATGACATGTCAGGCAAGCTTTATGCTTGTCGAAAGCGCGTTATGATTTTAAAGATTTTAAAAAAAAATCTTTCCCGTGATAAACAATCAATTTTGTTTAAGAACGTGGCTATTTTTGGCCATTTTATATAAAATATTACTAAAAATTCAAACATATTGTTTTTATTTATCCATTTTTTTATTTATTTATTTTGATCGTGAGAAAAAGCTGTTTAGCCTACGCTCTTCTCGTCATCGGGCGTCACTAGTTCAAGCTTTCCCAGCGGCCTAAATGCAACTGATATTCTAAAAGCCCGACTATAATCCTTAGGACAGCTGCAGATTTTGATAACTACCGCCTTCTCTCTGTCTTTTTTGAGTAATCAATAAAGTAGTTTTGAAATAGATAATCAATTATTTCAAAAATGTTCCTTTTTGATATATTTGAACTTTTTAATATATTTGAAGATGAAATAATTCGCATAAACTTTTATTTATTAACACACATTGACACTTTTTGACACACTGAAGAATTACAATCCTAGAAAAATTTGAGGGAAAAGAAGAAATTGCTTGTAACACGCAATTTTCCCTTTTCTTAGAACGTTCACTACTCGGTTAGCCACTTGTTTTTTTTTCTATTTTGGCGCAAGTTAAAATGTCGTCTGCAACTTCAATTTGGACCAGCCTAATTTTTGCCGTCTGGTATCGGTTTAAGGAAAAAATCCAAAGTTTATCACTATTTTTTTACAAAGAAAAACGCAAATGAAGAAAATATCATTTCTAACAAAATTATGATTACAAATATATAAGGCACTTTCGCTAATGAACGGCAAAGTCTTCAAACCCCCACCCCACCCTATTCGCATGACAAAACTCAGTAACCGTTGTGAAAGATTTTCTGTGACAAGTTCTCAGAGATCGAAATCTGACTTCTATTTATGGGTGATATTTTCGTTACCCAACAGCTGGGCTGCTAAAACAAGTTACCATCAATGATTAACTAGTCCTGGATGGGGTGGGTATATAAGGCGCGGACATAGAATGGAAATGAACAGAATTCTAGTCTGCCAATTTAATATAACATAGTTGTATTTCATATCGATGGTTCAGCGCGAAACAATTGTAACTGCCTACTAACATATGGGCAGTTACAACTTTTTCGCGCTGAACCATCGCTTTGCTTTACTTTGGGAACAAAGAAAAAAAAGTAAGTTCTACATAGATCCGTAGCCTTTAATTCTTACACAATCCCTATTTCTTACTACCCAGAAGAAAAGCTGCCTGGAAAACATTGAAGAAAATGGATAAGCTGCATTTTACAAACAATTTCTCTATTTCCCGCGATGTTTTCTCCCCCAAAAGACCATAATGATTCAATATTCCTTAACTTCAAATTATTGTCTGTAACTTCTTTCAGTCGAGAGTAGTTTAAATCTATCGTCTTGTAATGGATCCCAAAAAGGATACTGCAGATGAAAAATTCTACTCTTAGAATAAATAATGTCGCGTTTTTTTCAGGGATTACTTTATTTTTCCATTCCCACACAACAAAACTTAAGACTGGTCCAAAATGAAAAAAAAGTTGCAGACGACAATAGAAAATGATGAAGTTTAATCTTTTTTTTTCTGGCGTTGAGTACATTGTGGATAATGAAGAAATTGATTGAATGAAGCAATTTCTTCATTTTCCACAATGTTTCTCAACCTTTATTCTTGTTTTGCATGAAAAGGCGGGACTATGTGGGAATGGGTTAAGAGAGATTTAACATTAAGAGACTTTATCTCGGCAATAGTCAGAGTACAGAGATCATTATGCTAAAAAAGTGTATCTATTTAGTTAACCATCGACAGCAGGTATTGAATGAAATAACGATCAAATCTGAAACAAAGAGTGAAAAAATATCGTATTTTGAAAGCCGCACTGAAAAAATGTTACCGTTGAGTTCAGTTTCAAACAAAGGAACTCTAGCCAGCATCTGTTACCACATACGGTCATAAAGTACTGGGTGACGAATGCTGCCAGTTTCCCGTAATACCGCAATTCCGACACTTTTATAATCCCGGATCCCTGATTCCGCCAGACCCGGGTTACCCTTTCATTTTACCCATTACCAAACAACAAAATTTTAGACTTGTCCGAAATAAAAAAAAAAAAAAAAAAAAAAAAAAAAAAATGCAGACGACAATTCTAAGTTGGTGAAATCCTCAAAATCTTTGTTTTTCGGGGCTGAAAACACTGTGGGTAATGAAGAAATTGCTTGCCACAAGTAGTTTCTTAATTATCCACAGTGTTTTCTACACAAATGGACAGCGATTTATGTTTAATATCACCATTTTTGGATTGCCGTCTGCAACCTCTTTAAATCTGGAAATCTTTGAAATGATTTGTCGTCTAGTAAAAGGTAAAGTATTGCTATCAAAATATCCCCTATCCATTGGCGTTTTTAAAAACATCCCCTTTATATTGGAGTTCTTAAAAACATCTCCTTTCTATTGGACGTTTTAGGAATAACTGGAACATTATTTATTCTATCTCCTGAAAGCAAACACGTATCATAAAGGTTCAAGTAAGTTTGGCAAATATTATATGTGAATATTGCTTGATTGGTTTGGAAGGTGAGAGAACAAAATATTGTAACTACAGCTTGAATACAGATGTGGTTGCGATATTAATATACCTAGACGGCGACTTGGCTTTTGTTAAAAAGGAATGAAAAAAAATCTTCATTAACATAAAAAAGACTGATCGCGACTGTCAATCAAAGAATAAATCGACCATTCAAATAATTCGTTTATGCAGGAAGTGAACTTTGAACTTGAACGTGAAACATTTTTGGTGGTTTGGTGACTTAAATGTCGTAGCTACAGCTTATTCAATCTTTACTTATGACATTTAAATCAACACACAACAATTTTACTTTTTCATTACATTGTACTGGCCATGCATTTTGCAAAATAAAGACGCTTAATATCGAAGTGGAACTTCCTGTCGGAGTCAGTAGGCGTGGCCGACGGATTTGGTTGGTGGCTAGCGATCCGTCAATCGTTTTTAGTGAATGAGAAAATAACTTAAAATTGATTTTAGATATCTAGAGATATATAATGATTATTGTCACTGCAAAATGTAGTATGTGATAGGTGAGTAATTAGTGGCGGATAATTGTTTGTTTCACTGTGAAATAGACTTACCTTGCCATTGAGGGAACAACTCACTCAACACAACTCATCTTTATTCAGGCAATTTGGTACAAAAGGCATATTGACCAATCGCGGTTGTCAATCAAGAAATATATCGATCAATCAAATCATACATTAAGCGCAGAAATTGCCGGCATTTCTGTGAAACATTTTTGTTGGTTTGGCGACTTAAACCTCGTAACTAAAGCTTATTCAAGCTGCCGTAACGACGTTTAGGTCACCAACCAACCATTCTACTTTTTGTAATATACTACTGACCATAATTTTCGAAAAATAACGCCGTTTAAAATAGAAGCTGGACTTCCTGTTGGAGTCAGTGGGCGTGGCAGAAGGAGTAAGTCGGCGAGGCCGGCAATTGGTCAATTGTCATTATCAAAGATAGTTTGGATGGAAATATAAAAACAAAATTTGTAGACTTTTGTTGTTGATAAAATGAAAGATTTATCGATCTTGCGTGTAAAACAAACAATCATTATACTTCTTCGATGCAAAAAAAAGTAGACACAATGTGCTTATTTTTTCAAACACTAGAAGCGCGTCACTTCTCACATGAATTACATAGCGACTTGATGACGTCATCAGTAGCTTTGGCCCACGTTAAGATTACGTTCAGTAGCGCAAATTAAAAGGAAGTATGAATAAACCTATCAAATAATGAGTTATCGTTTTCATAATTTCACTGGTTTGTCGGTCAAACCAGTAATAGACATCTCGACAATCAACTGAACAACTTAAAGAATGCGTTATAGTTTTGCTACCTGCTATTTGATCTAAACTGAGAAGATACATTTTGATAGTTCAGCAGACAGAAGAAAGGATCTAATACCTGGTTAAGATCAATACTACACAATACTAATCCAGCTATCATATGAATATATACACATTTTTACAATTTGAATTTATTGAGATATTTTTATATACAAGTATGATATATATTAAAAATTATCTAAAGACATTGTTCATCAAAGTCATCATCAAATTTTAGAGAGAGAGGGAGAGAAAAAAAAAAAGATAATAATAATAATAGTAACGTCACCAAACATTAACTTATATGGAACAGTATTTGCCAAGGTCAGCTTTCTGTCTTATCCGACTTTGTCCGCACACATAGTCATTAATGTATTTGGCCAAGAAAAATATAGGTATAAAGTTATATACAACATTTGAGAATTTTAAAGTAAAAATCTTCTTTTACAGCGAAAATTTTCTCTTAACTCTTCCCCCAGAATTTGGAGAAGAGGCCAATGGTTTAATGTATTAGAATGTAGAAAAATGTGTGATAATTTCCTGTAATTAACGATTAATAATATTCGCCTTCCGAATTTTAGACGACAACGCTTTCCGTTATCAAGTCATCAATAATTTAGCCACTGTCGCCCGCCATATTGCACACTGACGTCTTAAATGCAGAATCACACCATCTGTCCAATCTTTTGGTATTCCTATTTCGATTTAAACCATTACCACACAATACGCATTTTTAAACCATAATGAAATAAACTTACAGAAAACATGATGAAGAAAGGATAAATTGAATGTTACCGGAAATTTCTTCTTTTCTCTCACTGTTTTCTTCCCTATCTGGCATCTGTTTTTAAAGAAAATGGACAAACTTTGAATTGACGCCTACAACTTCTTTGAATTCTAGCCAGTATGAATATTAGCCATCTGGTATTGGTTTAAATCTGTTTGGGTGCGATCACACATAAAAGGGAAGGAGAAATGTCTCAGTCTCACACTTAAATAATGTGCTGATGTAAGAATGGACAGAAAATCATGGTTAGGTGCACCAGCCGTCGCGACATAATGCACATACACACAGAGAAAAAAATGAAATAAACCAACCAACCAACCAACCAACCAACCAATCAATCAATCAATCAATCAATCAATCAATCAATCAATCAATCAATCAATCAATCAATCAATCAATCAATCAATCATCAATTTATGCACGGTATTGTGTTTTGGCCACTTATTTAAGGCAAGGACTTTCGACTCTTGTAGGCCCGCTTAATGCACGCAGATTAATAAATGCCGAACGTTTTCGCACTTCCTTCATGTGCAGCGTTGCCTATTTCAGTTTATGGATTACATAAACGTTACTATATTGTAAGCGTACTGAACAGAAACAAGTTCATAAACCACTGAGAAATTTCTGTAACAAATGACCGCTAATGGTGATTAAAACGGGACGCAGGTGATACCAAACTGACCACATTTTTCACCCAAATTATCCTTTTTTCCTTAAACAGCTTGTCACCTCCTAAAATACCGAAAAGCCCCGTTTGACACAGCATGAATATAATTAGGGGCCGAAAAAGGGCTGGGGTCAAATGGGGCTATCGTTATCTCATTTTCTCCGATGTCGAGCTATTTTATAATTTAGTCCCGTTAAGGCGGTCTGTGAATCGGACCAGGCAAGTAGAATAGGGAACACTAGTTATTGAATAATGTCCGAAAAGATGGCCATTTTCTTCACAAAAGTGTCCGTTTCGCTTCATTGTTGTGGTCCGTTTCGTTACATTGTTAGTGGTATTGTTAGTTTTGACATGGTGGGTGGGGGTGCTGTTGACACAATTTGACTTGAAGACAATTAATCTGGTGTTAGCTCAATTCTCCGATTGCGGGATGTGATTTACAGATGGGGACGCGACGAGAAAATTATAATCGGATCAGATTGGCTTCTCCCACACGTTTAGTTATTTAACCCATTCCAACGCGACAAAATTTTGAACTGATCAAAATTGAAAAAAAAGTTCTAGACGACAGCTTACAGTTAAATCTTTATCTTTTGGGATAGAAAACATTGTGGATAATGAAGAAATTGCTTGTAACAAGCAATTTCTTCATTCTCCACAAAGTTTTCTAAAGCAATTTTCTTTCGGGGCGTAGAAGAGTTGGATTGTCTTGGATTTGAATAAGCCAGTCTACATTGAAGCCTAACCCAGAGCTAAAACTATAAGGTGACCTTTTCCTATAGAGTGAAATTCGAAAGCTTGTCTTCCCAACGAGCATATATAGGGAATATTACCACAGTGTCTTTTTCTATGCATTGTTATCGTGTTCGAGAATCGTGTGTAGGTATTTTTTATTGGATGAGACCGAAGGTCGAAACCAATAAAAATACCTACACACGATTCGAGAACACGATAATAACAAATAGAAAAACACACTGTTGTAATATTCCTTTTATTATATACCTTTTAGGAAATGACATTAAGAAAAATCTCTTAAATGGCTAAGAAATAACCAACTTACCAAAAAACCCGGAACGTCAATACACAAAAAAGAAGTCGGTGTTTAACGGTACTCGACGAATACGGTTTTTTGCTACACGCCGAATATTGATTTTTTTCTGTCGAGTTGTATTTGACAGCCAGGTTTTACTCCATATCTTTTATAGGTATATAATAAAATTTTTTACTTATGAATAAAGACACCATAAGCTTTGTTATTTATAGTAGAATATAATAACGACTGCTCGAGACGATAAAAGGAAATGCTGTTCGAACTTGAATTATTCGCTAATGCTATATAGGTATTTCTTACTGGTTCATTTCATAAATAATGTACTTCGTCGTTATCCCGGAATAAGCCGTGATTTCTAAATAAAATTTGACATATTTTCCAAATCAAGAATGATATTTATAACAAAAACTATATTTATTATCAAAGCACCACTTTTGATCAACTTTGATTGGATCCTATATCTTTTAACCATTCACACACAATGATGCCTTTGAGTAATTTCTTCATTTTACACGATGTTTTCAGCCAATAAAATCGAGAAAAATATAAGTTCCATCAACTTTGATATGTTGTCTTTATCTCATTTCGAATTTGACCAGTCTAAAATATCGACATTTGGTTATGCATTAAAATATTTGTTTTAGGACGTTCCAAGATGGATCTTTTTCGACCTATAGCTCATAAACAGATACCTGACAAAACCATATAAGGATAACGTATTTATCCCAATTGTCGGTGATAAAGATCGAAAAAAGCAGCCGAGCATTTTCTATGTACTGCCCAATTTTACGGGTGACTTTGTGACCGTGATTAATGTTTAAAAAAGGTTAATTTTTTATCAATTTTCCTGTCCTCTCTTCATTGCTCGATGTTTGTCAGCCTGTCAACAGTGTCTCGATCGTATTGTGATTTATTGCAGAAACACTTCTCCGCCGAAATGATAAAAAAAGTAGTATTAATACCCTTTGTTTCTATACGTCTAACTCTGCTCATGTATGACCTTTAACTTCCCACCACGCATTTTGTATGCTTTTACTGTTTTCAATTATAGTTAATTATGATATTCCTATCATTCTGACGAAGTTGGAACACACAAAAAAAGAGCTTGAGTTTTAAGCCATGCTCGTCTCACTAGACCACGTTTCTACTACATACGTTCTTCGGAATATATACCAAGTTTGATAAGATTCGTGTCCAGTCTTTTATACGTCAGTAGGAGACTAAAACGTTGTAAATCCGTATTCACGGCTTCTATCTAACAACAGACAATATCTTCTACCCCGTACCAAGTTTCGTATCGCGTTCTTGTTTGGTAACTTGATCCAAGAAGACCATCTAAACCTGATTTCGTTCAACCGAGCTTCTAACAGCATGTCGCTTGTTGGCGACTAAAATATGGTAACTAGTGCATTAATCAATTTGTAGTTATGACATATTGGTTGTCCAAATAAGATGTTTTTTTTTCCTGAGCTACAAACATCGCAAACACAGAACATTAACGCACAGAGGAACATTTCTTTTCTGATATCTGACTAACTTTTAAAGATAAAAACAATCTATGAACGAAAAATGTTTTCTCTGTAATATTTAAGATGCTGTTTATCAAGGCCGACACCATCGAAAGGGAGAGGTGCATAAAATATGATAATCAGACAAATGTAGTGTATTTACACAAATAATAATACGTCCCTTGGTGACCCGCATTGTAAACAGTCTATAGCAATGGGTGCCCTCTCATTGCCCCGGGGCGCGAGGCCTGAAAACCCGGTATGAACCCTATTGTGACGGGTGTCAAGTGGGTTTTTTGGGTACAAAAGATATGTAAATGGGAGTAATTATGCTGTAAAAACTTATCGAGTGGAAATCTACCCTCCTCTCATTATTTGATACAATTTAACATGGAGTCTACCGTAAAACTCCTCGCCGCGAGAAAACGCTACATCTTTCACATTTTAGATGATTTTTAAGTAGTCTTCTTTGTCTACCACTTAAATTTACAGGAGACAATTCAACTGACCAATCGCGGCTGTCAATCAAGGAATAAACCAACTAATTCAAAAACATTTATTCAGCCCGGACCTGAGCTTTCATCTCTATCATTGGCCGCCATTTTTGAGTCTGCTTTCTGTTGGCTTGGCGAATTAAAAGTCGTAACCACAACCTATTTAATCTGTAGTTACGACGTTTAGGTCACCAACCAACCATTTTACTTTTATGTTACATGCTACAGGCCATAAATTTTGTAAAATAACGATGTTAAAAATCAGAGCTGGACTTCCTGTTGGAGTCGGTGGGCGTGGCCAAAGTAGTAGGTGGGCGGGGTCAGCGATTGACCAATGACGGCTCGCTATTTACGCCCACTGACTCCGACTCCGAAAATTGATCAAAGACTACTGCTATTAAACGATGTTAATACAAGAAATGAAATGGTTAGTTGGCGCCCTAAACATTGTAACTGCCGCTGTAACTAATCTGTAGATTAGACGTTTAAGTCTCTAAATAACTGTCGGCCAATGTCAAAGTTGAAAGTTCACCCCCCATTCTTAATGTATTGGTCGATCTATTTTTCCATTGACAATCGCGTTCTTTCAATTTTCGTTGGCTGTCTTCATTAATTGAGTGACTTCTGAAAATTCCACCGAAGTATGATCAATGCATAGATAGGTGTTTTAATCGCATTTTTTTTTATTATACAAAAAGTACCTTTTCGCCCATATCACACACGCACCTGAAAATAAATATATTTATAGAGCATTGCGGGAAAAGGAGAAATTGTTTATAAAAAGCAATTAATTCTTTTCTCGTCGTTTTCTCTATCACAAATTGCAAATAATTTTTTTCATTTCAAAAGTACTTTGATTTATCGTCTTCAATCTGCTTCAGTTTAGACCATTTTAAAATCTTGTTTTGATATGGGGTGGCAAACTAATTAAGAGTTCATATGAACATAGGATTCCAGTTTTGAATTTTCTTTTTTATAAATGAATATTTCGATTTCTATATTGTCTAATCGAATTGGCTCAATTTGCAAATAAAAGGATGGTGACTTCTTGCGAATATAACGATTTTTTTTCAATCTTTTTCTTCATCATCACCGCTAGAATCACCATTATCATCACCAGCATCTCCAATACCACCAGCATAATAATCAATTTCATCATCACCAGCATCACCATCACCACCAGAATCATTTTTCATCATTACCAGCAACTAATCACCACCAGCACCATAATCATTTTCATTATCATCAGAAACCCGCCAGTACCATCATCATCACCAGCACCCAGCAGTACCATCATCACAAGCACTCCATCACCATCAGCACCATAATCATTTTCATCATTACCAGCACCCCATCATCACCGCACAATTATCATCACCAGCACCCCACCAGTATTATCGTCATCATCTTCATCACCAGCACCCCAACCAGAACCATCATCATCACCAGCACCCCATCAGTACCATCATCATCACCAGCACCCCCACCAGTAGTATTATCATCACTAGTACTAGCATCACCACATTATCATTATTACCAATACTCCACCAATATTATTATGATTACCAGCACTAGCATTACCACACCATCATCAATACCACCATCATCATTGTCATCACCCCCCCCCCCCCATGATAAGTAGTTCAATAAAAACACTAAAAAGAGTAGTACCCATCTGTGATGACTTGTCATTTAACCTTTAATTATCAAAGTACCGTGAAGCGAGAATCAAAGTTTAGATATGCATCAGTTGGGCGACCTTCTTGTCAACCGTGACTCTTTATTGGGTACATCTCAATTGTATCGTATCAGTAATGTCGGCTACCTTTGACCCTTTCACAAGTTATATTTAGTTTGGTTTAAGCGTATATCAAATTCAACATCATTACAAAAGGAGTAATCAAATCCCCACACAATCCTGCTTTTTTACGACCCACAAGGAAATATATTTGAGAACATTGTGGACAATGAAGAAAATGCCTTTAAAATGCACTTTATTCTTTTTCTAGAATTTTTTTTACCTAAAATACAAAATAGTTCGAAATCGATAAGTTTAAACATTGCCCTCTATAATATTCCTGGATTTGTCCTAGTCCAAAATGTTGCCAATTGGGAGTTGATTAAAGAAAAAATAGACCCGACAGTCGCATGATGTTCAAGATAGTGGACAAGTTTTTTTTATCCTTTTTATACCAGAAATGACCAAATTTCATTATTACCAAAGGCAAACTTTCGGACAAAGTTTCAAGGCATTTCAAAAAACATGTAGAATGCACATACGTTTTTTTTTTCTTATTGGGTTTAACCGCCCTCAACTGGTGATATTACAGACACAAATATTCTGACTAAGTTTAATGAACTGAAATGTAGCCTCAAGAGTGCACGTTACATGGCGGTCATAATACGCTATCAGGCCATGCAGAAAAAAAGTGTCAACTTATTCCTCAGAATACCACCCCTTCCCCATTTCTAAACTCTATTCTACTTCTCAGATCCCTTTACTTAGAATGTCTACAACTTTTTTTAAGACCAGATTTTTTCCGCCAGGTAAGCCAATTGGCCATCAATGAAAGGAGACGTTTTTAGGGACGGAATAAATCGCGCTTCTCATTGTAAAATCTGAATTGCTTACAGATTTACACCGAGTACACTGCGTGCTTTTTCAATTAAAAAACAAAACAAAAAACAAAAAAAAAAAAAAACACCCCCCCCCCCAAAAAAAATCATTGACTTTTACTATACTACAGACCAGTCTTCCAATCATTTTTAGCATATTCCATTAGTTTAAGCATATTTCGCCATGTCAAAACTGGGTCCATGCATCCAAAGAAGTAGAAATAATTATGACCCTGGTATAACAAAGGTTTACAAGTGTATACAACAACAAAACTATTGATAATTTTCTCTAAAGATTTTGGACTAAACCCATTTCCACACAATGACGCCTTTAAACGCCTCTTGATATTAAAGCCTTTTCCTAAAAAAACATTGTGGAAAATGAAGAAATTGCTTGTTACAAGCAATTTCTTCATTATCCACGAGATTTCCTACCCTCAAAGACGAAGATTTTAAAGATTCCATCAACTTAAATTGCCGTCTGCAACTTCTTCTAATTTGGACCAGTCTAAAATGTTGCCGTCTGATAATGGGCTCAAGGATCCTTTGTACATAAGTGAAAATACTTATGTCAAAGCTAAATTACACATATCGTGGGTTACATTGTGATACTGTTTCAAGTGTCTATGCATTGTATAGGCGCTTGGAACAGTATCGCAATTAACCCTCGATATGTTTTATCTTTCTTTATCAATGCTTTGTGCAGTTTGGCCCAATCTACGTGTCACCCGTCATAAAAATTCTGTACGATCAAATTACCGAATAGCTCAAACAATACAGAATCCCAAGGGGAATACAAGTTCATTGCGGAGCATTCTTTGACAAGAGCCCGCACGGTTGGCACCAAAATTCCGACATGAAAGGCCCTGGTACAAAGGAAATCTGACACCCAGGCCGCCATTCTTGGAATCTTTCTTCCGGTGCGTTTATGATTGTTTGCTTTAAATTATGTCCCTATTCGAGGAAATGCCGCTTTGTCGCCCCATTATTTAATTAGCAATGACATTAAAACTTCCAACGTTTTTATAGCCAAGTGTCCCAATCTCAGCCGTGTGATCTTTATCTTAGACTGCACATCGCCTTCTGTGCTTTTCATCCCTTTTAAAGTACTTGTTTCATTTAGAAAGAGAGTCCGTTTTAGTTGATCAATAGAATGCCGATCTATTGGTGCTAAATACTAAAATCACTCATGTCCAAATTTATCATAGCAGTTCTCCTAAATCACATTGTGCAAATTGGGTATTTCAATTCAATTTCTTGAAGTTTTTAAAAACTGAAGGTTTTTGTCAGTTTTAAAAACTTAATTTTAAAAAGTAAGTCTTCCATTTCTCTTTCTTAAAATCCCGATAAAATGACGATTTTTGACCCCCTCAAGAAAAACAGTTTGGATACATTGTGTAAAATGAAGTAATTGCTAGCAATTTCTTCATTTTATTTAATATTTTTTACCCCAAAATCCAGAAATTAATAGACTTTAAATTGTTGTCTGCAACTAAAATTTTGCCGTCTAGATTGAAAATACATGTAAGTATGATAATAATGTTATTAATTCAAAGAAGAATATTTCACTAAATTAGTAACACACATTTCAGTAGATAAATAAATAAAAAAATATTTTCAATGAGGCCATTATGTAGATCAGTGCCAGGCAATATCGGAAAATATATCGACTCGTCACAAAAACAGAGATCTGTCCATTTTGATATGGTACATATGCAACAGCATAAACTATTACCACTTAACTCACATTTTTTTTAAAAACATTTAAAGAAAAGGAGAAAATGTTGGTAAAAATCAATTTCTTAGTTTCTTACAATATTTTTTTACCAATTTACAGGCCTGTTTTCAATTAAAACGCAATTTGAATTATGGTCTTCAACCTCTTTCAATTTGCACCATTCAAAAATGTTGTCGCTAGTAATGGATTCAAAATCTATGGTGCTAAGAAACAGAAACGGCGGCAAATGAATGAACGTATGAATGAATGAATGAATGAATGAATAAATAAATAAATGAATGAATGAATGAATAGATAAGAAGAAAGAACGAAAGGACAGAAGAAACTTAAATTATAAATCACGAACTTAAAATTTCATGAACTTACTTAATATTTTATGAAGCCGCCGTCATAGCGCAGTCGGTAGCGCGCCAGACTCTTAATCTTCAATCATGGGTGTCATGGGTTCGATCCCCGGCGGCGGCAAATATTCTTTCCGACAATTGTCTCTCACCAATGGGTGGATAATCGTAAACCTAAGTGGGATAGCAGCTGGAGGCTAGGAAAGAATGTAGTGGTAGTACTGGTGTGAGAAATACCAGGAATCCATTGTTAGGTGCTCCAGCCGCCGCGATATGACTGAAATACTGTTAAAAGCGGCGTTAAACCCAATTCAATCAATCAATTAATATTTTATGAAAGTAAAATTGTCGTCTGCAACATCTTTGATGTTGGACCAGTCTAAACTCTTGTCATCTGTTAATGGGTTAATCAAGGAGTTGCTACTTTTAGTAATAGTAATAATGCCACTCTGAAGTACTTCATAAGTAAAAGGCTTTTATGATCCCTCTCCTTTTTATCTAAATTTGTATTGGACAAAAGTTCGTTCCAAGAAGAGTCATGGGGTCCCGGGTTCGATCCCATCAATGGGTAGATAATCGTAAACCTAAGTGGGATGAGAAGCTGAAGGCTCCGAAAGGATGTAATGGTCGTACTGGTGTGAGAAATGCTAGGAAGACATGGTAAGTTGCTCCAGCTGCCGCGATTTGACTAAGATGCTGTTAAAAGTAGCGTAAAATCAACCAATCAATCTATCCAGAAATCAATCCAGAATCAATCCAGAATCAATCAATCAATCAATCAATCAATCAATCAATTAATCAATCAATCTAGAAATCAATCAAGAAATCAAGAAATCGCAAACTTCCAATTTTACGCTCTCCTTTACCTAGTTTACACTAACCCATTCCAACACAAGCCCTCCTCTTAACGTCCCTCATGAAAAAAATAGCTTTCGAAAACATTGTTGAGAACCAAGAATTTGCTTGTACCGAAAAATATAAACTTAAAATTGTCGTCTGCAGCTTCTTTCAATTTGAATGGGTATTTGATAATTTCTGTTACATGTTCATGAACTTAGTAATTTATTATCGTAAATAGAACCAGCAAAAGTTTTGATACTCTAAGAATACAACTTTATCTCAACTAGGAAAAAGGATTAATTGCCCTTATGCAAATTCGATATTCTAAAATGAACGTTTGTCAAACGTTTTGTTCTTTATCTGGAGTCATTATGACAATTCCAGGCCCCTGGAGGATATTGGGTTTTAATGTCCCAGCAAGTTTTGCGCTCGCTGAATGATGGAAAAAATTGCTTCGGCGCGAGAGCCTTTGTATTGACAGTCATTTTCCCAATTAATTTTCATATCTGTTCAAAATGGAACCTAATCAAATAATCTAATAGCGGTGCGGAGATTTTTCGTGTTTTAGATGGAGAGGTCTAATTCTGTATTAATCATCGCACATTATCGGCTCGTTTTTCCCAGGAAAGTGGCAGACAATGGGGGAACTTTCCAGAAGTAAGGCACTTGTTGGGAGCCTAGTATGGAACATAATTCCGCACTCTGAAAGAAGTTCCGTACTTAGGAAGCAAGTCGGTCGATTTGACGCGTTTTATCTGTCTGTTCAAGAACCCTTGACGAGTTCCGACTCTTTAATCGAGTGTTGATAAAAATCCCCGACAACAGAAATCTTTTATCTGATGAGTGGGCAGACGATTTGGTTGTTCAAAAAAGATGTACATTTGCAAGAAACACAAGAATGACCAACGGACTGGAGATGCTACCTATTTCATGTTTCAAAGATACATCAACATTGCGCTTTAAATGTTCACCTTGATAGATTGAAAAAAGAAGAGGGAAGATCTCTCGATAGGCCTTGAAATTGTGCATAGACATGAGTTTTGTTTGAATGGGGTTTAACGCCGCATTTAACATTTTTTCTGTCATATCGCGGCGACTGGAGCACGTAACAATGGATTCCTGGTATATCTCGCACCAGTACCACTATTACATCCTTTCCCAGCCTCAAGCTGCTATCTCACTTAGGTTAACGCTTATCCATCCAATGGTGAGAGACAAATGTCGGAAAGGATATGTGCCGCCGCCGGGGATCGAACCCATGACACCCATAGAGGGAATTCCTCACCACTGTATGAAGAACAAGGCCTACATTTTCATATTTTGACTAGATCACTTGGGGCTTGGCGAAAAAGATAAAGTGGTTTAATGTATATGGAGAAAACAGCAATCATCTGAAGTTCTACTCCTCTGTATTAACCCGTCACCAGACATCAACATATTAAACTGAACCAAATTGAAAGAGACTGCAGACAGGTTAAAATGCTTTTGAACGAAAAAATAAAAATATAAAGCATAGAAAAATTTGTGAGAAAAGAAGATATTGTTTGTAGCAAACAGTCTGAATGTCTTCCACAACTTATTTCCTGGGCGTATCACCAAGTGGAGTGGTGTGGAACTGGATTTGTGCATCATTTGGATATACCTAATTAGAATAGAACAATAAAGACGCAATCAAAATTGAAAGAAGTAAGTTAAATAGGTGCTTCGTGTACAATCCGCAACCCTGCATGAAAGCTATAATATCAGGTAATAATACCAGGCCTTGAACTCAATGATAGGGATACAGGTAGTCCCATTGTCGTACCAAAAATTTCCACGACAAAATCGACAATGGGACTCATTTAGAAAAAAAAATTAGGTAATTAATTGATTTATCGACGACCATATCCACAAGAATAATTCTGGACAAGATTTTTTTTTCTCTTTTTGACTTTTCAGCATCGAATATTTACTAATAATTTTGATTAATTGTCAAGAAACAAAAAATGCTAATAACAAAAAAATGAAGCACTAACACAATAGACACTCTATAATTGGTTTAAAATCGACCACATAATGTTTAAAACGATAATTAATAAATAAATAGATAAATAAAAACATACAAAATAATAATAATAATTCTCTTTGAAAGTGTTAGGCAATCGAATTAAGAGTGATTTGTCTTTAAAGACCAAGTACATTAATATATGAAGGCAAGCATGCTAACCCATTTCTACACAATGACGCTTTTTGACGCCACAAAAAAAGTTTGAAAACGTTGTGGAAAATGAAGAAATTGCTTGTAACAGGCAATTTCTCCATTACCGGCGCTGTTTTCTACCCCAAAAGACAAAACGAAATTTCATGAAAGAAAAAAAAGGCCTGCAACTTCTATGAATTTATGCCAGTCTTGAATTTCGTCGTCTGGTAATGGGTTCAGTCTGAACACCAGGGATAGCTATGGACAAAGGGTGTTGACGGTGAATAGTTCTACAAACATTTACAAGGCCGTCCGCACGTGTTTGCACTCACAGCAGAAGTACCCGTATGTTGTCGCAGCAGACGAATCGAGGCTGACTCCAGCCGAGTTATTGATCTCTTTGTTTGAAATCTGGCGTCCCCTTTTTAATACAAGGAAACATTAAATGACACCTTTTTTTTATATATAAAACTGAACTATCGAGTTATTTTTTTGACAGATGATCTTTGAAAATTATTTGGTCGAACTGTAGTCGATTAAGAGAAAAATATGAATCTTAAATATTATGAGAACAGGGAAGCATGCGTGAATATTTACAAACGATATATCTGAATCATTTCCCCTTTCCTCCCAATTTAGCAATTTAGGTACTCTCCAAAATGCCGTCTGGTTTATCGTTCATTTGACAATCAATCAATCCATCAATCAACCAACCAACCAACCAACCAACTAACCAATCCAACCAACCAACCAACCGACCAATCAATCAATTAATCAATCAATCAATCAATCAAGTCTTCTAATTATCAGAAAAAGACGTCATATTAGGCAAATGTCATGGTCGCTTTCTTTCCCCCCCCCCCCCGAATAAACTTTGGAAAACATTGTGGACATAGAAAAAATTGCTTTTCAAGCAATTTCTCAATGTCCACAATTTTTTCTACCCTAAACGACAAAGAATGTTAGAAATTCATCGATCTATAATTGTCATCTGCTTCTTCTTTCAATTTGGATCAGTCTAGAATTTTGATATGTTGGATTGGGTTAAACATATTATCAAAGGACACGATATTAGAATGATATTTTAGAATCATTAAAATCTCATTTGTCTTTCAAGATAGAAAACGGTGTCTGGAAAAGGGGAATTGGTTGTTACAAGCGATTTTTCATTTTCCACAATACTTTCACAAACTTTGTTTCTTTCTGTCATTGTAATGAGAGATTATTATGAAATAGTTAAAGGTTAATAAATGGGTAATCCTAAATAAATGTCAGCCTCATTGCAATTCGAAACTACAAAACCATAATAAAGATGCGATTTACAAAACATTCTTAATCAATTACCAGACGGCAAATTATTAGACCGGTCCAAGTTGAAAGGAATTGCAAACGATAATTCATTGTTAATGAAAGTTTAGATTTTTTCGATTGTCAAGGTAGAAAACATTGTGTAAGATGAAGAAATTGCTTGTCACAAGCAACTTCTTCATCTTACACAAATATTGTCCCGATTATTTTCCTTGACGTGAGTCCGATTGTGTGGGAATGGGTTAAACACTGTCGCGGTATTTGACTGGACCTTACAATGATCTATAATGTCAAACCCACCTTACTACGTTTTGATTACAGGAATTTTGGCGGATAATTCTCCAGGCATGATTACAAGGCAACGAAGAGAGTGGTCAAAGATCAGACTAGAAGGATATTCAATATACTCTTCACACGGTTGACATTCTGATGGACTTACAATAGAACGGTTTATAGTCCTTCGACCTTTAGAAAAACAACAACAACAACCCCCTCCCTATTTTTTTCTATATAACTTGATTCTTTTTTATGAATGTTTGGTTTCTTAACCTATTTCCATACAGTCCCGCCTTTACGCAGCTCAAAAAAAGAAAGAAGAAGAAAAACAAAACTTTAGAAAACATTGTGGAAATGAAGAAATTGCTTGTTATAACATTAATTTCCTCATTATGCACAATGTTTTCTTCACCAAAATACAAAGATTTGTGAAATATCATCAACTAAAATCAATGTAGTCTTCTTTCAATTTGGATCAGTCTAAATTTTGTCGTCTTGTAATGGCTTAAAACCCTTAATATTATTTCAAATTGAAACAGCTACACTAAAAAAAGAGATATGAAAAGCATAGCTGAACAGAAAACGAAAATAAAATTCAAAATTAATTTGTGTTGGCAACATAAAATAATTTTGAAAAAATATTTCCGTTTTCTTTTGGGCAGAGCTTTTCAAAGTTGGCTTGTACTGACCTATTCTGAAATTATTTATAGAGGGGTCTGTAATCATTTTAACGAAGATTTCTGGATTCCTTTTGGGGAGAAATTTGTCCCTCCGACAGTGTAGAGCCTTCAATGTTCTGTATTTTTGATGTCTGGTCGGTCTAAAGAGTTAACAAGGATAAAATTTCATTTAAAAACAAAGATAAAGATTTTCCTTGTTTCATGAATCCGGTACGATACAAAGGAACGGGCGCACCTTTGATTAAATATCGTCTAGGAACACGCTTTCTGTTTGGATTGCTTCGGATCTTTGAATTTCAGGAATTAATAATTGATACAGAAGTCGCGTTTTCCCACGAGAAACCGCGAGAACTCGCAAATCACCCTCCAACAGATTGCGATGGATGGGTGTTAGGTTGTCCACTGCAATTTTCACATTTGTACATCGTAAATAGAAAGTCGTCTGCCAGCGAAGAATGACAAATATGGAACACAAGGGCAGACGATACTCTAGGGTCATGAGAATAAGTCAGCTTGTTTTTTCTTAACAAAGAAATTATCGGTATCGTTAAATAGTTCTTCGCGCGACATTGTTTCACTCTGTGCTACTTGTCCTTGTGAACAAGTATAGATTCTTTTTGGTTTCGTTTCGCTTACGATCGCCCGTATCACCAATCAAAACAACGATAATAATAATAATAATAAAAACGAGTTTTCATCGAAGGAAAATAAAATTATAATAAGTTAAATAATAATCCATAAACCACAAAATGTTTAAACTCGTTGTAATTTGACAGATTGTTTAACCATTACCATACTAGGACGCTTTCTGAAGCCCTGAATAAATGAAACCATGTAAGAATTTGTGGAAAAGGAGAAATTGCAAGCTATCTCTCTTTTTCTCACATTTTTTTTTTTAATCCTATCTGGCACTTATTTCCCAATTAAAGCGCAATTTGAATTGTCGTCTCAATTCCTTCAAGTTTGGACCAGTCCGAAATTTGTAGTTTGGTAATCGGTTAAGCTTTCCTAGGAGCATATAAGTGGGCGGGGCCAGCTATTGGTCAATTCAATAAATAATGTATTTGATAAGATTTCTTTACTTTTGCCTATTTACTGTATTTTTCCTTCTCGCTTAACGGGTCACAGTTAAAAGAAATATCATTTCTGAATATTGATAAAGGTTAATACACGCATTTGTCCCCTTCAGAACCCATTCATAAAGCACCCAAAGATAGCGGGTCCCATATGGCACGATTTTCTGAGCCCACACCCGCTGTCAGATGGGGAATTATTGATCGCTTTTGGTCTGTTATCAAACACCCAGTATTTCGTGAAATAAAATTTCAAATCAATCGTTCAGAAAATAATAATCTAATTTCAATACTTTTGATCTTTGGAGACGGACGGTTTCGCTTACCCTTCGCTCTGTAATTCACATTTTTGTACATGTACCAATTAATTGACTGATAGCGATTATCAATCAATGAATCAAAGGACCAATCAAATTATTCCTTAGACCGGAAGTTAACTTTGAACTCCATTATTGGCCGATATTTATGTGGAGCTTTTTTGTTGTTTTGGAGATTTAAACGTCGTAACTACAGCTTCTTCAAGTTGAAGTTACGATGATTAGGCCCGAAATTACCGTTTTGCATTTCTCTCACATATTATAGGCCTATGTTTTGAAAAATAACAATATATTATGTAGAACTCCCTGTCAGGGAAAGTGGGCGTGGCCAGCGGAGTTAGTGGGTGTGGCCAGCGAATCGTCAATTTTATTATGAACAAGAACGCTATTTATCTATAATAACAATACTAATTGACAGGTCGCTAGTCACGCCCACTGATCTCTATCAGGAAGTTCCCCTTCGAAATTAAAATTCGTTATTTTTAAGTTTATAACCAGAAAAATATAAACGGTTTGTATAAGCTGTAAGTACTACGTTTAACTCACTAAAGAAACAAAAATGCCTCAAATAGATATTCACTTCAGGTCTATATGAAAGATTTTATTGATTGAAAGATTCGTTGATTGACAGACTTGATCCGCCAGTTGTAGTTAAGTGAATCTGAAATAAACTTTATTCTTGCCATAAATCCTGTTAAGGACTACTAAGTCGTTCTACTAAGTATATCGTAAGCGGTTGCATTTTTTTCACAATGTTTTTCGGAGGACAATTTCTTTTTTGCTTTTGGAAAAAACAGTTTCAGAAAAGATTAAATTGCTTACAATTTATTTCCATTTTCATACCTTCGGAATGTATTTTCAATGGAATCAAATCAATCTATTGAGCCCGTTTTCTCTATTTTCCAAATTATTATATACATTGACTTTTAAGAATGAAGGGAATCATGTATGCGACTGCTGCGTTGTGTATGATTGGTTGTGTGAAATTTTGTGGCCCGTCAGCCGAAAGGGACCATCATGAGTTGCAGACGACAATTTAAAGTTCATGAAATTTAAGACTTTTTTTTCAATTTTCTAAATATAAAACATTGTGGAAAATGGAAAAAAATGCTTGTTGCAACCAATTCCTTCACTTTGCACTACGTTTTCCAAATTGCTTTTCTTGAGAGGGGTCAAAACGCGTCATTGTATGGGAATGGGTTAAAGCAAGTTAGAAATTGAGACCGACAGAGGTCAACCAGAGGTCGAATTTTGATAATGATTCTATAGACACTAATCGTTAATCCATTACCAGACCACAATATTTTAGACTGGCCCAAATTAAAAAAGATTGCAGGGGACAATTTAAACTTAATGAAATTTACAAAATCGTTGTCTTAAATGCAATTTCTCCATTTCCCACAATGTTTCCCAAAATTTTTTTGATCGAGGACGTCAAAAAGCGGAATTATGTGGTAATGGGTTATAGGTAGAATTGTAATTCTAAATTCAGTCTGACCAAATCGATACCTTCGCACTTTCTAGGAGGCGCCTTTTCGCCTGACAAGTGACATTTCGCCCGGACACCGAATGATGCGTCGCACGTGCCGTTCACCAATAATGCCGCGGATGATGTTACCTGGCGACTGCACCTGCGCAGTCAATCATCCCTAATATAACAACCGCTATCGATCCCGCTAGAAAATTTGGGCTAACGGAAAAATTGTCGCGCACTTTTAAATCAAATTATATCGCCTCGATAATTATCGTTCTATTGAAAATTGAAGCAGATTTTTTTTGATGATTTCGAACATTTTTCATCACATTTGAATTGAAGAACGAAAACAAAGAAGAACCACTGTCTTAATGTTGTTTCATATTGATTTTTTGTGTTCAAAAGGAATGAATAGTTTTTTGAGCTATTTATGATTTTGTTCTAAAAGAAAGAAAACTCGTTATTTTTACCGAAATGCAGCTTTTTTCAAATGAAGGATATGAAGTTAAACAACAACAACAACTACTACTACAAAAAAAAAAACAAAAAAAAAAAACCAACAAAAAAACCCCACAAAAAACTATACACTGCGAAAAGTCGACAGCGTTGCCATTCTACGGCCCTTAGAGTTTACACTGCTGTCGGTTTTCATTTTTCAAAAAAAAAAAAAATAAAATAAAGAAAGAAAAGAAAAGATACAATTAAAAAGGGTCTGTTTTCGCAGTGTTACTTTGTTTGGATTCAAACCTATGTTCATCTTAAAGAGCGTCCATTTGCTTGAAATTCGTACTAGAACAATGGTACCAATAGCGATAATCTTTTCGACAAATTAAAAGTTAATGCAACAACCATCGAAATGTCTTTTATTTGGAATTTTAATGGAATTACTTTAGAATACAAGTGGCACTTACAATGGCTTTGGGGGCGGTTACACTCCTGTCCGATTTTGACTAATTAAAGATAGAGTAAAAAGACTCAGTTTTGGTAGTGTATAACTCTTTTCACAACTTACATTGCGATTCAAACATGGGTTCATCTTAAAGAGTGTTCATTTCCCCTGAAATTCATGCTAGGACAATGGTACCACGAAGAAAAAGCTTTACGACAAATTTGAATTGAAGACAACAACCATCGAAATTTCCCTAATTCGGGTCGGCTTAACGCGGGGTTGGGTGGAAGGACATTTCACCACTTCATCACTAAACAGCAAATATACCTGACAGAAATCCACATGGGTACAGTGTAGCAGTGGTCCAACATTGCTTAGAAAAGGGTTTTAGACGTCCAGGTATCGCCAATACTCGAAAACAAAATGCCAAAAAAGAGAAACATGAACGTTTAGTTGAACTACTTCAGTATTCAACGGGTTAGAATAAAAAGCGGAGTGGATTTGACCTAGAGGCTGGTATCGCTGTGTCTGTTGCCGGTTAAATCGACACTGATTCCAGTCTAAGTTTGACCAGGACTTAGACTGGAGAACCTGTCCCATCTACGCTGCTCTCCGAAATTCTTTTATGGTCGGGTTAGGACAGGCTCGCCAGTCAAGAACAGGACTGTGTTGTTGTTGTTGTTGTTGTTCTTGGTGTGAATGTAGAATAATAGTGCGGCTAATCAATCCTACGAGCACATAGTCCTACCGAACAATTAGTTCTGTCGAGGAGGAAACCCGCTTATTTCGACTTGACGACTTTTTATTTCTTTTTTTCATTTTTTTCGACTTTTTTTACTTTCGACCTCTCGGAGAGGACAACGAACGGAAAAATCGCACTGGTGACCTTGATAATGTAAAATATGTACACCATAGCGACATCAATAAATATGGTAAGTGATCAAAGGTCATTATTGTGTATACAGGTATAGACAAAATTGATCCTTGATCCTTCACTTTAACTTTTTCATCTATACTGAAAGAATGCAACCGCAGGAAAAAACTTTTTATTTATATTTCGATAGCCAAACAACGTTTTATCTATAGTTTCGTAGTGGGAGGGAGCATATTATCACATGACGAAAAGAGGAAACGTCTAAATCGAAAGAAGTCTGAGACATTATTTCAAGGATTCAGACATAGCTTAACCCTTTCCCATACAACAAGAATTTAGACTGGTCCAAATTCAAAGAAGCTGCAGACTGCAATTTCAAGTTGATTGAGTTTTTAGTTTTTGCGTCATTTCGGACAAAAACAACAACATTGTGGATAATGAAGAAATTGTGTGTTACAAGCAATTTCTTCATTCCCACATTGTTTTCTTTAGCTTTTTTCTTTAGGGGCGTAAAAAGGAGGGCTTGTGCGGGAATGGGTTAAGATGCATGTTTTTATCTACGTATTTTCTCGTACTCTCTTTTTCGCGCAAAATCCACGGACTGTAGACTTTAATAATACTTTTCTAATATCTGAAATATGCGTACTTTTTTTTATCAATAATTAGAAAACATGTCGATCCGGGTGGTCTGAACTAACCTTGACTATAAAATAAATTTTATCTGTATCCGTATTCCCTTTGCCGCGTGTAACAATTTCAATTTAGCCAGACGAACAAGAAACTGAAGTAAATGCATTTCCTTTGCAACATCGCGTGTCGACTTGCACATTCATGAAAATGGAATTCTACCGCATTCAGTAGAATGTATTTTCATGTCATTTTATTATTTTGTCAGCCCGGTAATTGCGACTTCACCTGACCATTTCCTTCACCACTTTAATTGGTAATCTGTAGCACGGAGAGAGAGAAACTTGAGTATTCGTGGGACTTCACGTTTGCCAGAATGCACCCTGATTAGGGTCGTTTTGCTTAATCCATGGATTCCCACACAATGACGCTATTTGGCGCCCCGAAAGAAAAACAATTGAGAAAACATTGTGTAAAATGAAGAAATTGCTTGAAACAAGCAATTTCTTCATTTTACACAATGATTTCTACACAGAAAGTTAAAAAAAAAATCTAAAATGTCATAGTCATAAACTTTAAAATGTCGTCTTCCTTTCAATTGGACCAGTCTAAAATTTCTTCGTGTGAAACGGGTTAAAACAGGCTTCTCGAGCCTTAGACACCACTCCTCCTGTAAAGAATATAAGACTGTGTACGCCAATAAGTTTAAATGACAAGAACACATGCTATTTATACAAGTTATCGTCTATGAACGACCAATATGTCGTAAATACAGCTTTAATAAAGATGAATATACAACATTTTTGACTCCAAAAGTTGTTATATACCTGAGAAAGAGAATGGGAAAATGAGAATTTACACAGAACCTTTTTAGTTTTGGGGAAGAAAACTTTGTGGATAATGAAGAAATTGCTCGAAACAAGCAAATTCTTCATTTTTGACAAAGTTTTCAAATCCGTTTATCATGAGAGGCGTCAAAAAGTGGGATCGTGTGGGAATAGGTTAAAACAACAAGATAAGACTGTTTGCATTCTTTCTACAGTACAGTGATAACAGTGGAATACAGGTGTGTCCGTGTTGTCCGTGTTGAAAAGGACCTGAATTCCGCCAATTAAGCGATCGGAAATTCGTTAATCATCGCGTTTGCCGTAAACAGCGTCTTGTACTTTGTATTTTTCCTTATTATCTCTTTGCGCAATCGCAACATCGAGGGCAGTTTTAAAGGTGTTATTTTCGTATATTAATAGATTTTTAAAGGGTTTAACATAAAACTCGGTTTTAATAAAATTAAAAATAGTGGCTAATTTGAAAGGAAATTGATAGTTTTCAAAGAAATTTACCGATGTATGATTGCTGCATGTGCCCAAATACGTGCACCGTTAATGTAAAGAGTTGCGACAAGCTTCAAAGAAATCAAGAAATTCACTTAAAGTAGTTTTGCCGGTTCCGAGTTAGTTTTCTACAGGAAATATGATGACTAAAAACATTATGTATTCGAACTGACACGCGAGATTCTCTACCTTGAAATTGTTTACGTAACAAAACCCTCATTCTGTTGCCAAAGCCCAAGACAAAACAAAAAGGATCATTTACGTTCCCTTTTGTGGAAATGCTAATGAAATCGACTGATCAATACTGTCAATCAAAAAATCAGTTAACCAATCAAATCATTAATCATTTAATTGGACTGTTAGATTTTCAACTCCGACGATGATGATTAGCAAATTTTGGTTTTTGCGACTACAACGACGTAGCTACAGCTTATTTATGTTAAGGTAACCACCTAACAATTAGAAATTTTATTTTATGCGTCTTACTACATATTTTACAAATCGTGGCGTTTATTACCTCATTCGTACTGTAATGTTGGGGGTCAGAGAGTGTAACCAGCGACCCGTCGTTTACCGTGACTTTCAAGCAGCGATGCTGGCAGCTTGATAATCTCTGCTTTACGTCTACCAAAACCTAGCTCGTGACTACAGCTCGAATTGACCATTCACGGCTGTTAATCAAATAATCGGCGACCAATGAAACCATTCATTTAGACTAGAAATTAACTTTGAACTCAAACATTTGTCACCATTTGGAGCCGGAATCAATGGGCGGGGCTAACGGAGTAATTGGGCGGGACCAGCGAATGGTCAAATATCCCATCGACAATGAATGGTGGCGTATTTCAACGCATTTTTGCTGGAGTTAACTGAGACTTGTGCCGAAATAATATTCAGTAACCCGTGCAACTCTCTTTTTTCAGACTAACACCATTTCGAGCATAACGTTTTACATGGGTTTGAATCCTCTGTTTAACAAGGGACGATAGTTTTCATTCGTGGTAGATTTTCTGAATGTAGAATAGTCATTCTATCTAACTTAAATGTTATTGCAAAAATATGATATCTGAATGACATTTGTTAGAGTTTTTTTTTTGTTTTTCGCGGAGGTACTGGGAGGTTTATTTAACCCATTCCTAGGCGATTTTTTTTCAACTTTCTTGATAAAAAGCATTGTGTTAAATAAAGAAAATGCTTTTTACTAGCAATTTCTTCAATTTACACAATATTTTTCCAATTGTTTTTCTTGAGGGGCGTCCAAAATGGTCACACCGTTGGAATGGGTGTAATATGGTTAAAAACCGCCTTATTTATTTGCACCGGCTTGTAACATGTATACAATCATCAAATATCATTCTCCTCACCATATGATACTTATGCAAATGCGGCTGTCAGCATATTCAATCGCTTATAGGTTGGCATGTACAGGGATAGTGTTACTTGTTCGAACATATTTGTTCACAAAGATCTGTCAAATTTCAACTAGTTGACAGGGCTGTTTTTGAACGACTTACGTCGGAGGTAAAACATATCCCTTTAACTATGAATAGTCTTGTCTATTCTCTTTACTTTGTCACGGCTCACGTAAGCTGAATTCAATTTATTGCAAATAATCAGTTTTCGGATGTTCGGATCTTTGACAAAGCTAGAATGCATAAGACAAGTTCTCGTGAATCGAAACGACGGTGGTAAAGGAGAAAGAATCTATTGACAGACATAAGTCAGTAGCGATTTTTACGAGATATCCGCTATTGATAGTCGTCACTCGATAGCGAATTTGTGGCTATCAACTTACGTCTTCTCTTAGCCCTTACCTATTTTTAAAAATTTTAGACCTTTCCAAATTCAAAGATTTTGCAGACAACAATTCAGAGACGATTTTATTTGAAAAATAATCATTCTGTAGGGTAAAAAAAACGTGGAAAATGAAGAAATTGCTAGTTACAAGCAATTTCTTCTTTTTCCACAATATTTTCTTAAGCGTAAAAACACAGGGACGTAAAAACGAGGGATTAAACAGAAAAGGGTAAAATTTGCGTTTGGCATGCATTACATTGTGCTTTAACTTAATAGAATAACTACATTATGTTTTTTTAACATTTCTACAAGATTACGATAACAATTATCATTTATGTCTGGAAATAGTGATTTTACGAAATTCGATTTAGATAGATGTCTGTAACAGTAAACTTACAAGAAAAATCGCCAATGATTGAATTTCAGAACGATTTTCTCGTAAATTCGCTCCTGACCAACTATACTGTGAATAACCACTCTGGGAAGAACCTACACACATTTTATTCAAGATATAAGTAGCACGCTGGTTATTTTTGACATTTTTTTTCATTTTATTTTCCCCGTGTGTGTTTTGTGTGTGTGTTAAGGCACTCCATTTTCTCATGACAAGTTACGAGACTAACTCTTCAGGCACGAAGACTGAGGATGGTGGAGAACAATAATTGTGATAGAATTTCTGTTGTAATTTCCTGCATTGTTCTAGTCTAGGGGCTTCATTTTAACAGTCTTTTTCGCCGAATTCATTTATGGCTTCCTCATATTCAATGACATTAAGAAAACCGTACTTCGCCCAGCATTATAACTTTATTCAAGTTATTGCAGAGAGAAAACGACGACAATCTTTAATTTCACCAGAATACTCTTATTCAAGCTTTTGGACAAGCTAGTACACTTAATGATGGTTTCTTGTCTATCTTGCGTCCGGTAAATCCGGTGACCACAGGTAACCGCGGAGCTGCGTTCTTTAGATTACGGTTCTTAACCTTTCTTAAGAGTTTAAAATAGTTATATCTCCCGAGATTTAGAAGAAATTTTAGCATGCAGGCGAGGTAAGACGTCTTAAGAAGACGAAAAGACACTTGCTTTTCTTGCTATGCTTGTTTTTTATAGTGAATGTCCATCAGAAATAGCCTCGTGTCTCACGAGGGGTATCCCAGTAAATCGCGGACTGGCTTGCTGAAGGAAATGTAATTATCTTTTTAACTATGGGTGTAATCTTGGTGTAAAATTAAAACTAGAATGCAAAAATCACAGCCATATATGTCTCAGGTATGAGAATTCTGTAAGCAAGTTATCCATTAAGCGCTCACATGTCATTCTAAGTTTAAATATACATTTGTAATTTTATGTATTAATCCATATACAGTTGACAATTTCTGTCGTCTATCGCCGTCAATAGCGTCTTTGTTTTTTGTTTTGTTTGAACGGGTTTTAACGCCACTTTTAGCAGTATTTCAGTCATATCGCCACTAGCGATATAGCACCAAACCATGGATTCCTGGAACTGTGTATTTCTTATACCAGTATTATCACTACATCCTTCTCGGGCATCTAGTTGCTCATCTCACTTAGGTTTACGATTATTCACCCATTGGTGGGAGACAATTGTCGGATAGGATATTTTCCACGACCGTAGATAGAACCCTGGACCTCATGATTGAGACTCCCGACGGTCTACCAAATATGCTATGGACGCGGCCTCAATACTGTCTATATCCATGTAAGACTTTTGTCCACGGTGTGCGCTGTTCGTCTAGCCGTTACTGAATCTGCCATGCCACTTAAACACAAGCTCCTATATAAACCACTGTAGCGCTCTGAGCAGTTTAAGTTCGTTAACTCATTATCACATGACAACATTTTAAACTGGTCTAAATTGAAAGAAGTTGCAGGCGGACAGAAATAAGTTGGTTTAAATTGAAGATTAAGTGCCATTTGAGGTAACAGACATTATGTGAAAAGGAAAAATTGCTTGTTAAAAGCAATTTCTCCTTTTCTCTCAATACTTTCCTAAATATTTTTTCTACTGAGCGTAAAAAAGCGGGATTGTATGGGAATATGTTAATACAAGGGGCGATTAACTGATCTAAGTTTTACAATACGAACAGGTAATAACTTATTTTTTGTGTCATAACTCCATAAAAAGAAAGAAAATTAATACAGTCAGTTTGTTTGTCCAATATTTTCCAAGTATTTCCAGTAAAACATTTAGGTCAATTAACCATGCATTTAGACCGGAAGTGAACTTTGAAGTCAGGTTTTGATTGACATCTATGCGACGCACTTTTGTTGTTTTGACGACTTAAGCGTAGTGACTACAGTTTATTAAAGCTGTATTTACAACGTTGAGGTAGCTAACCAACCATTTTATTTTTTTATTTCATTTTAACATGTAATTGACCATAGACAGTGCATAATATCGGCGTTTAATATGTAAGTCAAACTTTCTATTGGAGCTCAGTGGGCGTGCAATTTCTCAAATCAGTAAAATCAAATCTTCGTTTCTTTGATAGCCGCCGTCATAGCGCAGTCGGTAGCGCGTTAGACTCCTTACCTTCAATCATTGGATTTCATGGGTTAGATCCCCGGCGGCGGCACATATTCTTTCCGACATTTGTCTCTCACCAATGGTTCGATAATCGTAAACCTAAGTGGGATAGCAGCTGGTGGTTAGGAAAGGATGTAGGGTAGAACTGGTGTGAGAAATACCAGGAATCCATTGTTAGGTGCTCCAGCCGCCGCGATATGACTGAAATACTGTTGAAAGCGGCGTTAAACCCCGTTAAATCAATCAATCAATCAATCGTTTCTTTGACATATGCCCTGCTGGTATTGGACCATAAGAAATAGAAATTCATGATTTATTTTCGTTTTGGTTTGAAACTAATCTCTAATTACAGTGTACACACTGTATATGAAACTGCGCAGTGGGTCCTTAGAGACCTGTTATTATGCTTTTAGTTCATAACTCAAACGTTTTTTTTTCTTTTAATTTCGTGATTAATTGACCAATCGCTAGCCCCGCCCACTTACTCCTTTGGCCTCGCCCACCGACTCAAACAGGAAGTTCCGCTTGCAAATTTTATAGCCAGTAGCATGTAACAAAAAAGTAAAATAGTTGGTTGCTGACCGAAACGTCGTAACTACAGTTTGAATATACCGTAGTTACGACGTTTAAGCCGCCAACTCAACAATAAAAGCTGATAACATGTTAAAAAATAGTTGGTTGCTGACCGAAACGTCGTAACTACAGTTTGAATAAGCTGTAGTTACGACGTTTAAACTGCCAAATCAACAATAAAAGCTGATAAAAATGCGGCCAATGTCGGATTTGAAAATCTCAGGTCCGAGCTGAATAGATTATTTATTGGTAGGTTTATTTCTTGATTGACAGCCGCGATTGATCAATTATCCCGGGTCGTTTTCTTTTTCCCCCCATATATTTTCATTGGTCTGTAACCGCTTGACAGTTCTCATCCTTCAAGATATTTTTTTTAATTTTAATGATAAACAAAAGATTGTTTAAGGCTGGATTTAAACGTGAATAGAAGATTGAGCCCAAATCTGGTATTGTTTCCAAAACTAACGGGAAAGTTTGGAGTCAAGACAGGTGCACTTTCAGCAGCATTTAACCGTTTTGAATTATTCAAAGTGAAATTATTTTCGCATTTATAAAAGAGTGGCATGTTCATTTAAATAAAGTACCGATTATTATTGTAATTATAATCAAGTGTGTTTCACGCGGGAGCGAATGTTGTAAAATCGTTTTTTCATTTGAGGCGGGAAATCCGACCCTTTTAGCAGCCTGGGGTGCTAGTGCAATGCATGTCCGGAACATTGATCAATATACATGTAAATAAAATAAGAAATGAAATAAATTTGCCCACAACCAAACGACTTTTTTAAAGACTGGTCCAAATTCAACAAGTTACAGACAGCATTTCAAACCGAAACATTTTGGTTGATAGCAATGTGAATGCTCATTTACTTTTGCCAAAAAGTGGTTACGATTGCCAAAGTATTTGCTATCGCTATTTATTCTGAACGCGGTCTAGCATGGTCCCATTTTTTGGTGTAGACCATTTTGCAATTGGATGATATTATGTACAGGTGAAAATTATTAAAATCGGCACGTGCTTCGGGCTAATATTATATGACAATTTAATCTTTCACCCCATCCCGTTTTGAAGTCCTTTGTCATGTTAAACTTTATCGGAACTTGTATTAAATTATCTGTAGATTAATTTCATAGTTTTGTGGTAAAATCATAAATGTTAAATACATTATTGAAAAAAAAGTCCGTTTAACCCATTCCCATACAACAAAATGGTTCAAATTTCAAGTTGATGGAATATTACATGTTTTCCTCTTTTCGAATAGAAAAAAAGTGGATAATGAATAAATTGCTTACATCGAGAAATTTCTTCATTTTTCACAATTTCAAAAGCTTTGTGTGGGAATTTGTTAAGACTTATTACTCCGTACCGGACGATACCGTTTTATATCAAGAAAGAGATTGTAGACTTTTAGGTAACCCTTTCCGTTTTTTTTAAATTTTAGATTGGTCCAATTGAAAAAGGTTGCAGACAACATTAAAAATTGTATGTAATCTGAAATGAAACCGTCTTATGTGGTAGAAAATATTGTGGAAAGGAAACATTGCTTCTTACAAGCAATTTCTTCTTTTTCCACAATGTTTTCTCAATAATAAAATCACAGCAACGTAAAATCCCGGGTTTGAACAGGAAAGGGTTTATATAATGAAAAAATGAAAGGAAAGTGTCGATTATTTGATAAAAGATTGTCTAAAAGGAAGAAATCCGCACGAAACAACAACATAAGTCGAAAGAAAACCGGGATAGTCTTTATGATAAGGGTCGGTCGCGTGCCGCTATTTATTGCATCCTTTTGACAAATTTATTTGAACGAATCGGAATTATAAATTTTGGTTTGAAATGAACAAAGGGGATTAGCCATGTGTAAACGAAATAATGTTTGAAACCGAACATAGTAAATGGAAGCTTGTAGCTATATTGATTCACTTACCTACGATAAACGTAAATTAGGCTTCTTTCTTTAACATTTTAACCCGTTCCCACAAAATGATCCTTTTTGACGTATAAAAAAATATTTTGGAAAACATTGTGGAAAATGAAGAAATTGCTTGCTGTAGCAATTTCTTCATTTTCAAATATGTTTTCAAATCAAAAAGTTAAAAAAAAAATCTTAAATTTCATAAACTTTAAATTGTCGCCTGCATCTATTTTGAATTTGGACCAGTCTAAAATGTTGCTGTCTTGTAATGGGTTAAGTGCATTATGTTGGATTCACCTAATCAGGTGTTTTTGTTTGCTCTTTTTACTAGTCCTTGCGGAGTGACAAACTCAGTCAAAGGCAGAGAATCTGTAAGTAACCCTTTCGCGTCCATCAAAAACTCGTCATACCTAGGAAATACCCGTTAGATCCGTGGAAAGAGTACATACGATCCGCCGAAGAAGAGCCAATACAGGTAAGATCCGTGGGAGAAGTGCTAAAACACGCGAAATTAATAAGCTCTAGTTACAACATTTGAGTCGCCAAACCATCACAAGTGCTTCTCATTTATGTAGGCCAATGCTGGTGTTCAAAGTTCACCTCCAGCCTAATTGAAAGATTTGATTGGCTGACTGATTCTTTGATTAACAGTCGCGATCGATCGATTGTTAATACACAGCGATTCTACAGAACAGACTAATTTACCAGGAAAAGCTATGCGATGTTTGACTGCCGATGTAATTAGATCGTAAATCGTCGGCCAGGGTAGGCGCATCGTATGTCATGATTACACCCGGAAAACCACGCACGCAAAAGCCCCAAGTAAGACCCTTCCTCTAGGATCACGATCTTCAAAATGTTAGGATTCATCCGAAAATAGTCGCTAGCGCAGGTCAACCATGTTTCATATTTACAACAACAACAACAAAACCAATTAGTATAATGCATTTGACGGATCGTCGCTGCAAATAAAAATCGATTGACCAGTCACATCATATTAACTCAGGCCGGAAAAGAACTTTGAACCCCATCACTTATAAGTGGTGGAGTTCAAAGTTCTTTTCCGGCCCAAGTGAATATGATGTGAATATCATAAGCAGATTCGTTTGTTTGGTGACTTAAACTTTTTAATTAAAGCTTAGCCAAGCTTGAGTTACGAGTTTTGGTCACCAACCATCAATTTGCTGTTTATCTTATGTCCCTCAAGTTGTAGGTCAATAGAAGTGGGTAGCGTTCCGTCAATTCGGAGTCGATTTTCTTATTTTCGTGACGGTTAACATTTATGTTATGTTTATGTAAAATGTGGTATCGCTAGATATCAAATTCGATATGATTATAAATCCTTTCCTGTTTAATCCTTGTTTCCCTGTTTTTGGGACATTACTTTTGATGCTAAAAATGAAAAAAGGCCATATAGTTAAAGAATATATGCATGGCTACATTCTAAATATGTTTGTATTATATTTGTATGTATGTAATATGTTTTCACTCTCCTGAAATGGAGGAAATTAAGGTATATATCTATCTCTAACGCGTCGTCCATTTAAAAGTGAGTTTACAGCTTTTTATAGCTCAACGTCAGTCCGATCAGCTCAGTTGGTAGAGCACCTGACTTCAAACCTCAAGATCACAGATTCGAGCCCTGGGCTGACCATATCAACTAACTCAATTAATTGTCTTTTGGATGAGACGTTAAACCGAGGCCCCGTGTGACGATGCTATCCATCGAGCACGTTAAAGAACCAGGCGGAGCTCTCAGCAGTTTCGTCCTGTATCCTTGCTTTATCCCCTGTAGCAACTAACCGTTCTCTGGGGGGCGTCGCTCATCTAAATTAGGCTCGGCAAAGTCCACGAGCCATTCCTATATTTTTATTCAGTTATTCAGCAAATTAAAAAACAAAAATGATGACGGTTGGATGGGTAATTGATTGCTCGGGTTGAAATTGTAGGTTCATATTGTTGCAAGATGTCGTGAATAGCTCTAGACGTCACAATACGAAAAACTACCGAAAATGGCGTGAAAATCCCGTACAACAAATCAAAAATTTTGGCCACAGACCGACATAGCCTCTACCTTTGTGTGCAGCTCTATAGTAGAGATAGAATCAGCTGAGCTAATAATAATCATTTGATGACACAAGCATGCCGACATAACAAAGAATATTTTGCCAAAGGCGAAATCCAATGAGATTTAATATTTAACCTTTTTGTTTTGCAGACACTGGAAGTCAGTTTCGAGACCCTGGTCGATCACGCAAAAAGGACCATACCATTAAGTCAGTTTTCATCTAGGGACTCAAAACGTAAAAGGGGGCCATATAATTGATATAGGAAAACGTAACTAAATGACGTTACTTTATAAGGCTACACAATTCTAATGTTTTGATGACGTCACAACTGTCTGATTATTTGTACATCCTTTAAGAAATACATTTTTGAAACATTGTTGAAATCGAAGTTATTGCTTGTCACAGGCAATTAAATCTTTTTCCACAATGTTTTCTATCCCAATGTACAGATATCAAAAATTCAATCAACTAGAAGATATCGTCTGCTTTTTATAATTTGTACCGGGCTGAAATGTTGTCGTCTGGTAGCAGCGTAGAAAAACAGCTGCAACTTTTTAAGGAATTGACTTTTTTTTATATTTTCTATTGAAACAGAAAGACATTCCAGAATATAGGGGAAAAAGAGAGAGAAACAATCATTTTTTGGGCAGGTTTTCCTTGTTATTTCACACACAAAAAAAACATCACGTCAATCTCAGACCAACTAGAAACGGTATTACTAAACTGGTTGGAAGTAAAGGAAGAGCGACTTGAAGCCATCGTCATAGCGCAGTCGGTATCGCATCAGACTCCCTCAATCTTCAATCATGGGATGTCAATGGGTGGATAATCGTAAACATAAGTGGGATAGCAGCTGGAGGTTAGGAAAGGATGTAGTGGAAGTACTGGTGTGAAAAATACCAGGAGTCCATTGTTAGGTGCTCCAGCCGCCTCGCTATGACTGAAACACTGTTAAAAGTGGCGTAAAACCCCATTAAGTCAATTAAAAATTAGGGTGAAGAATTTATCCCTGGTCAACCTTCCAAATAGTATATTTTCGCACTTTCGATAATCCGTTTCGAGTGACGGACAAATGCAGTTTATCTTTGCCAGTACAGCGGAATCCTATTTATACCATCTCCAAATTGTTATTGTAATTGTTGCAATTAAGAGAAAGTTGGCCCATTCCCACACAATAAAAATTTAGACCAGCCCAAATTCAAAGAAGCTGCAGACGACAATTTTAAGTAATGAAATCTTTAAAATCTTTGTCTTTTGGGTTAGAAAACATTGTGGATAATGAAGAAATTGCTTGTAACAAGCAATTTCTTCATATTTCACAATGTTTTCCAAAGCTTTTTTCTTAAGGGGCGTAAAAAGGAGGACTTGTGTGGGAATGGGTTAAAGAGAGTTATTTGTTCTACAAATCAAGTGTTTGTTCATAAGTCTAGTTGCAATTAAGCAGTGAATTTCTATTATCAGAGTTGCAATTTAGGTATAGACTGTATAGTCTTACATTTAATATTTAAAAAACGATTAATCGGGAACCAATTTTGATCCAATCTCACATGATCTCGCCTTTGGCGCATCTTTCGAAAATATTACGAAAAATGAAGAAACTGTTTGCAACTAGCAAATTCTTCATTTTCCACAATTTTTTTCTACAAAGAAAGACAAAGATTGAACTTGTCGCTTGAAAACGCTTTCAATTTGAACCAGTCTACAAGTCTGTCGTCTTGGAATAACTTAATACATAAAAAGGCTATTGAAAAATGACAAATTTCAGTATAGTCTACACCCCTTTTCTCCTACGATTCTATAATTCAGCTTGATAATTAATAGACTATTTAAATTTCTTCCGTGACAATCATCATATTTCAGACTTTGCATACTCTATGTAAAGCTTTCCGATTGCTAAAATGCTTTTTACAACAATTCTTCATTCATAGAATTAACAGTTTCAATGTATAAACATTTTGTAAATTTTGATTTTCAATTTTTAATATCGCAAGGATTGTATATTGATATGTTATTATTTCGTACTGTTATTTGCTTTCTTTAGACTTTCATTTCCTATTTTGTTTTTATTTATTTATTCATTTATTTATCAACTTGTCCATTTTTTGCTGCTCTCAGGATTCATTATTTGCATTTTAGATTGACTCTTTTTTAAGTTAAAATTGAAAGAAAAAATCCCGTTATGGGAGGAGCTTATTTTCGTTAGTTGACGATTATAACGAACCAATAAGATTCCCGCTAAAAAGAGCGGTTCAGCGACCCAGAGCGGCAGGTGTTCGTCCAAAAACGGTACAGCCCGGCTATAACCGTTAAACTCCGTTACTTTAATTATAGGCGAGGCGAAAATATTCCTGTTTGAAGAGGAACGCATGTTGTTTGCCGATATCTTTTACCTTTCACCGGCTGTTCCAAACTTTACCGTATTAGAGCGGTTTTTTTTCTAGACCATAGCGAAATATCCGATCTAAAGGTAGTAGGCAGCAATACTATCACTTAGTATTAATAGATGTGCAAGTTATAGTGAGGGATAAAATGTCAATTTTGTCTAAACAAAACTATTTCACAAAACTTAAAAAAAGGTCGATATCTTTAAGAACCTTTTTTTTTTTACATTAATATCCTGAAAAGTACAAAAAGTATCGATTCTGTTCAGACTGCAAGGATCATGCAGGTTGACTTTATGCTCTTTTTAGATCTTCTAACTCTAGAATGGTCATTCTACCGCTTAACCCTTGTCATGCTGATCCCGGAATAATCCGGTTTTTGCAGGAGGTGAAGACTAAGATCAGACTGCACTTATGTGCAGGCTGATTTTAGTCTACACCTCCTGCTCGTACTTTTCCTATCAGAGTTGTTTAAGGAGATGACTTCTTTAAGAAATATTGATTTTTGAACAACAAGTTCTATCAGTGTTTTCAGCCCTTTGATTTGACAAAAAATCAGTAAGGAAATTTATACAGCATGACAAGGGTTAATATATCTATTTAAGAAATTATGTCTGTAAGTGACCTCTTCTGGATCAAAATTTTGTGTTTTTCCAGCAACATCATGGACATCCGTAATCATTTTGATGAATGTTAAAACGTCTTGTAAGACACGTATTAGCTGTTAATACAGGATACATGTATTTAGTAAATTTTAGCATAAATACAACAGCCGAAAATGGCAGATCCTCACGCGGAATCCTCTCTGATCTGTAAACTGTACACTTGTATGTAAAAGATTTGCAGTCATTTCAAATCGTTTGTCAATGGAAATATAATAACATAGAAAATATTTTTAGGAGAAGAACTACTTCATTGAAATACAATTTCTCTATTGCCCACATTTTCTCTTTCAGGATCATATCATTTAAAATATCATTTTATATACAAGTTTAAAACAGTGCGATATCGCAAAATGAATGATGCTAAACTATAGAACCTTAACCCTTTCCTATTTTGCAAAATTTTAGACCAGTCCAAATTCAAAGGTTTTGAAGACGAAATTTTAAATTTGATTTAATATAAAAAAAAAACCACCATTCAGTAGGGTGGAAAATATTGTGAAAAAAGAAGAAATTGCTTGTTTCAAGCAATTTCTTCTTTTTTCCACAATGTTTTTCTCAATTATGAAATCACAGGGATGTAAAGACCAGGGATTAAACAGGAAAGGGTTAAAGACTTTATTTTGAAGGAACCATCATTAAATATGTAGGTCTTCTCTTATGGAATTGGCGGATTGTATCAACAAATAATGCTGAAAAGGAAAGCTCGCAATACATAACCTATTACCAGAAGAAAAAATTTGAGACTGTATCAACTTGAAAGAAGTTGCAGACGACTATTTTTCGTTGATAAATACATAAGAAATATCGCTGTCTTCTTTGGTAGAAAACAGTGCGGACAATGAAGAAATTGCTTGTAACAAGCAAGTTATTCATTTTCCACAATGTTTTCCAGGGCTTTTTCGTTAAGGGACATTAAAAGCGGGAATGTCTGGGAATAGGTTAAAAAATTGACATTGTTTTAGGTAATGTTTAACATTGCTCTTCAGATGCATGTACTTTCTTTGTATGAATAATTTGCGATATTTCAAAAGTTATGGTAATATTGGCCTTGATTCATAGAACAAAAGGCAAAATTGATAAATGCTAAGATTGTCAAGAGACAAAGATACATTAAGGCGTTTTTTCCATAAAAAGCGTTGTTCGTAAAATAATGCCGTTTTTATATTGAAAAGTTCTTGATGTGTCTAGTTTATGATATTAGTTAACATGAAATATTGAATTATTTTCTAGGTATGGTATCATATAGTGAACTTACTTAAAACATGTTTGAGTTAATAAGAATAACCCAATGTAACTTTTATTTGTCCTGTTATAAATCTCCACGATCAATTATCAAAGACTTCGCGTGCCTTTAAATGTCAAATAGCGCTGGACGACAACTTATTATTGACGCCTGCCTCTTTTTGTTCGTCTGCTACATTATAGAATTTCAAACATAAATTGCTCCGTGATTGGACATTGTATTGGAATCGGCTTCGCATACAGCACCAAATTCCAAGCGGTAACCAATACGAGAGAGCGGCGCCATTTTCGAAGCGCGCACGCGCACTGAACAATACCAGCACGCGCTGAATCCGAGGCAGGTGGAATGCCAGAAGAGGACGCTATGGGAAATCGATTTTTGTCGCTTGTTTGGACGGAAAACAAAAGATAAAAAGAAATAAGGAAGAATTATGAAAAATATGAGCGCAGCTTTCCAGCATCGCTGCTTGAGACCATATTTAGAAAGACTTTGAAAGACAAAGAACCAAAACGGATTTCAGGCGCCATTTTTAATCCATATCCTTTCCTTAGTGGAAATATGGCCTTTCTTTTCCGAAATAAAGAAAAACCGTTATTCACTAGTAAGTCTTTCTTACCTGTATTCAATAGGACTTCTGTTAATCGAACCGCATTTGAAAATCATAGTATGAAAGGATAAACTGCACGAATTTATAACTTGTGAATAACGATGGCTCTCGCTGTATATTTTTCATAGATTGTAATAGAAATTACGATGAAACTTTTGACAATCACTTATTCTCAATATTGATGTACAAATTTATTTCGGGTACGAGGTAGCATGCGTTAAAGACTAGGCCCGCATTTCAGTGAAACATTGAAAACGAAATTAAGCAATCAAATAATTCGTAAAGATGATATAAAAGATATTCAAATATCGAACAAGCAAGGCATGACTAGTTTCTTGTGAATTTCGACAATCTCTTAACTGTTGTTTTTTTTCTAACTATCAATCTATCAATTTGGTCCATACAAGTTATTACATTTACACATAACACGAATCTTGAAATCGTTTACATATACTTTTAATCTATAGTAAATAAGATGTATTCGTAAATGTCTTAACGTGTTTCCCTCTATAAATAAAGATATTATTATCGTTATTATCTTTATCATGATTGAAAAATCGCTGGTCTCGCCCAATGACTCCGCTAACAACACCCGCTGACTCCGACAGGAAGTCCAACTTCGTTTTTAATTGCGTTCTTTTGAAAATTTATGGCCAGTTAAGTGGACAAATATAAAATGGTTGGGTAGCGACCTTAACACTGTAACATACAGCTTGAATAAGCTATAGTTACAACGTTAAAGTCACAAAACCAACTAAAATGATCCACATAATGTCGGACAATTTTTGAGTTCAAATTACAAATTCGGTCAAAATTTATAATTTGATTGGCATTTTTTTCTTTGATTGACAGTCTCGATCGGTCAATTCTACGTCACTTATCCTATTTCATAATTCACACATCTTAATTTATAACGGGACTAAAGCGTTACTTCATTTGTCATGTTATGCCGCGGTAACTTTGGCACAGCTCATCGTAGAGGTAGGTCTAACTTACGACCGAAAACCTGCTGGTTACGAAGTCCACAGTATCGAAGCAGAGTCCAAGTCCCCCACGATGACATCGGAGGTTGAAGCAAAGATGTATAGGGATGCATATAAGGACCTTACAGAAAATCGATCAATCTCTGGCCCGCCCACTAACTCCATTGGCTTCGCTAAATGACTCCAACAGGAAGTCAAGTTTCGATTTTTTGAACGGCGTAATTTAGCAAAATTTAGAGTCAGAACCACGAAACAAAAAATGAAAATGGTTGGTTTGAGACGTAAACTTTTATGCTCCTACTATTGTGTGATGAATAGCAACGGGAAATATAAGATTTATCAAAGGAAACGAAACAAGGGAAACAACTGTATTACTACAATAGATTGGTTGTCAAGTTATTTCCCTTCATTAAAATTTTGCTTACTTGGATAGAACTTGTATAATGATTGTCAGGATTTAAATACTCGTGTGTTTATATGGTTATATCTCAGATATTAATTGGTTGTCCATTGAAGAAGATCTGCAGGGAAAAACAATAAAGAAGCACTGACTCTCTTTCAAATGGTACATGGCGAAAAAACGTGAACGACTTCAACCGTTTTCAATGCTATGGTAGTCCAACGATTTTTATGTAGAAAACACATCAATGGTACTGTTTGCCAAAAAGTGTTGTTAAATTAAGAGGCGTAGATTTCTTTTCAAAAGGATATATTGTATCGTATTCTTGGGATTGACGCATCGCCTCAACTTATCCAAAAAATGGATCGACTAATAAAATGTTTATATAGACCGAAGTGTACTTCGAACTCCGATATTTATGTTAACTCTTTCCCGTTTTTGGAAATTTTAGACTAGTCCAAATTGAAAGAGGTTGCAGACGACAATGAAAACTGGATGCCATATGAAATTAAATAATCCTATGTGGTAGAAAATATTGTGGAAAAAGGAGAAATTGCTTGTAACAAGCAATTTCTTCTTTTTCCACAATGTTTTCTCGAGTATAAAATTACAGGAACGTAAAATTCCGTATTTGAACTAGAAAGGGTTAATCATATTTGTCGATTTGGCAAACTTAAACGTGGTAAATGCAGTTTAGTCAAGCTTTAGTTACGATGTTAAGGTCGCCATTCAATTATTTGAATTTTGTTTTTGTGTACTTGGTCATGATTTTTACGAAAAGTACGGTTTAATAAATGTGTGTGGAACTGCAATTCTCATAGGTCTGTGGACGGGGCAATGGAATCTCAGGCATAGTGCAATACTAATTTAAACATAGTTTATTGAGTTAAACACCATTCAATGAGTAAAACAAAATTACTAAGCATACACGATATATTATATCTAAATTTTGTTTGTTAATTTCTTGATTTAATGAAGACAATGCGCGAATACAGTGTTGAGAAGAAAAATGGTTGAAAAAGAATTTCTTGTAAAGAAGGCAGTTTAACCGAATCCAACACGATCCCCCCTTTTACCCCTCACAATAAAAGGATCTGGAAAACATTGTGGATAATGAAGAATGAAAGCAATTTCTTCATTACCCACAATGTTTTCAACACAAATAGACGAAAATATTTAAAATTCCATTAACTTAAAATTGTCGTCTGCAACATCTTTGGATTTGGACCAGTCTAAAATTTTGTTTTGCAGATTACTAAAAACCCTTAAATTCCTACGTTAATATTCTAGAGTTACCATGGCAATAAAACAATTATCTGAATTATCTTCGTTTCGTTTCCAAGACAAAATTTGTTTTAAAAAATGCGTTATTATTTTTGCCCGTGAATCAATTTGGAATATGCTTATAATCAGCAAAAGTCATCAACACATGCGTCATTTGTCTCTTATCAGCATATTCCATCACAATTCTACTTGTTGACGCCCCTCAAGCAAGGGCTTTGCAAAACATCAGGACAATGAAGAAATTGATTGTATCAGGACATTTCTTCCATGTCCACAATATATTCTACTCTGAAAGGCAAAGATTACCTAAATATCACCATCTTGGAATTGTGGTCTGAAACTTCGTTCAATCTGGACCAGTCTAAGATTTTCTCATATTGTAATAAGTTACTAGACAAAAGAAACCCAAAAGAACCTATGTCTCTGTTTGATAGTGGACTCAAGTTGTGAGATATTGAAGGAATACATTGTTACGTTTACCAACGCGCGATTTAACTGAAATACTGTTCAAAATGTCATATGTCCAACCAAATTAGGATAAACAATTTCCTTTTTTTTCTTTTTAGGCTGCGGCCATGGCGAAGTGGTATAGGGTCCCGGGTTCAATCTTCGGGCGCGGCGAATTTCCTTTCTCCCACCAAAGGGTGGATAATCGTAAACCTATGTGGGATGAGTAGTTGAAGGCTCGGAAAAGAATGTAGTGGTGGTACTGGTGTGAGAAATACCAGAAATTGCTCCAGCCGCCGCTATATGGCTAAAATACCTTTAGAATCAATCAATCAATCGATTTTTTTTTCATAATGTATCACCAGAAACCTTGGGTAACACCTTTTTTCTATCTTATTAAGCCTTTTTAGGCGAACTTCATGGTTTTTACGTTCGTGTGATTTCATTTAAGAAATGATTGCGGAAAAAGAAGAAATTGGGTGTATTTTGTCACACTATTTTGCACCATGGATGATTTCATTGCACTCAATTATCATGGCTGTCTCAAACGTCTTTCAAATTGGATCGGTCTAAAATTTCGAAAACGAGAGAAGATTCAACTTATGGATCACGGTTGTAAATTAAAATCGAATCAATGAACAGTCAAATAATCTTTTGACCGGAAGTGAACTTTCCTACACAAGAAATTTCAGATTGATCCAAATTGAAGGAAGTTGCAGACGATAATTTCAAGCTTATGGAATTTTAAATTTTCTGTCTCTTTGGATACAAGCAATTTCTTCATTTTCCAAAATGTTTTCCAAAACTCTTTTCTTGAGGGGTGTAAAAAGGAGGATTATGTGGGAATGCTTGGACAGATTGTCACCAAAATTTGTTATAGATATATTATCAGCTTTTCAAGTATTTATGAACGTAATTTTCACGTTAAATATCCTTTCTTTGCGTGCAATCGACTAAATTCATATAAAATTCTATTTAATATGGTTTATTTTGATTGCCCTACTTTGAAACATCGGAATATATCGGATGAGGTCGTTTGTCTTCGGGTGATATCGTTAACGACTGGATTGCTAGAGAAAGCTAATGACGTAATTGTTACGTTACGAAAACTACAAATAAGCAGTTTTCGGTGCAATCGAAAGAACACGTATTTAGCCGATGAATTCCGGTTCCATTCGGGTTGTGCTTCGTTGACTTTTTTGGCGTCTCGTAACGCATTTTTTTTTTACTTCTTTTATTTCTCTTTTAAAGATAAGAACATTCACGTTCATCGATTTAATCCGCTTAATCACTTTCTTACAAATGTCTGAAAGCACCACAGTTAGAAATTTGAAAATTCGGAGCCAAAACTTTTCTTTTATAATCTGGGTAAGAGCCGCTTTAATCCTTAAACGTGATTAATGTTGAGAATTTTGATGGCTTTGAGACTTAAGCGTCGTAAACTACAGCTTATTCGAATTCTAGTTACGGCGCTAAATCCACGAATCACAAATTACGATTTTCATTCTTATATTGTGTCTCAGGCATATATATTTACAAAATATTGACGTATATTACCTCAGTACCATGTCAGAAGTCAGACTGTGTGGCAAATTAACCCATTCCCACACAGTGACGCTTTCGGACGCGCCTCTAGAACAACAATTAGGAAAACATTGAGGAAAATGAAGAAATTGCTTGTAATAAGCAATTTCTTCATTTTCCTCAATGTTTTTTGACCAGACACTTGAAACGATCTTAATTTTCATGCACTATTTATTGTCGTCTGCAACTCCTTTCAATTTCCAATAGTCTAAAAATTTGCCATCTGGTAATGGGTTTACTGGTTTGGACCAGTCCCAATCACGTCAGCCCGAAAAAGAGTTAATTAAAGGCTTCCAGAAGACTTTATCATTTTCTGTCAACAAACCACTTTATCAAAGTCTTTATCTATCAACATGTCTATATAGAGATTGGGCCAGTACTTATTCCTAATACCAAGGATATTACTAGATTGCCAAGTGATTTAACTTGTTGAAATGATGGATATCAAAGACCTGCCAAACTTAGAAAAAAATATTTTCAGAGCTATTTCTATTGTATGCGCATTCTGTGTCAATCTTAAGTGAAAGAACTAATTCAAGGATCGCGACTTTCTATAAAAAAATTCGTTAAACCAATCAATTCATGCATATAGACCGGAATAGAACTTTGAACTTCGACATTGATCGACGTTCATGTTAAGCAATTTTGTTAGTTTGGCGACTAAAACGTCGTAAATACACTTTGAGCGGTAGTTGCGACGTTTAGGCCACCAGTCAATCATTTAACTTTTTTAAGCGTGTTATTGGACTTATTTTTAGCAAAATAAAGTTGTTCAATATCGAACTTCCTGTCGGAGGTCAGTGGGCGTGGCCAGTGATCCGTCAATCGATTATAAGTGAGACGGTAATAAAATTCACAAGTCGAAAAAGGACTATCTCGGATGAACAAAACCTAGTAACAGGACTATATAAAAGAAGTAACCATTGTAATGCATGCGAATATCGATATCGACATAATGTTTAGAGCATAATGGTCATTCTATCATGAACCTTTTTTTTCGAAGATCCGTTCTGGATATCTGCGGGATCTTATCTATGTTTTGAAAAGTGTACAGGTCAAGCGGAAAGGCACCTACTGGAAATTCCGTAAAATAAATATTTGAAAAAATAAGGTAGATCGGAGGTCAGTTAGATATCTTAATTGAAGCAAAGTACCACTGCAGATTCAGAACACCTAGACCAATAGTAAAACTCCCGATCCTGATCAGTGCGAGTAGTTATTGCAGATTGCCAAGGGTCGATACTTTTTGCACTTCCAATAAGACCCCTTTCCACTTAACGAGTCACAAATATTTGTTGAGCGGAATCCCAGGAAGGTTCCATTTCGCATTCCGAATCACAAATTTGCGTCATTATAAAGCTAATGGTCATTATATTTACCCTGGAGTGTCAAGCTGAACCCTTACAATAGATTTTATAATGCTTACACATAAAACATCTTATAAATCGTCTTTGGGAGACCAAATAATCGTAAATACAGTTTAATTCAAGTTGTTTTACTCTGATATTTTGGACGAACACTCACGATATTCTGGTTCAATTATTTCTCTACCTACTCCAAGTAATGAAAGATAAACAAGGATTTGTTGACCAATTCCCACCCAATCCCTTCTTTCATACTCACCAAGAAGGAAAGCCTCGGAAAATATTGTATAAAATGAAGAAATTGCTTGAAGCAAGCAGTTTATCCATTTTCCACAATGTTTTATACCAAGAAAGTTGAAAAAATCTAAAATTTCATGAAATTTAAATTATCGTCTTTAACTTTTTTCAATTTGGACCAGTCTAATTTTTTCGTGCGTTAAAGGGTTGAATAGTTTCTTACACATCATTGTTTAAACGGATTCTAAGTAGATAATACCAATGTTTTCAGTAAAAGCCAGACAGGTTTTATTTGCATCAAGCTAAATCTGGCATGGTCGGAAATGGAACGGCCTAAAACAGCGGCTTGTTTAATGTGCATCAGTGACCCTAAAAGCAATGGAATGGCTTGTCTATTGAAAGGACTGTTTTTGGAAGTTTGTTTGTTAGATCAGCACCATATTTAGATAAGTGGTTGAAATTTAGCTGGTTATTTGATAACAATTGGTCTATACCTATAACTTTGATTATCTTGACTGTATGAATCTTGAAGCTTAGAACAATGAGGAAAGTTACCAGGACGGATATATTTGTTGTTATAACAATATTCCTGTGTTTACTACCACTTTTTAGATGTCAAGGTCTTTACAGCGCCTCCATCTCTTGGATACCTACAACCAATGCGAACGAGGTATGCTGCTTTTCGTTTACATTTGAATGGAAACTCGAATGTTTGGAGTTTTCATTTTTCTAATTATCAGACTGAAATGCGGGTTCAAAGAAGGTAGATACACCTCTTAAAGGTAAGAATTTCTTAATTTGATTCCTTGTCATTGTTTCTGAGGGTCTGTCTTGTAATTTGTTGAATAAATAAAGAGAGAGCAAAAATGAACAATTCGGTCTTGTGTACAAAGTATTTACTATTCACTGGCCCCTCCCTCTTATACCGTTGTTCCCCCGCCATATACTCCGATAGGAAATCCCAATTCGATTTTTTTTCTACGGTATTATTAAGCAAAATTTATGGCCAGTATCATGTCATAGGCATTGAATAAGCTATAGTTAAGACGGTTGAGTCACCAAACCAACGAAAAAGCTTTACAAAAATGTCGGCCAAAACCCACTTCCAGTCTAAATGAATGATGTCATTGATAGACTAATTATTGACTAACGCGGTCATTTTGATATACGACGTGTAAGGTTTTTTCTTTTGTTTCGAGCTTTAACTTATGTGTAAAATTTTTAGCTTCAGTTTTATTACCATTTTACCTGGACAAGACAAAACATTACCTGCGCAACTCCTGTTTGTTTACAAGCCTATACCACGAGTCATATAACAGTCCAAATACTAAACAGATGGGTTGGTGGCTACTCGTGGGTTTGCAAGGAAGGCTGCGTAGCAAATGACGTCATTTCTGATTTGACCAACCTTCTATTTGCGGAAATTGCTGGATTTGCAGAAGATAAATGGGAATCGGGAGAAGAGACCATTTTGCATACATTTGGAAGGAAGGATAACTTTAACATCAAATTGAGGTCAGTGCGAATGAGTTATTTACTTTAAATCGTCTTGAAGTTGTTCGTACAACGGTATAATAAAAAACTACGATTTGTAGAATTCACAAAAATATAATAATTACCGACTTTTTCAATGAAGAGAAGAAGAGAATTTTTTTTTTATTTGTTTTCATGGAATAATCACTCTGTATGAATACGCGAATCATACACAAGTGTGATTATTTTTTTGTTATATTCCTTCATGAAAACAACAAAAAATAGTCTCTTCATTTCTTATAATTCAATGCCATCAAGCGACCATATTCGAGTTCACGTGAGTCCTAAAGGGCCCTAAGGGCGTCCTTGTGACGATTATACGGTTCTCAGGCTGGAAAATAGCATCTCATTCGGAGACCATATCCGTGCAGAAACCTCACAATTCAAAATCAACTATCTCCTTCTCCATGTAATGCGCAAAGGACGACCATTCGTGATCCCGCTACAGGGTTTTGGATTCAAGCTGTTGTTCCTATTCTTTTAAACTTGAATTTACGATTCGCATGGCTCCACGCTGAGACAAGTTAAGTTTACAAGTGCCAAATTTTCTCAGCAGCTATCGTAGATGCTCGAGATAACTTGCACTATATCAAAACGCACATTTTCATAAACATTAGTATCTTAACATACGTGTTGGTAAGTATTGCATTTTTTCCGTCTTCATGTGAAGGGGAGACCGGGTTTACTTCGGTTAAGTCAGGCAAATTTTAGATGAATAGCTATATATGAAATATTCAGGGTGGGTATTTACAAAATGTCTACCATGATCCAGCATCGTGAATAAAACATTGGGTTACATATGTCAATTTACGGGTCGCTGGCTCTGCCCACTGACTCCGCTATTAACGCCGCCTGACTCCGCTGGAAACGCCCAGTGACTCCAACAGGAAGTTTCACTTCGATATTAAACGGAGCGTTTCCGGCAGAGTCATTGATATTAGAAGTGAATATTCGAGTCCCGGTTGGTATGAGTTGCTGTATAGCAAAGTCCATAAACTTTAACCCATTTCTACACAATGACGCTTTTTGACGCCTTAAAGAAAAACATTTGGAAAACATTGTGCAAAATAAATAAATTGCTTGTGACAAGCCATTTCTTCATTTTTTACAATGTTTTCTATAAAGAAAAAATCTAAAATTCGATAAACTTGTAACAAGCCATTTTTCCTTATCTCACCATGTTTTCTGTCATATTCAGTTGTTCAAATTACATACACTTTGGAATGTCGTCTTCAATTTCTTTCAGTTTGGACCAGTCCAGAATTTTGGCGTTTGGAAATTGGTAAATCTAAAAAGTGATGCTTATTAAATTTTGAGTATTTAATTTTATTTTACTCTGTACAAGTATGTCACGTGATCATTAGGAAAAGTATGTCTAGTGGCAAAAAGGTGTGCAAATTATATATTCAAACTGTTCTATCAGAGATTAGAAACATTAAACTTGCCCTTTCTCGTCAACTGTGACTTCAACTTCTATAAGTTCGAATTATATTTAGTCGAAAATATATGTTTACAAGGGGCACTAAAACTGTATATATATTTTCCCAAGTCGGATGTGATTTCCGGAGACATATGTTTGAAAAAAAATGAAAAAAAAAAAAGATAAATAAATAAAAAGGTGTCGTATTAGCCCCCAATTCCCCTTGAGTTACTGTACAAATGAAAGGCTTATTCCATAATCCTAGTTGATAACATTGTTACGAGTACCTCAAGTAAACCTAAAAAAACCCTATCAAACCATTTTAGACTTCCGCATGTTTTCAACAAGCAATCTTTCTTTTCAGATTCAGTCCACCTAACACATCAATATCCACAGGACTTGGGGAAGCCGAGGTTTGCCTGGCTACACGAAATGATACAAACAGGATGAACGCTAGCCCGACTGTCGTTTTAATGCCTATTTACAGGTGTTTATATTATGCTCAAATGAAAAAAAAAGTCTAGACATTTACCGACTTTTTGGACAATTACTGTTTAAATCTATCTTAACATTGAACATGTTTTATCTCAAAACATACGATATTCAATTTGTAACAAAACATTGGATTATCAACCGAAAACGTTCTTTTCATTACAAATTCGAATTAAAATCCAAGCGTAAAACGACATCTTAACCCATTCCAACACAGCAATATTTTAGACTGGTCCAAATTGAGAGAAGCTGCAGACGACAATTTCAATGTGATGGAATTTCGATTTTTTTCGTATTTTTGGATAGAAAACATTGTGGATAATGAAGAAATTGCTTGATACAAGCAATTTCTTCATTTTCCACAATGTTTTCCAAATTTTTTTTCTTGAGGGGTGTAAAAAGGAGGGATTGAGTTGGAATGGGTTAATTCCTAATGGTTCAGCTTAAACCATCGTCTTTGTTGCATGATCGAATGTTGGAGAAGTTTCTGATGCTTACATTGCGAAAAGAGTCATTCAAGGATTGTTCAGAGATATGTGGAGACTTGTGCACATAAAAATCCTGTTCCGCAATTATTCACTTTCAAAAATCCAGTTCGGATCACCGCGTAGAAAAATAAAACACGCACACACAAACACGCAAGTAACTGTGAGTGATCAAAAGATGCATGCATAGACAAAATTGACCTTTGATCACTAACCTAATTTTTACATCTATAGGTGAACAAATTAAGATTCTTGAAAAAAAAAATCACAACAATTTTTGTCCAGTGTCGGGATAAATATGGTTGACCCAATGGTCGAAATAGCAAACTCCAAACAAACATTCCAACAGTGAGTATATGGGATTGGACTAAAAAATCTTACGCAGACAAGTTTTTTTTCTCAAGGCTAGTACCAGTGCGATAACATTGAAATATGGTAACCATAGGTTATTTTCTTTGTAAAACAAAAACGTTACTTTTAATTTTGCCACCTCCTTTCGAGCAATAACTTGTATGCGAGGAATTTACCCAATACTACACAACAAAATTTAAAACCGGCCCAAATTAAGAAGAAAAGTGGCATGCGACAATTCCAAATTCGTGGAATTTAGAAAGTCTTAGATTTTAGGGTAGTAATCATTACGGGCATTTGGGAAAATACTTACCAAAAGCAAATTTCTTTCTGTTTTCAACATTCATTTTTTTCTTGGGTGCGTGAACAAGCGAGATTGTAGGGGAATGCTTTGAAACGATATTTTCATTTTAAAAATGCAATGCAATGCCTGCAACGCAAGCTCAAAAATTATAATTTGATTGTTAGTTTCGTCTATCAATAACGAGCATTCTGAATGGCCGAATTTTTTTTATAAAAAATAGTTCCATGAAAATGTATCAGAATTTGTAAATTATTTGTTTTGTTTTCACTTGATGTCATTCAATTAATAGAATGATTCCGCCTCGTGTAATCATACCTCCAAGAAAACAAAAAATATTCTCTTCATCTCTTAAGTAAAATCGACATTTTCACGATCTAACATGATTTAACCAAGACGTTTGCCAAGGCAAAAAACCCCGCATTTCGCGTCAGTTTTCGCTTTATAGACAAAAATCAAAGCTACATATAAACAAGCAAAAATAGTGTCTGTTTATCATCGAAAGCGCACCAATGTATTTTCTATATTTTTCTACGTAGCCACATTGCAAGTTTACACACTTTGTCCGACAGCGTTGAAGTATTTGGATGCCCTGTAGAAGGAAGCATCTTAAACGAATGAATGGACAGTTTGTTTGTCGTTATTGTTTGTGCGAATTTGGTTCCCTCTGCGTTCTTTTTTCATGATAATAAATATGTGAGTTTCCTTTGGCGACAATTCTTTTAGGCCAAGGCATTGAATAACCGTACCATGAACAACAATGTCAATTTGTTTAGAATAATATATAGTTGGTAGGTTTTAGAATCAAACTGTTTGAAAATCTGAGAGAAAAAAACCCTACTGTCACTGCAAAGTGATTATAATACCTTGTGTACAAAGATATCAAATAGGTGTGTTTATAGGAGGTTTGTTTCTGCCTCAGGCCATAGACTTTTCAATCGCCCCTCGTAAGAAAGTAGAAAGATGAATACGCTCTCCTATTAATCAAAACAGTGTCAATTTCCTTAATGTTCAGATGGAATTATAAATTGGATTTTATGTAAATGATCTAGATAAATACCAGGTTTGACGAAATAGAAAATCATCCAATTATGGAAGAAATTATGTTAAGTGTAAAGAAATACAGGGGTCACCCTAGAGTCAATTGAAGAAGTATTTGGAAGGAGTGCGATCCAACAGAGATTAAACAGGCTTAAATGATATATGAAAATAATATATGATAACATTCCCCACATTTCCCCCTTGACAAAGAGAAAGTGAGGTCATGTATAGCTTTAGGACCCTGTGCTAACGACAGAGGCCTGACAATAGCCTTTGTATATAATATGATATAAAGGCCATTCTTCATTACTAATTCTAAATTTATCTAAAAGCTTCGATACTGGTCAGCCTGACCAGCGTCAATACATACCTCACAGCTGTGATGGTCGCTCATTTGAAAAGTCACATAATTCTACATAAAGTAAATACTTGAGAAAAGAACAGACAGAGGCGAATCTAGAAAAGTATTTAAAAAATAATCCTGTATTGACTTTGTAAGCATTATAGGTCCACAAAATCTGATGAGAGCGACGATTGACCAATTAAAAAATTAGAATAGCTGGTTGGTGACCTAAACGTCGTTACTGCAGCTTGAATAATTCAAGTGTCGATCCTAGAAGACGCAGTTGGCGCACTCTGTTCAGAGTCGATACATCTTGTGCTTCGATGAAGGTCCATTTCCCTGACAGGTCACACATCGTCGTTTGGCGTACAAAATGTCGTAACTACAGATTGAATAAAGCTGTAAATACGACATTTTGTATGTCCAACTACGACATATTGATACCGATTATTCAGCCAAGAGTGACTTGTCATCATTTGAAGTGGCACTTCAGGTTCGATATATGTCATGTTTATTTAAGAAAGACAAAATTGAAACGTTTTTGGATATGGTATAAAGCGTGTTTGAAAAACCTGGCCTTGTTTGTAAGAAATACATAAACTACCAATCAAAATGTCAAAGCTACGGAGCCCTGTAAGTGACATTCTGTACACATTTTTTAATTCGTTTTAACGAAATATTAATTTGTTATTACGAAATATCAATTCGTTTTAACGAAATACTAATTCGTTTAAACGAAATACTAATTCGTTTAAACGAAATACTAATTCGTTAAAACGAAATACTAATTCGTTAAAACGAATTATTAATTCGTTAAAACGAAATACTAATTCGTTTTAACGAAATACTAATTCGTTTTAACGAAATACTAATTCGTTAAAACGAAATACTAATTCGTTAAAACGAAATACTAATTCGTTAAAACGAATTATTAATTCGTTAAAACGAAATACTAATTCGTTTAAACGAAATACTAATTCGTTTTAACGAAATACTAATTCGTTAAAACGAAATACTAATTCGTTTAAACGAAATACTAATTCGTTAAAACGAAATACTAATTCGTTTTAACGAAATACTAATTCGTTTTAACGAAATACTAATTCGTTAAATCGAAATACTAATTCGTTAAAACGAAATACTAATTCGTTAAAACGAAATTCTAGATGGTTTTAACAAATTGGCGATTTTAGGTTTCTCGCCCCTTTACTTGTGACTTGGGCAGCTGGGTCGGTTTCGAGCTTGCCCGGTGAATATTACATCATTTACTGTATAATAATTGTTCATGGTTATTATTATCATCATTTTTATTTGTATTATTTATTTATTAATATTTTCAAAATCGCACGAACATGTATAATGCAATGCTATGCTCCCACTGCCGATCCGATCTACTCGATCAACTCGATCGCCTGATTTCCCTGACCAAACTCGACCGAGCTCGACCAAAAGGCATATACATAACTTCTTCTTGATCTTTACTCGATCTAGCCCAGCCCCTACACGTGTATTCACGACCCTTTCGCGATCGCAACCCGACCTCCATTCCGATGTCTACTCGAACATCCCGACCTTAACTCGATCACTACTCGATACCTTCCCGACCATCTCAATCTTAATGCGATCGCTATCCCATCTTTCCCCGACCACAATCCTTCCGAATTCTGCTCGAGCATCCCGACCAACTCGATCATACACGTATGACATGGCAAAGATATTCGGGTAGGAAGCCGGAGCGATGCCGACCACACTCGATCGCTCCGACCTCCCCCGTCACACATGCTGATCAAGCTCCATCAGTACTTGATCGCTTGATCGGGCTTGGTCGAGTTGATTGGATCGGCAGTGGGAACATAGCATTAGATATAAGATATGTTTTTCTTCCATTACAATTGTTTACAAATGAAATCACTTTCAAATACCATCTGTTTTAATTGATACAATATTTATTTGGCAATTTATCAGATACAACAAATGAATATACCCCCTTTGAGCATGTAGCACAACCATTTAAGACTGAAACTATGTGCAAGAAGCATAATGTATTTGGTGTAGGTATGTATTCCCTCTAGAGTATTAATGATTACCGATCCCCTGTAATGTCAAGAGTATACAATATATGCCAATACACATTTACCTTTGAATGAATAATTGATAGAAGTGCTAATTGGTCATTATGCAAATTAACGTAATTCAGCAATAAATACATCAGATCGAGATGGGTGAGAGAATTTTGAAACATTTCAGGTTTTCAAATGTTAGAGAAGATATGTATAGAAGAAAGCCAAGTCCAGAAATGAAATTAGCTGCTGCGCCGGGTACCGTCGTTTCCATGACATTATCTATAACAACTGCGTTCAGTTCGCGAAGTATATCGAAAAGGTCACACGTGGATTAAATTTGTAAGGCGAATGATGCAAAGTCTAGCCTGATTGCTCAGACTAAAACTTGCAAGGCATTTTCCCCTCGTATTTAGGATGTAACACGAACTTTCAACATTTCGCATATGACTGCCTGGCAAGATCATGATGTCACGGGTATAAACATGTAATTGGCCTCGCTTAGAGATTTCAAATATTGTAAAAAGAACGAAAGCATAGGCGTGTTTCTTTTAAGATAAAGACTTTTAAGATTTCTTAAGAATTTTAATTAGGATATATCGCGCCGGGTCTTACAATTTTTAACTGAATCGCGTGAGATATCCTGCTTAGAAACCTTAAAAAATCTTGAAAACGCGCCGCACTCAGGGTTTAATTCACACGAAAGGAGACCACCTGGGAACTTTGTAAAATAGATATTTGAAAAAGAGATCACGTCAAATAAAGGTTTACCGTAGGTCGGATTTCAAAAATTCTTATACAGGGAGTGTAATGATCACCCGTTCTTGATTAACAAGTGCGAAAAGTTTGATCCTAGTCGGCCTGCGCAATCCACGAAGTCTGACTAGGGTCGACACTTTACGTACTACCCAGATGTTCCCACTTCGCCTGACGGGTCACAGTTTCACTTGTTTTGTGATGAAATTACAAATAGATAAGGCTACCGAGAAGAAAATCTCGATAATCCACCGGAAAGCATTAAATAATAAGTGATAATCTACCGAAAGTTCTCGATATTGTACCGGAAAGCACCACGCCATATAAAGTACTGCAACCGTTTAAATACATGTAAATAGTTTTCATCAGGAAGGGTGTTCCGAAAGTTTTGATAATAACGAAACCTATTTCAGTATTAAGCAGAATATCTCTTACGGTTAACTAGCTGATGAAAAAGTTGTTGTTTTTTTTTTGGGGGGGGGGGGGGGAGGGATCATACCATCACAAAATTGCTCGACTAAAAATATGCTAGCCGAGCGCTAGTCGAGCGCAATTACTATATAAGCTTCTAATTTGCATAATCTTTGATACTGTGACAGATTTGGCGGGCTGAGAAGGGTTCGGCATCTGGATGACGTCAAGAAGTCAACTTTACGTGCTCTAACCCCCTTTTGATTGCGTAAGTGTTATTGCCCACATTTCAAAGATGAATCTCAGCAATCATTGTATGGTTTAAAAAAAACATGACAATTTGACTATGCCATGTGACCACAGTAACCATAAACTACTGTGACGTTTCTATTAAGTTCAAGATCTTATATAGCGTTAAGCAACGTTATTAATATAGGCCTAAGCATATTGCTGGATCTAAAAGGCCGTCTACTATGTCACCATATCCTAAAATAAATTAATGTATGGACTAAAACGCACAACTTTTGAAGCCCCGGCTGCAGTTAAAAATCCGTTTATATACTGCTGTTAATGGGGTTATTATGTCAATGCTCAATAGAATCCGCGTATGTTACGTAATGTCGTATTTCACTTAGTAAACATAATTCTTTCAAAGCTAAATACGGGGGTTATAAACTCTTTATATAATTTTCAAAATTCCAAATTTGTAAAGGCACGTGGTCACGAGTTAGCCAATCAGTAAATAGCACCAGGAAGAGTGACGGATTTCCGTCACTCTTCTTGATGCTAATTAATATTTGTCCTTAAATATTTAATTAGTCTGTCGGGAACGGTCAGCTACGGTAAAAATATAACGATTCGATGAGAATCCGTCACCATGAATGGTGACAGTAAGCTATCAGAAATTTGACTGGTAACCACAGTAAACGCAAGGGTTCTCTACTGTGTTATCATAAGCATATATGTGCATTTATGTTTTGGGTTTTGGCAGTCAGGGACTGTTACGACGCGGACAGGTCAAGCTGTTCACGTGTGACCTATACTGTTTCTCTTACCCCTTATAACTTATTTCGTAATAACGAAATAGTAAATCGTTAAAACGATTTGCTAAATCGTTTTAACGAAATACTAATTCGTTAAAACGAAATACTAATTCGTTAAAACGAAATAGTATGTTTCGGAAGACTCGGTTGTTACCCTCCGCCACATGAAGACAGAATAGGTTACACTCCTGTCCGTTTTTGCCTCATTAAATAAAGAGCACAAAGGGCCCATTTTAACAATTTGTAGCTCCTCCCAAAAGTTTTGTTTGGACTTAAATCTTAGTCCGTCTTAAAGAGCAGTCTTTGGTCTTGAATTACAGGCCAGGATAATGCTATCATTAGGGATTTTTTTTTCGCAAATCTTCTGCACATCAACCCATGAAAATACTTTAGGCTCGGAAGTGAAAGTCTTGTAGGGTACCAACTTATAATGTCAGTTTCTACATGGAAATTGTTCCCTGATAAATGTTTTGAATCACATGCATGACAAACAGCAGTGATCTCTCACTCTGCAGAACTCAACATCAAGCAACTTGCTGTTAATTAAACGTTAAAACAGCATGACAAAATGAGGAGATCAAATTCTCTTGGAGTTGACCAAATAGAAGCGGTATGTCAAAGATTGCAAAACAAATATAAATATTCCGTTTTAACGATTTAATATTTGGTTAAAACGATTTAGTATTTCGATTAAACGATTTGATATTTCGTTAAAACAAATTAGTATTTCGATTTAACGAATAAATATTTCGTTAAAACGAAATATTAAATCTTAATAACGAATTAATATTCCGTTTTAACGATTTACTAATTCGTTAAAACGATTTAGAAATTCGTTAAAACGAATTAATATTTCGTAAAAACGAGTTAGTATTTTGATTAAACGATTTAATATTTCGTTAAAACGAATTAGTATTTCGTTTAATCGAAATACTAATTCGTTTTAACGAAATACTTTTTCGTTTTAACGAATTAATATTTCGTTTTAACGATTTAATATTCCGTTATAACGAAATAATATTCCGTTTTAAGGATTTAATAAATCGTTAAAACGATTTAGTATTTCGTTTTAACGATTTAATATTTCGTTAAAACGATTTAGTATTTCGATTAAACGATTTAATATTTCGTTTTAACGAATTAGCATTTCGTTTTATCGAAATACTAAATCGTTTTAACGAATTAATATTTCGTTATAACGAATAAATATTTCGTTTTAACTAATTACTAATTCGTTAAAACGAATTAAAAATAAGTACAGAATGTCACCTACGGGGCTCCGTACAAAGCTTACGGTATTAGGAGAACGGTTATCTGGGATACACCATTAACCAGATGTATGACAATAAGTTTTCTTCTATATTCCAATTTGGTTCTTTTAGATTTACTTTTAAATGACAGTTCGCAATAAAAAAAAGCCATATCGGACCGTATTAACCCTTTCCAGTACAAATGTGGGATTTTATACTTGAGAAAATATTGTGGAAAAAGAAGAAATTAATGTCCCACAATATTTTCTACCACATAGTATGGTTTCATTTCAAATTGCATCAAATTTTATAACGGGAATGGGTTAATCGAAATTTGAACTCCGACGTTGCTAGACATTCATGTGAAGCATTTTGTTAGTTAAGCTATTAAAAGTCGATAAGCTGTAGTTACCCCGTTTATGTCGCCGACCAACCACTTGACTTTTTTTTATATATTACTGTCCATAAATTTTTCAAAATAACGCCTTTTACGCCTTCCCATACAATGATGCTTTGGACGATCCCGGGCAAACAATTGGGAACACATTTTGTAATATGAAGAAATTGATTGCGACAAGTAATTTTACAAAACATATTCTATCCAGAAAGTTAAAACAATCATAAAATTTCATAAACTTTAAATTGTCTTCAAAAACTGCCATCAATTTGGACTAGTCTAAAATTTTGCCATCAATTCATGCTGGATTAACATCTAAGTCGAACTTCCTGTCGGAGCTCAGTCGGTCAGGCTAGTGATTCATTATTGAATAGTCTATCTACTTTAGATAACTTAAATGTCTGAACTTTTTACGCTTCATGTCTACGGAACTCCTAGAGTGACACTCCAGACTCCAGACCTTTCCTGTTTTGCAAATTTTTAGACCCGTCCAAATTCAAAGGTTTTGACGAAAATTTAAAGTTGAATTAATTTGAAAAATAGCCATTCAGTAGGGTAGAAAATATTGTGGAAAAAGAAGAAATTGCTTATTACAAGCAATTTCTTCTTTTTCCACAATGTTTTCTTAATTATAAAATTACAGGGACGTAAAAACCAGGGATTAAGGGGTTCAGTGCATATCCTTGTCCGATCATAAAAATTAGAACATTGGTGCGTTATGACCACTATCATGTCTTAACAAGCCAGACTTTTTAACAGGAACTTTATGCGTGCTTTAAAGGGAAAAGAATATCCTCTAAATGAGATGAAAAATGACGAACAATAAAGCCCTGTAACCACAGTCAACAACGCGATGGGCTCCCAATCATTTGGTCTTGGGCTCGAACCCCGGCTCAGCCAACATTCTTGCTGCAGTTGACTAAGGTCATTGTAACCTGCGTCATATATCGTTTGACATTTGGAGAATAACAAGTTGTGCGCAACATAAAACGCCGTTTGTCAAATGACGTCATCAAATGCATCAAAAAAAGGCTTTACATAGGACTCTTATTTGTATTATGTCTTTGGATCAATCTATAAGTTTATAAATGAAAATACTATAACCGTGATACTTGCATAATGTATCTTTTACTATGATAATTTGAATACTGATCACTTATATTTTGTATATGTCATATGTGTATATATTCACAATCAATTAAAAAATCAATCAATCAACTAACCAATGAATCAACCAACCAATCAACAAATCAATCAAAAACCAACCAATCAAACAACAATTCAGTCGGCCAATCAATCAAGCAATCAATCCACCAATAAATCAACCTATCAATCAATCAATCAATTAATTAATCAATCAATCAATTAATCAGTCAATCAATCAATCAATCAATCAATCAACAAATTAATCAATTACAGTAGCTTTATATTTCCCATTAAATTCATATCAAACAAAATATTCAACGAGTTTATTTTCATCCCTCGCGGTAGGTCAAAGTATAATTTGCTTTAAATTAGGGTAAGCTTCTTTTCAAATTTAAACAATCTTATTTCTCCAGAGTACCATTTGGATGTAGTATCCACATTGACCTACTACCTTTTGATGGTGACGGTGATGACGTGAAATGTCGTTGGTCTGACGTCAGAGGAAACATAACGTCTACCAAATTAGACGAGGTTGGTAATGTAGCTATTACTTATCATTTTCAGCTTGGAATAAGTGATTTTGACATAGGATGGATTAACGTCGTTAAAGCGGCTCTGGAACAGATTTTCATGAAAATTTAATATAGGAAAAATATCTGCTTTTTCAACATTAATTAATGTCATATTCACGATGAATATTCTTTCTTCATGTTAAATCTTCTAATTTTGATATACACTATGCACTACTTTGAAACGGCGGAGTTTATTAGGTGAGGTCGTAAATCTTCGGGTGATGCCGTCTACCACTGTATTGAGGGCAAAAGTCAATGACGTAATTGATACGTCATGGAAATCAAAAATAAGGCAATATTCGGTGCAATAACAGATAACGTATTTACCAGATGAATTCCGGTTCCATTCTGATTGTACTTCCCTGACGCTTTTGGCATTTCGTATCGCAAATTTTTTTTATTCTTTTTTTTTTTTTTTTAAGTCATGAACAATCATTTTCATTACCTCTTTTCACAAATGTCTGAAAGCATTACCGTTAGAAATTTGAAAAACAAGAGTCATTTTTTTTTCATTATCTGTACAAGAGCCGCTTTGATTAATCGTTACCAATTTATCACATCATTCATACAGTACGAGAAGAGTTTTTTAAGGATGTTCTAATGTCTGGGGTCAACATATCAAAGTACATGTAATAAGCTTAAAAGCAAAATTGCCAATATATTATTTTTACGCCGATTGAAATAACGCTATTTAGATATAAATAAAGAATATGATACTTCATGTATATGAGAGATAGAGGACAAAATACCAATATAATATCTTTTCAAAACATTATATCCCTATGGATGTGTGAATTATAAACGTTATGACGATAAATATGAGAGAAATTTTATTCAAGCAATTTCAATATTAAAATAAACAAACAAAAAACCTGGACAAACGGGTAGTTAGACAGGCAAAATATAACACCCTAGAATCATCGATACAGTGGGGTAAAATTACATTCATATGTTCAATAAACCCTTTTTTTGCGTCAGTTTAAAACAGTGAAGACTGGTTAAGAGAACTTTTGCTAGAAGTACGAGTAATTTCCTAGATTCGAGGAATTAGATGTACGTATTTTTAGGCACTTTAACCTTGTTGCTAAAACTATCGTAACAGCATACATTTCAAAGCCAACTTCATTAATTACCTCTGTGTGATTATAATGAGAGAGCCCTATTCGTGTTTCATTTTTTATTTTTTTATTCAAGCTATTATGTAGATTAACGGTAGTAGCCACTCGGGTTAATGGGTTTGTTGAAGACCAGTATTACAGAGCATCGTTGTATGTGGAAGATTATTCCAAGGATGAAATTCTCCTGAGCCATGGGATGACTGTAGTCTCTAAAGGACCGTTTAGCAAAGCCCCCGTTCTGGTAAATGTTTATTTCGAATGTTGGCTAATCACTGTCGACCTTTCTTTATTGAACATGAAAAATTGTTTCAAGAGAAGCAACCTACTTAATAGATAACCCTTTCTGGAGGGCGGACGTCAGTCACACAACATCGTTCAGACGTAATTCAGAATATTACTATTCGTTGACGATTATTAGCTAGCAAAGCGCCAGCTTTGATAGCTTACGTTAACAGACAAAATTTAAGGTCGTCTCATAATTCAATGAGTGCAAACTGCCACTGTAGGTTAAACCACTAAATCCGTTAAATGCCTACGGCATAAAAAGTAGTTCTTGTGTATTTCAGGAATATTGCAAACTATGCTTGCAAGTTAATGTCCTGGGTATCTTTCGCTCAATTGAGCCGTCGTTTTAAAATGGTTCTGATCAGAGTCCTTTAAGAAATTACAGAAGACCATTTCAAATTATTTGAAAATCTTATATATTTATCTATCTATGTAGAAAACAATGTGGTCACACATTTTCATTTTCCATATTGTTTTCCACAACTATTTTCTTAAGGGGCGTAAAAAGGAGTCATTGTGTGGGAATGGGTAAACTCCTTGGTTACTTTAACACCGTTTTTTCATCTTGCTAACGTTTGACAAAGAAGAATACAAAACAATGCTTTGCTAGCTTACAGTACTTTCAGTACTTTGATATATATATATATGTCATTGGGCGTGCAAAGTTTTGCAACTACAGCTTGAATAAAGCTGTGGTTACGACATTTTACACGCCGAAGGGCGAGATATATTTGAAAATAAACTTTGGGTGTCTATGGTTTCTAATGAGTCAGCTCACTTCTCATACTGGAGAGGAGTTTATTCCTATTATATTCAGGGACGAATATTTTCATGATCGAATATTACAATTCATGTTCACTGATCTAACAGATTGCTTGCCAAGGCAGTTTGCCTTAGACACGCATGAACGATTTAATCCATTCCCACACAGCAAAATTTTAGACTGGTCCAAATGGGAAGAAGCTACAGACCACAATTTCGAGTTGATGGAATTTTTAAATTGTTTGTCATTTTGGATAGAAAATATTGTTGAAAATGAAGAAATTGCTTGTATCAAGCAATTTCTTCATTTTCTACAATGTTTTCCAAGGCTTTTTTCTCAATGGGGCGTTAAAGGAGAGATTGTGTGGGAATGGGTTAAGTATACTAAATGTATGGTCAACGACACTAACTGACATAATGTTGACCATTGGTGGCTGACCAAAAAGTCGTTAATATGTTCACGAAAATTGCCATTTTGGTCTTCAGCGGTCATAGCGCAGTTGGAAGTGCCTTGGACTCCTTATCATGGAATCCCGGGTTCGATCCCTCGTGGCGGCAGACACCCTCTCCGTCACTTGTCTCCCACCAATGGGTGGATAATCCTGAACCTAGGTGGGATGAGCAGATGGAGGCTCGGAAAGGATGTAGTGGTAGTACTGGTGTGTGAAAAACCAGGAATCCTTGGCTAAGTACTCCAGCCTCAGCGATATGACTGTAATTCTGATAAACGTAGCGTTAAATCCCATTCAAATAAACAAAGAGAATAATCCAATTTGCTAATCGACTTTGATTGACAACTGCGAACTGTCCATAAGTGTAATGCAATACATATTCCCTTTGTCGCATCGGCGAAGTGAAATAAAGAATATCATCGGTGCTCACAAAAAACCTTGTAACTACAGCTTGAATCAAGCTATTTTACGGGGTTTGATCGAACACCGCCGATGAGCAATTATTTAAACATATGGCTCTATGGATCTGTAAAATATCAAATGAACAATAATTTCGGTTTTACTACAACCACAAAAATTGCACTTCTCTGTGAAAAGGTTTTACGTTTTCACTCTGACAGTGAGTTTGATTAAAATCTTAACCCATAAAAGAACTATTACATCTTTACAGTCCTTGCAAGAAATCTAACGCCCTTTGACATGACTGCAAAGGGGTTTAGCCATACCGTCATATTTGACCAACTACCAGACGAAAGAGGGAAGTAGGCTAGAAAACATTGTGAGGAAAATGATGATCCATCCTTTCCTCGCAATCTTTTCACAAATCATTTGTCTTTTGTGCTTCCTATTTCAAGATTATGTGGTAATGGGTTAATGTTTCTCTTGACATTATTCCTAACGGCGCCATCAAATCTTGTCTTCATACGATTACCACACAACAAAATTACAGTCAGATCCAAATTGATATAAATTGTACAACCAAATTGATTATATCTGTAATTTGAAAAAAACAAAACAACAACAAGAACACCCCCACATCTTGCAGGGTTGAAAGCGTTTCTTAGAAAATGTTTTTACAAGCAATGTCTTCTTATCTCTCAGTGTTTTCTTGAATAACCTATGATATATGATAGTCGTAAAAAAAGCTCACAATTTTTTTTTTTTTTTTTTGTTTTTGTTTTGTTTTATATAGCACCTTTCTCATATTTCAGACAAATTTTGAATAGCTGTCTGCATTCCCTGAGAATTTTGACGTATCAACATTTTGTCGACTGGTTATGGATTAGATAAAATACGGTTATTTTCTGTTTGTTTTGAAACATTAAAGTTTATTTCCAGCTGACTGTTCATGTAACGAAAGCCCCGACAGACCTCAAGGTTTGCAACCAGAAACAAGTGTTCTCTCTACAGACAACAAATACGTCAAATGGCGCCATACCCGTGAAAGTTCCGTTTTCGGAAGATATTGTGTTTTCTTCGAACGCAGTGAATAGTTCGTAAGTAGCCTAACCAGTTATCACTCGATATCAAAAATATCCTTTAGAGATAGGAACGACAGTTTTGTAACCCTTAGGGGTGTAGAAGGTAAATCAAAAAATCTCATTATACTTTTTGAGGGGCAGTTTCTAAAAGATTTCTGCTTTAATTAATTCCACACAATCAATGGAAAACATTGTGGCATTCAATTTTTGTTTCTAATTAAATAAATATTTCCTGGTTAAACTGATGGCATTAACCTTAATAGGAAAAAGCTAATTTTTCATTACTTCTTTTGGGTAAATGAAATATTTTTTTAGGTTTGCAATCATAGTAATTGAATAATGATTAAGACATTTGACTGGTCTAAATTCGACAGAGCAGTTTGTCCGTTAGTTTTGCAAAACTAACGCCATTTGGTATCTAAGTCGAGTTTCCTGTTGGAGGTCGATTTGGGGGAGGGGTAGGGGTGGAATTTGGGTGGGCAGTTACCAGCGTCAAGTGATTATCTGTCCTAGTTTACCACATTGTTTTGCAGTATAATGACAGTCGGTCCTCAAGGAATGTTGTTTAGAGACATGACAGGTATGAGCGTTGGCTCCGGGAAACGTTCAAACTGGACGGTTACCAACACAACTGAAGCTGGTGTGGTTCGAGCTTGTGGAATCGTCTACAGTGCTTCTAGGTAACCTATTGACCAATCGCTGGCCTCGTCAACTAACTTCGTTGGCCACGTCCACCGACTCCGGAGTTGAAATTCCAGGTCATAGCTGAATAAATGATTTGATTGGTCGCTTAATTCATGAATTCACAGCCGCGATTGGTCAATTACCTGACGATAAGAAATTATACCACCTAGTTTGTTGTTGTTGTTTTTTTTTAAAAATGCTTAACAATATTTCAAAGTCTGGTCAATTGAAAATATGAGACATATAGGATAGAAACATAATGAAAAATGAGTTATTATTTCAACCTTTCGAATAAAATGTTCTATTAATAATAATAAAATCTTTATTAAGGGAATGTAGCTCATTTAGATTTAACATACCCCCCCCCCCCAAAAAAAAAAAAACAAAAAAAAAAAACCACAATAAAACAATGTTATGAAGAGCCTATTTGCAATGAAGCCTTCTGAAAAGACCTATGACAATAATTCAAGAGGTAATAATATCTATCATAACCTAAATGCTTACGATGATAATTGTACGAATAAATGATGATGATGAATAAGGTAATGATGAACCAACTGTTAATGATAGCGTGAGAAACAGACATATTGTAAAATACCGTTCCGTAAAATCATGCATACATATGTGTATGTATAGACACATGCAAGCACGCAGACACACACACACACAGAGGTATGCAGCCGGGTAGTGAATCGGCTTACTGTATAAACTAGCTTTATAGCGATGTGGTAGAGCGCTTGCTTCGGTCCGAGGGGTCCCTGGTTCGAACCCCGACAGAGTCAAGTATTTATTTGCGGGTTACAAAAATTTGTGTAAAATTCCACCCTAAAGATATTCCTGTTACTGGCCAAAAATTAACTCACCCTCTCTATTTCTCTTTCCTGTTCTTCATGCCCGAGTAATTGTTGGGCAGGCCATATGCTCTACTCACATATAATATTTTGTGCAAAGATAGTTACGTGCTAGACTCCGGTAGTACGGGTCCCTAGTTCGATCCCCGCTTCTCCAGTCATTTCGGATAAGACCAAAACCGAAATCCGGTCTTCATAAGACCTCATTTACTGAATCCTATGCAGTCAATCAATATACCCGTATCACAATATCGTAAATACAGCTCGAATAAAATAGTCCACAGAACTGGAGTTATACTGTTTTTTTAAACGTCAAACGTCAGTAATTTCATAAAAACGATTAGGGCTTCATTTGTATCTCATGATTGCTGGCTAACTAGAATTTATCTCAAATTCGTTCGTAATGGCAAGGTGCCCGCATTTTCGGGGTAGTCGTAATGAGGGGTTTTACCGTTTATAGATGGTTCGAAAAAACTGGGATATCAGTTGGGTTTTTTTTTCCAGTGATTTTTTATAAGTCAAAAATTCGTACTTTCGCCAAGAATTAAAGTGACTATACGAAACTCCAAATTGGTCTGTTACTCAGGTTTGCGAATTCATACACAAAAATCGGCTCAAAGTCAACAAACATGTAAAATATAATGACCCTAGGTGTACGAAATAGGAAAATAAGAGCAAGGTTAAAGTGTTTTTTTTAAATAGGGCAATGGTCAAGGTCATGGGGGCATGGTACTTGATGTAAAATGAAAGCCTTTCTCTTTAGGAGGGTGGATATGGAATTTGCTAGTGTCTATATATTGTTCAGACACCTACAGTTTTTTTTGTACTAATCCATCATCATATTGATCTATTCTTCAGTTTCAACCTTCCACATCAAATTTTCTTACTTTCGCAGTTTTTCAGACATACTGTATTTTGCAACTCTGAATATAAATATTTGTCAAATTCAAATGTGAAATTTACTATTCAGTTACGTATACTTAATTTATAAGATACAGTCATAGTTTTACCGAGTTTGCAAACATGTTGAAAGTAATTCCACTGGTATTCGTAAATGAAAGCGAAAAGAACAAAAATAGTTTTATCCTTATTTCAGTATACCAGGAGAAGTTCGGTGTCTTACTTACATGATAAACGGTAATTACATCTTATCTTGTTATTACTATATATATTTGTTTTTTTCTGTTTTTGTATACGGAAAGAAATTTAAGTTAACAAATAAAAAGATGACACTTCTCAAATATATGTGCACAAATTCAAATATAACAATATTCAAAAACATTGCAACCCCCCCCCCCCACCCTATCTGGGTGCCAAAGCTTGGCTGCAATTGATGTAAAGTGTACAAAGTTAAAAAGGGGCAAAACTATTACAAGAAAGTTCCTAGAGTTATTCCTCTTGATAGTATGACTTTTTCTGGGGAAAGTGAACATACGTGTCAAAGTTCAAGTAAATATATTCAATAATGAAATATTTTCTGATAAAATGCTGGTTATCTGCATGTACTTTTCTGCCATCGAATAATTTCCTGTAATGTTTCTCTGGTGCGTCAAAAACAGTATTGTACTGCATTGTATTTTGAATATTGTTTAGGGATGTATCAATCAATTTCGTGATTATCTACAATGTTGTCTACCCCAATAGATAAATATCTTGAAAATCTAATGTTTCATTAAATTAACATTGCCTACTGCAAATTCATTGAATTATCATGTGACCAGTCTAATACATGTAGTTTGTAAATTGTTTGAGACTGCAGGTCAACATATCAAGATTTTAAACCCATTTCCACTCGACAAAAATTTAGACTGGTCCAAATTAAAAGAAGCTGCAGACGACAATTTCAAGTTGATGAAATCTTAAAAAAAATGCCTTTCTTGGTAGAAAAAATTGTGGAAAATGAAGAAATTGCTGGTAACAAACAATTTCTTCTTTTTCCACAATGTTTTCCAAAGCTTTTTTTCTTGAGGGGTGCAAAAAGTGGAAATGTGTGGAATTGGGTTGAATGCAAGGGTCCACGTACCAATAGTTTCAGCCTAACCCCTAAAGGTACAAAATAAGAAAATTTATTGGATTTATGGTGATATGATTTATTAACTTTCTTTCAGCCGCAGATAAATGTTCCATGGTTACTTGTCAAGGAAAATGCTTGAATTATTGGAATCGCTATGTGTGCAACAAACCTCTGACTAACAGTACACAGAAACGTAAGTATCAAACCATTACCAGTCGACAGAAATTTTAGAGTGGTTCGAAATTCAAGAAATATCAGAGCGGTTTGAAATTAAACTAAAAATTGACAGTTTGACATACGACAATTTGTAGTTGATAAAAAAATTTCCAATTCTTTGATAATATTGTGGATACTAGAGAAATTTTCAACAATCAGTAGACCAACTTAATCACTCATTTATACCGAATTGATCTTTGAACTCCCAACATTAATGTATTAAAGCATGTTTGTTGGTTTGCTGACTGAACCGTCGAATCTACAGCTTAACTATGCTGTAGCTACGCCTTTTATCTTGCAATTATTCACATTTTTGTTACATGTTACAGACCATACATTTTGCAATATAACGCCGTTTAATTTTTAAGTCGAACTTCCGTCAGTTGAGAAGTGGAATCTGCTTACAGAACGTTGAAGCGATTGGTCTTTCCTATCTAGGGTAAAAAAAATGTTTGCTTACTCTCACAATGTATTTATTGATATAGGCCTCAGTGTATGTCTATTTTTTGTTTTTGTTTTAGATACGAATGCAATCAATGATACCAGTACAGAAGCAGTGAGTACCGACCCTACAGCCAGTACTAGCAATACAGGATTGGTTATAGGTTTAGCCACTGGTCTATTTACTTTAATTGTTGCACTCGTGGTTGGAGTGACAATCTACTTGAGGAGGATTTGGCTTAGAACCCATAGAGTACAAACAAGTGATTCGTCCATGTCTTTGAATCATTCGTCATAACAGCATTTGATTTTGAATCAGTTTTTTTATCATTATTCAAAAGTGCGTATTTTGAGAGCACGCGAAAGCATTTTGATACAGATCAAACTAAGATACCTTGCCCGCCATATATCGCTTGCATTAATCCATTCCCACAGAATCCCGCCTTTTCACGCCCTTCGAGAAAAAAGTTTTGGAAAACATTGTGGAAAATAAAGAAATTGCTTGTAACTAGTCTTAAACTGTTGTTGTCCACTAAAATTAATGTCAGAGTATTGAATCTGTGTCTAAAGGCTGATGTTATTGTCACAAAAACATGCGCAAAATTCAAAGCAATTCCATCGATAATCGGTAATGCCAAAGTATTGTTTAAAAAAAATAAATCTAAGTCAAATAGGCCAAGTAATAAAGGCTGAAATTGTCCCGTGTACACGAGATTTCCAACAATCTTTCTATCCTGTGATACCCCAAACATTGTAAAACTATTGCAATTTCAGTTTGCATAATATCGTTAGGACGCACAATGGGCCCGTTGTATAAAAGGACGTGAATATTTATTGTATTATTATCTATAATATGACTAACGACGCCAAAGTTACACTGGTGATATAACAATAGCGTAGTTATTATGCAACTGAGCGAAACTCAAAGAAACGCCTTTTCGTTACCGTAAAGTAGAAGTCACGAATGATAACGACGTCATTCTCGAACAAACGTTACGTTTTCGTGGAATGTCATCGATAACCAAACAAACTTCACTAATGAAATCTGATAAAGAGTATACTAAGGATAATTATTCAGGGGTGTGGAATTCCCATGCCCGACTTGTCCGACACGGGCTTTTCTTCCTGCGGGCAAGTACATTTTTTGAGGCTACTTGTCCGTGGACAAATATCAGGGCAAATCTTGGAATGGTACTAAATAGATAGAAGAGCTTTATGAGCATAATGTTTGTATCTAAGGCTAGAAAATATTGTTTTAATGAAGAAAATGCTGAGTTCCAGCATTTTCTTCTTTAAAAATAATGTTTTCTCAAAATTTATCTGTTCTTCATCTTTTCACGGGCAAGTCCATTTTGATCCTGGACAAGTAGAAAATCATATTTTACTTGTCCATGGACAAGTAGAGAAAATCCGTATTTCCACATCCCTGGCCGGATAATCATAAACCTATTACGAACAACATAATTTTAGACGGGTCCAGATACAAAGAAATTACAGGCGATAACTTTTCGCTATGCCCTCTAATTTCCAGAATATGACCTAATAAAATGAATTTGATCTGATCAGATGATCTTGAGTTTGTCTTAGCCCTTTCCTGTTTTGCAAATTTTAGACCTGTCCAAATTCAAAGGTTTTGCAGAGGACATTTGAAAGTGGCTTTAATTTAAAAAATGACCATTCAGTAGGAAAGAAAATATTGTGGAAAAAGAAGAAATTGCTTGTTACAAGCAATTTCTTCTTTTTCCACAATATTTTCTCAAGAATAAAATCACAGGGACGTGAAAAGCAGGGGTTGTACAGGAAAGGGTTAAGTATATAGTCTCTATGAATAAAGCTGTCTACTTCAAAATACAACCCTTCTGTTAACAACCTTCAAGAAAAGAGCTTTGAAAATCATTTTGGAAATTTTCCCTCTATGTACACAAATGGCCACAATGTTTTATTCTCTAAAAGAAAATTGAAATTGTTGTCTGTAAGTTCTTTGAACTTGGACCAGCCTAAAAGTTTGTCTGGTAATGGGTGAAGTATCTTTTAAAATGATTCTCAGATTAAGTTTTTGTACAGAAATGTTGACAAAAAGACGACCAAGCAGAAAGACAACTGTAACCCATTAGCAGACAGAAAATTTTTAGTCTAGTCCAAATTTGAGAGGAGTTGCAGGCGACAATTTAAAGTTTGTGAAATTTTAGATTTTTTCACATTTCTTGGTAGAAAACCTTGTCTAAAATAAAGAAAAAAATTCTTGCAAGTAATTTCTTCATTTTACAATTGTTCTCCCAATTGTTTTTCTTGAGGGGCGTCTAAAAGCATCATTGTGTGGGAATGGGTTAAAGTAAACAAATGTGAGACAGTGTATTCATATGGTCTTGAAAATTTGGGGCATATAAACAAATGCTAACAACCACATTTTTAAAATAATTCTTCTTCTTAAAATATTCACATGTTTCTGTGTACTAAAATTTAAGAAAAATAAAAAACAGCAACAAAAAACATATAAAATATCACAATAAGTCAACCCTTGTCATGCTGAATAAAATCCTTCTCAGACCTGCTTTAAAATCAAAGGACTGAAAACACTTGGGACACTAGTTGTGGATCAATCTTTCCTATGAAAATTAACCGCCAGATCAACCCTGGTATGAAAGGGACAAGATACATGCAGTCTGATCTTTGTCTATTCTCCCTGCCAAAACAGGAATACTCTAGATTCAGCATGACTAGGCGTAATGAAACACCAATATAAGAGAAAAAAGAAGACAAGTGTATGACCTAATGAGTAAAACCCTTCATTGCTAAAAAGATTCTTGTTTTCATTTTCTTGAGCATGATTAATTTTGAAACTACAGCTTCAGAAATTTACAGACATCTACTGTTTAATTAACCATCCTTCATTTCGACCCATTGAAGCAAGCATTGGAGCAAAAGGAGAAAAGGCTTGTTGAAAGAAATTTCTCAAAATGTTTTCAACCAAATATGCCGCTCATTTTCAATTCACATACACTTTAACCCATTCCCATACAATCCCTCCTTTTCACAACCCTCAAGAAAAAAGCTTTTGAAAACATTGTGGAAAATGAAGAAATTGCTGACATCAAGCAATTTCTTCATTATCCACAATGTTTTCTATCCAAAAAAAGACAAATATAAAATTCCGTCAACTTAAATTTGTTGTCTGCTGCTTAGTTCAATTAGTTTAAAATTTTGTTGTGTAGGAATTGGTTAAATGTTTAACTTTCATTCTAAAATCCGGTTTACTTGTTATGGTTTGATACAAACTTTGTCTGATACTTCTTTTCTGTGTCTTAGGGTAGTGAGTTCACTCAGTTTCATAGAATCAGCAGTTTTCCTAACTCTGAGATGTGGTTGTTAGAAAAACATTGTAAGAAAAGAAACCAAGAGTACCAGTAATTCAGACTCAAATCCATCTTTGCAAGCCAAGGGCAATAACTTCAACACTTTCCTTATGAACAAAGCGGAGTTCCAACCCTTGTGAAGATGAATCAAGACAGGCTTACAGTAATACATGCAATGAACTACTTAATATATACACGATCCCATTACCACACAATTCATTATTTAGATTAACTGAAGAAAACTTTCTTTGAGGGCTTGAAAATTATTAACTTTTTTACTCGTCCTGCATAATGAGAACATAGTCCTACATTAATTTCTGTTTTCAATTCTTTCAAATTTCACTCATACTGCGTATATAAACAAAGAAGGAAAAAGTGTGCAGGATAAGCTTATGGGCAAAATTTTCAAGCCCTGCTTTGAACAAAAGTTTTGAAAAAACTTATTGATTGTAACAATCGATAACTTCTTTCCACACAATATTTTTTATGCAATTTGGAAGTGAAAAATTGAATTGTCATCATCAATTGCTTTCAATTTGGAAAATTTTGTAATCTGGTAGTTGGTTGGAAAAGGAAAAACAGCACTCTTATCCATTCTGAAAACACTGGAAAAGCTCAGAAATCAAGAGAAAATTTTAGACTGGTTCAAATTGAACGGAGTTACAGAAGACAATTTAAAGTCAATGAAATCGTTTAAATCTATGTCTTTTGAGGCAGAAATCATTAAAGATAATGAAGAAGCAATTTCTTCATTTTTTACAATGTTTTCCAAATCCTTTTCTTGAGGGGAGTTAAAAAGCAGGATTGTCTGGGAATGGAATGTGCACTAATCCAGCCATGAAACTTCATGCAGAAAGCTACTACGATTTCAGACATTTTGTCTGGACAAAATTTAGTTTATAAAAACATAAAGGGAAATAACTGAGAAATATCAAAGCCTGAGGTACCTTTCTTGCGAATTCCACATATCCTTAATTCATTTCCAAATGAAAAATTATTTGACTTGTTCAAATTGAAAGAAGTTGCAAACAAGCATTTTAGTTGATGGAATTTGAATAAATCTTTTTTTTTTGTGTGTGTGTGTGGGGGGGGGTAGAATACATTGTGTATAATGAAGATACTTTTCTATTGCACTGCACTTCTTCTCTGTGAAATCTATCCACCTGAGATGTTTAAGGTTTATAAGTGGTATTCTTTTATATATAGAAAGACAGTCGCACAGACAGACTTGCCCTCTTACCAATTCCCTCTTGCAGCATTTTTTTTTTTTTGCAGGAAAATAAATCTATTTCTTCTTTCTCACAATGTTTCCTATCCTAATGTAGAATATCTTCTTATAATGATCAATTTTAATTTCAAAACCCATACATTTCAAACTAGTCTATCTTTTTAACTTGCAGAGATTTGAACAGCCAAAATTCTCAATTTTAACTGCAAAGTTGAATGTTCCAAAATAAAATTGAACATCAATTTTAGCCCCAGTCCAAGTAAACCACAGGCACATACAAACTATATAGCCTGATTCTAAGTTTTATCTAATTCTAATCATCATATTCATCAAGACACCTTAACAAACCAACTGTCCCCAACACACTGTTCAGAAGGATTGAACACCGGATCTATTGCTGTAATCACTATACTTCTGGCCAGATGAGGTAACAGGAACCTGTAAATAAATTCAATAACAGCTTTCTGAATATGGATGCTTCTCATTATGTGCACCTCTGTGGGGGCTGGATGGTAGATAAAAATGTAGCTATATACAAGCATAATTTGTCTTAACTCATTACCAGATGGAAAAAAATTAGACTGGTCCAAATTGAAAGGAGTTGTAGACAACAATTTAAAGTTTATGAAATTTTAGATTTTTCAACTTTTTTGGTGGAAAACATTGTGGAAAATGAAGTAATTGCTTGTTACAATTATTTTTCTTCATTTTCCACTATGCTTTCCCTATTGCTTATTTGAGGGGCATCCAAAAGTGTCATTGTGTGGGAATGAGTTAAAGAAATTCAGATTATTCTTTTGACAGTTAACACATTACCAAAAGAACAATTTTAGACTGCTTCAAATTCAGAAATTACAGACATTTTTTTTCAGTTCTTAAAATTTCCTGAATGCTAGTCTATTGAAAACATGGTAGAAATGTGACCATTTTTAAATTTTCGACTGTTTTCCTAAGCTTTTTTCTTGAGCAGAATTGTGTGGTAATGGGTTAACACATTTTTCAAATGTGAAGTACAATCAGTCACAATAAAAGTGATATCACTAAAAGTCAAGTTTTTGCACAAAAACAATACCAAAAACAGCGCTTACAATGACAAGGTTACATCATTACCTAAGGTTTTCTACTTAGCCAATTTCAACCCAATGATGCTTTTGGACGCCTCCCAAGAAAAACAATCTGGAAAACATTGTGTAAGATGAAGGAATTACTTTTTACAAGAACTTTCTTCAATTTACACAATGTTTTCAAGAAAGTTGAATAAATCTTGAATTTCGTAGACTTAAAATTGTCATCTGCAACTCTTTTCTATTTCGTCTAAAATTTTGTTGTCTGGTAATGGGTTAAGCAGCTAAGACAAAAATTATAGAAATTTTTCCAAGTTCAATTAATTCATGGACATCAAGAAAGATGTTCCATTCTAATAAATGGAGTTTGTCTCTACTCATTTGAAGAATTGTCTAGTTTTGAAATGTATCATCTGAAAGATTAGAGAAGCAGGAGAATGAACATGCAACCCCTGATAACAGAAACCAGAGTGTTACTCCTAGACTAATTCTGCATCCAATATAAGATCTAGTTTGCTACAAATGCATAGCTGAAATACTAAAGTAGTTGTCCAGAAGGGAATGACACAGACAAGAACCCCTGCTCCCTTTAAACCATTACCATACAATCCTGCATTTTTACACCATAAAGAAAAATGTAAATGCAATGTGCAATGTAACACATTATGGGAAAAGAAGAAATTACTCTTGACAAGCAATTTCTCCTGTTCTCATGTTTCAACCTTATATGGTCCTTATTTTCCAACTTAAACTTACTTTGAATTGCCGTCTGCAACTTTTTTCAATTTGAACCTGTCCTAAATTCATTTGTCTTCTTATGGGTTTACATTGATTGAATGGTGTTTAGCATTATTCCAACAGTATTTCAATTATATTGTGTCAGTTTGTTTGCCTAACCAAGACTTCCTGATATTTCTTACATCAGAACAATAACTTAACAACCAATTTACTCCATTTCCATGATGTTTTCAAAAGCTAATTTTGAAGGGTAGGATAATGTGGGATTGAGTGGAAATGGGTTTTAACTGTTTCCTGTTCAATCCCTTGTTTTTATGTCATTGTGATTTTATTGTTGAGAAAAAATTGCAGAAAGAGAAGAAATTGCTTGTAACAAGAAATTTCTTCATTTTCCACATTAATTTCTACCCTACAGAATGGTAATTTTGCGTATTAAATCCACTTTTAATTGTCCTCTACAGAACCTTTGAATTTGGACAGGTCTAAACTTTTGCAAATGGGCCCCTACCGATATCCAGAGTTACTCTGCTTAGTTTTAGTATTAGAGTGACCTCCCTTAAATCTTTGGGTAGTTCCGGTGAAAAAATCGATGATATCGGTATCGAAAACATTAACAGGTTGTTGCCAGCTCTCACTATGTGTCACCAATTTTTAAACCCTAGATTATCTAGAGACTACTTTATTACAACAACTGAGCTTAATTTTAAAGCCGAATGACGTTTTAAGTGTTTATAATCGTAAATGAACCGGTATGTAAGTGTATTTTTCGGATATACCCTAATTCCGGATATACGTTTTAATTACCATAAAAAGAGCTTTTTTGATCGAAATAAATACAATGATACTTACGGAAATACATTCCGTTATTTTCTTTTTTAAAAAATGGTTTCACATGACAAGCGGAGCTTTGGATTTATAAGTTATCTGTCATTTTACAAACGGGAACTGTTACAAAGAATCTCTCCATACGTCATCCTTTCATGACCATGGGAATTTATCAAATACCCTTTTCATTGATGAATATGAAAAAAATTTAATCAGAATTTCACTGCATGATCCTAAACAAGCTTTGTAAAGTGTCTGGAGGCTTGTGAAAATGGTTGTTGCCTCTGTAGGTCCTCCAAAGATATACCATTCGTTTCTTACCAATGGCAAGTAAGATATATCATTAATTTCTTACCAATCGGCAAATGATAAGGTCAAAGTAGGGTGAGCAGCTGGTGGCTCAGATGAAATGTCAGTTATGCATAGTAACTGATTTAATGTTGAAAGTGGCGTTTAACCGATAACCAGAGGGCAAAATATTGGGCAGACAACATTTGGAAAAATGAAGAAATTGCTTGTTACAAGCAATTTTGTCAATTTGTACAATGTTTTCCCAATTATTTTTCTTAAGGGGCGTCATTGGGAATGGGTAAACCAATTTAATTCAATCAACCTGCACAAGCTTTAGCATCTGATATTAGATGTGTGCACAAATTTGTATTTTTCATACAAAATTTATTCTGGTTAACCCTGGTTTGCTTTCAAATTGAGAATGCATTGTAGAAAAAGAATATGCTTGTTGCATTTTTTTCCTTTTCCACAGTATTTCTACCCTGCTGAATGTTGTTTTTTTAAATTTATTGTTTTATATATCATTTCATGTATTTAAGTATTTGAGAAAAAGTGAGAAATAAAAAAGTGAAAATATAAAAGAGATGACCGTAAGAAGTGTTACAAAGATCAACCTAAGACAATCTTTTTGAACGTTTTAATCCATTTAGTTGATACCAAATTCTTATTACTATATTGAGATATATCATGCAATGACATATATGATACAATTTACATATACTAAATATTCAAATCTTTTTGTTGTAAAAAAGCGATCTTAAACATGTCTTTTTCAGATTTTTCTTTCTTAAACATTTTTTTCCATTTTTTTCTCAATGAGAAACGTTTTAAAATAGATTTCCTTTACCTCTTGCTTTTATAATCCTATTTAAAATGTACAAACTCGTAATTTCCTTAGAATTAGAGGGAATAGCAAACGACTTCCTTTGTTACTTGTAATAAGGGGATATCGGGTGAAAATCAAAAGCAAATAACCGATCATTATGAGATATATCCAGTGTATATCCAAAAAACCACCCGTGGTCTATTACGCAATCAGAGATACCAATCAGAAGCCTGTAAGTTACTTGGATTAATTCAGCAGTTTATGAGAGGACATCGTTAACTTTTAAATTTGATTTACCATTTAACCCTTTACAGAAAAAAGATCTCAGAACGAAAGAGGATACGAACGAAGTTTTAATAGCCATGTGTACCGAAAATAATGTGGAGAAAATTGGCGTAAAAAGTACTCTTTATCGCAATATTGTTATTCTTTTCGAAATGAGAAGTAAAATATGAAAACTTGACGAGAATGAAATTGATTCCTAGGTCGGGAGAGAAAAACGATTAAAACGTGTCCACGTTAATATAAACTACCACAACAATTCCATATTCTAAGAGTATTTTAAGAGTACTCAACATTCCTCTTTATCAAATTCTGAAAAATATCTGATTCCACGCAAAATAGGAGAAATTTAACCTCTGATAGTGTACTTTTACTTAGGGACCCAACCACATCATTTTGCATACAATATATGGACAGAAAGATAAAACATTAATCAATCTTTAGAACTAGATAAATTCCAAATAATACAAGTCAACCGACTCCCTTGTCAATTAGTCAAAAGAAGGACTTCTGGGCAGTCGTGTGAAAATCAAAGCAAATAGCCGATCGTTATGAGATATATCCGGATACCACCCGTGGACTATTGCGTAATCAAAGATACCGATTCAAAACATGTAAGTTACTTGGATTAAAACAGGAGTTTATGGACGGACATCGATAATTCTTAAGATTTACTTACCATTTAAACATTTGTAGGTAAAAAAATCTCAGAACAAAATAGGATACAGACGAAATATTAAAATCCATTTGTATGAAAAATAACGTACCGCTCAGATTTGGAGAAATTCCTTGTAAAAATATTCCTTTTATCGCAATACTTTTGTTTCCCCCGTTGATGTTTTGTCTGCATGTTTCAATAGATATCCTCAAGCCAAGGAAATAAAAGCAACAATTCACCATGAAGGACACTTTTGCTAATTTTGTTTCGAAAATGAGAAGTAGAGTATGAAAACTGGATGAACTAGGACGGGAAGACGATTATAACGTGTCAACGTAAATAAAAACTACCAAAACTTTTTCATTTTCTAAAAGTATAACAAAAAGAATCAATATTCTTATGTGTGAAATACCGAAAAAATAATTAATTCTCTCCAAAACAGACGCTTTTAGTCTCAGCCCTTATATACTCTTTGTTGAAATTTAAACCGGAACTACCCAGTAGAATCAAGGGAGTGAATTAAAGGGCAATTTTCAGGAGAACTCCGTATATCGGTAGGGGCCCATTGGGAAAGGGTTAAACAAGTGTAACATGAATTGACATGCTTATGGGAATACAAAACTACTGAAGCACTGATTCTAAACTATTAATAGATATTTGAGGAATGTGTTCTAGTAAGGATAGTAATATAGGTTGATCACCTGCTTAACCCATTACAAGACAGCAAAATTTTAGACGTGTCCAAATTGAAAGGAGTTGCAGACGACAACTTAAAGCCTATGAAAATTTAGATTTTTCATCTTTCTTGGTAGAAAACAATGCTGGAAATGAAGAAATTGCTTGTAACAAGCAATTTCTTCATTTTCAACAATGTTTATGCAAAACTTTTTTCTTGGGGGCATCTAAAAGCGTCACTGAGTGGGAATGGGTTAACCCATTACTACACAATGTCGCTTCTTGACACCTTGAAAAATTTGTCTCACAATGATTTCAACCTTATTTGCCCTTTATTTTCAAATTTCAGAGCAATTTACAATGTCATCTGCAACTTCTCCAAAATGGTACCAGTCTAAAATTGTGTTGTCTGTTAATAGGTTAAAGTAATCTGAAGTTCACATCCCCAGGAGGATGGGTATTTTTTTTGTTTTGTCATTATTTCAGAAACATTTTTTTTAATATGCTCACAAATTACATAGGACCTACAACCACGCAACTAAAATAACTTTCACAGACTTAACCCATTCCCACTCAGTGACGCTTTTAGATGCCCCCAAGGAAAAAAGCTTTGGAAAACATTGTGGAAAATGAAGAAATTGCTTGATGCAAGCAATTTCTTCATTTTCCACAATGTTTTCTACCAAGGAAGTTGAAAAAATCCAAAATTTCATTAACTTTAATTTGTCATCTGCAACTTCTTTCAATTTGGGCCAGTCTGAAATTTAGCTGTCCGGTAATAAGTTAATTTAACATAAAGAAACATTGTTTTGTTATCCAAGCGACAATATGTATTTCTATGATTAAATACCATAAAGCATTCTACATCTGAATTAAACAAAAAACTTACTCAGCACATGCAGGTGCTCCATTAATTTCAATTAACCATACTTTAAGGTCTTCATCAAGTAGGAAATCAAATCCAAACAGTTGAAAGCAAACATATCCTAGACCATTTGTGTTTATTTTCTGAAATGAAATTAGAGTTTGATGAAAGAACTTGACATAACCACGAAATGCTGAAGCCCTTATCACAGCAAATTTTGTGATTTGATAGATGATCTTTTTGTTCTTCTTCATTGCCAATATGAGCCTTGAAACTGAAATTGTTTTAACTCATCCCAACACAAACATACTTTTTATACCTTTAAAGCTTTGATACATTGTGGAAAACAAAGAAATTGGTTGTTAAAATCAAATTTGTCATTATCCACAATTCTTTCACCCCAAAATACAAAGATTCTCAAAATTTCTTCAACCTGTGGTCTGCAGCTCATCTCAAATTGGATCAGATCAAAATTTTGTTGGTTGGTAAAGGCTTAGAAAATAGTAAAATGCTCAGTTCCGGGTCAGAGTTTGACTAATAGAATGTCACCAGCAAACCAAATTGTCCAAATCTTATTGAAGCTGTGGTGTTGAGGGGCATAAAATTCCACAAGCAAGGGTTTCATACACACCTAGAAAGCTTAGATTGGTTCAAGATTTTAACTACCCACAAGATAATTAAATTTCAAAACTATCCAAATTGAAAAAAGTTCAAGATAACATGTTCATGAAGGAAAAGAAGCAAAATCTTGGAAGTTATATAATAAAAAAGTTTTCTATATATATTTTCAAAACAATTTATCTTGTCAACAGGATCGGATGATAAAGGTTTAACACATTACCACACTATCATGCTTTTTGAACTCTGAAGAAAGATAGTTATGAACTTTGTTGGAAATTGAGAAATTGCTTGTAGCAAGCAATTTCTCATTTTTTAACAAAGTTTTTACCTTTTCTAGCACTCATTTTTTCAATTGAAGCCAATTTTGAAGTGTCATCCAAAGCTTCTTTCCATTCTTAAATTTTTGTTGTCCAGCCATTGGTAAAGATAACCATATAGAAATAACCCTTTCATTTTAACATATAAAGTATAACACAATTCCTCATTTAGGAACTCCTGAAGAATAATATTAAAGGAAACATTGCTGTAAAAAAAAGTGAAACTATAAATGATGTAGTTCTCACAGGGAATGAAATTTGAATTGTTGCATAAAAGAATTGTCAAGAATTTTCATCTGGTAATGTGGTCCATGATGCTAAATATGATACACTTGAAGCTTTTGACAGAATGGGAAAAAAACTTGATGACAAATAAAATAAAGCAACCTATCTTATATCTCTGGATATTTCTCACATTAATTCTTTTGAAATAGCACTTTAACTATTCAAAAAAAAAAAAAAAAAGAAAAAAAGATGCAGTATAAAAATTGAATGTCAATTATTGAAATTTCTCAAGAAATTCTCAAATTTAGCAGTAAAGATGGGTAGAGACATGAAAAAGACATCACATTTAAACTAGTATTTACCTTATAGTTACACATCCATGGGTCATTTGAAATTGCAGGGCTAACCCTTTCTAAATCAATCCTAGTTTTCACATCCCTGTGGATTTATAATAACATAGCAGAAAAAGAAGAAATTGTAACAAGCAATTTCTTTTTTTCTTATAATTGTTTCTACCCTATAAGATGGCTAGTTTTCACACTAAATCCACTTTAAATATCATTCTACGAAATCTTTGAATTTGGCCAGGTCTAAAATTTTGCAGGACAGGAATGGGTTAATTGATATTTTAGATCTTTACCTCTTTGACAAGGAAAAAACATTTCTTTACAATATCTTTTATTTGTGGTATAATGGAAGTTTCTAAACTTGTTTCTCTTCTTTCCATAAGGTAACTGCAGAAAGAAGAAAATGATAATAATTTGATATTATTAACAAACTACCAGACAACAAAATATTAGACTGGTCCAAATTGAAAGAGGTGGCAGATAGTAACTTAAATTGCAAGTTACTGAAAAACAAGTATTACAACAGGAAGAAAACATTGTGATAAGCAATGGTAAAAGGTTTTTCTCAACAAGAAATCTTTGAGCCAAAACTCACTAAGTAAGCACCAAGGAGCACACCTAGTTGAACTACCACACCAAGTTTCAAAAGTATACTATTGATAGTTGCTGAGAAAAATATGACAATAATATACTATTATACCAAGCAATGTTCTAAAATAAACTAGGTCGTAAAACAGGAAGCAGTTAACTAGCAGACCTAAATTCAGAATTTTAAGTCAAAGCTATGAATAGGTACTGAGAAAAATGCCAGGAGAATATACTTCTTTAGCAATATATGTTTGAAAATAAGCTAAGTCATAAAAAAGGAAGTATTTAACATGTGTACATATATTTGTTAAGCCCAAAAAGGACCAATGGCTGAACCTCTGCATCAAGTTTTAAGAGGATACCGGTAGTTTCTGAGAAAAATGTGACAAAAATATACCACTATAACTGTCATAGCCAGAAAATAAAAAAAGTTGTAAAAAATAGGAACTATTTAACTTGCAGACCAAAAAATGGTAAGTACCTTAAAAAACACCTACATGAACTTCCAAACCAAATGTCAAGTTATTACTATGAAAAGTTGCTGAGAAAAATGCAACAAAAATAAACACTTTACCAGTATATATCCAAAACTAAACTAAGACATAAAACAGGAAGTAGTTAACTTGCTGATTTAAATTCAGTAAGTGCCATGAAGGACTCCTAAATGAACCTCAACTTCAAATTTCAAGTCATAGCTAAGAATAGTTGAGAAAAAATGTGAGGAATATATACTACCTGTTTATGTACAAAAATAAACTAAGTCATAAACAGGAAGTATTAAACTTCCGAAACCTAAATTAGTTTAGCACCATTTAGGACCACTTGATGAACTTTCAAACAAAATTTTCATAGCTAGAATAAACAATTGAGAAAAATGTGATGAATATAATCCATTTTACCAGTTTATGTTCGATAATTAGCTAAGTTGTAACACAGCAAGTAGTTAACCTGAGGACCTAAATTTGAAATTGGTCATGTAGGACCTTTAGATGATTCTCCACTCCAAATTTTAAGACATAAGCTAAAAATAGTTATTGAAAAAAAATGCTACGAAAATGTACCATTTTATTAGCATATGTCCTAAAATAAACCAATTCTTACATTGAATGTATTTATTTTGCTGACCTAATGTAGGATCCCTAAATGAACCTCTATACCAAATTTCAAGTCATTGCTATGAATAGTTGCTGAGAAAAATGCAACAAAATTATACCGCTATACCAGTTTACATCTGAAAATAAACCAAGTCGTAATACAGGAAGTAGTTAACCGATTGTGAACCTTATTTCCAATATTGGTCCCCTAACTGAATATCCACACAAAGTTTTAAGTCATTCGTATGAATAGTTGCTGGGAAAATGTGACAAAAATATTGGTTACAGATGGATGGGCGGACAGACAAGGGTAAACCATTAGATCCCCCTCTTCTTTACGAAGCAGGGGTATAATTACTCAGATTCACCTAGAGGGATTAATGAGTTAATTGGTGAAATAACATGAAATACAAGGTCTTTGAATAGATGGATCATATCTCAATCATTTTTAGGTTTAGTTTTGATTCATGGTTTCAAAAATGATCCATTCACTTGATGACTAAGTGATCTGCAACTAGAACTGTCGCCTGTAAGGGCTGACGTATATCCCTCACTGCCGCCTCTTTTTAAACAAGGCCAAATTGTAACCATTGAAATGTTGGCCATTCATGATTTATCAAGTGGACAATTTTTTTCCACAAATTCTAAGTCAATGAGGGGCAATGACCGTGTAAAAAAATAGCGATTTTGTTCAACAATGAAGATTGAAATTATGGATTTCGTGCAACGTCAAACATGGCGTTTATGTTCTGGAATAAAGATGTGAACCACTTTTTTTTATCTGTCAACCTGTTCAGGAGTTATGATTTATTCTCTATATATTGTATATAAGAAAATAAATCAAAGGGGCATAACTCCTGAAACAGTTGATTAATCATAATGAAAATTGCAAGTGCACAAGTTCCCATTGCAAAAAGATTTCGGTACAATTTCAGGAAAATTGATCTGGAAATGTGAGAGGAGATGAGGACACAAAATTATGTTCATGGACAGACGGACGGACAAACAGGGGGACGGATCGACAGACCAACAGACAGACTGACAACCTTATTCTAGTATACCCCCCCCCCCCCAAAAAAAACCTTGTACATGTGAACCAACTTTTATTTTTTAAATCTGTGAACATGTTCCGGAGTTATGATTTATTTTCTATTTATTGTATATAATTAATTAAATCAAAGGAGCATAATTCCTGAAACAGTTGATTAATCATTATGAAAATTGCAGGTGCACAAGTTCCCATTGCAATAAAGATTTTGGTAAAGTTTAAGCAGAATTGGTCTGGAAATATGGGAAGAGATGAGGACACAAAATTATGTCCACGGACGGACAGATGGACAGACAGACAGACAGATGGATGGACAAATGGACAACCTGATTCCAGTATTTTTTCTAATATTTTTGTGTGTAATTTGCAAGAATAAAACTTGTGTCAGAAAAGTACAAATACTATGCTGTGCGGGGATCTTGCGCAAAACTTTAATAAGGTATCAAACTAAAAACAGTTATATGGGTGTCATAATTATTTCGTAGTTTACATAATGCCTGTATAATTACATTGGCACGAAAAATTTTGAAGGAAAGTTAATTTACCTAGTGCAAAAATCGAGCAAGTACACAGTTACCCCCCATGATTTTTGGAATGTACAACTGTCCGGTGATCTTGTGCTCTTGCACAGTATCACGTCATAGAGATGACTTTTCAAATTATTGTGGCTCTTAAAAACAATACACATTCATTATGATTCGGTAATGTGCTACCCGGGCCATCATTTTGTTCAAGTTAAAAGATAGCATGAATTGAAAGGAGAAGATGTTTGCCTACGCTAAATGCATTACAACAGAGAAATTTTTGTTAAAGTAGATTTTAGATCTTAGATAATTGCTTGATTTTTTGTTTTACAGAGTTTAATTTGTTAGTGGATCTTAAGATTTAACATGACAAGAAAGTAAAGTAGCATAGCCAGTCTACATGGGAATCTAGGTCAATAGGCAGGGTTTATGAATACTTAATTAGGATGACCTCATACCCAAACAACATCATACGCGAGTAAAAATGTTTACCAAAATTACTTTCTGGCCATTCTTAATTACTATAACCAGTAAAATATTCATGACAGACAAGCTTTATCTGACCAAAGAACTTCCTGGATACAAAATTCTCATAGTAAGTAAGATCACCGGACGCACAAGATCACCAGACATGACTGTATATGAATTCTAATAATGAATTTAGGTTTTTATGGAGATAAATAGTGTACCTATTAAATTCATCGAAAAACATTTCATTTCCGACTTCATATTTCCCATAGTTCTCTGAAAGTTCTTCCTGAAGGCAATGATTGGTTAAATGACAAGTGACATCATCAAAGTTGTCAGGATTATATGGCTCTGACGAGGTACGAAGAACTCCCTCACGGAACAAATAAACATCGTAACAAGTGTCCAGCAACACCCAGCATCTGTAATAATTCAACAATCCACTGTTGAATATAACTATTTGATTATATTTATGAAATATCTTAAATATAAAATACCACAGCACAAGATAGGAGACAATTATCAAGAGCATTCTAAACACTGGTCTAGATTACGTTCCTGTTCAATCCCATGTTTTTACATCCCCGTGAGTTAGTAATTAAGAAAACATTTTAAAAAAAGAAGAGGTTGCAAGCAAATTCTTCTTTTCCAACAATATTTTCTACCCTACTGAATGGTCATTTTTTCAAATTAAATCCACTTTACATTTCAACTTCAAAACCTTTGACTTTGGACAGGTTTAAAATTTTGCAAAACAAGAAAGGGTTAAGGACACTATTGTTTTAATATGCTTAATTTCTTTTCCATAAATCTTAGAAAATCATCACTATGCATCTCTAGCTCTAAATGAAATTCGGCATCCATACCTTATATCAAACTTTCTGTTTCCTTTGAGAAGAAATGGTTTCTCTATGTATCTCTGTATGACAAATGCCTTGTCCTGAGCATCTATGTAATCTATGAGATCAGAAATGTCCCCTGATATCTTGATTCCCTCACCTGAAAGAGATTTAAAGTTATTCTATTACCTTAAAGATAACTTTTTAAAATAGATTGAGCAAACTACCACAGTTTATGCAAAAAAACTCAAATATCTTTTTATAAAGCAACTCTAAATGGATGATTTAAGAGGTTCTGCAGATAACAATATCAATTTTGCTAAAAAAGGAAATTAAACTATTTTTTTCAGTCCAACAGGATCTGATTTTCTAATATTCTTTTGTATTCTTAAGGAGAAAATGTTGTAAATTTAGATCAAAGCTCAACATACTCATAACAAACATCATCATTAATTATCAATTTTCAGAGTGCTTAACCCATTACCAGGCAGCAAAATTTTAGACTGGTCCAAGTTGAAAAGAGTTGCAGACTACAAATCAACGTTTATGAAATATTAGATTTTTTTGTACTATGAATAATTTCTTCATCTAACAAAATGTTTTCCCCATTGTTTTTCTTCAGGGGCATCCAAAAGCATCATTGTGTGTGAATGGGTTTAGGTTTAGGTAAGCAACTCATAGGTGGATGTTACTACTATTTTATTAGTGTAAAAAGACAAAACTGGGATAAAAGGAGAAATCTCTTGGTACTACTTTTTTCCAACATTTACTGAAGAATTCCCATTTAACCCATTCCTAACAATCACTCTTTTTAATGACACTCAAATATTATAATCAAAACATTGTGGCAGAAGGAGAAATTGCTTGTTACAAGCAACTTCTCCTCTTGCAACAATACTTTCTATCCTAATTATGCCTTATTTTGTAAATTTCAAACTGCTATGAATAGTTATCTGCAGCTTGTTTCAATTTGAACCAGATGAAACATTTTCGTCATTTAAAGTCAGGATATAAGCAAATGGGTTGATTAGCCTATTACCAGACGACAAAAATTTTATACCAGTCCAAATTCAAAGAAGCTACAGGCAACAATTTTAGGTTGATGAAATGTTAAGATTCTTTGTCTTTTGGGGTAGAAAACTTTTTGATGAAAGAAGAAATTGCTTGTAACAAGCAATTTCTTAATTTTCCACAATATTTTCCAAAGTTTTCCAATTGAAGGGTGTTAAAAAAGGTCATTGTGTGGGAATGGAATAATCACACCATTCCAACATGATCTGTCCTTTTTACGACCTTGAAGAAAATAATTCCTTAAAAATTATTTAGAAACTAAAGAATTGTTTGTCATGAGTTATTTCTTTATTTTCCATCTTTTATACAATTATTTACAATATATCTGTTTGAAATTGTCCTCTGTATCTTCTTTGAAGTAGGATTGGCCTAAATTTATGTAGTGTGGTAATGGGTTATGCATACCTTTAGCGCCGGCACTAGACTTGGCAATCCATACAACAATGGCACCCTCCTCCTCTTTAAGTGTTCTATCTGTTTCAATCAGTTCTTCTCTGTCATCTGTCTTCTCTGTTGGCACGAAAAATGAGCAAGATGCACTTATCTTGTTTTGCTTGGCATTCTTGGGAAATATTCTATAGGTTAATGGCAGCCATTTTGGGTAGCTGTATTTAACTGTATCACAGTATTGCTTGAATAATCTGAAACAAAAGAAAATCAATTTACAGATCATTACTGAAAGAAAGGAAATTCTAATTTGCTAATATCCAGAGGTAGTGGTTACAATTACTAGCTCTGCCGATATATTTTCTCTAACAACTGACAAAAGATTCATCAGACCACTTTTCATGGAGGAGGTATTATAAGTTATCATACATGATAAATGGAGGAAACTTAAAATGCAAAATAGATGATAGATAAATGAGATCAATGCTCAATAAAGTTTTGTAGACAAAATACAAGTGTTATTCCATTACCACACAACAAAATTGTAGACTTGCCCAAGTTCAAAGGAGTTGAAGACAACAAGTTAAAAGTTTATGGAATTAAGAAAATCTTGGCATTTAGGGTAGAAAACATTGTGAACATTGAAGAAATTGCTTGTTACAAGCAATTTCTTCATTTTCAAACAATGATTTTCAAAGCTTTTTCTGTCGCCGTCAGAGACTCTTAATCTTCAATCATGGGATGTCATGGGTCCGATCCCAGGGGCAGCACACATTCTTTCAAACATTTGTCTCTCACCAATGGGTGGATAATCGTACACCTCAGTGGGATAGCAGCTGGAGGCTACGAAAGGATGTAGTGGTAGTACTGATGTGAGAAATACCAGGAATCCATTGTTAGGTGCACCAGCCGCCACCATATAACTGAAATTTATACTGTTAAAAGTGGCATTAAATCCCATTCAATCAATCAATCAAAGCTTTTTCTAGAGGAGCGAATGGGTTAAAAACAGCAAATGAAATAACTTCAAAATGAAGCAAGCAATGGTCATAATTCTAGAACAAGGCACTTCTTCTATATAAGTTCTACTGAATTATGAAGTTTCGTATTCATTGTATAAAAACAACAAAGGGCAGTAACTCATAAAAGGAGTAAGTTAGAGTTACAGGTCTTGCTAATTTACTTCTCGATGATTGTATCGATATGCAAATGAAGTTTTGCATTCAAAGCTAGTATACTTTTGGAAATTCTCCATGCAAATTCTTAAGTCTTATGCAAGACAAAGGAAAATGACTCCAAGAGTAGGCAATTCTTGTCCAATGCACAACAAATGTAATGTATCCACCACTGCACTTCTCTTTGATAGGATCTATGTATTAATGATGTTTCAGAATGATAGTTTACTTTTAAAGATATCCTCTAGTCAAAATAAGTATTGAAACTGACAAAAGTAGAATAATAGTTCTTGTGCATTACACTACCTATTGATAACATCGATTTGCCAATGAAGTTTCACAATTACAATTAGTATACTTTTGAAAATATGCTTATGACAAAATTAATATCTAAAAACAACAAAGGGCAATTACTAATTTGAAAAACTATGCAAGGTAGAGTTATATTTATTGCACATAGCTTTTAGATACAACAAACACAACTTACACTACAAAATTTTGGACTGGTCCAAATTTAAAACAGTTGCACACAACAATTTTGATGAAATCTTATAAATCCCTGAAAGCATTTTCTTGATAGGCGTAAAAAAGTTGGCTTATGTAGAAAAGATGGCTTTGAAAAAAAATGCTTGTTACCTCAGTTTTGTCTCATTGGAGTCATTTATATCAACAGTATTATACACCCCACCTATGAGTTGTTTCACACTTTCCTGTTTTGCAAATTTTAGACCTGTCCAAATTGAAAGATTTAGCAGGCGAAAATTTAAAGTGGATTTAATTTGAAAAATAACCATTCACTTGGGTAGAAAATATTGTGAAAAAAGAAGAAATTGCTTGTGACAAGCAATTTGTTCTTTTTCTACAATGTTTTCTCTAAAATTAAATCACAGTGATGTAAAGAAAACAGGAATTGAATAGGAAAGGGTTAAGCACTCTTCCCAACAATGTATTGTCTAGCATTAAAATTTAAATCATTTTTAAGTGTCATCTGTAACCCTTTTCACTTTGGACTGGTCTAAAACATTTTTGACAATAATCATGAATCATTGGTTGAATGAAGCAGTTGAACCTAAAGTAAAGACCTAACATACTTAACTAGGGCAGATTTTCTGCACAAGGAGTCGGAGCCTCTGTAATAGTTGACCATATGAAGTCTACCGGGATCATGTCCTGAAATTAACAAGTCATTGAATATCTCTTAAACCATTCCCACATGATAAAATTTTAGACTGGTCTAAATTGAAAGAAGTTGCAGACGACAATTTAAACTGTATGAAATTTCAGATTTTTTCGTCTGTTTTGAAAGAAAACATAGTGAAAAATGAAGAAATTGCTTGTGACAAGCAATTACTTCATTTTCCACTATGTTTTCCAAACCTATTTTTCTTGGGGCGTCTAAAAGTGTCATTGAGTGGGAAATGATTAACCAATTGACCAATCAATGTCCCCACCCACTTACTCTGTTGGCCCAGCCCATTGACTCTGATGGCCCAGCCCAATGACTCTGACAGGAAGTTCCACATCAATTTAAACAGTGTAATTTTGCATAATTTATGGCCAGTGGCATGTAACAAAAAGGAGAGTGGTTGGTTGGGGGCCTAAACATCGTAACTACAGCTTGAATAAGCTGTAGTTATGAAAAAAGTCAGCAAAACAACAAAAATGTTTTACATTGCTGGCAACCAATGTTGGAGTTCAAATTAAACATTCAATCTGAATGTATGATTTCATAGGTTGACTGATTATTTAACCCTTTCCTGTTTCGTAAAATTTTAGACCTGTCCAAATTCAAAGGTTTTCCAGACGACAATTCAAACTCGATTTTAATCGAAAAATAATCATTTAGAAGGGAAGAAAATATTGTGCAAAAAGAAGAAATTGCCTGTTACAAGCAATTTCTTCGTTTACCACAATCTTTTCTCAAGTATAAAACAACAGGGTCGTAAAAACCAGGGATTAAACAGGAAGGCATTAATTGACAGCGGTGATTGGTCAAATACCAGACAACAAAATATAAGAAGAGTCCAAATTCAAAGAAGTTGTAGATGATAATTTTGGTGGAATTTTAAAAATCTTTCTTTTAGGGTAGAAAACACTGGAGAATGAAGAAATTGCTTGTAACAAGCAGTTGCTTCATTTTCCCCCATGGTTTTCCAAAGCTTTTATTTTAAAGGATGGGGGAGGATGTCAAAAAGTGTCATTATGTGGTAATGGACTGACCAATTACAAGGCAACAGAAATTAGACTGGTCAAAATTTGAATAAGTTGCAAAAGACAGAATATTTCTGTTCTTTCTGGGTGGGAAATTATGTGCAAAATGAAAAAATTGCTTGAAAAAAGCAAATTCTTCTTTTTCCATATCATTTTTTCAACCTATTCTCATTGGAAGTCTTAACCCATTCCCACACAGTGACGCTTTTAAACGCCCCTCATGAAAAAAGGTTTGGAAGACATTGTGGAAAATGAAGAAATTGCTTGTCACAAGCAAGTTCTTCATTATCCACATTGTTTTCAAACCAGAAAGGTGAAAAAATCTAAATTTACGTCAACATTAAATTTTCGTCTGCAGGATCTTTGAATTTGAACAAGCCTAAATCTTTGTTGTGTGGGAATGAGTTAAACAGTGAGATTGCCTGACTCAATTAATGTTACAATTCTAAAAAAAATTCATCTGGTTATGGGTTAAGAAAACAGATATCACATTGATATCATATAGCAATACCATACAGGAGGATTTGGAGTGCTGAGTATTAGCACTTTAAATCAACATGACAAAATCTCACTCTTGGTAAAAAAGACAGATAAAAAAGTGGCTAGGATTTCATAAGATTCATTTTTTTACTCTAAACCCTATTTTGAGGCTACTCATTAAAATCATACAGCTGAAATAAGTATTCACAGTATAGGACTTAAATATATAATTAACCCTTGTCATGCCGAATAAAAATCAGTTTCCCAAAATGCTTTTAAATCATAGCACTACAGGCACTAGAAGCCCTTATAGAGGACTTGTATTTCTTTTGAAAAATAATTTTACAAATCAATACTGCATAAAAAGGTAGGAGCAGGTGGTGTAGACTAAGATCAGACTGCTCTTATGTGCAGGCTGATCTTTGTCTATACCTCCTGCAAAAATAGGAATATTCCAGGATCAACATGACAAAGGTTAAAACTTAAAATTGACATTATCTGAACCTCTGGTCTAATTTTAAGATCAATTCGCTTACCAAGTCGGCCAAATGGTAACTTATTTCTTTCTCCAAACATCAGATCAAAGAAAGCTGTGTTTTGATTAACTTTTTTCCAATTTTTTCTTTGCTCTAGGAGATAAGAAGACACAGCTTTGTACACTGAGCTGTTTCTGTCTCTAGTGACAAATGAGTACATCTCCATTTTGTTGTTGGTATCAGGTTGGTCTGTGCACACTTCTCAAATTTGACCCTATGGATTACTTTGATCAAGTATTATTCATAAATCTGGCATTTCTTCTTTAGGTCACTGTACATGATTCAATCTTATCAATATAAAAGAAGTGGGATGTGCATTTTCCGCTCATTATCTACAGGTTTATTTTCATTTGATTTCAAAAGGTTTCACACCAGATCCTGCAAAAAAGGAAAAGTTAAGTTTAAGTTACTTTTATCAAGATTTTCAATGAAATTCGAAAGAAATGTAGCCTGTAGTCTCCCATATTTGATCACCTTAAGCTATAAATTTGCGCATGCTTACTTACACAATGATAATTAGACCTAGTGAACTATACTGAAAGTAACATAAATTCAATTAGAATATTGCAGTACAAATGAAAACAGATTTGTAACAAATTTTATAACAAAATTGCACTTTTTTGTACCCATACACTGATCATTGAGATCCAAATTCAGACTCCCATAATCAATAACGTCAGCAATATACATCAAGGATCAATGTCAAACTTATGGCATTGATGAAACAAACTTGAAAATGTATTTTCAAATTTTTCAAATTTTTCCAATCTATCTACCAAAATTTCAAAAAGCATCTACATGGCAACTGAATTAGCAAGAAGAAAAAAATATGAACCCCAAAATTTTTTGTAAGGAATGAGAAAAAATAGTATAAACAGGGTTATGCAAGAGTTTGAAGGGATAACTTGTATTTCTTTGATATATTTCACACACCAACATTGACTAATGTTGGTTTCTTACAATTTGAACATTGTTAGCAATACACGAGTTAACAGCGAGTGCACAGAAATGAAACCTATCGATTACGGGAGACTGCTCGAAAAACAGGAAACTAGAGTATAATAGATGTTGGAAAAATGTTAATATAAAATTCGGTAACCGGACAATAGCCCCTCCGGACAATATCCCCTTCTATGTTTTTTGACAAGGCGGACATTGTCCCCTTCCAAAATTTAACAGGGCGGACATTAGCCCCTTCGTCATTTTGACAGGGCAGACAAAATCCCCTTCCTAATATTAGAAGGGCGGACATTATCCCCTTTATCGTTTTACTACTGCGGACAAAAGCCCCTTTCTAACATATATCACGAATGTTAATGTATAGGGCATGCTGCATCTCATACTAACACCATGTATAAAAAAAAAAGCTCACATGGAAAGGGTGATAATATAGCTAACATTCAGCATATTCTATTTTGTTAAGTCGACGAGGGTCAGGAAGGACAATGTATTACCAAATGACTTCAAATAGTAAAAAGTTGAAGTTGGCACGAGGTTCATTTTAAAGAAATATGGTGGTAAAGAGGAAAAAAGCGGTTCTTTGCCTTTACCATGACTTTTACTAGAATACAAATTTTATGGTCTCGCTCACAGGGAAGTATGCAAAGTATTTAGTTAAAAATTGGGCATTAGTTTATTATTTAACAAAAAAAAAGGAGTAAAATTAATATTAATCTTATGATTTATTGATTAAATTTAGTTTCGTTACTTAAGTCCAAAGAAAATTAATACAATTTTACGAAGGGGATAATGTCCGCCTATCGAGGGGATATTGTCCGCCCTGTTTATATTAGGAAGGGGATTTTGTCCACCCTGTCAGAATGACAAAGGGGCTAATGTCCACCCTGTTAAATTTAGGAAGGGGATAATGTCCACCTTGTCTAAAAGCATAGAAGGGAATATCGTCCTAGGTGCTATTGTCCTAGATTCATAAATTCATGCCTGACATTTATGAACCAGAAGCTGGAATGAAGTAAGCACCACATCAAGATAGACCAGAGTGGCAACAGCCTACATAGATCTCTACATGAAGAAGACTATATCTTTTTTTACTCTGGATGTCTTGAAAACAGTTCAACTATTCCAGAATATCTATTGAGACTAGCCAAATAACCATTCTCTTGCTTCATATTTTTTCCAGACTTAAATCTTCGCAGGAAACTAGACCATATTTACCAGTTAAGTTATTAACCAATTTTATGAAATCAAAATAGTGGATATGTCTATCAAGTAATAAAGTACTGGGACACCGTCTCCGGTGTCAACAATCAGGCAAACGACTTTTTCGGCCTAAAAGCCTACAAATTTATCTATGATTTTTTCTATGCAAACCAGTTGCGTAATTTCTTTGATTCTGCAATAAAAATAAAGCATTATACTGTTACAATTACAGATTTTTCGTCATATTTCGGTGGAGTTTCTCTCTATAAGCTCTTCAGCAAAAAGAGGCGAAGTGGCCATATATACGGATACCTTCAAAAAGTCCGATTTCGATTTTGAGTCATGGCTAATAAATTGGATTTGACAAAAGAAGATTTATACGGCATACTTGGGGTAAATGAAGATGCAACAGACAAAGAGGTATCTAGTTTCTATTATATAATAAATTATAGTGGAATTGTTAAGGAATATTTAACAGACGGATTCGAACAAGGAAGTTTCGTACTCATGCTTGTTAAAAAGATCATTTCAAATCCCCATTCAGCTGGAATAGTTTTCATTATATTATGATTCGTTTTGAAAATAAATACAGATAAAGTGATAGGGAAACTCTAAAAAAGTAAGGATTTGGGTAAATGGAAAAAATATTTACAAGATTTTTCTGTTTTACAAATCACTAACTTTTTGAAATGTTTTGTCTTCAACTTCTTTCATTTTGTTTTAAATTTTTGTCATATGGTTATGGATACAAGAAAAAGAAAATATTACATATTACATCAGGGATGTGGAAATACGGATTTTCTCTACTTGTCCATGGACAAGTAAAATGTGATTTTCTACTTGTCCAGGATCAAAATCGACTTGCCCGATAAAAGATGAAGAACAGATGAATTTTGAGAAAATATTATTTTCAAAGAAGAAAATGCTGGAACTCAGCATTTTCTTCTTTTAAAACAATATTTTCTAGCCTTAGATACAAACATTATGCTCATAAATCTCTTCTATCTATTTAGTACCATTCCAAGATTTGCCCCGATATTTACTTGTCCAAGGACAAGTAACCTAGAAAAATGTACTTGCCCGCATGTAGAAAAGCCCGTGTCGGACAAGTCGGGCATGGGAATTCCACACCCCTGTACATACAAGATACAAGATTTTATTCAGAAACCATCACAACAAAAGTTGTTATTTCTCAAATAAACATGTCAAAACATAATGTGATAAAATAGAAATTAATCAATAATGCGATTGATTTATAAATTATCTGAGGTAACACCAGTTCTATTGAAATCACAAACACATTTCGTTTCTGCTACAGTTTTAGGGTTCATTAAACCAAAGAATGTTTTAAATGATCTCTCAAAGTTAGCTTCCGAACCACGGTAGTCAAATTGCATTATTTGAATTTATCACAGACTCTTTGATCAAGGGGAATCTGATATCTAAAGTAGTGACCTTGATCAATAAGTAAATTATGAGCACTAATTCGTAGTTTAGAACTTTCTTTATTTTTTCTTTCTGAAGTCCAAATGACAAATACTTTTGCAAAGAAAAATCATTGTAGATGTCTGAGAAAGTATGTAATTTGTTACAATGACTTTGAGCTTTCAGACGAAAAAAATTGTGAATTACACATTGTACAGGGATGTGGAAATACGGATTTTCTCTACTTGTCCATGGACAAGTAAAATGTGATTTTCTACTTGTCCAGGATCAAAATGGACTTGCCTGTGAAAAAATGAAGAACAGATAAATTTTGAGAAAAATTATTTTTAAAGAAGAAAATGCTAGAACTCAGCATTTTCTTCTTTTAAAACAATATTTTCTAGCCTTAGATACAAACATTACGCACATAAATCTCTTCTATCTATTTAGTACCATTCCAAGATTTGCACCGATATTTACTTGTCCACGGACAAGTAGCCTTGAAAAAAGTATTTGCCCTCAGGTAGAAAAGCCAATGTCAGACAAGTCGGGCATGGGAATTCCACACCCCTGCATTGTAATTACCTTTTGTAGATTGTTAAAGCCTACAGAAAACAGGCTCTGAAGTGCCATCCAGACAAGAACCCTGACAATCCATCAGCAGGTAAATACATACTGTATTTTTTTTTTTTTTTTTTTGAGGTTATGCAATGCATAAGTGGGATCTTTTATATAAGAACAAGGTGATCTAATGGTGATCTAACGGTCACCCTCTTTCCTTTCATTGCATTTTATGTCAACATTCTTTAAACTACATCTTCCCCCAAACAACTTGGCCAATTTCAATCAAATTTAATTGGATTGTTTCTTTTGTGAGGCCCTTTTAAAATTGCTAAACAATTGTTACCTTTAAAAAATTCCCTGGTTGCCATGGCAACACTTTGAAAAAACGTAAGACAACTTTAAAGGCATAGAGCCTTGATATTTTACATAAAGCATCAGTTCATTAACCTCTTTGAAATTTGCTAAAAAATGTGCTACTGGCAAGGCTCGAGAGGGTAGGGTATAGAAACAAAGGATTCCTTTAGATTACTTCTCTTCCCAAACAGCTTCACCAATTTTAACAAAAGTTCAAGTTCATTTGAGATCCCTTTCGAAAAAGAAATTTTAAAAGAGTCTTTAAATGAATAGATAATAGATATTTGTATTTAAAAAGATCCTTCTTAGTGTTGCCATAACAAAAAAGTGAAAATAAATTAATACTTTGTAAATGCTTTCCTCCTGAAGCAGAAGTAGAAAGAAATTTAATATTTTGTTTGGACCATCAGCTCATCAATCTCTCTGAAAAAACCTTAAAATCATTCTATGGCTTAGAATGAAGAAAATTCAGATAATTGTGATCATGATTAAGTATATGTAATTCTTTACACTTAGATCTAAAGCAGCAGGGTTCCTGATTATCTAGATTATCTAGAAGAAATCCTGATGTAATAAGAAGGGATTCCTGTGGGATCCCATTGAAAGCAAAGTTAGTGTCAGTCCCTGTAAATAGTGAAATTCAAAAGAAGTGAAACCAACAAAACCCTATACAACGTCATTACTAAGGCTGATATAGTTTCTTTGGATCATAGGTACATGTATTTATGATTTTATAAAGCACAAAAATATTTTTTCTTAATACTATAGCTGAAGAATTCCATCGGTTAAGCCAAGCCCTTGAAGTTTTAACAGATGCAGCTGCAAAGGTAAAGTATTAACCCATTCCTAGATAATAAACCTTTTAGGATCCTGAAGTTTTTATTTCACAAAAAATTAAGATGAAATTTGCCTGTACCAGGCAATTTATCAAAATACTTCCAAACGAATGAGATACTTTAACCAATGAATTTCTTCATTTTCCACAATGCTTTCAAAAGCACTTTGTCTTGAGGGTATCAAAAAATGTGATTGTGTGGGTGTTGATATTGTAACTGGTCTTAATTCAGGTAATGCAGGCAATAGTCAAACAGAGTGATTCTTTTAGGAATATTTAGTACAAATAGATTCTAGATTTATCCAAGATACTAGATTTATCCAGAAAATCTACCATCATTACAAAGTGGATGTCCTCATTTAACCTGTCACAACACAATGTAATAATTTAGTTTTATTTTTGTCTATCAAGATTGAAGTGTTTCAATTGACTGAAATTTTCTTTTTATACTTTCAAGATCAGTATTTTGAGCAAGTAACTAGTTAGTATGCTCGTGCACAAACTAAATCCATACAATTTTGCTCAAACTATTTTACTCAAATTATTGCTTTGGTTTGCTTGGTGGCATTTATTATAGAAATTAAACAATTGTTTTTGATTTCATTAAGGTATGAACCTAAAAACTTCGTCAAACTAATGTATGAATCCACTTTGCATATAAATACTGTGTGATTAATTTTTAGATTCATACCTCAATGTAAAAATATTCTCTTCATTTCTTAAATGAAATAAGAATAAATGAATGTAATAATGAAACGATCATAGGTTAATAGAAGTTATAATAAAGTGACATAAGCATCTAGTTTCTTCTACAGTTTCTGGGTTCATTAGCCCGTTTCCACTCAATGAAGATTTTAGATGCCCCAAGAAATGGAGCTTTGGGAAAGATTATGGAAAATGAAGATATTGCTTATTTCAAGCAATTTCTTTGTTATCCACACTGTTTTCTATTGCAAAAGTAAAGAAATCCAAAATTTAATCTCCTTTAAATTATCGTCTGCAAGTTCTTTCATTTTGGACCAGTCCAAAATTTTGCCATCTGGTAATAGGTTAAAGGAGTAAATATTCATAACAATGGTTTAGGAAAATAATGTAGCAAAAGGAAAAATTTGCATAGAACTTGCAATTTCTCCTTTTCCAAAGGTAAATTCTATACCATCAGACAAGCAGAAGTATTTTTTTACTGTAATGAATTTGTTGTGTGTGAATCCTTAACATTTGGAAAAGTCCAAAATTGCTTGATTGGTGATGGCTCAATCACTCTCATTTTCTATCCCATGTGCATGACACTAGGTCAGAATATTTGACCTAATGATATCTGGGTCACATATGTCTTGAAAGTAGGTTACTATGACGAATCTTTAGAAAAATTCTTTGTGCAGTCTTTTTGCCACACTTTCTGTCTGTTATTCATGCAAGTTGAACAGAATGTTTTTGTTAATAATATCTAGGTCAAGTTTCCATATGGGTCATTTCCTTAAATCTTAGTAAAAAATGTGTGCACTCTGTAAGCCACATTTCTTTTTCAATAAACATACTTGGTCAGAATGTTCTTCTTATTGATACCTCAGCCTAATTCTAATATGGGTCATGTTCAGAAAGTATGTTACTAGGTTGGATCTTTAAAGGAACATTCTGTGCACCACATTCTCTGTACAAATCAGCGGGCTCGAAATGCCCCTGGAAAACCTATTTCTTGTATATGTTTATAGATTGATCGATTAATAATACCGATTTTTATCACTACTCATTCAATATCCTCTATTTTCAATATGCATCTGCCAAGATAATGTTCATCAGACAAGGTCAAGGTAAAAATAAATACAATTTCATTTCATTTCATTTTAATTCATGAGTTTTGAATGCAAAAATTATTTATCGAATTATAAGTAATTATTGTTTTTATATATCTTCCGAGTCATAGTTATGTTATCATTTGTGGCAAGCAATCCTTGACTTGACAAATCGCTGGCTCAGCACACTTACTCTTACAGAAAGTTCCACTTTGATTTTAAAGGCTTTATTTTGCAGAATTTATGGCTATTAGCATAATACGGAAAATAGAATGGTTGGTTGGTGACCTAAATATCCTAACTACAGCTTGAATAAGCTTCAGTTATGACATTGGAGTTGTCAAACTAACAAAATGCTTCACATAAATGATTGTCAATGTTGGAGTTCAAAGTTTATAGCATTTGATCGTCCAAATTATCAATAAGACTGGAAGTGAAATGTTGATAGATACTTAATTTAAATACAGGTATTTTGTTAACTCTTTCCTGTTTTACAAAATTTAATCTTGTCAAATTTGAAAGAAGTTGCAGATGTTAATTAAAATTGGGTGAAATATGAAAAGTAACCAACCTACAGATAAAAAATATTGTGGGAAAAGAAAGTGCTTGTTCGAAGAAATTTCTTCTTTTTCCACAATGTTTCATCAACTAAAAAGCCACAGGGACATATAAACAAAGGTATATACAGGAAAGAGTTAATTTGGGACTTAAAGATGGTAACTACAGCCTTTTGCATCAAGTCCCTGATCATAATAATTATATTTTACAAAATAATGTTGTTGGACATCACTATGTCTATAATCAGTTGGTGTGGCCAGGGAAACAGCAATTATTATGTATAATGCAAATTCTTCTTATCCCTTTCCTGTTTTGCAGAATTTTAGACCTGTCCAAAATCAAAGGTTTTGCAGATGAAAATTTAAAGTGGATTTAATTTGAAAACTAATCATTCAGTAGGGTAGAACATATTGTGGAAAAAGAAGAAATAACTTGATGCAAGCAATTTTTTCTTTTTCCACAATGTTTTCTCAAGTATAAAATCACAGAGTTGTAAAATCCCGTGTTTGTACAGGAAAGGGTTTATATACTTATCTGTTGTAGGCTGCCTATGATAGGATTATAAAAGCAAAGAAAGCTGCACAACTACGCCAAAAACATTTTGATGCCAAGAGAAAGAAGTTTAAAGATGGTAAAGATTTTGGATAAACCAGCTTTTATGAATGCCAGTTGTCGACCATTATAACATTCTTGATAAAACTTGATGACAGAAATATTACTAATTGAACTTCTGGCTATTTACTTAGATTAACTATTCCTTTAAATAACTCTGGTTACTATGGCATTCCAAACTTGGTAGTTAAACTAAATCTTTAAAATTATCTTCTCCAACACATGTATATGCCAATATGCCACAGTTACATATTCCATTAGATGAATGTGTCTTAAGTTTATTCAAATAATATGTCTGAGGTAGAAGAACACCCCAGACTTTAGGTTAACATTTTTTAAAGTGCTCTCTATGAGTAGTACTGTGGATCCTTCTTTGTTAAGCAATGGCCAAATGCAATCATAATGTTGCAGGGCTTTAAAAATCTTGTTGTCTGCTCATCCTGCACATTTTTTCCTTCTTTGTCTATACATACAGGACAAGTAGAATTTGAAGGATTTGAATACAGAAATTAATGTAAGACTATGTATTCTCTATGTAAAGGACGAGTAAAACTTTAAGGAATTTTCCAACCCTGTTTTGATTGTGTCGGGTCTGTGTATTTCAGTCACTTATCTCTCATCTTTATCTCAACCAAAGATTCAGTTATATATTGGGTCCCTGCCGCAACAAATGAAAAAGTTGATACAAGTTTTAAGTGACTAGGACAAGGCACAAAGATTCAACACCCTTTGATTGGAAACTGGACACTGTTAATGAATGTTTGCATTAACACACCAGTAATGTCATGGGGTTGAAATGAATTTGAAATAAAAAAAGGCAACCAAGTCATAGCTTTTTTTTTTGAATGTCATGACAAAGTTAACTTATTCATATGCTTCCTTTGTATTACCATTATTATACCGTACTTGTACTCTGAAATGTCATGCCTAAGGACATACCAACATGACCAGAGGTTTCAAACCAATGATCCTCAACTTCTCCCAGGATATATGTCTGCTGGCCATACCACCGAGCTTCAGTATTTTTTCATGTGGACAATTTTGTCATTTAAAATTACTTTTCATATGCCTCAGTTGTATTGAACTAAGATATGAAATAGTTTATCAAAACAGTTTATTGCTAAATGACATTTTGAAATCCAAACAATAAACTTCAGTATAATTAAATTAACCCTTTATGTAACAAGCTATTGAAGCCGCCGTCATAGCGCAGTTGGTAGCACGTCGGACTGTCAATCTAGAGGTCCCGGGTTCGATCCCCGACGGCGGCATTCATCCTTTCTGACTATTTGTCTCTCACCAATGGGTTGATAATCGCAGACCTATGTGGGATAACAGCTGGAGGCTAGGAAAGGATGTAATGGTAGTACTGATGTGAGAAATACCAGGATTCCATTGTTAGGTGCTCCAGCCTCTGCGATATAACTGAAAGATTGTTGAAAGCGGCGTAATACCCCATTCAAACAAACAAACAAAACAAGCTATTTCTTCTTTCTCTACACATTTCTACCATGCAGAAAGGTTATTTTTCAAATAAAATCGACTTTGAATTGTCATTTGCAAACCCTTTTAATTTCAACTGGTCTGAAAAACAGGAGAGGGTTGAAGTGAAATGTACACACAACATTCATGTTATTTGATAATCAGTGATGAGTTACTTTCTTTGATCTATCTATATGTATCTGTGTGGCTGTCCTCAAAGTATCCATAATATCAGAAATTTGACAATTTACTTTGCAAATCTTTGCCACCCATGTTGGGTGCTGAATAATAAGCTGACCAAAATAAAACACCTACTTTTTGAGTCAAATGGAAAAATTTGATGACAACAAAATATTCCAAATTATGATGTTGTAGAGGTGTTTTTTGTAATCTTATCCCCTCTAAAATAAAAACTTTAAGCTTAGGTGTCTTTTGTTTGCTTTGTAGCATCTTTAAAGATTGGATTTAATCAATAAAGCCTCAATGGCCGTGTGGTATAGGTACTAACTCTGAAGGTTACTGGTTAGAGCCCACTGTCATTGGGATGTGTTCGTTGCCAATATGCTACATGTATTTTGTTGCAATCAGTCTGAAATAAAATAGTTCAAAGATTGGTTTTAAATTCTTGTTTTGTAGATCTAGATGAGAGAGAAAGAGCAGCTGAACAACAGAGATATGATGAGCAAACAGCAGCTAGAAATTTGCAAGCAGAGGTAACATTCTTTTAACACAATTCCACACAATGCTGCTTTTTTACACCCCTATTAAAAAGAGCTTTTGAAAATATTGTTAGAAAATGAAGAAATTGCTTGTAACAAGCAATTTCTTCATTTTACAGAATATTTTCTTCCCCAAAAGATTAAGATTTTTTAAAATTTCATCATCTTGTGATGTCATCTACATTTTCTTTCAAGTTGGACAAGTCGAAAAATCTATTGAGTGGGAATCAGTTAATATCATAAGTGTTAGTTTGTAATTAGAAGAGATATGTGTTGTCAGTGCCTATGACAGAATGACTTGAATTAACCCCCCTGTTTTTATGTCCAAGTGTTTTTAGCTCTACTAACCAAAAGCCAGAAGGGCTATAACCATTGATTTTTCCTATCCGGCATCCATCTGTCCTGCCGTCTGTCTGTCCAGATATGTGTTGTCAGTGCCTATAACACTATGACTTGAATTAACCCTTTCCTGTTCAACCCCTTTTCTTTCGTCCAAGTGTTTTTACTAGCCAAAAGCCAGAATGGCTATAGCCATTGCTTTTTCCCATCCAGTGTCTTTCCATCTAGCCTCCGTCCGTTGACTTTTCCTTGTTAGCAGACTAGAGTTGACAGTTATCATCGGATTCTCTTCAAAATTTCTCAGAATGATTGTACCATCATAATGATCATTCCTTTTGAAATTGGGTCACATCTGTCAAGAAACACTGAAAAAGGGGCCTTATGAAAATTTTATTGAAAATCCTTGTTAACACTCTAGAGTCCAAAGTTTTCATCAGATTCTTTTCAAACTTTCTCAGAATGATTGTACCATCATAAGGAAGGTTCCTTTCAAAATTGGATCAGATCTGTCAAGAAACACGGGAAAAGGGGCCTTGTTAAAATTTAATTAAAAAATGCTTGTTAACACTCTAGAGTCCACAGTTTTCATTGGATTCTCTTCAAACCTTCTCAAAATGATTGCACAATCATCAGGATGGTTCCTTTCGAAATTGAGTCAGATCTATCTAGAGACACAGGAAAAGATGCCTAACTAAAGTTTTGTTCAAGAATCCTTGTTAACACTCTAGACTCCCCAGTTTTCACCTGATTGACTTTAAACTTTCTCAGAATGATTGTACCACCATAAGGATAGTTCATTTTTAAATTGGGTATGTTTTGTCAAGAAGCAATGGAAAAGGGGCCTAAGGAAAATTTAATTGAAAACTCATTAAAAATCCTCAATAATACTCTAGAGTTCACATGTTTCATCAAATTCTCTTCAAACTTTCTCAGTATGATTTTACCATCATCAGGATGTTTCCTTTGGAAAATAAGTACAATCCATAAGGGAAAAAGGGGCCTTTTGAAAGTTTGATTGAAAAATCTTTGTTAACACATTAGAAACTACAGTTTTCATCAGATTGCCTTCAAACTTTTACAGAATAATTGTACCATTTTTAAACGATGGCTTTTTTTATGTCTAACCTACATGCATCCATCGTCCATCCATTAACTTTTCCTTGTTAACAATCTAGAGTCCACATTTTTCATCAGATTCTCTCCAAACTTTCTAAAATAAGGATTGTTCCTATTGAAATTGGGTAAGATGCATCAAGAAACATGGTAAAAAGGACCAAATAAAATTTTATTAAAAAATCCTTGTTAACACGCTAGAGTCCACAGTTTTCATTGGATTTTTTTGAAACTTTCACAGAATGATTGTACCTTCATAAGGATGGTTCCTTTTTAAATTGGGTATGAGACATCTAGAAACATGGGAAAAGGCGCCTTAGGAAAATTTAATTGAAAAATCTATTAAAATTCCTTGTTAAAACTCTAAAGTCCCCAGGTTTAATCAAATTCTCTTCAAACTTTCTCAGAATGATTTTACTATCATAAGGATCGTTCCTTTTTGTACCATTATAAGGATTGTTCCTTTCAGAATGGGATATGATCCTAAAAGAAACACGGGAAAAGGGGCCTTTTTAAATGAACCATTGAGAAACATAGGAAAAGGGGCCTTACAAAAAATTCAATTAAGAAAAATTAATTAATACTTGTAAGTCCACAGATGAGAAGGGGTTGTCTTTATACTCAAACAGAATAATTATACTTTTGTAAGTAGATTTCCCTTTTGAATTGCTTCAGATCCATCAAGTAACATGGAAAAACGGGCTATATGGAAATTTGATTAAAAATTCCTTGCTAACACAATGGAGCCTACAGCTTTGATCAGATTTTGTTGAAACTTTCACAGAATGATTGTAAGGTCATAACGATCATTCTTTTCATAACAGGGTTTGAACTGTCTAGACACATGGGAAAAGGGGCCTTATGAAAATTTCATTTATTAAATCCTTGTTACCAAGTCCAGAGCTTTCATCGGATTTTCTTCAAACATTCACAGAATGATTGTACAATAATAATGACTGTTGATGCTGACATTAGACCTTATCCTTCAAGTATCACAGAAAAAGAAGCATTTTGAAATTTAATTTTAAATTCCTTGTACCACAATAAAGTCAACAGTTTTCATCAGATTCTGTTTAAACTTTCACAGAATGATTGTTCCATTATGAGGATTCTTTCTTTTCAAATTAGGCTTGATATGTCTAGTATCATGGGAAAAGGAGCTGTATGAAAAATTATCACCAACTCTTCATTTACACAAGAATGTCCTCAGTCTTTTTCAGAATCTCTTCAATCTTTAATTGAATGATTGTACCATCATTTGTATTGTTCCTTTGTAAATTGGATCTGATTTGTTAAGTGACGCAAGAAAAGGGGCCTTAAAAAAATTTTATTACAAAAACATAATTTTCACAATAAAGTCTACCATATTTATCATTTTCTTCAAACTAGTCTATCTATCATTAGGTTTGTTCCTTTGTACATCGGGTCTTATTTGATAAGTTTCACAAGAAAAGGGGCCTTATGAGAACTTGATTTTAATATCTTTGTTAACACAATAACATCAACTGTTTTATCGGATTGTCTTCAAAGATGCATGGAATAATTGTGGCATACGAAACACAGGAAAAGGGGCCTTACAGATTATCATTCAAATATTCTTGCGTATGTGATGAAGATCACAATCATTATCAAATTGTCTTTTTAATTTCACAGGACAATTGTAGGGTTGTAAGGAAAGTTCCTTTTGGAATGAAATTGTTCCATCAGAAAACACAGGAAAAGGGGCCTTATTGATTTTCATTCAAAACAATCCTGTTTATGTGATAAAGTCCACAATTATTGTCAAATTCTGATGAAAATTTCACAGGATGATTGTAGGGTCATAAGGTAACTGGAGTGGATCCGTCATGAAACAAGGGAAAAGGGACCTTGAGGATTGTTGCTCAAAATAATAAAGGGATAAAGTCCTTTTTTTTTTTTCTTTATGCATTCATCTTTAAGCAATTAACTTCCTTAAATATCGTATTTCTTTAACGGAAAACTTGATACCAGTAGAGCATCTAAGGCCCTCATGAGCCTCTTGATATACCTGAGGAAAGATTGTGGAAAAAAAAAGAAATTGCTTGTAACAAGCAATTTCTTCTTTATCCACAATATTTTCTATCCCTATACATGATTTTTTTTTGTAATGAAATTGACTTTAAATCGTCTGCAAAACCTTTGAATTTGGACAGGTCTAAAATTTTGCAAAACAGGAAAGGGTGAAATCCCTTTTCTGAACAATGTTTCTTTGTTTTATGTTCTAACTGACTAATTGCTGACCATATGGCCACTGACCTCCAACAGGGAGTTGGACTTAGATATCACAGCTCATTATTTTGAAAAAATTGACATCAGATACATGTAACAAAAGAGTTAAATGATTGTTTTGTGATGTACATGTAGTAACTACAGCCTAAATAAGCTGTAGTTAAAATGATTTACCCATTCCATTACAATGATCTTTTTTGACGCCCACAAGAAAAAAGCCTTGAAATATATCATGTAAAATGAATTTCAATTGGTTTGAAATTTTTATGTCTGGTAATGGATTAAGTTGCCAAGTCAACAAGAATGCATAACTTAACCCTTTCCTGTTTTTTTTTTAATTTTAGACTGGTCCAAATTAAAAGAGGTTGCAGACGACAATGATGATTGGGTGCAATTTGAAATAAAGCCATCCTATGTGGTAGAAAATATTGTGGGAAAAGGAGAAATTGCTTGTTTTCTTAAGTATAAAATCACAGTGATGTAAAATCCTGGGTTTGTACAGAAAAGTATTAAATGTCCGAGTTCAAAGAGCTCAGTGTGTGTCTAAATAAATGATTTCGTTAATTTATCAGATGATTGGTATACTATGATTTATCTTTTACAAATATCAATATACAGGTAGAAAGGTTGCGTAAAGAAGGAAACAGAATCTTGGAGGAGACACAAGAACAGCTGAGAAGAGATCTGGAGGAGAAACTTGCTAAACAAAGTGAAGAGATTGAGAAAAATGAAGAAGATGATGTCACATCTGTCAAAATAAAGGTACAGTAAAATCCCTCCTTACGACCACCCCGGAAATACGGGCACCCGCTATTACGACTGAATTTTTACAGAACGGAAATTTTTGTTCTTTATTTCAATGGTTGCGAACCCCTCTAAAATGGGCACCCTGCTTTTCCATATTACAACCACTAAATTCAGTACCAACTATGGCTTATACACTTTTTTGAACCCCACTAAAACGACCAGTAACTGCACACATTGAGACCGACCACCCAAATTTCACACATGATAAGAGTGACACTAATTTGGTACGAATGCATTGTAAATACATTATCTGATTTTTGATTATGTGATATCGAACCCTTATTATGACAGGCGTTATAATTAAAGTGGCAGACCAGTTTTAGAAATTATAGCTTGTTTTAATTTTTACTTGTTATTTGAATGTGTGACGCGTTTTGACTAGAGTAATAAATTCGCAAGTGAAAAAGTATCCGAGAAGTTACGATTAGTTTGTTTACGGCATTCCGAACATTTAATTAGCAATTAAATTTTGATTTCAACGTAATTGATGCTTGGTATTCCTGTTATAGAAGATATGATGTCGACAGTTTGACAATTTGAACCTGTACTTATGAATAAATAATGTGAGGTCGGACTTCTGAATCAGATCCAAATGGAGAATAGAGAAAGAGGAACTTATCAAAGATCGTAAATTTGAAAATGACATAAGATTCCGCTGTAATACATGTTCTTATAGTTTCATTTTTGTATGTATAGTATTAATATATTCAAATCACGAAAATAAAATAAATATGAATTACTTGACAACAAACGACCAAACCTCAGTGTTACGACCACCCTGCTATTACGACCACTTTCAGAAAGTACTGCAAGTAGTCGTATTAGAGGGTTTTTACTGTACATGCATATACAATTGATCATGTGACCAATTCTTTTACTCACTCTCACTCAATACCTCTTTTGGGCGCACCCACAAAAAAAAACAACTGTTGAAAACATTTTAAAAAATGAAGAAATTGCTTGTTACAAGTAAAATTTTGTATTACCGGATTTTTGACTTGTCTATAATAAATCATTACCAGACGCCAAAATTTTAGACTGGTCCATATTGATTTACCCTTTCCTGTACGTCATAGTTGGGGGTATAAATATAAGTGACATGTTGGGTTGACACCATTGTGATAAAAGCAGAAAAAAGTTTGATAAAATCAATTTTTCATTTTTCTTCAATTTCAGATAGAAACTTAAGTTTAAAAGGAGGAATTGCTTGTTGTAATTTCTCTCTTACCCACTGTGTTGTGTTAAGCCCAATGAGGCTTTGTGTGGAAATTGGTTAATTGCCTATCAATTGATTAGATTTAAATTTCTGTTATGAAAAGTACCCAACTCTTTAAATAGGTTTTACTTGCAATAAAAAGAAATCACAACTAAACACTTTTTGTAGTCCATTTGCTTGTGGAGAAAATTCTCTGCCCAGTTGCCCACTGACTCCCATAGCTATGCCGATTGACTCCGATAAGAAGTTCTTCTAAGGAATTAAACAGTGTTAATTTTCAAAATTTATAGAATCATGTAACAAAAATGGAAAGAGTTTGCCATCTAAACATGTCAAAACTACAGCTTGAATAAGCTGTTATTACTACGTTTGAGCTGCCAAACAAACAATAATGCTTCAAATAAATGTCCCCCAATGTCAGAGTTTAAAGTTCACTTCAAGTCTTAATGAATTATTTGACTGGTCAATTGATTCTGAAATTGAAAGTTGCTATTGGTCAATTATGCTGTATTTGTATGTTATTAAGACCTAATTTTTTTTTATACATTCCCCAAAATTTTGAAATCATTTTTAAGTAATTTTTCTTTTTGTAGTCACACTGTACAAAAAATGGCAAAACCCAGCTGTCAATTAAGGAATCAAAAGACCAATCAAATCATTTATTCAGCCTGGACTGAGCTTTTAATTCTGACATTGGCCATCATTTTTGTCTACCTTTTCTGTTGGTTTGTCGACTTAAAAGCTTTTTTGTTACATTCTACTAGCCATATATTTTTCAAGATAATGCAGTTTAAAATCAAAGCAGGACTTCTTGTTGGAGTCAATGAGGGTGGTAAAAGAAGTAAATTGGCGGGGCCAGCGGTTGGTAAATGGGCATGGCAAGTGATCTGACAGTGTATTGTCTTGTTAATGTTTTGTTTAAGGCAAAATGGAAAATAAAGAAGGGTGAAGACAGGGATGCAGGCTACACAAAAGAAGAACTTACAGATATTTTCCAAAAGGTGGACTTTTCTTCTCTAACTCTCACACAATCCCCCTTTTTATGCCCATCAAGAATATAGCTTCTTAAAACATTGTCAAAAATGAGGAAATTGCATATAACAAGAAATTTCTAGCTCACCTGAGCACGAAGTGCTCGTGTGAGCTTTTGTGATCACCAAAAGTCCGGCCTCCATACAGCATCTGTCAACAATTTCTTTGAACAACATCTCCTCTCACGTACAACTGGGCCAATTTAAAACAAATTTGGCAGAAATGTTCCTTAGATCGTCCCCTTCAAAAACAGCTAAAATAATTGAAATCCATTGGAAACTCAAGTTGCCATGGCAACAAAAGTGATATTCAATAAAAAAGCTTTAAATTTCCCCTTCTCCTGACCCAGTGGGCCTAGAGACTTGATATTTTGCATGAAACATCAGTATTTTGACCTCTTTCAAAATAGCTAAAATCATGACCCTTGGTTTCCCATGGGCCGAGCCACAGGGGCTTGGGTAAATAAATAAAGAAAGAAAAGTTTTAAATACAACAGCTCAAAAACCATTGGTCAAATTTGAACCAAATTTGGCAGAAATGTTCTTTAGGTGGCCCCAATTTAAAATATCTAAAAGAATTGAAATCTGTTTTAAAACTCTGGCTACCTTAGCAACAAAAGTGGAATTTTAAAAAAAATCTTTAAAAATCTTCTACTAACCAAAAAGGTGTAGAACCTTGATAATTTGCATGAAACATCAGTATATTGACCTCTTTCATAAAAGCTAAAATCGAGATCCTAGGGTCCACAGGGGCGGAGCCAAAGGGAGGTGTGGGTTTTAAAAAAGAATTAAAGTAAGAATTGTAAACAACATCTTCTCAAAAACCGTCAGGCCAATTTGAACCAAATTAAGCAGAAATGTTCCTTAGGTGGTCCCCTTTTAAAAAAAACCTAAAAGAATTGCAATGTTACAATCTCTGGTTGCCATGGCAACAAAAGTGAAATTTTGAAATAATCTTAAAAATCTTCTCCTCCCGACCAAGACGGCATAGAGCCTTAATATTTTGCCTGTGGCATCAGTTAATTGACTTCTACCTTATTTCTTAAATTATAACCCATGGATCCATTGGGAGGAAAAAATGTTCACCCCCTTTCAAATTTGCACTAAAGCCTTGGAATTTGTCATTAGCTTGGCTGTTTTTGGAGAAAACCCCAGGTATTGTGATCACCTGAGCGTCGTTCGAGTTGGCGTTGGCGTGTCAAACTTTAACCTTGGTCATATCTCTGTTGTTATTGAAGATATCCTCATGAAACTTGGCATGTGTATTGCCCATCACAAGACAATCACAAGAGCTGTCTAGACTTTTAAGGGGGATAACTCTAAAAGTATTTTTGTAAGAGTAAAGCCTTTTTTTTTGACTTAGAATTTTTGCATTATCCAGCAACTACAGTGGAGCGTTGGCACCCATAGGCAGTGCTCTTGTAAATACTTTGGGATCCCCAGGTACAGAGCGTATATATGTATAAAGATGGCCAACTTGTATTATAATCCTATCCTTAACATAAAAAAAGACTGTTTAAAGAAAAGAGCCTTTATCTCAGGTGAGTGCCACAGGGCCAAAGGCCCTTTTGTTTTATTATCCACTAAGTGTTTTACCCAAATTTGGTTGAAAAGTTCCTAAGGTGGTGCCCTCTAAAAATAACTAAAGAATTGAAATCCCTTGAAAATTTACTTGCCATGGCAACAAAAGTGAAGTTTTGAAATAATCTTTAAAACATATTCTACTCCTGATCAGAAGGTATAGAGATTTGATATTTTGTATGAAGCATCAGTATATTGACGTCTTTCAAAATAGCTAAAATTATGACCCTTGGGTCCCAAGGGGCAGAGCCCCAGGGGAATTGGGTTTATATAGAAATAAAGAATGATTTTAAAAGGACATCTCCTCCCAAACCACTGGGCCAATTTGAATCGAATTTGGCAGAAATGTTCTGTAGGTGATTTACAAATAGCTAAAAGAATTGAAATCAGTTAAAACTCTGGTTTCCATCGCAACAGAAGTGAAATTTTAAAATATCTTTTGGCAATCTTCTCCTGTCTTTGCATGAAGCATCAGTATATTGACCTCTTTCAAAATAGCTAAAAACATGATCCTTGGGTTCCCAGGGGCGGAGCACTATTGGGGCCGGAGTTTATATGGAAATAAAGAATGATTTTTAAATGACATTGCCTCCCAAACAACTGGGCCAATTTGAACCAAATTTGCAAGAAATGCTCCTTAGGTGATCCCCTTCAAAAATAGCTAAAAGAATTGAAATCGGTTGAAAACTCTTGTTGCCATGGCAACGAAACTGAAATTATTAAATAATCTTTAAAAATCTCCTCCTCCTGATGTAGAGCCTTGCTATTTTGCATGAAGCATCAGTATATTGACCTCTATCAAAATAGCTTAAATCTTGACCCTCAGGTTTCCAGAGATGATACCCAAGGGGGGCGATATTGCATGAAGCATCAGTTCACTGACTTCTTTCTTTTTTCTGGAATTATAACCTATGGATCCAGAGGGAGGAAAAAGTTTTTCATTTCAAATTTGCCCTAAAGCTTTGGAATTTGTAATTTAGACTTTTGGATCTCATGGTACAGAGACTACATATGTATAAAGTATGGCCCGCTAATTTCATAATCCTAACCTTAACATGAAATTAGACTGTTGAAAGAAAAAGAGCCTTTATTTTAGGTGAATGCCGCAGGGCCAATAGCTCTCTTGTTACATAAAACCATATCCAACAAAACAGATGGTTGTACATATTAATCTATTTTCAGTATGGAGAAGTTGCAAATCTTGTCTTGTCAGTGAAGAAATCTGGGATAGCCATTATAGAATTTTTATCATCCAAGGCAGCAGTAAGTAGCAAATACTAAATTCAGTATGAGCAAACACAATTACATCATGAGGAGTTGCGCCCTTTCTAATCAATTACAAAACAACAAAGTTTCTAACTGGTCCAAAATGAAAGAAGTTGCCAATTTCAAGTTGGTGAAATTTTGAAAATCCTTATCTTTCTGAGTAGAAATATTTGTGAGAAATATCCAAAATGCGTTCCACTTTTTAGCTCACCTGAGCACGTAGTGCTCAAGTGAGCTATTGTGATCGTCTTTTGTCCGGCGTCCGTCCGTCATCCTTCGTGCGTCGTCCATCAACGACATCTACTCCTAAACCACTGGGCCAATTTGAACCAAATTTGGCAGAAATGCTCCTTAGGTGGTCCCCTTCAAAAATAGCTAAAAGAATTGAAATCCGTTAAAAACTCTGGTTGCCATGGCAACAAAAGTGAAATTTTAAAATAATCTTTAAAAATCTTCTCCTCCTGACCCAGAGGGCATAGAGCCTTGATATTTTGCATGAAGCATCAGTATATTGACCTCTTTCAAAATAGCTAAAATCATGATCCTCGGGTCCCCAGGGGCAGAGCCCCAGGGGGGTTGAGTTTATATAGAAATAAAGAACAATTTTTTAAATGACATCTCCTCTCAAACCATTGGGCCGATTTGAACCAAATTGTCAGAGATGTTGCTTAGGTGGTCCCCTTCAAAAATAGCTAAAAGAATTGAAATCCTTTAAAAACTCTGGTTGCCATGGCAACGAAAGGGAATTTTTAGAATAATCTTTAAAAATCTTCTCCTTTTGACCCAGAAGGCATAGAGCCTTGATATTTTGCATGAAGCATCAGTATATTGACCTCTTTCAAAATAGCTAAAATCATGATCCTCGGGTCCCCAGGGACGGAGCCCCAGGGGGGGGGTGGGGTTAACATAGAAATAAAGAACAATTTTTTAAATGACATCTCCTCCCAATTCACAGGGCTGATTTGAACCAAATTTGGCAGAAATGTTGCTTAGGTGGTCCCCTTCAAAAATAGCTAAAAGAATTGAAATCAGTTAAAAACTCTGGTTGCCATGGCAACAAAAGTGAAATTTCAAAATAATCTTTAAGAATCTTCTCCTGCTGACCCAGAAGGCTTACAGCCTTGATATTTTGCATGAAGCATCAGGATATTGACCTCTTACAAAATAGCTAAAATCATGATCCTCGGGTCTCCAGGGGAAGACCCAGGGGGGGGGGGGGGGAGGGGGGGGGGGTATAGGCATGAAGCATCAGTTCACAGACTTCTTTCTTATTTCTGAAATTATAACCCATGGAAAAAGTTTTTTCCTTCTTTCAAATCAGCACTAAAGCCTTGGAATTTATAATTTAGACTTTTGGATCCCCAGGTTCATAGTCTTTATATGTAATTGTGGCCCACTTGTTAGCTCACCTGAGCACAAAGTGCGAGGTGAGCTATTGTGATCGGTCGTTGTCCCTCGTCCGTCCGTCCGTCTGTCCGTCCGTCCGTCTGTCCGTCTGTCCGTCTGTCCGTCCGTCCACAATTTCTTTAAAAATCTTCTCCTCCTAAACCAGTAGGCCAATAAAGCTTAAACTTTGCAGGGATGTTCCTTGGGTGAAGTTCTACAAAAGTTGTTAAAAGAATTTAATTCCGTCAAAAACTCTGGTTGCCGCGGCATGTGAAAATGGGAATCTTTAGTAAATCTGTAAAAATCTTTAAAAATCTTCTCCTCCTAAACCAGTAGGCCAATCAAGCTGAAACTTTGCAGAGATGTTCGTTGGGTGAAGTTCTACAAAAGTTGTTAAAAGAATTTAATTCTGTCAAAAACTCTGGTTGCCGCGGCATGTGAAAATGGGAATCTTAAATAGATCGGTAAAAAATCTTTAAAAATCTTCTCCTCCTAAACCAGTAGGCCAATCAAGCTGAAACTTTGCAGAGATGTTCCTTGGGTGAAGTTCTACAAAAGTTGTTAATAGAATTTAATTCCGTCAAAAACTTTGGTTGCCGCGGCATGTGAAAATGGGAATCTTAAGTAAATCGGTAAAAAATCTTTAAAAATCTTCTCCTCCTTAACCAGGAGGCCAATCAAGCTGAAACTTAGCAGGGATGTTCCTTGGGTGAAGTTTTTCAAAAGTTGTTAAAAGAATTTAATTCCGTCAAAAACTTTGGTTGCCGCGGCATGTGAAAATGGGAATCTTTAGTAAATCTGTAAAAATCTTTAAAAATCTTCTCCTCCTAAACCAGTAGACCAATCAAGCTGAAACTTTGCAGAGATGTTCCTTGGGTTAAGTTCTACAAAAGTTGTTAAAAGAATTTAATTCCGTCAAAAACTTTGGTTGCCGCGGCATGTGAAAATGGGAATCTTAAATAGATCGGTAAAAAATCTTTAAAAATTTTCTCCTCCTTAACCAGTAGGCCAATCAAGCTGTAACTTAGCAAGGATGTTCCTTGGGTGAAGTTTTACAAAAGTTGTTAAAAGAATTTAATTCCGTCAAAAACTTTGGTTGCCGCGGCATGTGAAAATGGGAATCTTTAGTAAATCTGTAAAAATCTTTAAAAATCTTCTCCTCCTAAACCAGAAGGCCAATCAAGCTGAAACTTTGCAGAGATGTTCCTTGGGTGAAGTTTTACAAAAGTTGTTAAAAGAATTTAATTCCGTCAAAAACTTTGGTTGCCGCGGCATGTGAAAATGGGAATCTTAAGTAAATCTGTAAAAATCTTTAAAAATTTTCTCCTCCTTAACCAGTAGACCAATCAAGCTGAAACTTAGCAGGGATGTTCCTTGGGTGAAGTTCTACAAAAGTTGTTAAAAGAATTTAATTCCGTCAAAAACTTTGGTTGCCGCGGCATGTGAAAATGGGAATCTTAAGTAAATCGGTAAAAAATCTTTAAAAATTTTCTCCTCCTTAACCAGTAGGCCAATCAAGCTGAAACTTAGCAAGGATGTTCCTTGGGTGAAGTTTTACAAAAGTTGTTAAAAAAATTTAATTCCGTCAAAAACTTTGGTTGCCGCGGCATGTGAAAATGGGAATCTTAAGTAAATCTGTAAAAAATCTTTAAAAAATTTCTCCTCCTTAACCATTAGGCCAATCAAGCTGAAACTTAGCAGGGATGTTCCTTGGGTGAAGTTCTACAAAAGTTGTTGAAAGAATTTAATTCTGTCAAAAACTCTGGTTGTCGCGGCATGTGAAAATGGGAATTTTTGTAAATCTGTAAAAATCTTTAAAAAATTTCTCCTCCTTAACCAGTAGGCCAATCAATCTAAAACTTTGCAGGGATGTTTTTTAGGTGAAGCTCTTCAAAAGTTGTTAAAAGAATTCCATGAACTCTTGTAACTGTGGCATATGAAAAAGGGAAATTTTAGAAAATCTTTGTTGTCTTTTTTTTAACAGACTACATGGCCAAAGGCATTTATATTTTATATAGAGCTTAATCATATTGTTCTCAACCAAGTTTTTTTAAATATTTAATCTCTGGGGTCAAAAATTGCCCTTCCCCTGAGGTCCGAAGTTTGGAAAAATGCTTAATTAGAGCAATTTCAAAAGACTTCTCTTAAACTATAAGGTCTAGGCTATTCATATTTGGTATTGGGCATAACTAGATGGTTTTGTACCATATCACTAAAAGTTGTCTTCTTCAGGTCAAAAAAAGCTCTGCACTAGGGGTCCAAAATTTGGAAAAACGCAAAATTTTAATATGTTAAAAAAAATTCTTCATTTTAACCCTTTCCTGTTTTGCAAAATTTTAGACCCATCCAAATTCAAAGGTTTTGCAGACGAAAATTTGAAGTTGATTTTATTTGAAAATTAACCATTCAGTAGGGTAGAGAATTTTGCGGAAAAAGAAGAAATTGCTTGTTACAAGCAATTTCTTCTTTTCCCACAATGTTTTCTTAATTATGAAATGACAGGGACGTAAAAACCAGGGATTAACCAGGAAAGGGTTAAGGAGGAGGGCACTTATATTTTGAGTGTAGCATAGCCTGGCTGTTATCTATCTGTTTTGATCAAATTATGCTTGTAGGTTAATAAACACCCCTTCCCTGGGTGTCCAAAGTTAGTAAAAATGCTCAATTAGACCATGTTCAATAGTCTTTTCCTCCCAATCTAAAAAGTCTAAGGCATTATTTTGTATATAGCATATCCAGATGGTTCCCTACCATGTTAGCTAAAATCTTAGCCCTGGGATAAAACATGGCACTGCCCCAGAGGTCAAAAATTTTTGAAAACGCCCAATTAGAGCAACATCAAAAGTCTTCTCCTTCTAAAAAATAAGGTGGCGGGCATACATATTTGGTATGTAGCATGACTAAATAATTTTGTACTACATAACAGGAAAACATGCTCTTAGGATAAAAAATGTCTCTGTTCCTGGGGTTTAAAATTGCGTAAATTGCATTGAAAGAATTCTTCTTAAATATAGGTTCCAGAGCATTTACATTAAAAACAAAGGATAACATTATTGTTATCTACCATGTTTATATCCTTTTGACAAACATGGCCCTTCCCAAGGCATCCAAGGATATGAAAAATGCTCAATAAGAGCATGTTCAAATATTTTCCACTCCTCATGTATAAGTTGTAATGCATTCATATTTTGATTTATAGTACATCCAGATTGTTCTCTACCAAGGTTGCTAAAATTACACCCATTGAAGTTGCAGACTGTAATTAGAGTTTGATTGAAATCTAAATACAAAGAATTTCAGGTAGAAAACACTGTGAGAAATGGAATAATTGCTTGTCACTCCCTTTCTCACTATGTATTTTTCAAACCTGTTTTCCCTGAGGGTGACAAATTCTGGGATAGTTTGGTAATGGATTAAACTATAAAACCAAAGGCATTCATTATTATTGTAAAGCATTACTGGATTGTTTTGTACAAAGCCCAAAATCTTATATATCTTTTATTTATTTTGCTCAAGTTGTGTCTTTTTTATACTAAAAAGTACTGTAATTTGGAGATACCTCAGGTGAGCGATTTAGGACCATCATGGTCCTCTTGTTTCATAATCCTAACCTTAACATGAAATTAGACTGTTGAAAGAAAAAGAGCCTTTATCTCAGGTGAGCGCCCCAGGGCCAACGGCCCTCTTGTTTTCCTTGAGTGGCATAAAAAGTGGAATCGGATGGGAATGGGTTAAATATTTAACCATTTTCAGAGTCATAGATAAAGGCCAAATGCTTATTGGCTGAACACAAGATGTCACTAGACAATTGGTTCCAATCATGAAAAAGTTGAGTCAGGAGTTCTATGCTGTTAGTTTTTAGCTCACCTGAGCACGTAGTGCTCAAGTGAGCTATTGTGATCGCCTTTTGTCCGGCGTCCGTCCGTCATCCTTCGTGCGTCGTCCATCAACAATTTCTTTAAACGACATCTCCTCCTAAACCACTGGGCCAATCTGAACCAAATTTGGCAGAAATGTTCCTTAGGTGGTCCTTTTCAAAAATAGCTAAAAGAATTGAAATCTGTTAAAAACTCTAGTTGCCATGGCAACAAAAATGAAATTTTGAAATAATCTTTAAAAATCTTCTCCTCCTGACCCAGAAGGCGTAGAGCCTTGATATTTTGCATGAAGCATCAGTATATTGACCTCTTCCAAAATAGCTAAAATCATGATCCTCGAATCCCCAGGGGCAGAGCCACTGGGGGGGGGGTATAAAGAAATAAAGAACGATTTTTTAAATGACATCTCCTCTCAAACCACTGGGCCGATTTGAACCAAATTTGGCAGAAATGTTTCTTGGGTGGTCCCCTTCAAAAATAGCTAAAAGAACTGAAATCTGTTAAAAACTCTGGTTGTCATGGCAACAAAAGTTAAATTTCAAAATAATCTTTAAAAATCTTCTCCTCCTGACCCAGAAGGCATAGAGCTTTGATATTTTGCATGAAGCATCAGGATATTGACCTCTTTCAAAATAGCTAAAATCATGATCGTAGGATCCCCAGGGGCAGAGCCACAGGGGGTTGAGGTTTATATAGAAATAAAGAACGATTTTTTAAATGACATCTCCTCTCAAACCACTGGGCCGATTTGAACCAAATTTGGTAGAAATTTTCCTTAGGTGGTCCCCTTCAAAAATAGCTAAAAGAATTGAAATCTGTTAAAAACTCTGGTTGCCATGGCAACAAAAGTGAAATTTCAAAATAATCTTTAAAAATCTTCTCCTCCTGACCCAGAAGGCATAGAACCTTGATATTTTGCATGAAGCATCAGTATATTGACCTCTTTCAAAATAGCTAAAATCATGATCCTCTGATCCCCTGGGGCGAAGCCCCAGGGGGGGGGGGGGTTATATAGAAATTAAGAACGATTTTTTAAATGACATCTCCTCCCGATTCACAGGGCCAATTTGAATTAAGTTTGTCAGAGATGTTGCTTAGGTGGTCCCCCTTTAAATTAGCTAAAAGAATTGAAATCCTTTAAAAACTCTGGTTGCCATGGCAACAAAAGTGAAATTTCAAAATAATCTTTAAGAATCTTCTCCTCCTGACCCAGAAGGCGTAGAGCCTTGATATTTTGCATGAAGCATCAGTATATTGATCTCTTACAAAATAGCTAAAATCATGATCCTAGGTTTTCCAGGGACAGACCCGGGTGGGGGGGTATAGGCATGAAGCATCAGTTCACAGACTTCTTTCTTATTTCTGAAATTATAACCCATGGAAAAAGTTTTTTTCCTTCTTTTAAATCAGCACTAAGGCCTTGGAATTTATAATTTAGACTTTTGGATCCCCAGGTTCATAGTCTTTATATGTAATTGTGGCCCACTTGTTTCATAATCCTAACCTTAACATGAAATTAGACTGTTGAAAGAAAAAGAGCCTTTATCTCAGGTGAGCGCCCCAGGGCCAACAGCCCTCTTGTTAGCTCTACTGGCTGAAGACCACTAGAGCTATTGTGATAGTTTCTTCCTGTCTGGCTGCAGTGCATCTGTCGGTCCGGCTGTCAGTAGTTCCGTTAAATTTTCCTTGTTAACACTCTAGAGTCCACAGTTTTCATCAGATTCTCTTCAAACTTTCTCAGAATGATTGTACCATCACAATGATTGTTCCTTTCAAAATTGGATCAGATCCGTCAAGAAACATGGGTAACTGGACTAATTTAAATTTGATTGAAAAATCCTTGTTAAAACTCTAGAGTCCACAGTTTTCGATTGGATTCTCTTCAAACTTTCACAGAATGATTGTACCATCATAAGGATTGTTCCTTTTGAAATTGGGTATGATCCGTCAAGAAACACTTGAAATAGGCCTTTTAAAGATTTGATTGAAAAAAACTCATTTATACTCTAGAGTCAACAGGTTTCATCTGATTCTTTTCAAACATTCACTGAGTGATTGTACTCTCATGAAAATCATTCTGGAATTGGGTATGATCCATCAAGAAACACGGTAAAAGGGGATTAATTAATATTCAATTAAAAGATCGTCATTAACATTCTAGAGTCCACATGTTTCATCAAATTTTCTTCAAACTTTCTGAGAATGATTGTACCATCATAAGGATTGTTCCTTTCGAAATGTGGTATGATATGTCAAGAAACACAGGAAAGGGGTCTTATGAGAATTTGATTAAAAAAATTCCTCATAAACACACTAGAGTGGACAGTTTTCAACAAATTCTCTTCAAACATACGCAGAATGGTTATACCATTAAACGGATTGTTCCTTTTGGAAGTGGGTTTGATCCATCAAGTATCTTGGAAAAGGGGCTTATGAAAATTTAACAAAAAACTTTATTTAACACATCATGGCCCCAGATTTCACCTGATTGATTTCAAACTTTCACAGAATGATTGTACCATCATAAGGATTTTTCCTTTCAAAATTGGGTCTGATCAAAGAAAACAAAGAAAATGGGCCTTATGAAAATTTAATAAAAAAGAATCTTAATTAATGCTATAAAGTCTTCAGATTTCATACTCAAACAGAATAATCATAATGTTGTAAGTATATTTCCCTTTGGAATTGGTTCAGATCCATCAAGTAACGTGGGAAAACGGCTATATGAAAATTTAATTAAAAAATCCCTCTTAATACAATGAAGCCCACAGCTTTGATCAGATTTTGTTGAAACTTTCACAGAATGATTTTAAGGTCATTCTTTTCATAACAGGGTTTGAACTAACAGAAACATTGGAAAAGGGGCCTTATGAAAATTTCATTTATAATCCTTGTTACCAAGTCCAGTGCTTTCATTGGATTTTCTTCAAAATTTCACAGAATGATTGAACTATAAAAATGATTGTTAATGTAGACATTAGACCTCATCTGTCAAGTATCACAGAAAAAGGAGTCTTATGAAATTTTATTCTAAAAATCTTGTACCACAATAAAGTTCACAGTATTCATTGAATTCTGGTTAAACGTTCACAGAATGTTTTTACCATCATTAGGATTGTTGCTTTTCAAACTGGGTCTGATCTGTCTAGTATCATGGGAAAAGGGGCCTTTTGAAAATTTATTCTATAATCCTTGTTACCAAGTTTAGAGCTTCAATTGGATTTTCTTTAAACTTTCACAGAATGATTGCACTATAATTACGATGGTTCATGTTGACATTAGACCTTATCTGTAGAGTATCACAGGAAAAGGAGTCTTATGAAATTTTATTCTAAAAAAACTTGTACCACAATTAAGTCCAAAGTTTTCATTGGATTCTGTTTAAACTTTCAGAGAATGTTTGTACCATCATTAGGATTGTTTCTTTCCAAATTAGGCTGGTTCTGTCCAGTATCACAGAAAAAGGGGCTGTATGAAAGATTATTCCACAATTTCACTGGATTGGCTTCTAAATATCACATTCTAAATATGATTGTACAATCATAAGGAAGGTTCTTTTCAGAATTTGGTACAAACCGTGAAGTATCATCTAAAAAGGGGCCATGTGAATTTTTTTTAATTATTGTAGTTTACATAATGAAGTCCCCATATTTCATGGGATGCACCTTAAACCTTCAGAGAATGATTGAACTAACTATCAAGTTTCACAGGAAAAGGGGTTTTATGAGAACATGATTGAAATATCTTTGTTAACACAATACAGTCCACAGTTCTAATCGGATTCTCTTAAAAGATGCAAGGAATAATTGTGGCATTGGAAACTCACGAAAAGGGGCCTAACAGGTTTTCATTCAAAACATTCTTGTTTATGTGATGAAGTTAACAATTATTATCAGATTTTCTTTCAAAATTTCACAGGACTAGTGTATGGTTGTAAGGGGAGTTCCTTTTGAAAAAGAAATGGATTTATAAGAAAACACAGGAAAAGGAGTCTTATGGATTTTGACTCAAAACAATCCTGTTTACATGATAAAGTCCACAAAAATGATCGGATTCTCTTGAAAATTTCACAGGATGATTGTAGAGTCATAAGGAAACTTCCTTTTGGAAATGATCTGTTATGAAACAGGGGCCTTAAGGCTTGTTGCTCAAAAAGTGAAGGGGATAAAGTCCAATGTATTATTTTTTATGCATTCTTCTTTAAGCAATTAACTTCCTTAACTATAAGATTTCTTTAATAACCAGTAGATTGTCTCAGGCCCTCATGGGCCTCTTGTTATTTCATTCAAGTTGCTTAACCCATTATGAGATCCCAAAATTTCAGACTGGTCCAAATTGAAAGGAGTTGCAGACAACAATTTAAACTTTATGAAATGTTAGATTTGTTCAGCTTTTGGGACAGAAAACATTGTGTAAAATAAAGAAATTGCATGATGCTAGCAATTACTTCAATTTACACAATGCTTTCCGATTGTTATTCTTTAGAGGTGTCCAAAAGTGTCACTGTGTGGGTTAACTCATATCCAGACAACAATTTTTTTCAGATCTGTCTTAATCAAAATAATTTGCAGACAATAATTTCATTCAGTGGAATTTTGAAAATATTTGTTTATCAGGGTAAATATTATTGTCACACACACACAAAAAAAAGGGGGGAAGCTTGTTACAAACGATTTCTTCATTTTCCACTATGCTTTACTATACTTTTTAATGAGGAGCATAAATAGTAGAACTGTTTCGGAATGGATGAAAAGCAGATGTTTATCTGGCTCAATGTTCTTAAAATGATCTTAGATATTGTGGTAGAAGGATTCAGATTATCTGTACAACACAAAAAGATTTTAACCAAGGTCATTTTGAAAATTATCTAGATGGCTGTCATTGTCCCTCTTTTATGGATCACATGATTGGATCCAAGGTAATTTATTTGTATTTTCTAGACCGATGTAGGTTTTTTTTTTTAATGATGAATTGTAGGTAAATGTGAAATTTTATTCACATATCAGGAGCAGGCAGTACAGAGGGAAACTGGTAAACCTGATTTCCCTTTGACCTTGACCTGGTTGCCAGGGAAACCAGATAAGACTGACACTAACACAGGGAGTGCAAGATTAGAAGAAAGTTATGGTGCTAGCTCAACACAGTTTCAGTCAAACATGGAATCTTTTCAGCAAGTATGTAATTAGGTTATTGGTAGATAGTTAGCCTTGGCAAACTTTAAAAATTTCTATTCCAGACAATGTTAAACCTTGTCATGCCTTTATTAAATTTGCATTTAAACAAAGGCCTGAAAGCACTAGGAGCACTGGTTAAGGGTCAAAATTGACTTTGAAAATTAATTTTATAAACAACTTTGGGTTGAAGGAGACAAACAGAAGGTGTAGACTAAGATCAGACTGCACATATGTGCAGGTTGGTCTAAGTCTATACCTACTGCCAATATTCCAGGCCCAGCATGACAAGGGTAAAGATCAGTTTATCTAAAAGAATATCAAGCAGCTATGTCCTCTTCTCCCATAAAATTTCAATTATGTACCTTTTAATCCATCTTTAGAATTACAGGACCAAAGACTATTTGTTTAAAATGATGAATTTCAAGGGCTGAATCTGTAACTGTTCTAAGTGCTTATATTATGTATAGACACTTAGAACAGTATGGCAATTATGTCTGAAAATGTTTTTATATACATGTATTTGTTTCTGATATGATATATAGTATCATGAGAATTAAAGTTGAGACAAGTGGATTTTCACCAATTACCAGATGGCAAAGTTTGAGACAGGTCCAAATTCATGGTCATGAAATTTTAGGTTTTTTTTTTAACTTTCTGGGTAGAATACATTGTGGAAAATGAAGAAGTTGCTTGTTTTAAGCAATTTCCTCATTTTACACAATACTTTCCCAATTGATTTTCATGAGGAGCTTCCAAAGGTGTAATTGTGAGGGAATGGGTTTAACATTTCTGGAATAGAAAAGTAAGTACGGCAAGTATGCCTTCCTGAGCTTTATAATTTTTCTATTCTAGGTTTATCCATTCCCACACAATGAAAACAATGGTAATTATACTCCCCACAACAAAGCTCCTCCCATATTTCAAATTTTGCGGAAACTTTACTGAAATCTTCCTTGCAATGGGAACTTATGCACCTACAATTTTCAGAATGATTATTATACACCCATCAAAGACAGGACGTATTATGGGATCACCCGTGGTGTCTAGGCGTCCGGTCGTCCAGTTGTCCGGTTGTCCGGCGGTGTCAACTTCTTTGTCCGGAGCATAACTCTGTCACCGTCAGTCCGATTGACTTTAAACTTGGCAGTTATATTCTATTCATCAAAAAGGAGTGCAGTGCTCAATAATCATAACTCTACCTGGCCTATTTTTTGAGGTATTGCCCTTTGTTGTTTTTCATACTTGAATCTTGTCCGGAGTATATCTCTAAAAGTAAAATAGCTAGAATCATGAAATTTCATGGATGGATAGAGCTCACCAAGTAGGAGTGCAGTGTACAAGAACCATAACTCTACCTGGCCTATTTTTTGAGTTATTGCCCTTTGTTGTTTTTCATACTTGAATCTTGTCCGGAGTATATCTCTAAAAGTATATTAGCTAGAATCATGAAATTTCATGGATGGATAGAGCTAAACAAGTAGGTGTGCAGTGTACAAGAACCATAACTCTACCTGGTCTATTTTTTCAGTTATTGCCCTTTGTTGTTTTTCATACTTGAATCTTGTCCGGAGTACATCTCTGTAAGTATAGTAAATAGAATCATTAAATTTCATGGATGGATAGAGCTCACCAAGTGGGAGTGCAGTGTACAAGAACCATAACTCTACCTAGCCTATTTTTTGAGTTATTGCCCTTTGTTGTTTTTCATACTTGAAAATTGTCCGGCGTTTGTCTCCAAAAGTTTAATAGCAGGAATCATAAAATTTCATGGATGGATAGAGCTCACCAAGTGGGAGTGCAGTGTACAAGAACCATAACTCTACCTAGCCTATTTTTTGAGTTATTGCCCTTTGTTGTTTTACATACTTAAATCTTGTCCGGAGTATATCTCTAAAAGTATTATAGCTAGGATCATGAAACTTCATGGGTGTATAGATCTCAACAAGGGGGAATGCAGTGCACAAGAACAATAAATCTACCTAGCCTATTTTTTGAGTTATTGTCCTTTGATGTTTTTCATACTTGAATCTTGTCCGGAGTATATCTCTAAAAGTATAATAGCTAGAATCATGAAATTTCATGAATGGATAGAACTCATCAAGAGGGAGTGCAGTGTACAAGAACCATAACTCTACCTAGGCTATTTTTTGAGTTATTGATCCTTGTTGTTTTTCATACTTGAATCTTGTCCAGAGTATATCTCTAAAAGTATTATAGCTAGGATCATGAAACTTCATGGGTGTTTAGATCTCACCAAGTGGGAGTGCAGTGCACAAGAAACATAACTCTACCTGGCCTATTTTTTGAGTTATTGCCCTTTGTTGTTTCTCATACTTGAATCTTGTCCGGAGTATATCACTAAAAGTATAATAGCTAGAATCATGAAATTTCATGGAAGGATAGAGCTAAACAAGTGGGGGTGCAGTAAAAAAGAACCATAACTCTACCTAGCTTTTTTTTGAGTTATTGCCCTTTGTTGTTTTTCATACTTGAATCTTGTCCGGAGTATATCTCTAAAAGTATAATAGCTAAAATCATGAAACTTCATGGATGGATAGAGCTCGCCAAGTGGGAGTGCAGTGTACAAGAACCATAACTCTACCTAGTGTATATTTTGAGTAATTGTCCTTTGTTATTTTTCATACTTTGTTTGACAAAAAATATTCATTCAAAATAACCTCAGTTCTATTCAAACCCCCAGTTAATATTAAGCAGTGTGACGGGCGTATCTTGTGACAATTTGGCACCTTGTTAATCAACTGTTTTAGGAGTTTTACCCCTTTGAACTATTATCCTAAATAGAACATATAAAATGGTGTCCCTCTGCAGCTAAAACTACTGAACAGATATTGATCAAACTTAGCAGGAATGTTCCTTTGGTCAAGCTCTTCCAAAGTTGTTCAAAGTATTTAATTCCATGCAGGTCTCTGGTTGCCATGACAAAAAAAGAGCCAATTTCAGAAAATCTTTAAAAATCTTCTTCTCTGAAACCATAAAGCCTACAGCTTTGATATTTGGTATGTAGCACCCTCTAGTGGACCTCTATCAAGATTGTTCAAATTATGGCCCAAGGGTCAAAATTTGCCCATCCCCAGGGGACACAAGTTTTACAGAGGTTTATGTATATGTTATATTTTTTTTTTGGTGAATAGAAAGGCCAAGAGCTTTGATATTTGGTATGTGGCATCATTCAGTGGACCTCTACAAAGAATGTTCAAATAGGCCTCCTTGGTCACAATTGGTCTGTCCCAGGGGTTACAAGTTTGAACATAGGCTCATATAGTGAAAACTTTTTAACATCTTCTTCTCCAAAACAGAAGTGCCCAAAGCTTTAATATTTGGTATGGAGCATCATCCTATGGACCTTTACCAAGAATGTTCAAATTATGGCCCTCAGGTCAAAATTGGCCTATCCCCGGGGGTCACAAGTTTTACATAGTCTTTTATAGTGACAACTCAAAAATCCTTCTTCTCCAAAACCATACCGCTTTCAGCTTTCATAATTGATATGTAGCATCATCTGATTGATCTGTATCAATATTTTTCAAATTATGGCCCCAGGGTCAAAATTTGCCTGTCCCTTGGGATCACAAGTAATTGAAGTTTTACATAGGTGCAATTAAGTAATAAACTTTTAAAAATCTTATTCTCCAAAACAGAAAGGCCTACAGCTTTGATATTTGGTATGTGGCATTTAAAAAGAGGCGGCAGTGGGGGGTATTCGTCAGCCCTTACAGGCAACAGTTCTAGTTATGTTAGATAGTATACTGGTAAACTAGACATAGAGTTAGATTAGCTCAAGAGTCTGAAAATTTGTTATCATATTCAAATGTTTAAAAAAACGAAATGGAAGGTCTTTAACCCATTCCCACACAATGACCATTTTTGATAGCCCTCATAATAAAAAGTTTGAAAACATTGTAACAAGTAATTTCCTCAATGTCCATAATGTTTTTACTGGAAAAGGCCAAGATTTTCTAAGTTGTATCAACTTGAAATTATGATCTGCAACTTCTTTGAATTTGGACCTGTCTGAATTTTTGTCATGTGGTTATGGATTAAACATTGGTCAATATGACCAAAATTGATATTGTGTCTTATTCAACTATTGACCTGATAACAAGATTTTAGAATAGTCCAAATTAAAGCAGGTTGCAGACGTTTGATTTCAGTAAATTCTAAAGAATTCATTTCAGGGGGTAGCAAAAATTGCTTGACAAGTAATCTTATATTTTGTTGTTGCCATAGTGCAGTTTGTAGTGTGTTAGACTCTCAATCATGAGGTCCAGGGGTCGATCCCCAGTTGCAGCAAATATCCATTCCGATGTTTGTACCCCACCAATGGATAAATAATCGTAAATCTAAGTGGGATGAGCCTAAGGCTCAGAAAGGGTGTAGTGGTAGTACTTGAGTAAGAAACACCAGGATTCCATGGCTAGGTGTTCCACCTGCCGTGATATGACCAAATAATGTTAAAAGTGGCATTAAAGCCCATTCAAACAAAGAAATAAGTAATTTTTGTCTTTTCAACAATTTTCCGCGATTTTAATTCTCACAAATGTAATCATCTGTAAATTTATGGTTTAAGACCTGTTTCCATAATGACAAATTCTAAACCCAAACAAGCTACTGGTACATGTATGTGATAATATTTTAAGTCATTTGATTCTTTTCAGGAAATATCATACATGCATTATGAAAGCATTGTAGGAAAATAACAAACTGATGCAGTTCACCTCTTATTCAGTAGGCCTTTTACCCATAATCAGATAGCGTTTTGGACTGGTCCAAATTCAGAGAAGCTGCTGATGACAGTTTCAATTTGATAGAATTTAAATCATATGTTTTTCTGGGTAGAAATCAATGAGGAAAATGTAGAATTTTCTTGCAACCCTTAAAGAAAAAAACTTGAGAAAATATTGTGGGAAATAAAACATAAATTTCAAAAAGGCTCTACAAGGATTAGACAAAGATTTTTTTAAGATTGAATCGGTTTCAAACTATTATCTGTAATCTTTTTAGCTCACCTGAGTACGAAGTGCTCTGGGGGAGCTATTGTCATCGTCCGGCGTCCGGCCGTCCGTTCACTATTACCAAAAAAATCTTCTCCTCCCAAACTCATCATGGAATTTCTACCAAACTTCACAGAAATGATCCTTTGGTCATGCTCTTTTCTGATACGTCAAAGAATTGAAATCCATGAAGAACTCTGGTTGCCATGGCAACTGAGTGAAAAAATTGAAAAATCTTCTCCTCCCAAACCTTAATGCCTAGAACTTTGATATTTGGTACAAATCATCATCTATTGACCCCCTACCAAAATACTTCAAAGAATTACCCTATTCTGAGAATTAGCCCTTTTCTGTGCGATTCCTGATTTTACAAAGAAATAAAGAAGGAAAACTTAAAAAATCTTCTCCTCCCAAGCCATGAGGCCTAGAGCTTTGATATTTGGTACAAATCATCATCTATTGACCTTCTACCAAAAAACTTCAAAGAATAACAGTATTCTGAAAATTGGCCCTTTTCTGTGCGATTCCTGCTTTTACATAGAAATAAAGAAGGAAAACTTAAAAAATCATCTCCTCCAAAGCCGTAAGGCCTAGAGCTTTGATATTTGGTACAAATCATCCATGACCCTGTACTAAAGTATTTCAAAGAATTACTGTTTTCTGAAAATTAGCCCTTTCTGTGCGATCCCTGATTTTACATATAAATAAAGAAGGAAATCTTTAAATATCTTCTTCTCCTATACCATAAGGCCTAGAGCTTTGATATTTGGTACAAATCATCATCTATTGACCCTCTAGAAAAATACTTCAAAGAATTATAGCATTCTGAAAATTGGCTCTTTTCTGAGGGATCCCTAATTTTACATAGAAATAAAGAAGGAAAACTTTATAAATCTTTTTCTCCCAAACCGAAAGGCCTGTACCAAAAAATTTCCAAGAATTACCGTATTTTCTGAAAATAAGCCCTTTTATGTATGATCCTTGATTTTACATATAAATGAAGAAGGAAAACTCTAAAAATCTTCTTCTCCCAAACGAAAAGGCCAAGATCTTTGATATTTGGTACAATTTTATCATCTATTGACCCTCTACAAAAATACTTCAAAGAATTACTGTATTCTGATGGTAAGCCCTTTTCTTTGACATTCCTGATTTTACATAGAAATAAAGAAGGAAAACTTAAAAAATCTTCTTTTCCCAAACCAAGCGGTCTAGAACTTTGATATTTGTTGTACATCATCATCTATTGACCCTCTACCAAAATACTTCAAAGAATTACGGTATTCTGAAAATTAGCCCTTTTCTGTGTGATTCCTGATTTTACATAGAAATAAAGAAGGAAATCTTTAAAAATCTTCTCCCAAGCCATAAAGCCGAGAGCTTTGATACTTGGTGTGTAATAATACCTATTGACCCTGTACTAAAATACTTCATAGAATTACTGTATTCTGAAAATAAGACCTTTTCTGTGCAATCCCAGAAGGGAATAAAGAAGGGTATCATAAAAAATGTTCTCCTTCTAGGCCTAGAGCTTTGATATTTGGAATTGGTATGTATTAATGACTATTGACCCTCTACTTTATTACTTCAAGAATTACAGCACTCTTGAAATTAGCTCAACATGGTTTGGTTTTCAATATACCTAGGATTAAAGGAGAAAATCTTCTTCTCCAAAATGATCAGGTGTAGGGCTTTGATATTTTGAATATTATATCATACAGCCTTGAGCAATCATACTCAGGGGAGCGATAAAGGACCATCATGGTCCTCTTGTTTTAATTTTTGATCTATCTTACATTTTGTGGTTTGGCAAATGGTTAATATGAACAGCATAAATTTCAGTTCAGCACGCAAAAGAGAACAGTAGACAATAAAGACTATGAAAACCTTGTGCTTATGAAGATGAGACAGGCAGAGGAAAGAAAAAGATTGATAGAACAAATGATGAAAGAAGATGAAGGTGGCAGTTGATTAATATAAAGGCTTATTTAAAAAAGTTATTGATTTACAGTTCAAGTATAGTTGTGTCTATTGAGATTTTTGCATTCATTTTTGATGAAAAATTTGTTTCAAACATCATTAAAAAATGAGTACACAACCAGTTTTTATGCATGCACACAAAGGTTATATCAAGAAATGTCTTCATTTTCCACAATGTTTTCTTCTCCAAATGACAAAGATATTCAAATTCAATCACCGTGAATTTATGGTATGCTTCTTCTTTCAAGTTGGACCAGTCTAGAATTTTGTTGTCTGATAATAACTGTAAAGCAAACTTTTATTTTATAACCAAAACTCTTTCTAACCCATTACTATTCTTTCAACACTCTGAGACATTGATGTGGAAAATGTAGTGTTAGCAAAAAGAGATTGCTGGTACAAAGTTCTCTTTTTCAAACAATGTTTTGTACACAAAATAATTCATTTTATAAAGTTTAGATTGTTGAATACAATTTTCTGGGTTTTTTTAGCTTGCTTGTGATGAGTGGGAAATAATTGTCACAATTACCAGTAAGTGTATGTGCATTAGAACCAGTGTGTAGCATTATTCCTTCATTTATCTGGTTGATTTCAAAGTAACTTGGCACAATTGTTCTTTATCATGATTAGATGTGTCATTTGAAAGGTCTAAGGTCACAGCTCAAGGCCAAAATTTTCTTCAAGACTTTGACTCCTAATATTATGGATATATTACCATGTAATTTTGTTCTTCATCATGAGTTGACATGCAATTTCAAGCAATAGATCAGGTAAGGTCAAAATTCAAGGTTAAAGTATTCCATGCACCTTAATCCTACATTCATGTGGTCAATTTTTGGCAGGCTCTCCTTTGAAAACAAATTCTAGCTAAAGTCATTTAATTTGTTGTTTAGTAGAATGGTAGGTTGATTGTTTCGAATTTTGAAATTGAAACAGAACTTAAAGACCACTTTAAGAATAACTTTTAATTATAAGAATGATTTTAAACAACCAATACGATCTCAAGATCAAAGTTAAGATAGAAAATATTGTTGGAAAAGAAAGAAATTGCCGTCCTTTTACCCCAATGATTTCTCCAGCTTTATATATTCGTGCATCAAAATGTGGGATTGTGTGGTATTAGTTAGAGCTCACCAATTAAATTATTTACTCTGGACAGATTGAATTTGTAACAGAAGGTGACTTCAAAACCCTGCTGGGGCCTTATTTATGAAAAAGTGTCTTAATTCATGGGAAGATAATTATTGTTACTAGAGTCTGTTTATGAAAAACTGTCAAAGTTCAATGTGAGATAATTCTTCTGTCATTAGGAGTTGGGACTTCAAAAAATGTGGTGTTAAACCTCAAAATCTGATCAATACATGTATATAGTTTGATTACTTTTGAAGCAAAATTGTAGGAGGAGTTTGCAACACAAAATTATTGGAAATTTTGTATACTGACAGACAGACAGACACAAGCACACACACACACAGAGGCCGATTCCAGTATACCTATGCAAACATTACTTTTAAGGGGTATCAATATGAACAATTGCATGAAATGGAAAGGTTTTAATTTTGATTAACAAAATAAATTACGAAAGCAAATGTCTTCTAAGAATTTTCCCACTGGGTGATCGTGGTAATTTATTGATTATATGCACTCCTCCCCTCAATCTCTTGTACGGTGCAACCTGATCTGGAAAGATAAACAGTTCTGCAATATACAAAAGTGGCATGTTTATATCCTTGTCTAATCATAAAAGTGAACTTTGTTTTTGTTTTTTTCAGCGTAAATTTGAATTATGCTATATGACAACAGAGGAACAGATAAAAAGCCATTTTTCCCTTGAAAAAAATGATTTATTACTATTTTTTTTAACTACATTTTATGGCCATCAAGACAGATGCTTGGGAAAACACGGTGGAAATTGAAGAAATTGCTTGCTACAAGCAATTTCTTCATTATCCACAGTGTTTTATGTCCCAGAAGACAAAGATTATTAAAATTTCATTAACTCCATATTTTTGTCTGCATCTTCCTTCAACTTGACCCTGTCTAAAATATTGTAGGGCAACGCATTAATTGGGGCAAAATCTCATCTATTGTGCTTTTGAGTTTAGTGAAATTTGTTTTTTTGTCAAATGATTTTGTTGGTGGTATTTCACATGTACTAAAAGCAAAGACTTGAATCAATTTCTTCTTTTCCACAACAGTTTCTCCCTTACTGAGTGATTGTTCTCTGTAAATCTTTGTCTTCAAAACCTTTGAATTTGGGCAGGTCTAAAATTTTGCAAAACAGGATAGGGTAAACTCAGACTGATTTGTGAATATGGACCAAGAACAAACTGCCTTTGCATTTTTGTCTCTATTCCTTACTGTTGACATAAGCAGCTATTTGTTCCTCTATTCCCGTTTGTGTACATACAACATAGGCTCTAGGTAGATGTCCATAGACCTCGTGTGGCACGCCCACAACTGCTACATCTACTACATCAGGATGTGTTAGTAGAATAGACTCTAAGTATGCTGGGGCTACCTGTTGAACAAAAACCTGGTCATATCAGATGGTAGTTGGCTAGCAAAGAATCAGCTTTGATAGCTTAAGTTAATAGACAAAAATTTGAGGTCTTCTCAAAGTTCAACAAGTGCTAAATGCCACAGGAGGCTTAGCCACTAAATCCGTTAAATACCTACGTAATAAAATGTAGTTCTTATGTATTTAACCCATTCCCACTCAGTGACGCTTTTAAACGCCCCCAAGGAAAAAGGTTTTGGAAAACATTGTGGAAAATGAAGAAATTGCTTGTCACAAGCAATTTCTTCATTTTCCACTTTGTTTTCTACCCAGAAAGTTGAAAAATCCATGATTTCCTAAACTTTAAATTGTCATCTGCAACGTCTTTCAATTTGGGCCAGTCTAAAGTTTTACCATCTGGGAATGGGTTAAGGAATATTGCAAAGTCTTCCTTCAAGACTAGGTCTTCATCTCCTTCATCTCCTAGGTATTTTTCGCTCATTTGGGCACATCGTGTTAAAAATGACTCTGATCAGAGTCTTCAAAGAAGTTGCAGACGACAATTTCAAATTGTTTAAAATTCTAAAATATTATCTCTCCAGGTAGAAAACAATGTGGAAAAAGGAGAAATTACTTTTAACAAGCAATTTCTTCATTTCCCACATTGTTTTCCACAACTATTTTCTTAGGGAGCTTAAAAATGAGGAATTGTATGGGAATGGGTTATCTCCTTGGTTACTTTAACCTCGTTTCTTTATCATGATAACGTTTGACAAAGAAGATTACTTAATAAAGCAATGCTTTGCTAGCATACAGTACTTTTCAGTACTTTGATTTCTAGTATGTCACCATGTATTTGACGGATGTCAAATGTTTATGAAAAATTCGATTACCCAACCAAATCATCCATTACATCGGAGGTGAACTTTGAACTTCGACACTTTTCTTTTGGTTTGGTGAAAAAATTTTCAACCTGTATTTATGACGTTAAGGTCGCCAACCAACGATTCACTTTTTATTTATGTCGCTGGCCACATATTTAACAAGGTTTATTTCCTCTGTCAAACTGATATCTCGGACGTCTGTGGGCGGACCAACAATCCATTAATTTACACATGAATGTGTACATTCTTTATCGTTTATCACGCTGCATTTTGGGTTGCCAAACATTTGCTAGCATTTAGTAAATGGTCCCGTGCTATTCTCGTGCGATTTTAAATGCGTTTCAGAAGGAAAGAACATGCGATTGCTTTGTTATCCTGCCTTTCGAAATTTCTACGCCCGACTGTAGACGAAATTTGTAGAAAACAGAAAAATATGTCAATCGTCTTACTTGATATCCTTTATACTTGATGATTTCTTTTAATCTGTCAACTATGAAATAATGACCATCATTGTCATAGTACCCGATATCCCCTGTAAAAAACAGACGACCATTAATACCTGGTCGTGCACAGCTTGCGATAGGGATTGTACAACAATAAATGGAGGAAAACATGGTGATGTATGAAATATAACGAATCGTATTAACCACATGAGAGCACTTTAGACTGGTCCAAATTGAAAGAAGATACAGACGACAATTTTCGTTGATGAAATTCTAAAATTCTTTGTCTTGTGTTGGAAAACATTTGTGGACATTGAAGAAATTACTTAGAATAAGCAATGCCTTCTTTGTCCACAATGTTTCTCAAAGTTTTTTTTCTTCGGTGTGTGTGTGGAGGGGGGGGGGCTTAAGTAGGAATGGATAACTAGCTCTCTTTCATAAAAGTCAATAGAATAGTGTCTCGTCACGCTTAAAGATGCTTTGAAAATGTTTTAAAATGTGCATCTAGCAAAGTTTGGGCAAAGTTGGTGATTCAACAAGTAAACGTGTCACTAGTCAGGCGAAAAGGATTCTCCTCAGAAGTCCAATAAGTATTGACTTTTGTCAGAATACGCAGACTGTTTTGCATTTTCTGCAGATTTTTAAACTTTATAATGGTCATTCTACATTATCAAATATTTTAATGAAATTGGCATACCTAATTTATCATTGGATCCCTTTTTTTTTTTCAAATTATTGTTTTACGAAACCACAGCGGTCCCTTTTTGCTTGTCACGTCATACATAGATAATTCAATTGTTAGTTTATTCTATCGAGAACGGGTATTCTGATCGGTTGGAAAAAAATATTTAGACCTTCATGAACAAAATTTTGAGCACCCAGCTATTTTGTATGTTTCCGCACAAAATAGTTCCATACAAAAAGTATTAAAAAAATGTTAAGTTTTTTTTTTTTTTTTTTTTTTTTCGCTCGATGTTATTGAATAATAAAAAATGAAGAGAATAACTTATGTTTTCATGGAGGTATGAACCGAAAAACCTAATCACACTTATGTATGAATCCGCTTTGCGTAATAATACAGTGTGATTAGTTTTTTCGGTTCACACCTCCAATTCTTGTAAGCGTGTATAGCGTATGCGTTCCTTTATGCATATGTCCTATTAACCCATTGATAAACGACACAATTTTACACTAGTCCAAACTGAAAGAGGATGCAAACGACCACCCAATTTGCTTTTAAAAAGTAACTGCCATTCCTCGTTGTTCATCAGAGAATCTATATACAGCCATGCCTACCATTTACTTCATTACCCATTAGATAAGTACACTGGATTGTCTGCATAATTATTATGCCAATTACCTGTTTTAAGCCATTTGTCTGAAGTGATTGTATTTGAAGTAGCAACAGGGTTATTCAGATAGCCTCTCATTATTTGTGGCCCACGTGACCATATTTCTCCATGCTCATTGGCTTGTAATGAGTCGCCCGTTTCTATATCAACTACCTATGAAAAGGAGAATGATTCAATGCAATATTTTGGTACGTCGACAATAACCTCTTTATCTCAAGCTTACGATATAATAGAAAACTCTGGTCATTTGATGAAAATTCATGTATGTCGTAAATTTTCTTGTGCGAAGTCCAAGTTTCACTAAATACCTTTATCAAATTGGTGTCTTTATTTTACAACAATAAACCTTTCGCCTTATACCCCGTTCACAAAGGCAGAATCTTCTAATGACTCCTAGGTCTTAAATTATGCATGCTTTGTGGATAAAACTGATTTACATATATTAGAAAATTTACGGATATACTTGGGTATTCAACGCTTACATATGTATAATAAACAAGCTCGAATAGAATTGTGAGGATAACCCTATAAAAATCTCAGATCCAGATCAGCACCTCGGCTTATTCAGCTCTTGTAACAAGAAAAGTCCTCTCGATTGATCTGACGCAGAAGACGGACATATTTCCCAAAGAGGGACGTGTGTTTCAATCAGGCCCTGCATCGAAATGCTGAATGTTCCGATATTTTTTGATAAGGACTTACAAGATAATTTCCAAGTGTCGACCCGCCTATGAGTGCCTGTGGAGTGATTCAGGCCCTAAACTATAAATGTGGGAAAATTGTGTGATATGGGGAAATTCCTTATAAAAAGCAATTTCTTCTTTCTTATTACTAGATATTTCTTCTTTCTCAACAATATTTCCAATTTAAACCCATTTTAATTTATTTTGTTAAACTTCTTTAAATTTGGATGAATCTAAATTTTGTACCCTGTAAACAGATTTAAGAGTGCTGACATTTTTTAAATTCAAATTAAAAAATCGGTATGAACAATTTGTAAATACATGTAATAACTGCACGAGTTATATTGGTCGATCGAAGGCTAATTTTGTCTATATTTTTATATAAATATTGCTTTGATCACCCTCTTTAAATCGAGTGTATAAAGTTTAATACCATAACACAATAATGTATTTGTTGTAATATGTTAGAATAAGATTTTAATTCATACTTTACATTCAGTGTTAGGCAGTGGTACCCCGATAGATCCATACTTCCACCCGTCTAGAGGAGTTGTGGTCAAAGCTGGGCTAGCCTCTGACATCCCATAGCCTGAATATAGTATATAAGAGGGCAATTGGGTTTATATTGCTCGATGGGGCTCGATGGATAGCGCCGTCACACGACACATCGGTTTAATGTCACATCCGAAAGAAACTTAGTTTGGTCAGCCCGGGGAACGGGCATTTATTTTAAATTCTTTAACCCTTCCCAGACAATCCTACTATTTTATCCCTCCCCACGAAAATATGAGTTAAAGAAAATAATGTGGACAATGAAGGAATTGCATTTCCATATTATTTTCAACCTGGAAAGACAGAGATATTTAAAATTATGTCCAGCTGAAATATGCCATCTGCAATTGCAGGGCGGGGCGAAGCTCTTATACAGGTCTATTATAAAATAAATTTGAAGATGGCTCACTTTAACAGGCGAAACTCTTATGTAGGTTTGATAATGCTGGTTTGGCTTATATTGAGCATTATCAAATCGATATCACGTACTTGAGATGTGCTAGCATGCCTGATTTTTAAACTACAAACCTTGTGGGGGAGAGTAAACGTACCGTCGGACTATTGTCTTGTTATATTCGGACTAAAACTAAGTAGATGAGGCATTGTTGTCAAAAAGGCAACATCAATTGTTGCATAAAGTGTGTTTCCCTATCGATTAGTTATTGCCAAATTCACATGGAATTATTAGATTTAAACAGAGTCATTTAATTGCTACGATAAATGAATTGATTTAAATGATAACTAAAATGGACCTTGTCGTATTCCGCTTAACTTCAAACGCTCGACCATTTTCTCTGTCAGTTCCTTTCCTAATGGTGCAGCCCCGGAGTAAGGGTTCTTGAAGCAAGTGAGATCAAATTTGTCAACCAGTGGATTGTTGGCTAAAAAGCTGACGACTGGTGGGGCAATGAGTGAAAATGAAATCTGTTGGTAAATGATCAGAAAATGATAACTAGAAATATGGATAAATGGTAATGGAAATATGCTTGTAATAGTGCTGATAATATTTACATCTACAAAACGTGTAATAATTTAAATAGAAGTTCGTTGGCAAGAATGCACCTGCAATTTGTCAAAAGTCGCATCATCTATGCTACTCTTTGATAGAAGGGTATGTTAGACTCTCTTTTCTTCGGCAATTGTGGTTACAACATTTGAAAAGAACTAAAAAGGTATTGTTATTATGACATTAAGGCTACATTCTCGATATGACTGATAAAAATTTGAAGAACGTATATCTTTAAAAACGGCAGATATTCTTTGTTATAAGGAACTCAGTTTTCAAAGAAAGCTATAGATCTGTATCAAAACGTGTATTGAGGTCAATTTTAGCTACAGATTTGGACTCGTGAGAATTGGCAAAAAATGAACCAGGCGCGAAATATGAAAGGTTGTAATCCTTTAGATCATTTATGATTTGAGTGCGTGCTTGATATTTCCAACCATTACACGTGTGCGCCAAGTAAAGACTCAGATCAGCCTGTGCATCTTCACAGTCTTATCAGTCTTCACTCTGCGCTCTGTAGATAGATACTGACCCAAAGCTTCTTTGAACAATCAGCAAATGTTCTAATTGCCCCGAATGGCTGTCCATGGTGCTCAATTTGTGCGAGTCACGCACATGCGAAATGGATGGAAATGTCACGCATAGGCTCATTTGTTCTTTTTTATTTATTTATTTTTTGAATGCCGGACACATACCTGATACTGTTGTAGAGTAGATAGAAAATCAACGGGATTGAATCTTGGTAACGTTATAACAGTCGCCCCCTGACACAATGGGTTTAGCATACCTATTACCAATCCCGCGATATGGACCATCGGTAACACAGACAGAGATTTATCGCCGTCGTGGAATGGTAACATCGTCTTGTGACTAAATTAAATGGGAATTGATACGAGACACTAGTTGTAAAAGATTGATTGATTGTATGGGGTTTGACGCCACTTTAACAGTATGTATTTCGTCATATTGCGGAATGGGTTCCGAGGCTCCAGTTGTACGGTTATCTACTGATTGGAGCAGACAAAAGTCGGAAAGGATGTTTTCCGCGACCGGAGATCAAACTCTGGACCCAAGGAATGAGAGACTGACGCGCTACCAAATGCGCTATAACCGAGGCGATACTAGTTGTATTAGGTTGTACCATTTAGAAGAATGGCTTAATGAACAAGGTATCAATTATCGTCGACATGGAAGGAATATTCGTCTTCTTACCATACCGTTTTGGGCGTCAATTTATCATTAGTTTCATTTGTTATAGTCTTAGGTAATAAATACATTTTTGATGATCGTCTGTCAAAAAATGCAGATCTTACTGAGAAATTGACCGATCGATCGCATTGAAACGGTGTTATTTTGAAAATTTATGAATAAGCTGTAGTTACGACTTTTAAGTCGCCAAACCAACGAAATGCTTTTAATAAAGGCGTCCAATGTTGGCCAAAGTTTGCAGTCTAAAATAATGATTTTTTTTTTGTGTGTGTGTGGGGGGGGTCGACTGATTATTGGCTGGGCAATTAACGTACTTTCTCCAATCTTTAACTTGTCCGTGTCTTCAAGCAACCTTCCCCCCCTGAAATTATTACCCCCCCCCCCCCCGAAGCTATTGTCGGTGAATGCTTTTACATGAAGTTCCAAAACCTTGTAACTACAGCTTAAACATAACCACAGCTCGAAATAATCGCCTTTGTCTAAAAGCAAGCACTTTGAATTGACCGAAAGATAGGATTAGTAAATCTTAATATTCTGTAGACAGTTTAACTGATAAAAGACTTTTTATCGAACAGGTATTTCTAATACATTAAAAATCGTTGTTTTGTTTTTCTAAAAGCAACTTGAGTTACGTGAAAGATAAGCAGATGACCTTGCGTCAAAATGTTCCCATGTTTCCTGTAATCAATTAGACATTCAGAAGATAAACATTTAATTTTACATAGGCCTGAATTGATCGATTTGATAAAAGGAATAACTATATGAAAGGACGAAATTCAAAGTCTATATGTAAGAAAGTGCAAAAGCTACGATTTCATCCGTAACACATAACACCGAGAGCAAAGGTTAGGTTAAGTCTTATTATTCTCTTGTCTTCTCTTTACCCCTTACAACATTACGATTGATAGACTCGATCAAACGTCAAGACGTTGCAGACGAAATATCATTATTTTGAATATACTACTGGAAAAGAAGAAATGTTTATGAGACAAGTAAATTCATTTTTCTTACAATATTTACCTGTCAAATTATTTTATGGACGTTTAGAAATATTTTGCTTGAGCAATGAAGCCCGTGAAAAAGATAAAGAATCTAGCAGAGGCCAATTAGATACAATATTAATGAATTAACATATAGTAGGGTAGAATGACAAGTCTAGATTCAGAAAATCACCTAAGAGCGGGAAGTAACGGCCCTTGTCAATCTGCGCAGTCTTGACGATGTCGAAAAGTTTCGAACTTTCGAAAGGTTCTTTTATCACTTGACACGTCACTGGTGTTTTAAAGTGTCGCATCCCTGTGGTCAAAGTTACCTTAAAGCAGTTAGTTGAGCCACCAAGTTTCTGTGAGTCAGCATGACCCCTTTAGGTACTCCTGTCGTGCCACTGCTGAAGGGAATTAGAGCCACATCATCTAAAGATCTATCTTTGTCTACAGGTTTACGTTCTCTGTGATCTGCAACATCCGCTGATAGGAGGTTTTTGAGTGGAACACAACCGGTATGCTCTCCTAATACAACTACGTCCTGGAAAGCAATTCGTTGTTGTCAATCCAAAACCTCGTAACTACAGCTTGATTCAAGCTGTAGTTACGAGGTTTTGGAATGACAACGACGAATTGTTTTATGCACCCATAGTCAGCTTCGTTTAACTTTTCGCAATATTATGAAATTTGAATACTTTATTTTCGTTTAATTTATTCTTTTAAAAGCAAATAATCGTCAACATTTACATCTAAATCTTTCAGAGAAAAGTCACAGAAAAAAGCAATTTGAAATATATGTACACATATTTCTTCCATAGTTAGGAGAAAATCACTGCTCGCATTAGTAAGTAAAAAGGTATACATATATATTATTAACACGAATTATAATACTTGATATCGAAAGACCCATAAAACTTCCCCTTCGTCGAAAATTGCATTTTTGTTCATCCTGCCATTTATTGCATTCTGGGGGGGAGAGAGCAATTAAAGGTCATTCCATTTGAAGTAGTCTTCCCAATGCGATGGTCTTTTCTTCTTTGACGACGACAAACTGAATCTACTAATCTATCTCCGACACGTCTGTATTTAAAACCACCTCCTGGTTCGACGACAAAATGTCGTAATTGAAGCTTACTTAATATGTCGTTAAAAAAAATGAAAATTTTGTTGGGTTTGTTATTGTCAGTGGTGGTGGTCTTTTTTAACCCCCTCCAGCTTTTTTGTTAATGAATGAAACATCAGACAAACTGTGCTGTCAAAAGTGGGCGTGACTTGCATTCGTGAATTTGATTCGTCAATTTTATTTAGGAGATGTAAATATGGTGAAAACTACTCATTGATATATTTTTCGACAAAACAACAACAACAACAAAGATAGTCACAGTTAGGTGGTATATTACCTGTATATATGATACCTGGTTCTTTACAAGCTGGGCTTTATCCGCGCAGTCTTCTGTTACAAATAATAAACGGGATTTTGTCTCTAATATTTGTTGTGCCAGCTCTCCTGTGTTATGAAAAATGATTACATGAAAGAATTAATGAATAGATAAAAATGTAAACGGATAAACAAATAGTTGAATTGATGCATACGAACGTTCGTATATTCACTTGATCATCCTACAAACCAAAAGAATTTTAAATTCATTGGAAGCTTTCTTGCTAACTGACGGATCGCGCATGAAGGATAGTCCAATCAAATCTTGCTCGACTGTCCCATTAGTGACATTTCATTAGGGTAAATTATCGGTTAAAATCATGAATTTTATAATATTTATTAAATAGGTTATTAACAATGAAATGAACTTTTCTGGAATGCAGATGCACGAGGCTTGCTTCCATTGTTAAAGAACCTTTTTTCTGTAATTTTAAACAGATTTGGGCCGTAAAATATGAAATACCGGTGCGTGTTATACTCTGCTTCTTTTATTTTGTCTCAGCTTGGGAAATCAAATGGAAAAACGCTTAATTTAAAAAGACGTCAATATGCTCGAAATGCATTCGAATCAAAATATAAAGGATAGATTGTTGTCGACTAGGACCCCGCCACTCCTTCGTGACTATAAAAACAACCTCACACAAGTACATCTATAGACGTACAAGTTATAGTGAGTGATCAAAGGCCAATTTTGTCTGTACAGGTATAGACTAAATTGACCTTTGATCACTCTCTATATCTTGTACATGTATATGTAGTGTATATTCTACCTGCTGTCAACTGTGAGTTTGCAATAGTTAGAGCCATTCCAGCTGAGGTTACTCCCCCGAACACGTGAGCAAACTCCGGAGAATTTGTTCCATACAGACAAGCCACATCACCTTTGCCAAAACCGCGGGATCTTAAAGTTTTAGACAGGACCTTTGTTTCTTCTAATAACTGACAAAATGACCATTTTCTACCATTTATACCGTCTATCTACAATGAAAATATCCAATCATCATCATCGGACTTAGCACCTGCGAGTCTACATACATTTAGGTATTTAAGTGGTCATGGTAACTTGGTGCTTGAATCCGGACCAGACCATTTCACACGAGTAAAAAAAAATCACTCATGTGTTCCTTCTCATTGGAGTTTGGTCAACTCCCTGCCATAGCTCATTTTCGCTAGCTCGAATCAACAATGTGAGAAAAGGAGAAATAATTGCCAACCAGTAGGTATATTTTCCTTTACCCATTTTGCTTGCCTTTGGTCATTATTGGGAGGGGGAGAGACTATTTCCATAATGTTTGTTTTCTGGGGTGGGGAGGGGCTAGTCTTAATTTTGTCGTCAGATTTCCTTCGAAATAGGGTTTTCAACCCTGTAATATTATGAGGGGAATCGGTTAACAATGAAAGCTACACTCCCTTTGTAATTTTACGGTTAAAAGTTTCATATACATGTAGTATATTTACAAATCAAGTTATCATTTTTCGCACATGCTCGTTCTTTTTTTTTCTATATGAGTCTGTGTATAACTTTTCAAATAGCTTCACATGTACACCAAGTAAGGACTCTGGTCAGCCGCTGTATTCACACAGTCTGATCAAAGTCTTCACTGTGCACTCGAAAGTAATTGATTCAAAGTTTCCATAAGCGACCAGCGAATACCCTATAAATAGACAGAGTGGATACCGAGGCTGCTAAGCGTCAGTGCTTCACGCGATTGTGAAATAAGCGCGTGCGCGACATTTCCAACCATTACACATGTGCGCCAAGTAAAGACTAAGATCAGCCTGTGCATCCGCACAGTCTGATCAGAGTCTTCACTCTGCGCTCTGTAGATAGATACTGACCCAAAGCATCTTTAAACAATCAGCGAATATTCTAATTGCCCCGAATGGCTGTCCAGGGTGCTTAATGTGTGCGAGTCACGCACATGCGAAATTGTTGGAAATGTCACGCACAGGCTCAAATTATTGAAAATGTCACGCACTGACTGATAATCTATTTACATTTATCTATCAACAGACCAATCGCTGGCCCCGCCAACTTATTGCGTTATCCCCGTCCATTGACTCCAAAAGGAAATTCCGCTTCGATATTTAACGGTGTTATTTTGAAAAATCTATACATAGAATTGTTTGTTGGCGACCTAAACGTTACTACAGATTGAACAATCTGTAGTTTCGACGATTAGATCGCTATAAAACTTACTTCTGGTCTTAATTATTGATTTCATTGGTCGACTAATTATTTGCTTGATAGCTGTGACTGGTCTATTTACACACAGATATAAAGGCCAAGGGCATTTTTTTCTTGAACTCTCTTAACCAAGTACCAGGCGATAGAATTTTAGACTTGACCAATTGGATTAAATTGCAGACCACAATTTCAATTTAATGAATTTTTTTTCTTTCGGGGTAGAAAATACTTTTGGGAATTAAGAAATTGATTGTTATAAGCAATTTCTTCTTTTTTTCAAAAATATTTTCTCCAGCTCTTATATTGAGGGACGTAAAAAGCAAAAATAGGTCAAATGATATAATCTATTATCTCTCTTCTAAAAAGAATTTCGGCTTGTCTGTCGTTTGAAATAAAACAGTTGTTTTACGTTTCTTACATACTACCTATTTTTGATTTTTGCTGTAAAGTTTGGTTGAAAAGTGCTAAATGTAGGATCTCTAAATTGTGTGTGCTCCAGAAAAGGGCAGCCCGTGTTACACTAGGCCTTTCAGCAAGAACAAGTTCGATTGATCTTTTTTCTACACTTAATTGGTTAACTTTCGGTAACCGATGTAATTATCACACAGGTCTTTTAATATATAAATGTAGAAATAACCTTTTACCAGGGTATGTGGCAGACGTCATTTCTTTTAGTAACAAGAGCCATGTCGGACATGGCCATCCCCCGCCGTAAAAGCTTGATAGTAAACTGAAGCCAGTTAAATTTAGGCTTCTTGTGCACTGCATTTATTCGATAATAGCTATTATACTTTCAGAGATATGCTCAGGACAAAATATAAGTCTTTAAAACAACAAAGAACAATAACTCAAAAATTATGCAAGCAAGATTTGTGGTTCTTGTGCACTGCACTTCTCCTTAACGAGATCTATCCACCTATGAAGTTTCAAGTTAAAAAATAATATACTTTCAGAGATATGCCCCGGACAAAATCTTAGTCATTAAATCAATGAAGGGCAATAACTCAAAAATTATGCAAGCAAGAGTTGTGGTTCTTGTGTACTGCACTTCTCCTCACCGAGATCTATCCACCTATGAAGTTTCAAGTAAATAGCTATTATTCTTTCAGAGATATGCCCCGGACAAAATCTTAGTCTTTAAAACAACAAAGGGCAATTACTTCAAAATTACGCAAGCAAGAGTTTTGGTTCTTGTGCACTGCACTTCACCTAAATTAGATCTATCCACCTATGAAGTTTCAAGTTGATAGCAATTATACTTTCAGAGATATGCTCCGGATAAGTTTAGTGACGGATGGACGGAATGACTGAAGGACTGAATGACGGAATGACGGACGGAGACCATTACTATATCCCCTTCGCCGAAACGGCGGGGGATAATAACACTAACTACAATTTACGATCAATTACTCATCATGACATAACTAAGTCAAAGTTTAATACATTGTACAAGAAAACCATTTTCATACTACAGCATGAGTAAGTGGAACGAAATTCTTTTTTCAGTTAGAGATGCAACATCTTCATCCAGTTTTGAAAAACAATTTTAACAATATTTGCTATTGAAACAATTCTAAAGTCTCACCAGAAGATACCTAAATAATTAACCTAAAGGTGTATCTGTCCGCAGATTTACTATCCTTTTGAGCATTTCCCTCCTTGTTTTTGTTGTTGTTGTTAATCAAACTCTATACGCATGTTTGTATCATTTCATCATTTACAGTAATAATTTTCATAATAGCGAAGGCAACATTGTAAAAAAGACTACTCAGGTATTCTAATTTGAAAATGTCTTAATGCTCTACCTTCATGAAATAAAGCTGTTATTATTATTATTATTATATAACCGACTTTACGTACCAAGGCTGTCTTGCTTGTATGCTGTTGAAACTTCCGATACATAAAATCCGAAATAGTGCAATTATCAATACTCAGATCGAACTTCGATCTGTGATAGAACCGGACTAAAATTGATCCAAAACACTTCAAGAGCGAACCTCTGATATTCATAGCGTCTCTACCATTCATTTCGATTCTATCTGTTCTTATCTGTTCTTATCTTCCCAGGACCGTTATCTGTTATCATTTGAGACCGATTATGCGAATGGGAACATCTTAGCCCATTCCTACACAATCCCGCTTTTTACGTCACTAAGGAAAAAAAATCTTATAAAAACATAGTAAAACAAGATGTGCTTGTGAAACACAATGCCCCCGCAACAGGACTAAAAATTTGACTTTGGTATATAACCTTGACCTTATCACATGATCTTGACCTTGACATGGGGGGACTCGTATTATGGACATGTATCATCTTGCCAAATAAGAGCATTGTATCCTGAATAGGCTGGTAGTAATTGGCAATGTTAAGTTTTTTTGGTTAAGTTTTTTTGGTTAAGTTTTGCAGAAAGACCGACAGACGGACAACGGTAAAACAGTATGTCCCCGATTTTTCGATGCGGGGACATAAAAACTAGAGGCGATAGAGCGCCAATATGGCTCCACGGGCTTGATTCAGCAAATGGTGTTTTCAAGAATTCAATCAAAACCGAATCATCTTTGACATATCTGGCAAATAATACTAGTCACTGAAATCTTTGAAATAGTTTTAGAGAAGCCTTTCAACCTTCCCATTGATTTCCACAAATCAAGTCATTCACTAAATCAGATGAAAAGTTATTAACAATTTTTTACTGTATACCATAGATGGTTATAGGCCACGACCATAAAAGCCATGTTCTTAAACAGTCCAAATAAAATGAATGAATCTGACAAAGAGTCAAATGGGGATCATTCCTGTGAGATTTAGTTGAAATCCATCAACAGGTTTCTGGGAATTTTCAAAGTTTTAAGTATATACAATATATAGAAATATTACCCCCCCACCACCACCACCACCACCCATCTCAATGGAAAAAAAAGCCATTTTTTCATCTAGTCAAATTCACAGAAGCAATCTTCTAAAGGGTTTCTAAAGGGCAATTCCAGTCCTACTAATTCCTGTGAAATTTGGTTGAAATCAATCTGATTTCTGTTTTTTTTTTTTTAAATTTCATTCTTGTTTATAAGTTTTCACTTTATACCACATAAGCTTCGTTGATGTTTTCATCCGATCAAAATTCTTGTAAATAATTTGAAAGAAAGTAACCAAAGGATAATCCCTCTAAGTGATTTCCAAGAAAAAGGTGCTCAAAGCTTAAACCATATATAGAAATTAGCCACGCCCATTTATGCCATGTTTTTCATCTGATCAAAATTCTTAGAGTGAATTTGATTAAGGATCACCCAAGGATCAATCCTGTGAAATTTGGTTGGAATCCATCTACTGGTTTCCGATAAGATTTTCAAAGCTCTCACATGTCACGCTCATTTATGCCATGTTTATCATCCGACCAGAATTCTTTTAAATAATCTGATAAAGGGTCACCAAAGGATCATTCCTGTAAAATTTGGTTGGATTCTTTTCAGTTATTTCTAGGGAGAAGATTTTTAAAGTAAAAGTTAACGGACGGCCGCACGACGGACAACACGCCATGACAATAACCCCGGTGGCTTTCAGCCAGTGGAGCGAATGAATGAACTGCTTGCCACAAGCAATTTCTTCATTTTTGACAATGTCTTCAGCAATGTTTTTACGTAAAAGAAAAATACTTTTAAAATTCCATCAACTAAAGATTTTCGAAATTAAGCCGAGTTAAAATTTTTGTCGTGTAGTAATCGGTTAAAACTTCAAATAGTGTTGATCCGGCTAAAACTGCATGGCTGATCAGGGTCGCGCGTTTCCGAATTAGACAAAAGGACGCTTTTCTATACACTCATTACAATCATTTTCATTCATTAAATTGTACTGGACCTAGTCACCATTTTAAATCTGTCTTTAACATATATTTTCCCCTTTTCATGACGGATCACGACAGACTTCAATTTAGTCACTCGTATTCAAGCTATAGTTTCAACGTTAAGATTTTTCCCAAGATTATGATTTCTGTAACATGTCTATGACCACAACTTATACAAACGTAAGTCGTTTGATTTCCAAGTCGAACTACCTTGTCGAAGGCTAGTGTCCGTCACATGATTTGCAGATAAAAATCAGAGTCAAGAATCACTGGCACTTTCAATTATCCATCGTTAAGTATAACAAAAACTACCATTTATCATATCAATCGATACATCTTTCGTGTCTCGCTCTACTTACAGTTTCACTTCACCGAATTTGACTCTCTTTTATCCCAACATTAAAAGGTGATTTAAATTTTGCATAGTAACTAATATCTCCTTAAATAACGTATAGATCTACCATGTTTATGCAAATCAGGGGAAATTCGAGTTTAAATTGACCAATCGCGACAATCAAATATTCAGTCGACTAATCAAAACACTCACTTTGACTAGATTTGAACTCGAACATTGGCCGCCATTTTGTTATTTTTGAAGATTTGGCGACTTAAACGTCGTATCTATAGCTTATTTAAGCTTTAGTTACGACGTCTATATAGCTAACCAACCATTCTCCCTTTTTGCTACATGCTACTTGTCAGAAATTTTAGAAAATAACGTCGTAAAATATCGAAGTGGAACTTCCTGTTGGAGTCAATGTGCGGAGTAAGTGGGCAGGGCAATCGATTGGTCAATTGTATTTGGAGGAGAATACTTTTTACCCACAATTACGAGAGACAAATTGTGGAATTTCCCTTCTTTTGCATAAAAAAGTAACACCAAAATAAAGAATTTCCATTGCGCCCAATAAATGTATTTTTCATAGACACAATATTAGATCCAAAGTAAGGTTCTTTTTTCCCGTTCAACTTTGTTCAGCATTGTTGTGCAGTGCAGTGTGTCAATGAGCTATGTGAACTTTCATTGTCTTACCGTTTTCGTCCCCTCTGTTAAATATGCAAATGAATTCATTAAGTCATTACCAGGCGACGAAACTTTAGATTATTCCAAATTCAACTACTTTTGTTGTTGTTGTTATTTTTGGGGGGTGAAAACGTTTTGGACAATGAAAAAAATTATTGTAACGAGCTATTTCTTCATTGTCCACTTTGAAAGCTTTTTTTTCAAAGCTTTTTTCAAAAACTTTTGTTTTCCATTTCAGCGTAATTGACTGATGTAGATGGAGCCTTTTCTCCAGCAAGATTTTTCGCTGGATGAAATTTGCGAGATGTTTAAATGAGGCCTGCACGAAATACTTAGTTAACCCTTTCCCCGGGTTTCTTGAAATTTTCCACTAAAGTCAGAATTGAAAACGGGTTGCAATCGACAATGGAATTTGAATGCAATTTGAAATCAAACCACCAAATGTGGTAGAAAATGTTGTGGGAAAAGGAGAAATTGCTTGTTACACGCAATTTCTTCTATTTCCGGCCGCGACAATGTTTTCTGAAGTATAAAAACACGGGGGCGTAAAACCAGGGATTAAACAGGAAAAGGTTTATCAGTTTCTCCCAATGCTATGAACACTTTACTGTTATCAAAATTTCATACTATTTAAATTAAAAGAGCGGGTTGCAGACGACATAAAAGGTAATGCTATAGCGGCTTGAATTTAAAAAAATGCAGTGCTCAATCGATGCCACCAGAGACAAAGGATAACGCCGTCGTCGTTCTAAAACGACGTAACTACAGCTTGAATCAAGCTGTAGTTACGACGTTTTAGAACGACAACGACGATAATGTCCCTGGTGCCATTTATAAAGCACTATAAAACGCGGCCAACAGCGGCTAGTAAAACTGAAAACATTTGGTGCAATTAATTTCTCCCCTTCCCATACAATTTTTGGTGTAGTCGGTTAATTTTTGTTCGTCAAATGCGGGTTGAATACCTTATAAGGCCCTATGAAAAAGACCCTTTTCTCGATCCGAACTCAGTTTTTTCTTGTACATTTTGCGGAATTTCCCGGCGGATGGTTTGAGAGTTTTAGTAAATTCAGAGACATAAATATAGGCCTACATATATGTTATTCTATGTCAATGGTAAATTAAAAAAGGTCTATCAGGTATAGAAGTCATAAATATACAAACAAATACAAACATTGAACAAACATCGTGAGGAAAGTTTCAGTTAAATAAGTGCGGGTTTGTGTGTGTCTTCGAAAATCAAGGGTATATATATTGGGTAGGTGTTAAAGTTCAGTTGACTAGGTTCATACTGAAGAGGGTCTACGGTTATAGCCCTCTATTGTCAGTCTATAATCAGAACAGTTAGGAAGAGAAAATTTGGAAAATCCATTGATGAATGGTCGGACAAAAGTGCTACAGGAAAAAATCCTGTTGATTCTGGCGAAAATTATAGACACCGGTACAAAATCCAAGATGGCAGACGAAATTCTTTTCGACCTGCTTCATTCAGAGATTGTAGGGTTTTTGTATCAACAATCAGAAAAAGAAGACCAGGTTAAACCAATATTAATACACTTGTTAAAATATACTAGAATACTCCCCAAATACGCCTAAACATTAGTGTAATGAGTGAAAAATTATAAAAGCAATGGAATTTCGAGGTTCACCAATCAATTTCGAGACGTTAACGGAGCTCCAGATAATTTTTTGAGTCAAGAAATGTATAGCATGGCTATCCCAATATCACAGCTTTAGTATAAACTGTCGTATCATTTCATTATGCGAATGAAATGAGGAAAAAGAAAAATAGTAATGTATAAACTACCATATAGTTGTCATATTTGGCTTTTTAAACAGTTATGGTGTTTTAATCCTTAGACAGCTGGTTCCCTGTTTGGCTTATATCAAAACAGAACCACTTATATACAATTTCGTATATGCATTTTCTTTCTACAATTTTAAACACGTAAGACATTGTTGGAGAAATAAGGGCTCTGATTTACCTATTTGCATATCTATGAAAGTATAATAGCTATCAACTTGAAACTTCAGAGGTGGATAGACCTCATTAAGAACCACAACTCTTGCTTGCATAATTTTGGAGTTATTGCCCTTTGTTATTTTAAAGACTTACATTTTGTCCGGGGCATATCTCTGAAAGTATAATAGCTATCAACTTAAAACTTCACAGGTGGATAGAGCTCATTGAGGAGAAGTGCAGTGCACAAGAACCCCAACTCTTGCTTGCATAATTTTGGAGTTATTGCCCTTTGTTATTTTAAAGACTTACATTTTGTCCAGAGCATATCTCTGAAAGTATAATAGTTATCAACTTGAAACATGATAGGTGGATAGACCTCATTGAGGAGAAGTGCAGTGCACAAGAACCCCAACTCTATAGTTTTGGAGTTATTGCCTTTTGTTATTATGAAACCTACCGGTGGGGGCATCTGTGTCCTGTGGACAAGGCTCTTGTTCTTGAATGGGTCAAAATGCGTCATTGATTCCAAAAACCAAAACTTGTTATCAAAAATAGTCTGATACATTTTTATTAGTTTCATTAATCTATTATCATAGAACTACATGTATATCAATTTATAATTCTTCAAATGCCATTTAAAGTGAGAAAAATGTGTGCCAATTTTAGAACCAACCAAAAAAAAAACTAGTAGTGTTAAGAGAAAATGCAAAATACATATTAGATCAACTGCCACGTTCATTATTGGGTCAATTTTGGATTAAACAGTAGGTCACTTGACTAGGTCAGATCTTATAAAATATCCGTGCTATGTAGACACTACAGTTCTGGCATAAAAATTTTGAAACATGATAAGAATGTCTTTCAAGTCTGAGTTTTTGAGGAAAGACTTTTGTAACAGGTCTGGCATGGGCAAGATAAGGTCACTTGTGCTATTTTACTTCTAAAGTCTTCATCTCAGATGAGGGCTTTAACCCTTTCCTGTACAATCCCCTGTTTTCACGTCCCTATGAATTTATACTTGAGAAAACATGGTGGGAAAAGAAGAAATTGATTGTCACAAGCAATTTCTTCTTTTCCCACAATGTTTTCTAACCTGTAAGTTCAATACCTTTCAAATTGCACCTACTTTTGATTGTCGTCTGCTACTTCTTTCAAATTGGATTGGTCTAAAATTTTGAAAAATGGGAAAGGGTTAAGGGCAAATTAGGGTCAATGGCACTCTTGTCTATGCTCCATTTTAGATAGAAAACAATTTTTATTTACAGGACCAGTGCATAGCAAAGCTTGAGTCCCTTGGATTTAGGATTGGGCAAAGTTTAGTTGAAAGGTTTGTAAAGATACATTTTTTTAGCTTATCTGAGCATAAGGTAAAGTGTTGTTGAAATGCAACAGACATCACACAACAAAACCTCACCTTAACCCATTCCCACACGACGAAATTTTAGACAAGTCCAAATTGTAAAGGGATGCAGATGAATATTTTAAGTTTATTATTTTTTTATTTTTTCAACTTTCTTGGTAGAAAACGTTGTATAAAATGAAGAAATTGCTTGTTACAAGCAATTTCTTCATTTTAAACAATGTTTTCCCAATCATTTATCTTTAGGGGCGTCAAAAAGTGTTGTTGTGTGGAAATGGGTTAAGCTAACCTTAAGCAAAAATCGCTGGCTAGTTATCGAAATTTTGCTGCCAATGAGAACAGACTGGCTTCACTAAGAAAAGAGGTAAGCATTTGATATTCTGATTTAAGATCTTTCCACTAATACACCTATAGAAATATTCAGTGGTTTCAATTTACACATAGGTCATGTATCCCAGAAGTTAAATATTGATTTTAGTTTGTTGAATTTAATTTCAGTCTGTTGAAATTAAATATTTATGTATTTGCAGATTTACAAAGGATTGCACAAGATTTAAAGATGAGTTGGATATCATGAAATTTGTATGTAAAGATATGTGGAGCTCTGTCTTCAAAAAACAAGTAGATAACTTGCGGACCAACCACCAGGTAAATGAATTCACTTTTTATAAAAATATCATTGCAATGAAAATTTAATATAGAAAAGCCTTTGAACGGCATCTGAACTATTTGTCCATAACTGACAGCAGATATTTGTTCTTATAACATACTAGATTTCAGTGTCAGGGGTCAAGGGCTTGATCTTCTTTCCCGAAGTCCTAAAGATGAGACTTTTTCTCATCACTACACAGTCCCACCTTTTCAAATGATAAAACTTTCTCCTTTTCAGAAAAACCACAATTTGAACTTTTTTTTTTCAATTTATTAGTCCCCTACCGGCGAAGGGGACTTTGACATATCAGTTTTCAAGACTTTTTTTCCTAACCCTGGCATCAATGAGTTACAGAACAAGTTTAAGTTTGGTTCCAGTCCATTGATTTTTGTGGAAGATACGGATGCTGGACTTAGAAATTACCAAGAAATTTCAATTTTCCGGACTTTTTTCTAAACCCTCAGAGATATTGAGCTGATTTTTGGTATGTGAGTCCGTGTCAAGGAGTAACAGAATATGTTCGAGTTTGGTTCCAGTCCATTGATTTTTAAGGAAGATACGGATGCTGGACTTAGAAAATTACCAGAAAATTTCAGTTTTCCAAACTTTTTTTCTTAACACTCAGAGATATAGAGCTGATTTTTGGTATGTGAGTCCACGTCCAAGAGTTACAGAAAAAGTATTATTTTGGTCCCAGTCCATTTATTTTTGCGGAAGATATGGATGCTAGACTTGGGAAATGACAGTTTTCCAGACTTTTTTTTATTAACACTTGCAGGTATTGAGCTGATGTGTGGTAAGTGAGTCAGCATTGATGAGTTACAGAACGAGTTCAAGTTCTGTTCTAGTCCATTGATTTTTGAGCAACTTATGGATGCTTTTGCAAAATAAGTTACATATTAATAATATTGAGTTTAATTGCAGTCCATTGCCTTTCCAAGGCTTGTAAAGGATGTTAGGGTGGAACTGGTGAGAGAAATACCAGGAATACATTGTAAGGTGCTCCAGCCATTGTTATATGACTGAACAAATTGTTAAAAGTGGTTGCATGAAGTGATCAAGGCAAAATATTTTGATAACCCTATGTCTGAAAAGCATTCATAATCCTAGACAGATTTTTGAAAGCTTTTGTTCAAAGTTTACTTGGGCTTTAGGGTCTTAATTCTCTTGGAACAGATAACTTTATGAAGTATGATTTGGTAAACAACAAAAAGAGCCAGCAATCTTGTCATTGGAGTAAGTGATTTAACCAAAGCCCTTTCTAAATGAATGCAGCTATAGAGTGGGACATCAATCCACATTTATATTGATACACAAGAAAGAACTAAGTTCTAAGTTGCAATATCTTTTAGTATCTGAACCCTCTTTTATAAAATGGTGTTGATATATCTTAAGTCTAATTGTGCCTTTTATTTTAAGTTGGATAAATTTGTTTTAGGGTGTGTATGTGCTACAAGACAACAAATTCAGATTTCTAACACAGATTTCTAATGGTAAACAATATATGGATACTGCACCAAAGGTACTGTTTCAGATTTTAAGGTAATTCTTGTGTATGGACTGCAAGCTCAATTGAGCGATCATGCTTAAGGTGTACTTTTGAGATCATTTAATGTCTGTCGACCCTTGTAAACAATTTTCATATTAGCGTTCAATTTTAGCCTAATCTTCATGAAACTTGGTCAGAAAGTTTGTCTGGTCACAAGGATGAACCTTATTGAAAATGGGAGCATTCCGTTGGAAAACACAGGAAAGGGGACTTAATGATAATTACCTTGCTAGCACTCCTGGAGCCACAATTTTGGCCCAATTTTCATGAAGCTTTGGTCGGATTTTTGTCTTAGCAAAAACTTGAACCCCATCTACACTGGGAATGTTAAGCTGTAAACACAAGAAAAGTCCCTTAATGACAATTACCTTGTTAGCACTCTAGGCGCCACAATTATGGTCCAATCTTCATGAAACTTGGTCAGATTTTTGTCCGAGTACAAAGATGAACCCTATTGACAATGGGAATGTTATTTTGGAATACACAGGAAAAGGGACCTTAATGACAGTTTCCTTGTTAGGAATGTAGGGCCACAATTATGGCAATACCTTTTTAAAACTTGGTCAGAATGCTTAGCAGGTCAGAAGGATGAATCCTATTGGAAATTGAAACTTTCCATAGGAAAACATTGGAAAAGATATCTTAACCACAATTACCTTGTTAGCACTCCAGGGGCCGCAATTATAGGCCAATCATCATTAAATTTGGCCAGAATGTTTGTCTGACCATAAGGATGAACCCTAATGAAAATGTTCCATTGGAAAACACGGGAAAAAGGGGTCTTATTTACATTTTATTTGTAAGAACTCTAGGGGCCACAGTTTTGGTTTTATCTTCATGAAACATGATCAGAATGCTTTGGGGTCACAAGGATCAATCCTATAAAAAGGGGAATGTTAGCTGGAAAATATGGGGAAAAGTGCCTTAAAAACAATTTTTTTAGCACTCAAGCGGACACATTTTTGCCCAATCTTGTTTAAACGCTGGATCCCATATATGTCATAGAGAAATAAACGATGTCTTTAGAATTTGGATCTCACATATTCAGGTGAGCGGTAAAGGACCATCATTTGGCTAGAAGAGCTATAGTGATGGCTTTTTCCGTCCGAGCGGTCGTCCGTTATCATCTGTTAACTTTTCCCTGTTTACACTCTAGAGTCCACAGTTTTCATCAGATTCACTTCAAACTTTTACAAAATGATTTTATTATGATAAGGATTATTCCTTTCATAATTCGATCAGATCCATCATGATTCACGGGAAAAGGGACCTATTTAAAATTTAATTAAAAAATCCTCGTTAACACTCTAGGGCATGATCCGTCAAGAAACACAGGAAAAGAGGCCTTATGAAGATTTAATAAAAAAATCCTTGTTAACACTCTAGAGTCCACAGTTTTCATCAGATTCTCCTCAAACTCTTGCAGAATGATTGTACTATCATAGGATCATTCCTTTGAAATTGGATCAGATCCGTCAAAAAACAAGGAAACAAGGGCCTTATGAAAATTTGATTAAAAGTTATATCGAAAATCTTTGTTAAAACTCTAGAATCCACTGTTTTCATAGGATTCTCTTCAAACTTCCACAGAATGAAAGTACTATCATGAGGACTGTTCCTTTGAAAATTGGACATGATCTGTCAAGTATCTTAGTTAACACAAAGATGTCCCTAGATTTCACCAGATTCACTTTAAACTTTCACAGAATGATTGTTCTTTTCAAATTGTGTCTGATCTGTTAAAAATCACAGGAAAAGGGGCCTTATGGTAATCAAATTTAAAAAAATCTTCATTAATGCAATAAAGTTTACAGATTTCATAGGATTGTCTTCATACTCTCACAGAATGATTATACTTTCACGGATAGTTTTTAAGGATAGTTCAGTAAGAAAATGGGTCTGGTACATCAACGGAAAAGGGGCTGTGTGAAAATTTAATTTAAAATCCTCATAAACACAATAAAGCCAACAGTTTTGATTGGATTTTGTTGAAACTTTAACAGAATTATTGTAAGGCCATAAGGATGATTCTTTTCGAAATTGGGTCTGAACTGTCAAGAAGCACTTGAAAAGGGGCCTTATGAAAATTTCATTTAAAAATCCTTGTTACCAAGTCCAGAGCTTTCATCAGTTTTCATTGGATTCAGTTCAAACTTTCACAGAATGTTTGTACCATCATTAGGTCTGTTTCCTATAAAAAAAATCTTTACAGAATTCAGTCCACTGTTTTTATTGATTCTCTTTAAACTTTTAGAGAAAGATTGTACTTTCATTTGAAATATTCCTTTTGAAATTTGTTTTGTAAAGAATCACCAGAAAAGGGGCCCTGAGAAAATTTCCCTTTAAAATCCTCATTAACACAATAATGTCCATAGATTTCACAGATGGATTGTACGATCAATACGATTGTTGATTTTGACATAGGATCTGATCCGGCAAGTATCACACAGTCCTCATATTTCATTGGATTCACTTTAAACATTCACAGAATAATAACACCAATCTTTAGCATTGTTTTTTTTTTGAAATTGGTTCTAATAAGTCAAGAACCATGGGAAAAGGGATCTTATCCAAATTCTATTACAAAATAAAATCCATAGTTTTCTGTTAGCTTGATAAAGTACACAATATTATCAGATTCTCTTGAAAATTTCATAGGATGATTGAAGAGTCATAAGAATATTTCCTTCCGGAGATGGAAAAGATCTTTCATTAAACAGGGGAAAAGGGGTCTTAAGGATTGTTGCTCAAAATGATAAAGAGGATAAAGTCCAGAATAGTTATTCTTATTTTATGCATTCTTCTGTAAGCAGTTAACATCCTTAATTGTCATATTACTTTAATAGAAAACTTGATAGCCAGTAGTGCATCTAAGGCCCTCATGGGCCTCTTCTTGATGTAATCTTCATTAAACAAAATGATTTGTTTATCGAGTCATATGAATGTTTTCTATTGCAAATGGGACTTCTCTGTTGGAAAACTAAAAATGATTAAAAAAAAATATATATATCACTAGTTCAAATCCATGATCAAAATAAGTTTTATAGGTCTTGTGTATTGCTTATAATTTTACAAATAGAACTTGTTGGAGGTTTTAGACCCTCTACCAAAATACTTCAAAGAATAACCATACGCTGAAATTTAGCCCTTTTCTGTGCTATTCCTGATACAGGTATAAATTATCATCTATTGACCCTCTACCAAAAAACTTCAAAGAATTACCTTACTCAACAAATTAGTTTTTTTTCTATGCTTTTCCTGATTTTAAAAGGAAAAAAGAAGGAAATTTTTCAAAATCTTCCCTTTTCTATGCAATCTCTGATTTTAAATGGGAATAAGGAAGGATATCTTAAAATCTTGTCCTCCTAAAGCATTAGGCCTAGAGCTTTGATGTTTAGTATGTATCAATGCTTATTGGCCCTCTTCCAAAATACTTCGAAGAATTACCATACTCTGAAAATTACCGCTATATTGTTGGATATACCTAAGATTAAAGGAGAAAATCTTCAAAAATATTTTTTTCCAAAATAAGAAGGCATAGAGCTTTGATATTTTATATATATCATTTGGCCTTAAGGTATCATACTCAGGGGAAGACCATCAGGGTCCTCTTGTTTTGCATTATTTCAGTGATAACCTTGTGACAAAGGCTTGAAGCTTGAGTACCTGGTATTTTTTACTCAAGTACTTCTACTAAAGCCAATCATAGCCCAGAGCTACAGATAGAGGGCGTAATTCGTATTTTACATTTAAATATTTAACCAATACTACCATAAACCCTATGTTGTAGGTACTCATTTGAATCGTCTTTACGAGACGATTTAAATGAGTACCCACAACATAGGGTTTTATTCAGAAATAAGGATATTTTAATGATGTTACCCCCTCTTATCTAGACCTCTGATAGCCTCTTCTAATTCCTCTTAGGCATTTATACACCCATTTGTGTGAGACAAATGACTATGCTATATGTTTGAAAGAATGCTGGCTTTTTGAGGGAGTCAAACTTTAGACCCAACAATATGCAGTATAATGTGTGATCAACAGTGCCATAGCCTTGGAAGAAAAAGCTATTGCTTTTGGCCAGTATGGACTTTAACTTGCTTTTTACAATACTCTGAGAAAGCTTGATCAATTTAAATTTCATTCTCTGACAATGTGTTTGCTAATTAATAGAGGTTTATTGGCTGATAGAGGAGTGAATTCTGTTAGTGCTGAAGGGTCTGCCAATAAATGTTATAAACTATTTTTCATTTTTTTGAAATTTCAGTACCTGGCTATGGCCTGTGGAATTATTAGAGGTTCATTGGCTAATATAGGAGTAAATTCAGTAGTCACTGCTGAAGTCAGTGCTATGCCAGCATGTAAGTATAGAGTATACAACTATTAACAAAGAGCTTGAAATAAAGGCATAAAATAAAAATTTATTTGCAGATGGGTGAATCTTTTTAGTATTTGTCAAAATTCCTGTTGGACATACAAATGCCTAAATTTCTAAAGCTCACAAAATACAATTATTATTATTAGTTTATCATGTACCTGTAATTTTACTTTTGAAATGCATTCATTTCATGCAGGCAAAATGCACATAGAAGGAAAATGGATCTGTATAGGACACAGACTAATAACGGTGGTGTTAGAAGAGGTCATGATGAGTTAACTGTATTCCTAAAAAACCCTAGATATTGCTATGGCCAGGTTATAGTCTTCGCTGGCGTTAGCAAACTTTGACACATCATAATATCTGTGATATTACTGAACACATTCACTTTGAAAAGGGCAATCTATAGCAACAAGAGGGATTACTCTGAATACATGTTTGAATGAATTATGCCCTTTTGACTAAGAAGTTTAACCCATTATCAAGCACTGGAATAGTTATAGGTCAATTGGTTCTAGAGTTGGACATGAAAAGGCCTATGGACGGACAGATGGATAGACTAATGGACAGACATACATGGTAAATCCAATATTCCACCTCTTTTTCATAGGTACGAGGCATACTGACATACAACTTAGAATAAACATAAATAGGATCATTCAAATTTGGACTTGAGTTCCCTGCTTCCATGAAAAGGCCTTAATTGACCAATCACGGCTGCCAGTCAAGGCATCAAACAACCAATCATATCATTTATTCAGTACAGACGTGAGCTTTCATCTCCAACATTGGTTACCGTTTTTGTCAACCTTTTTTTATTGGTTTGGCAACTGAAATGTTGTAACTACAGCTTATTCAAGCTTACATTACGATGTTTAGGTCACCAACCAACAATTTTTCTTTTTTGTTACATGCTACTGGCCATACATTTTGCAAAATAACGCCAATAAAAATTGAAGTGGGACTTCCTGTTGGAGACAATGGGCTGGGCTAATGGCATCAGTGGGCAGGGCCAGTGACTGGTCAATTTACAAATTCATGTAAAATATGTCAGTGACAAATCAGAAGGAGTACATATGTGAAGTTCCATTTAATTCACTGAGGTGTTTTTGAGAAATCACTCAATGTGGAATGACAGACAGAAGGATGCACATGACTTCATTGGTCATACTCCCTATGATGTTTTTTCTGACTTTCATGGATGGATAGATCTAACTCAGGTTAAGAGAAGTGCACATGAACTGTAACTCTGGCTTGGTTTAAAATGGTCTATTTCCAAAGAGTGTCTTTTAGGAGGTGTAAGAGTGCTGCTATACCAGTATAATGGCCCTAATGAGTAGTTTTTTACTTGTGTTATCATCAGTTAGTTTTGATTTGGCTTAATGGCCATGTCTGAATGGTTGTTTTAAGCTTATCTTAGCTCGAAGTGCTCTTGCGAGCTATTATGATCACTTGTTGGTTGTCATTAGTCTGACTATGAGCAAATCTTTAAAAAATCTTCTTCTCCTAAAGTGCACATCAGTTTTCAATGAAATTTTACATAAATGATCCTGGAACTTCTTCTAGAAATACTTAAATGAATGGTAAACTTAGAAAAACTCTTGCTACCAAAATAAACTTATAAGGAATTGTCTAGATATGGCATATGGCAAAGGTTATGATCATGTGATTTATATCAGACATATGTTGTAGGTTCTTGGAATTTAGATAGACATAAAGATCAAATTCTTTGCAAATCAAAGCATCAAAGTACCTCAACTAAGCATTAGATTTCAATTAACTTTACAGAAATGATTCTTAGGTGATGATCTTCTAAACTAGAGGCTCTTGATCACCTGATTTGCTCCACCAGCCTGAATTCAATTATCATAAAGCTTATTATTTGTCCACAACATAGGAAGTAACTCATTAAAAAAGAATTACTTTTTTTTGCAGTCTTCTTTAAAGAGGTAACTTTCGTATATGTTTTCTTTTGAATTCTGATTTTCTAAGGCAAGCAGTACCAATTATTTCCCTTGCATCACCCTGTGATCACTGCCTAAAATTTGGCCAATCCTTCCAGGCTTTACTTTCAAACCTATTAAAACTTCTTTTTAAAAAAAAACTGATTAAGGGCACCAAAAATTTTGGTTGAAAACATTCCTCCAGTTTTCGAGAGCAGGATTTTCAAAATTTTGGCCATATACCATGAATCGACATAAGCTCCGTGCATAAAAGATATGTTTTAGCTCAACTATCCGAACAAATAGAAGGGCAATTCCAGTCACCCAGGCGTCATTGTCAGCATTGGCGTTGGCGTAATGTTTTGGTTAAAAATTACATGCAAGTGTCATATTTTAGTTTGTACTAATTCTATTGGTCTGAAACATAACATATTTTCGTGGCAATAGTATCAGCCTCAATACTCTGACATTCATTTTAGTTGAATTTGAATCCTTTTGGACTTTGGAATTCTTGGTTAAACCTTACGTGCAACTGTCATATATCTATCTCATATAACTCTTTTTCTACTGATACTATTGCTTTGATACTTTACACATGCTTTTGTGACCATCATATCATCTTCTATTACAATTACATATATTATAGGGGAGTTTTAAACCTTTTTTAGACTTGGAAATTCTTGGTTAAACTTTGCGTGCAACTGTCATATCTTTAATATCTCTCTTTCAACCAATGCTTTTGCTTTGAAACTTTGCACATGAGTTTGTGACAATAATATCAGCCTCTCGACACAGATTCATTACTCTGACATTCATTACGGTGAAATTTTACCCCTTTTGGGACTTATTTTCGGTTAAACCTTGTGTCCAACTGTATTTTTTTAATAGCTCTCTTCCTACTAGTGCAATTGCTTTGAACTTTGCACATACTTTTGTTACCATCAAATCATCTTCTAGGCAAAGAGTCATTACAATAATATGTATTGTAGTGGAGTTTTAACCCTTTTCATGTATGGAAATTAGCCCCCCCCCCTTAATAGCCATGTTTTTCATCCAATCAAAATTTTTGTTGGAATCTGATAAAGGGTCACCAAAGGATCCCTCTGTTGAAATTCGGTTGAAATCTATGCACTGATATCTGAGAAGAAGTTTTCAAAATTTTCATCATATATGGTATATATGTATATATAAATACCCATTAAAGGCATTATTTTCAAATAATCAAAATTCTTGAAGGAGCCTGATAAAGGATCACCTAGGGACTATTCCTTTGAAATTAGATTGAATTCAGTTCAATACTGGCAGAGGAGAAGATTTTTTAACTAAAAGTTTATGGAAGCATGCACTGATGGATGCACAATGGACACTATGCCAAGACAACAGCTCGCTTTTCAGCCAGTAGAGCTAGATACTTCAGAGAACAGAAATCCTTGAACAACTCTGGTTACCAAAGTGAATTTCTGATAAATGATCCTTTAAAAAGTATTCTCATTTTAAACCATAAGGCATAGAGCTTTTAAAGTTTGCATGTACCATAGGTCCTCTAACAAAAAACTTCAGGTTATGATAATGTAATTTACATTAGCCCTATGTTGTATATTCAAAGAAAACTTGCTTAAATGATACTGACATTAGGTCTATAAGAAAGGTTGTTGTCTACCGTGCTCATTTTCATTTGAGAATTCAGAATGAAAGAAAAATAGCGAAATTAGAAATAAGTATGAATACATGAACTTTTTCGGTATCTCAGGGGAGCAATCTAGGGTCATCATGGCCCTCTTGTTCACATATTGTTTGTACCCTATTAGATTAATTCTTTTGATCAGTTCAGTGCAATTTTAAAAAAAATCTATCAAATAGATTGTAGGTCTAATTATTCTTTTTCCTTGCAGGTAAATTTCAAATACAGATACAAAGGACGTGATTCTTGGTAGAAGTAATAGAAGTAGATAATCGAAGAAAACGAAAAATTCTGATTTATATGTTTATTGGAAATACAAGTCTTAATGGCTGACAGGAGTATCATATAAATACAATTGATATTTTGCTTGCCTGAGTATGAAGTGCAAGCTTAGCTTTTGAGATTGGTCATTGTCCGTCCACACTCTTAAAAAATCTTTCCCTCCCAAAATCAGTAGGCCAATCAAGATAAATCAAGGGATGTTTCTTGTGTGAAGTTCTACAAAAGTTATTGAAAGAAATTATTGAAAAACTCTGGTGAGCTTTTGTGATTATGTCTTATCTGTCATCTGTCGTGGCATTGGAAAAAGGGAAATTTTAGTAAATGTTTGGAAACCTTTTTAGCTCACCTGAGCACAAAGTGCTCATGGTGAGGTATTTTGATCTTCCCCTATCCAGCATGCTTCGTCCATCGTGTGTCAACAATCTTAAAATGACATCTCCTCCCAATCCGCTGGGCGGATTTCAACCAAATTTGGCAGGAATGTACCTTTGGTGGTGCCATATGAAAATTGCTATAATAATTGAAATCTGTTAACAACTCTGTTTGCCAAGGCAACAAAACTGAAATTTTAATAAAAACTTTAAAAATGATCTCCCTCTGACAAAGAAGGCGTAGAGCCTTGATATTTGGCATGAAAATTCAGTACATTGACCTCTTTCAGAATTGTTTAAATCATTAACCTCGGGACCCCAGGGCTGGAGTCTAAGGGGCTTTGGGCTTATATAGAAATAAAGAAGGATTTTTAAAAAGATATCTCCTCCCAAACCACTTGGCGTATTTCAACCAAATTTGGCAGGAATTTTCATTGGGTGGTGCAAAATGAAAATTGCTAAAAGAATTGAAATCCGTTAAAACTCTAGTTGCCATGGTAACAAAACCGAAATCAGAATATTTGGCATGAAGCAGCAGTACATTGACCTCTTTTAGAATTGCTAAAATCATCAACCTCGGGTCCCAAGGGGTGGAGTCGTAGGGGTTGGGCTTATATAAAAATAAAGAAGGATTTTTCTCTTCATAAACCACTGGGCTGATTTCAATCAAAGAATTTAATCAGATGAAAACTTTGGTTGCTATGACAATAAGAGTTAAATTGGGAAAAGAACATCTCCTCCTGACCAAGAAGTTGAAGAATCTTTAATTTTGCATGAAGCATCAATACATTGACATATTTGAATAGGCTTAAATAGAAATAAAGAAGGCAACCCCTTTAAAACTATTTTGCCAAATCAACTAAATTGGGCAGAAAAACATTAGTTTGCCCCCTTTTAATAATTACTGAAATATTTGAAATCTGTTGAAAGCATTGGTTGGCATGGTAACATAAGTTAAATGTTAAAGGAGGTCTTCTTCCGACCCAGTTTGTATTAGACCTTATCTCAGGTGAGCGCCAGGGCCACTGGCCCTCTTGTTTTAGAGACATTAATGCCAAGGGCATTAATATTTCACATATAATATAGCCACATAATTTTCTACTAAGTTCTTAAAAATTTTACCCTTGGGGTAAAAAATGGCCCAACCTCGGAGGTCAAAAGTTTGGAAAAACGCTAATTTACAGTAATTTCAAAAATCTTCTCCTCCTAAACTACATGTCCAAGGTCATTTATATTTGGTATGGAACATAACTAGATTGTTTTGTAGAAAGTTATCAAAATTATGCCCCTAGGCTAGATTCAAAAATGGACCTGCCCCAGGGGTACAAAATTGTGAATTTCGAAAATAAGTGCAAGGGATTGGTATTTAGCATGACTTTGAACTATGCCAATAATCGTACAGGTCTTATATTTATTTAGCTCCAGTTGAGTCTTGCTTGAATACAAAAAGTACTTTAATTAGCAGAAGATTAGGGTAAGCGATTTAGGACCTTCATGGTCCTCTTTTTGTTTTACTCAGTTTGCTTTTGTGCTGTAATTTGGTCATCTTTAGTCATTAGAAATCTTGTTTTTACTTCTATATCAAAATTTTGACTCAAATTTATGATATTTGGTCAGAATGACTGCCGACATGATACTTTGGAAATATTCGAATTTGGTCACTAGATCAAACCTTAGAAATGATTTGTTGGTGCTGTAGAGGACAATTGTTCTTGCTCAAATGTCTTCAGATTTGGTAAGAATGTTTGACCGCACAATATCTTAGACAACTTGTAACTTACTGTTGCTGGATCGTAGGCACGTCTGAGACTGGTTTACTTGTCAAACACGAGCCATGGGTTAAAATGAATGTTTTTATGAAAAACTTAACACGAACTTAACATTTTCAGAATTATAATTGAAATTGTAAAATTGCTTTGTTATAGTATTATGTGCAATATTGGTAAAAAGGATATATTGAATAAAATATGTCATTGGAACACTGTCTTGACTTTCTCATTTATATCCCCGAGTTTTGCTATTTAAAACCAAATTCATCACAAACACAGTGTTGTCACAAGAGTTTGCGTTTTTCACAAGGGTACGGGTGACTTAAAAGAAAAAGAATGGTATTTTTTTTTCCAAAAGACTATCCGTAAGTGGAGTAGTTTACCTTACAATGCGTAGTCTAGTACCGATCTTACTTTTCATGCTGAGAAATTCAATTTACCTGACTGTATCTAGTTTATAGACATGATTGTTCTTAAACTTAGAAAGAATCTGAAAACAAATCGAGGTTTAGACTGTTCCAAGTTGAAAAAGGTTGCATACTACAAGCTTAAGATGATAAAAAAACAAGTATGTCTGTCATTCTTGGAAGAAAACAACGTGGAGAATGCAGAAATTGCTTGTAACGAGCAAATTTCTTCATTTTCAGCATTGTTTGTCTGAAAAAAAGGCGGGAGTGTGTGGTAAAGGGTTAATCTGTGGAAAGAATATCCTTTACTTTACTTTTCGATTAACTCTTACAAAATCACAATGATTTCAGGTTGCCTTTGACTTAGCTAGTTACCGTTCCCAGACAATAGGCCTATTGATAATAATCTTGAGAGATCATGAAGCAAGAGTGCCGTAGTATATTTGTAAAGTGGCTCTTGCACAGATTTTAAAAGAAAACTTTTGGTTCTCAGTTTTTGATTTCTAATTACAAGAAATGGTTTTAGATATTTGAAAGAATGTTTTAAGCTGATTTTGTAATGAAAATGACTGTCCATAACAATAAAGGAGAAAGAAAAGAAGCGAAAATATTTCGCATTATAAAATCAAATAAGTCAACTAAGTACAACCCGAATGGAATCGGAGTTCATCGGCTCAATACATTATCTGTCGATTGTACCGAAAATTGCCTTGTTAGTGGTTTCCATGACGTATCAATTACGTCATTGGTCTCCGATAGCAATTCAGCCGTTATACATACTACCGGAAGAAAAATGACCTCATACGGTAAATTCCGATGTTTCATTTAAGAGATGAAGAGAATATTTTTTGTTTTCATGGAGGTATGAACCGAAAAAACTAATCACACTGTATGAATACGCGAAGCGGATTCATACATTGTGTGATTAGGTTTTTCGGTTCATACCTCCATGAAAACAAAAAATATTCTCTTCATTTCTTATAATTTAATGGTATCGAGCAAAAAATGAAACAACTTAACAAATTTTGATACCTTTTAGTATGGAACTATTTTGTGCGGAAGCATATAAAATGGCTGCGTGCTCAAAATTTTGTTCATGGAGGTATGAATTAAATTTTTCGACCAATCGGATCGCTCGTTTTTGATAGACGAAACTGACAATTAAATTATAGCAAGATATAGGGAATACTGAATATCAATTTATATTTAATTTATAGCTAATTAAGTATATTCAACCAGTAGAATTTTTTTATCAAGAAAATGGGATTAATAATTAGGTGATAGGCAGATAATTTTCCTATATCAAATTTTCATAGAAATGAGCTCATGGGTCGCTTTAAATCAATCCATTCATTAAAGAGATTTATGTCTTATTCAGTATTCTTTAGATCTAAAATGTTTAATTGGGCTATAATTTAACTCATTTAAATCGATCGTTTTATCTATTAATTACCGTTTCTCTCCTAAAGACAATTTAAATGTATTAGACCAGCCTGCATTTTAGCATATACCCCTTTATTGTTGATAATACCAAAACAAGCGATCTGAAAGTTTCATTTTGTAAGGGTTAAAGGTCAGGAGTTACAGTATAGTATTTCAAAAAAGAAAAAAAAGAAGAAGAAACAATGTTAATGCGAGTTAACGAACTTTATTATTCCCTCGCTACTTTGTTAAGGGATATAAAGTAAAGTGTCCCCTCCGTGTGTTTTCATAATGTTGTTAGGTCACATTTGTCTTTCAATTTTTTTCAGACTTCGCATGTCGGTAGCCCTCTCTAATATGAGGACACTATTGAATTAATGGTTATTAGGTCAACAGTCAAGATTTCAAAGGCGGTTTGGCATATGTTTACATATCACATTTTTCTTCCAATCTCTTTCTAATTTTGAATATTGGTAGCATTTGGTACACTGCCATAAGTGGAAATTGTGATATATGCCTTTGGCGGCTTTGAAAGTCACAAAAGACCTAAATATCTATCCTTCAACTTAGATTAACCCGTCTCGAGTCTGCTTTCTGGAGAATATACAGGTATTCGCGCCGAATGTCCCAGCCAATGAATCTTAATCAGGAAGCCGACGCTCTACCTCTCAACTTAGGACACCGCATCTGAGAAGACCTCGATGAGACCATGAAACGTTTGGATTGAGTTTCACAAAGCTAAATTTGATTTCACGGTTTTTTTATTTGCTGACCTTTTCAATGTGAGGGGATGTCCTACTTTGTGGAGCTGTAATTTAAATTGAATTAATCTACATTGTACATGTATGTTTTATCTTTCTTTTTTTTAAGTCGTTAAAATACATGTAGTTAATGCCATCATCACTTAAGTGGAGAAATTATATGCCGTTAAAATACATTGTTTTATATTATTGAGTAGTCCAATTCACTAACACTAAGTCTGTTACACATGTTCAATGTCAATTTAAATGACGATCCAAGTATCACTTGAATGTGAAATTCAACGTTTAAATGTATTTTCTTCGTCAGTTTTACGAGGTCTGTTTATGATGATAATAATGATGATAATAATAATAAGATATAGAAAAGCCATATATAGTGATAAAATAACTGATGTTGTTCGGGTTGAGTTTAGATAGTTGCCTCTATGTTCGACATGAACAGTTTCATGGAGTTCAATCATTCTTTACAATCCTTTGCGAATATTGACGGATCACGGTGTATGGAAATAACGGAAATACACCGAAATACGCCGAAATTCACCGAAATATACCGAAATATTTATTCATACTACATAATGGAGATGTTTTTAGAGATTCATTAAGGAAATAGCTATGGAATCGTAATTCAATGTTTGTTAAACCATATATATTTAACATAGACGGTAAAATTTTAGACTGGTCCAAATTGAAAGGGGTTGGAGAGGATAATTTAAAGTTAATCAAATTTCAGATTTTTTCAATTCTTTGGATAGAAAACATTGTGTCAAATGAAGAAATTGCTTGTCACAGGCCGTTTCTTGATTTAACATTTAACACAATGTTTTCCAAATTGTTACGTCCCTGTGCGTGAATGAGTTAAGTAAAGTGTCAGAAACACTATACAATCAATTAGATATTAAGTGTATTACGACATTTATAAAAACATTTCTAGTCTACATAGAGAGAGTGAGACCATGTCAATTTTACCGAATTACAAAAGAAAAGAGGATTGTGAAAGCGTATTTCGCTAATTGTTGAACCTTGTCCGCGTTCTTAAATAGTATCTGATCAAGCCGAATTTTACGAAATACAATATAGAAATAGTTTCGGAAAAGTATTCCGGTATTTCACGGATGTTTCACGCATAATATCAATCATGCTTTAAAAGTATTACCGAAAAGTCCAAAGAAACGGGCGGGGGGTAAGAAAGATTTACATTATGTTACTTCATTATTTGTTATTTGTATAAACCTTATTAGCTTGCATAGAGAGTACAAGATCAAGCCGAATTTACCGCAATGCAATATAAGAATTGTTTTGGAACTGTATCTCGGTATTTGTTGACACAAACCTATTTTGCACAGAACTACAGTATAAAAATTCACTGTCAAACTGGTGTATTTCGGTATTCGTTCAAACTTGTCTATCAAACAAAGATGGTCAAAGATCAAGCCAAAATAAATGATAAAAAAGGCCTTAGGAGTTTTTAATGGAATTTACCGAAATAGACTTTGTAATCGTATTTCGGCAATTGACGAATCCTATCGCTCTTACATCGGGAGTACAAGATCTAATCGAATATACCGAAACACAGCATTAAACAGCTTTGGAAATGTATTGTGCCACACAACGAGCAGATTTGGGTTGACGCGATGGTTTAATCCATTCCAAAACAATGGCGCTTCTTGACGCCCTTAAAGGAAAACAATTGGAAAACATTGTGCACAACGAAGAAGTTGCTTTTAACAAGCCATTTCTTCATTGCACACCTTTTTTTAATATCCAGGAAGTTGAAAAATCTAAAGTATAATAAACTTTAAATTGTCGTCTGCAACTCCTTCGGAAAGTCTAAAATTTTAAATGTTAATATCTTAAATCAATTTCAAGCTATTAATGGAAAAAAATGATGAGAAAATTGATTAAATTTTTGGTATGCTCGATTGAATTATTGGACATTAATACATATTATGAGCAAAGGGAATGCAATGTTTTTTGTATTCTTGTTGTTATCTATTTTATTTTTGTCAAAACTACAATTTATGTAAGGGAGTAAACCTAGGCCAAAGGGATTTATTTTAGCCCTTTACAATTTTTCAAAATTGTCCAAATTCAAAGGGTAGCAAGCAACATTATAAAGTTAGTGAAATTCAAAAGGTAACTACACAGAGGAAAAGAGAAAGCGTGTAAAATTATTGAGACAATACTTATAACCATAAAAATATTTTTCTCAACGTTGTCTATCCACGTTATACCAATTAATGAAGTGCTATTTGCAATGCAATGTAGTAATAAATTCTTCCTACTTTGAATTATATTAACTTAGGATATTACATGTATTTACATTATTTTCAAATTATAACCAAATAAAATGCAAATTTATTCTAAACGGCAAAATAAGCTACACCGAAAGTTTGTGCCATACTAATTTATTGTCATACACTAGATATAATTCTCTTGTATATTGTATACAGCTTCCTTAAAAGCTAAGGTAATAAATTTCTAAGCGGATGGTTTATTGTATATCTCTTTTTTCCTGTGGTGCAGGCTATTAAAGAAGGGATAAACTATGCCTTTAACAGAGACATCCGCTAAGTTTTACTAGCTTTACAAACCATATATATCCGTTGAAATGCCAGTTTTATGTCGGGCCGAGAATTAAAAAAACACATCCCCTGTGGCATCTATAGTTCGGGTTGTTTTTTGTACGGTTAGGAATAAAGCAATATCTTGTTAAACTTTTAACCATGTAGAAAAAAGTATTCCGTGTGTATGCGTTATGACTATTTTACCTACAGACCATACAGCAATTCTGAGCCGGATTCGAGCCATAGCGCCGTAGCAAGGTTAAACCCGCACACAAACTTCGACCGCGCACTTCAGCTCTTTATGTACACGCAACCTATCCCCCACCTAGGATTGCACTTTTTTAACGGAACTTGAACAACTCCTGGCCTGATTTTGCGCATGCACGTACCTACCCCTAATACCTACCTCCGTGCCAAGTTTTAACCGGGTCTGAGCCATAGCGCCGGAGCAAGGTCAAAACCTTCACCCGACTATCACCATGTCCCCCCACCTAGGATCGCGCTTTTTTCCGGAACCGGAACAACACCAGGTCCGATTTTGCACATGCGCGCACCCACCCCTGTATCTCCGAACCGGATCCGAGCCATAGCGCCGGAGCAATGTTCAAACGCCACACAAAACTTTGACCACGCTTTTCCACTCTTTATGTACATGTAACCTACACCCACCTAGGATTGCACCCCCGGGCCTGATTTTTCGCATGCGCGTACCAAACCCCAAATACCTACCTCAGTGCCAAGTTTGAGCCGGGTCCGAGCCATAGCGCTGGAGCAAGGTCCAAACCCGCTCCGCCGCTATGACTCGAACATACTTCAAACTTGGTCCGGAGGTGGGTATTGGGGGTCCCAACGCGCATGTGCAAAATCGGACCCGCGGCTGCTCTGGCTCCGGAGAAAAGGTCTATCCTAGGTCGGCGTAAAATGGTAGTTTTCTTCGTAGATTAATTTGTATCATTTGCGATAGTTTGCCTTACGGCGTAGTTTTAGTAATTCACCAAAACTGTCCACATTAAATGACCCCGTGCCAAAAATAACGTCGATGCCACATAGTTGAAACGTCGAATTTTTACAAGTTTTCTTCGCTCGTTTTATCTAAATATGAATACAAAATCGTTCTATCAATGCACTTCATCATAAATTACTGTCTACAGTCGAAAATCAATCAAATAACTTAAAATTAAAGGATCGCTGGCAACGACCTCCAACTAACCTCTAATCATGCATTTTACTGAGTTATCCAACTGCATTAAATTGCATATAATATATGGTCGGAGAGATGAAACATTATGAAAATCGTACGCTGTATTTACTGTGCATACTTTGTCAATACAGCTGAAGAAACTTTAGGTACAACTTTCAAATCGCTATCCAGAAAATGTTTGAGATAAATGCCAGCTGTTAATCATTCACTTCATGTTTTAATGACTGATTGGTCAATGTATCTTCTTGTGATTATGGTCATTTTAACCCTTGTCATGCTAAACCTGGAATATTCCGGTTTTGGCAGGAGGTGTAGACTAAGATCAGACTACACAATTATTCTCTAGCACAAGTAAATGTGCAATTTGAATCAACTCTTCAGATAGCTCCAGGGGTCGAAAGATTGAAATAAGCTTGTCCAGAGCATAGCACCTTCAATTATAGAAGGTTTCAGTATAACTTGTGACGCTTGTTCTCGATCATCAGTAGATGTGTAATTTGACAAAAACATCGGATATCTCAAAGGGTAAGGTCTAGCAGTAAAGTTAAGCATGTCTGGAGCATAGCCCCCACAATTATGGACTGTTTTCGAAAAAGCTTTGCACAAATTGTCTCTATTGCGAGTATATGTGCGATTTGAAATAAATAGTTTCAAAAAGATCCAAGGCCAAGGTCACAGCTGAAGGATTTAGCATGTCTGGAATGTAGCGAGCAAATACCCGCATCCGCGTCTGCCGGTCCGTCCGAACCCTTTTCCTTGTTTATTTTATTTTGTTTTTGCTACAGGGATATATTTTGGGAGCATAATTCGTCTCTGAATAAATAAAGAAAAAAAAATAATTGGTTCATATCAATGTTGCATCGCATTTACAACTTACGCGTAACGTTGTAACTTTATTATTTGTTATTTCGGCAAATTAAATTTGAGTGGTTATTTACTTATTCTAAGCGAGAATAATATAAGGGCTGAAGTATGAATTCAGTCATTATAATTATTGTTAAGATTATTTAATTATAACTAAATACAAGAACTACTCGAGGGTAAATCTTATGCGGCAGCGAAAACAGCGTCTGTGTAAAATAGCGTGCGATGTATGTTGTGTGTGTGTGTGTTTGTTTTTCTTGGGGGGGGGGGCAATTTCCTTCAACCTCGCAAAGAGCCTTCATATGTTGGTGTCGTCGAATTATCAAGAAGGTCCTCAGGTCATATTTTGTTTATATATATTTGATTGTCTTCAATTCCACGCGTGTAAATGCTTGTTTAACCCTTTACTTTTTAAGTCCGGGTAGTAAATGGCTATGATTTTATACTTGAGAAATCATTGTGGGAAAAGACAAGCAATTTCTCCTTTTCCAGCAACATTGTCAACATCATAGGATGGTGTCATTTCAAATTGAATTCAATTTTCATTTTCGTCTGCAAGCTCTTTCAATATGCACCATTAATTTGCAAAATTAAAAAGATAATAATAAAAAAAGGGATAACCTAGTTGTATTCGGCGTCTTAAAAGAAGTTGTTTTTTGTAATGTTCAGGCTTCAAAGAGCTCTATGTAAGCAGAAACACTCAACATTAAAGAATGTAGCTCTAAACGAGTTAAAACTTCTTGAAACCTATAGAGTCACAATGAACGATTACCAAAATCCCAAACACATCACGGATGAAACATCTTCTGAAATCCTGGAGTTGTTCCACCCATCAATGACCACGACATACAGACCGATCAAGCCGATTGAATACAGAAACTGCCTTTGCAGAGCTGTGTCATCTGCAATGTCCGATGGGCAGGGAAATCATACTTATCTGAGACTGATAACTGCACTCGAATTAATAATGCAGGTGGATTTCTGTAGTAAGAATACCTTCATCGGTGATAGATAGCAGAATAGTAACAAGCGACTATTCAAAACCTTTACATGCTTTATAAATACCTATTCTGACATGAGTCATATTTACGCTCTTAGTGCTGCGATCGGCCAAACAATCAAGTCCTATTATCTACCTCAACTTCACTCGGAGTTTTTATCGGAACCTCACACTAGAAGAGTTGTTAGATGTGCCGTTACCGATCAATCAACTGATATACATATCATGTGGACACAAATGTCAACACTCACTTCAGTCAATCGATTTTCACCAAAAATTGTGTGCCTCTTACAGACATTTTAGATTTACAAAATAGTAAAGAAGATTGTCAGAACAATTCAAATACAATTGATTTAGACAATTCTATTGATAAAGAGACAGATACCATTTATGGAATTACCAATCCCAATCTAACGGAAAGGGATGCGAGTTTTTCTGCATTTACGCACTCTGGAAGAAACCAGTGCGAAAATGTTGAAACACTCTCATTGGTTGAACAAAGCTTTGTAGAAAATGAGAATCAGAGCAAGCTTGTGACGGGTGTTAAGAAAACTGAAATGACAGTCAACTTGTTGAAAGAAACTCAAAGTGGTATTGACCACATCCCAGCTGCTAAAAAAGAGAGTGTTTATTTCATTGTCAATAATATTTCAAATCTCTCTTAAAGATCTATAAAGGAGCACAGCTGTTTATTCGGACGACTGATGGGCTTGGAACTACGATAGCGGAGCGACACAAATCTCACAGTACTTAGTGAGCAGAAATGGGGATCTAACTATGATCTTTTGCAAACAAGGTCAATACTATTTCAGAAAGTGTGTTGAGAAAAATTTGGCGTACATTCAAATTAACCCACAGCCAGAAAAGTCTCGAGTTGTGACTATTCACCGTTACTATTCATGTCTTAAGTTTGATTAGACTAACAAAAAAGAGTCACATGGCTGAAAGGAGGTTTGTATTGTTTGTATGTAGGTGTGTTTCCCGGCTTGCCGCCCATGGGAATTCCCGCCTTAAGTCAGAATACTTGAGACTGCCTCCAGACATCATGAATGACGTAGAGAAGATGCTTTCCGAACCACAAGCCTAAGGTAATTAGAGACCCACTGAGTAAAAAAGTATGATGAAATGAAGGAAAAAAAAGAAAAAAAATATCTAGCAACCGCAACCAGACGTCATTTTGGAGATAAAGCCATCCACGTAAAAATTTATCGAATCACATTAATTTGATTGAAAAAAGGGTGTCACAAAATTACCACTTCATCCGGTCAGTTATCAGACTTCATGGAAAAACACCGTGTGTCATATTGTATACAGGTGATCAATTTATGCGATATGCATTTGACCGTTACATGCTTTAAGCATCTGAGCGTGAACAGCACCAGAACAAATGAACCCCTATCTTCATTAGCCCTGTCTTCATACATGACAGCAGTGATTTTCGAGTCCTTTGGCCATTTTCTGTTTCACCCTAGACTTAAACTCGGACACAGACTTGTCATCGGGAAGGATGGGGAACAAGCTCTAGTCAAAGCTATTGAAATGAATTTTCCCGATTCGACTCATGTACTATGCACAAGACGTTTAAAACAAAACACAAGACAAAAGCTGGCAGACGATGGGATCGGAGAAGCTGACAGAAATGACATATTGCGTCGAATTTTTGGGGACGGGGGACTAGTTTACGCAGACGATAGCATATGTTTTGAGGAACAGAGCTAGTCTATTCGAAGGCATTGTTCAAATATCTCTGAAAGATTCACATGATATTTCAGTCAAAAACTGAAACCGCTGCTTATGAAAAAGGTTAACGAGCCATAGGGCTAAGGTATGATTGAACAGAAATGGACCAACAACAATTCTGAGTCAATCAACCATGTTCTGAGACAAACCATAGACTGGAAAGCAAAATCTCAAGTGGAATTGGTACACACTCTTGAAGATTTACAGGTTCCTGAGGAGTGCTATGATAGGCAAGGGCTACTTTAGACTCGCCACATAGCATGATAAGTTTTCAACTAGCATAACTCGGTGGATGTCCATGAACAAAGACCAGCGAGACAGAGTATACTCTCGATTCAGAAACCATCAAATACCCACTCCCGATTGCCCAAAAAAGAGAAAGGTACATGACAGGACAAACACTTCAACGAAGAAAAAGCGAACGGATTGATGCCAAAGGCTAATAGCGGTATATGTCTGCGTCCGTCCCAGTGTAAGGACTAACAACAATTACATGTTATTTTATACTATATTTCGGTAAATTTGCTTTGTTCTGTACTGTCTTTACATTCCAGCCAATACCGAAATATACTTCCTATACTATTTTAAGTGTTTTTCGGTAAATGGGTTGATCTTGTGCTGTCTATGTTAGAAAGGTGTGTTTCCAGGAATACCGAAATAAACATTCGAAATATTTTCCGTGTATATATTATAAAGGAAAATCTAATTGATCTCACCGCATGAATAATCCACGTCTACCCAAAATTCTGTATTCAGGTATATTTCGGTGTATTCGGTATATTTCGGCGTATTTTGGTTGTTTGCGTATTTTGGTAATTCCACGCACCTAAAAAGTTTGCAAAATCAGATACTTCCGGTGGAAATGAAAATGGTTTCCTTTTCCGCCGTTCCGGTTGTTGACAGAAAACATGAGAAGAAACGAGCGATACGTGACAATGTGTAGGGGGTCTACACACTGTGCTTAGGCCAGCAAGCTGTGAATCTCCAATATCCAAGTTACGAACATGTTTCTGGTCTGAGAGGTAGTCCTCAAGTGCACAGCGTTCCGGGAAATCATAGCCCATTTGGATACCTGTGCAAGCGCAAGGTGGGCTACCCACTTCTCATTGGCTGAGCCCTAGCGGTTTATCTGGTGGATTCCGGCCTTAATCGGCTCTTTCCGCTAGGTGGGAAATCCTTACGGAATCCACCGATAATACACTCCTCCCTGTTTTCTAAATAAGCTCAATACCCTAATTAGGGACACTATAAATTCTAGCAAATATTTTGACATGGATCCTGAAGTCACTTTACACTTATTAAGATTAACCATAATGTACAAAATATAATCTTTCATCCATACAAGGTCATATATTTCATATTAAGTTTCCCATTTACACCAATACAAGGTCATATATTTCATATTAAGTTTCCCATTTACACATTGAATAATTAGAATACATGTAATCCAGGATCCATCTCTCCTAAGAGTTAGAAATGTATCTTAACTGTTAATATTCCCTGGCAGGTATCAACACAGTCTTATCCAATTTCCTCTTGACCAGTAAAATGGCATTGACAGCTAGTGTTGAGCATTGATGATGTTGGTTAAATTTAGCATATGCCATATTTCTTATGTTTTGTTTGTTTGAATGGGGTTTTACGCCGCTTTCAACAATCTTTCAGTTATATCGCAGCGGCTGGAGCACCTAACAATGGAATCCTGGTATTTCTCACAACAGTACTACCATAACATCCTTTCCTAGCCTCCAGCTGCTATCCCACATAGGTCTACGATTATCGATCCATTGGTGAGAGACAAATAGTCGGAAAGGATGAGTGCCGCCGTCGGGGATCGAACCCGGGACCTCTAGATTGACAGTCCGATGCGCTACCAACTGCGCTATGTCGGCGGCCTATATTTCTTATGTATACTAATTAAACTACATACCTTACCAAATAAAACCTATATCTTCTAAGTGCCCAATACACATTATATCCACCCCCATTCCCTATTTTTTAATTTCATTTTGATCGTTGTAATATAGCTCCTAAATACTTCTAAATGATCCTATTTCTCATTCTGTGCAAAACTTGTGCTGATATCAATAAGAAGAACGAGAGATCTTGGTTCATTGTGTAATAATTCATGTCTTTATCCAGATAATGTTCAATTTAACTTTATAAAATGAAAAACGGATGGAATTCGGTGAGGCAACTGCCTTTACTTATATACAATAATATATACATATATTGAACATATCAGAATATTTTACAACTTTTACAGTAAAATCCGTGGATTTTACAGATTATCTTTTTCTGTACAAATATTTACACACTGATCCTATACAAACAGATGCATATTTTTGCAAGTGTATAAAGTGATACACCAGTACTACAGAGCTTTTCTGGTGGTTATGAGCTTTGTTGATGAAACTTCTGTATCGAATTCTTTAGCTTAATCAGTAAACGATCAAATCAGTAATCAGTAAAGACTTGGAGTATTAATCATGGACAATTAGATGTTCTGAAAACCATGAGTCCTAATAATTCGGCAATAGTCCTCCATTTTACCTATGTCTTATAACTGAAGAGTGAAAGAAACCCCAGTGCCAACACGTTCGGTGTAAACCCAATTTGCCCGTTAACACTGGACCAACACTATTTTCAATTAATAACCAACCCAGAACTTCTTATCAGATCCCTGGAAATTAGACGAGGCACCAAACCACACCCATAAAAGTCCCTTAATGAGATCTAGCTCTCTATCTTTGTGCATCCCTACTTCAACTTATCATAAATCACAGAGCAAAGTGCTTCCAAATTTAATCAATGATAAAAGGTTGCAAGGGTAGGAGAACTACCACTTGATTTAAGAACAACTGGAAATTAGGGTAAAAATCTTTTCCTGTTTATGCCTTGGTGTATTTGTATCTTCGTATTACCAAGTTATGTTTGCTTCCATATTGAAAGGGTAACACTCTTTTCCTGATGTCTTAAATTATTTGTTACATTGTATTAAGCTATGGTTTCATTTTTATTTGAAAGCACCCTATCCTGTATTTATATACACAAACCTCACATAGACCTTCAGATACAAACTCCTGCCCCATATTTGACGAAATACCATTATATTAACACTATCGTCCTAATTCTTGTGTCCATAGACAGAATCTATTAAATATATGTTTAGATAAATGAATTAAACATACTTTTACTTTAGGAATGGACGGATTGACTAATTGGCACTCAAGTTGATTTAATCTCATCTAATTTAACCTCAAGTTTTTGTTTCGGGGCAATTCAATTCAGCATGACAAAACGTGCAAATACATTGAAATCCTGATTTCCCCGGTGATTTTAATCAATTTTTTATTTCTAAAATATTTCTAAAAGAACATGTGAAGTTTAAGAGCTTATTAAAATCACATTTTTGCCAGATCTGTATGAAGTCTGTGTAGCACACATGAGTACTGGTCCATTTCTGATAAATGGGTCAGAATAGGTCAATGTTCCGACCATCCTTCCCAAGCTAACCTAGAGGTTTCAAAACCCTCAAGCCCCCGGATCAAGTTGCTATTGTCATGGATTGTCTGACCCACAAAACAAATATCAAGTACGAGTAGACCAGTCCTCTGAAGTTCACTCAACATGGAGCTGAAGCAAGAGCAGTCTTGATTTGTATAATTTTAGCTGGACATCTTTTGATTCCCTATTAAACTCCCTTTTAGCCTAATTGCCTCCTTGGTGCCCTAATTTAAGAAAGCCCTCACCATATCATGTTAGTTTGCCATTCCCACAAAGCTATCCTGCAGAGTAGGACCTATTGAAGATGACAACCTTACCCTTGCTTACCCCACCCCCTAAAACACCAATTTCTTTGGCCTAAGTTTAAACCTCAGAAAACAGTCTTTGGTTAACAACAGAGTACAGAGCTATTGGCCAAAACCATAATGTCATATATTGAAGAATAAATGTCAATAATGCCACGGCTATGCTTCAGTTCAGTCACCCTAAAAAATTAAATAATAAAACAAAGCTGTTCAGCCCCCCTAACAAAAATAAATAAATAAAAATAGAATAACAACATTATCCTCAGCAATAAAGCTGTGCATTGCATTAGATATACATAACCATTCTGACAAAATGGAATACACCAAACTTTACTAAAATATGAAGTCTCACTTGAAACAATTTTTCACCCTGTCATTGGTTCCCACCAACGAGCAGAGTTTTGGTCCAACTTGGATGACCACATATTACCTTAATTCTTACATGCTCTGTTATAGAGAGTAGAGGGTATCTAATGCACATTTATAAAGGCCCAGATATCAAGACACCAACATACACTGTAGGTAATCCCTAGTTGATAACAGTTATAAATTAAACTGTCACCGATCTATTCAAGTGTTCTTAAAAATCCAGCTAATTATTTTTATTTTAGAAATTAGAAAACTGCTCTATTCCTGCTCCAAGGGAAAGTTCCCTTCTCTAATTTTCAAATGTTCAAGCAACTCTCTGCAAACCCCTCAACCAGCACGCTATGAATCCGAGCATCAAGATAAATATTGTCCGCGACAGAGTAATACATAGAAAAATACAGGCATCTACACTTGTATCCACACCAGCGTTTCCAAACTACATTTGGTCTAAAATCAATCATTACCAAACTATAACCTCTATGTGAGTAACTTATCTTGTAACCTATATATAAATAACCACAAGACCAACAAACCCCAAGTCAGTTTATTCAATACTGGTTCTGCAGTATGGAGTAATACAAACTAACCACTCGCATACTTTCAAAAAAATTTCGGTACAAGTTACATGAGTCCTTGGTCAATCCAGCAGCAGTGGATGAACCCAAACGTGAAACTTGCTTGCTTATTTGCGATCTATTTTTGAACCTGATTAAGAATTGTTGGTGGGATATTTTTCTTTTACCCATTTTTTGCTTTCTAATAAATTGCTTGAAGATTTGGAAATTTAGACCTTGTCAACTAATTGTCCTGTCGGAGTTAGGCCTATTATCCGACACTTGCATGTTGAAACTGGTGCCAGACTCACATCCACATTAGCAACCAAAATTCAGTTCATTCAGAGACTCTCCTTAGTACATTTAATTAGAGATTGAAATCAGTCATAGTTCCAGGTACAGAAGCAATGTTCAAGGATACATGTAATTCAAAAATCAAAATAACTGTTGGTTTTTTTTTTAATTATTTTTTTCATTTTGCAGTACCAGATTGGTTTCCTACTTTCATTTATAGTTCAAAGTACAGTCTTGTTTGTAAAGGCAAATGGGTTGAATCTGATAGCAGCCTTTATGACAAACTGTGATAGATAATCTGAATGATAAACCTCCCACAGCCTGCAACAGTTTTTTCCCCAATTATTGTCCTATAATTGAATTGCTACAGTGCAAGATTTGTTGATCCCAGAGACTACAATTTTCCCCTCTAAATCATATCCCAGATACACCCTTGTCACTGACAGAGGAATTATCTTCTACACAGGACATTCTGGGTATCCTAATTACCCAGCTCACCTATCCTTTTATCTTTCTTTTACAAGCAAATATTGCGCAGAGAATTCATGGAACGATATTCCAATTGCCAAATATCCCTGCCAATATTCCACAATAAATTATACCGGGGTCCTTGTATCTCATGGAAGAAATATCCCCCCACATCAGTATTGAACCCAAGAATTGATTTAATCAGATATTATTGTATGATCCTCTCAAAGAAGTAAACTTAAGATTTCATAACGTATAAGGACAAATTTAGGGAAACCGTCTAATCCCTTTTGCTGCTTAATGATTTTTCTCTCTAACTCATTAACAAGTTAAGAAAATGTATCATTGAATGTCATTGATTGTCAAGGTTAGAGTTACCAATTCATGGATATAAGATATTGCCACAGAACACAAGAAGATGAAATGCATCCATCCTTCTGCAATAAAATTGGTTAGGATCAAAACTATAAAGGGCAGACAAAAAATACAAAAATTAACCTAACTAAAAACTTGACAAGTTCCAAGGGTTCCTCTGGAATTTATCATTAAACTACCCTGTATGTGTAATGAAAGCTAGACCCGAATTGCTTGAATCTCTTGGCCAGTGCCTCATCAATCCCATCAGACTATCTAATTTTATGATAACCTTTCACATTTAAGAAGTTATTTTTTCTTTCTATTACAATTCTTGATGGGAGGGGAGGATATTACCAAAATTTAGCAGCCACTTTAGCAGGCAATGAAAATCGACTAGATTTTTATAAACAGGAACCTGAGCCGCACATTTACCTAACATAAAAACACTAAAAAAGAAAGCAAAAATATTATCATGCGACCCAGAAAACCTTTCCCCAGTGGCACTATCAAACCAAGACCTAAATAAACGCCTAACCGAAAACAAAGTCTTGTGGTCGACTCTTCGAGGGGCCGACCATCCAACCAAAATATCAGCAGGAAAGAGAAATTTGTTGTTTACCTCAACGTCAAGTTCGAATGCTCGCAGCGCCATTGTAGAGAGTCTACTCACTGTGCTTTGGTCGGCAAGCTGTGAATCTTCAACATCTAAGAAACGAACATGTTTCTGGTCTGAGAGGTAATCTTCAAGTGCACGGGGTCCCGGGAAATCATAGCTTGATTTGATTATTTCCGTTTATTTATCGTCGCTACCGTAGCACATGCCCATATGAGCGACGCCCCCAGAAGACGGTTAGTTGTTACGGGGGATAGTGCAAGGATACAGGACGAAACTGCTGAGAGCTCCGCCTGGTTCTTTAACGTGCTCGATGGATAGCATCGTCACACGGGGCCTCGGTTTAACGTCTCATCCGAAAGACAATTAGTTTTGTTAGTTGATATAGTCAGCCTAGGGCTCGAACCCGTGATCTTGAGGTTTGAAGTCAAGTGCTCTACCAACTGAGCTAATCGGGCTGACCATAGAAATCATAGCCCATTTGGACACCTGTACAAGCGCAAGGTGGGCTACCCTCTTTCATTGGCTGAGTCCTAGTTGATAATCTGGTGGATTCCGTAACTAATCGGCTCTTTCCGCTAGGTGGGAAATCCTTACGGAATCCACCGATACTACAAGCTTAAACTCGGACACAGACTTGTAATCGGGAAGGATGGGGAACAAGCTCTAGTCAAAGCTATTGAAATGACTTTTCCCGATTCGACTCATGTACTTTGCACAAGACATTTAAAACAAAACACAAGACAAAAGCTGGCTGACGATGCGATCACAGAAACTGACAGAAATGACATATTGCGTCGAATTTTTGGGACGGGGGACTAGTTGACGCAGACGATAGCATATGTTTTGAGGAACAGAGCGAGTCAATTCGAAGGCATTGTTCAAATATCTCTGAAAGATTCACATGATATTTCAGTGAAAAACTGAAACCGATGCTTATGAAAAAGGTTAACGTGCCAAACCGCCAAGGTATGATTAATTGAACAGAAATGGACCAACAACAATTCTGAGTCAATCAACCATGTTCTGAGACAAACCATAGACTGGAAAGCGAAACCTCAAGTGGAATTGGTACACATTCTTGAAGATTTGGTTCTAGGTCAATACATATGTCCCTGAGGAGTGCTATAATAGGCAAGGGCGACTTTAGACTCGCCACATAGCATGATAAGTTAACTCGGTGGATGTCCTTGAACAAAGACCAGCGAGACAGAGTATACTCTTGATTCAGAAACCATCAAATACCCACTCCCGATTGCCGAAAAAAGAGAAAGGTAAATGACAGGACGAACACTTCAACGAAGAAAAAGCGAACCGATTGATGCCAAAGGCTAATAGCGGTGCATGTCTGCGTCCGTCCCAGTGTAAGAACTAGAAACAATAAACAATTACGTGTTAATGCACTTCCGATACTATTTTTTAGTGTATTCCGGTAAATGGGTTGATCTTGTGCTGTCTATGTTATAAAGGTGTGTTTCCAGGAATACCGAAATAAACATTCGAAATATTTTCCGTGTGTATATTATACAGGAAAATCTAATTGATCTCACCACATGAATAATCCACGTATACCAAAAATTGCTGTATTCAGGTATATTTTTGTGTATTTCGGTATGTTTCGGCGATATTTGGTTCTTTGCGTATTTTGGTAATTCCACGCACCTAAAAGTTTGCAAAATCAGATACTTCCGGTGGAAATGAAAATGGTTTCCTTTTCCGCCGTTCCGGTTGTTGACAGAAAACATGGCGTTTTTGGACTCCAAAATAATTTTGCTTGGTGCCCTAGGTGCCTCGTCATGTGTAGCAATCTACTCGACTTGGAGACTTACCCAAGAGAAGAAACGAGCGATACGTGACAATGTGTACGAGTCAATAAAACTCGTGAACGAATATCTTGTGTTTCATTACGGGTCACACAATGAAGTCCTTAAGTATGATTTTGGACCAAAAGATTCACTCGATTTTCCGAAAAGGTGTGCTGAATTGTGCCTGAAGAACTTTAAGAATGAGGTAAGATGCAAGCAGTTTCAGACAAGATTTCTTGAAGAAAGTAGAAAGTGACTATGTAGCGTTCCTACTTGGAACTAGCTGTGATTTGTAGCCCTTTTTCTGATAATCTGCTGGTGAACAGATCAGAAAGAGGGCTACAATATCACAGCTAACTTGTAACCGGAGTGGAAATAGTGTGGGCTTCACCCATAACACTTGTCGTCTCAACAAGGCTTTTCTTGTGAAGCCACCTCAGTAAAGCTTATTGGCCTCAAAATGGCGGCCTCAAATATGCTGGTTTTAATGCAGTTGTTTCACACCACTTTCAGGGAGGTGTACTCCTTGAAGCCCTATGCTATGACCCTGTGAGGATGGTTGTTCCCATCCTATTAATGAGCTGCTGCCTAATGTATGAGATGACACAATAAGACAGGGCGCAGTTCTTTACTACTTATATGATTCACATTCCGGGTAGCAGGGCGTTGTGTTATTCAACAGGTCTTCAATAACGGCTTCCTTTAAGGTATTGAGGGAGGTTCCAACCCTAATATTACCTAAAGATGTGACTTATATTTGTGACATCAGCACTGCCTGATGAGTAAACCCAGACTGACTTAAATCATCAGGAGAAGCGATTTGTATACTTTGTATAGCATCGCCCCCTAGCGGACAACAAGGACGCCGCAAAGTTATGGACCATGAGTACTACCAGAGCTGGACGGAAAGTAACGATCCAACCCCTATAATGATTTATAATTGTCTGCTGATATTGATCATGCGTGACAAGTAGGAAAATTGATTTGGCCTATTCTTATCCAATGCCAATTTGTAAAATGACAGGGAATAAAGGGAAAGTCAATTGCTGACAAAAGAATAAATCTATTTATAAAGGAAAAACCTACCAATAATTAAAGATGAACTGTGTGTTTTCAGCTATTGTTTTGCTGTTGTTATGTAAAGGAGAATAAGTTTAAGAAACGGCACTTGTATATTTCCTACTTTGGATACAATTAAAATCTTAATGTTGATTTTTCTCGAGTCTTGCTTTGTGGGTACAAATTAAAACTGTCTCAACACTTCCAATACCTACAAGATATGGTTTATGTGTACATATAATGAAATAACTTTTTGAAAATAAGACAGTATTAGGGGAGTTAAAACTTATTTTATTTTTCTCTGTAAGATTGATTGATTGAATGAAGTTTAATGTCACTTGTAACATTATTTCAGTCATATTGCGGCGGCTGGAGCATTTAACAATGGATTCCTGGTATTTCTCACACTGGTACTACCACTACATCCTTACCTAGCCTCCAGCCGCTATCCTACTTAGGTTTACGATTATCCACCCATTGGTGAGAGACAAATGTTGGAAAGAATATGTGCCGCTGCTGGGAAACAAATTTTCTCTACAAGAGGTCATACTAAAAGAGTATCCTAACTAAAGAAATTAATTTAGTTAATTCATTCCCACACAAGGACACTTTTGAAATGCCCTCAATGGCTTTTGAAAACATTGTGGAAAATGAGGAAATTGCTTGTTACAAGCAATTTCCTCATTATCCACAATGTTTTCTACCCAAAAGACAAAGATTTTAAAGATTTCATCAACTTAAAACTGTTTTCTGCAACTTCTTTGAATTAGGACTGGTCTAAAATTTTATTGTGTGGGAATGACCATAAGATGACTAAAGATTGAGACTTGGCTATGTGCCATAGTTACTTTAAAATTCAAAATTTTACATGATTTTTCCAATAAAGTATACCATTGATCCTTTCAGGTTTTGATTTCGAAAAAGATAAAGAATAAAATCTTTGAGCTAATCTGTTTTAATCGAAGGCCAGTTAGATGGTCTTTAAAAATGAGTTGCATATCCTGCCAACAGCATGTAAGTCATAAAGCACTCATTGAAAATATATACTTGTATAAACAGTAAGTCATCTCCAAGTGTGTTTTGGTAGCTACAACATTGAATATCTCAACATCTAAAATGCCCCCCAGAAAATTTTTTAAAGTTCCTTCTCTCAACAGCCCATCAGAAAGAGGGTTTCATATGTGCAGTTGTTTCAAGAAAAGATGGATGACAGAAATTGAAATTATTATTTACTTCTTTTTTTGTCATGGACACTAGTTTTTGTTAGATTCACAATAACTGTAGTAGCAATCCAAAATTTTTGAAGGGTCATTAAGGCAGCTTTCAAGATTAAATTTTTGTAGATCTAAGTAAAGTTTATAAAATTGGATAAATCCAAGGCCTGTAAGGTATATAAAACCCTTTTTGTCAGATAAAATCTTTTATGCCCCCGATTCAATATTGTTTTGGCATATTGTTCTATCCATGTCTATCTGTCAGTCCATCTGTATGATAGCAGTAAACTAAACACAAAAACTTAACTGGTTGCTGTTATTCAACAACCATTCAAGGCACATGGTTCATATTTGGGACATAGAATCTTTGCTTTAATAGGCATAAGTTGGTTGTAAGATCAAGGTCATCCATCAAGGTCAAGGCCACTTACAAGGTCACCTTATTGCAAAAACTTAAAATTGTGCTGTTATTCAAACACTGTTCAAGATACACAACATGATGACTTGGGTCAAGAGGATATAGGTGTGCTCTTGCTTAACTGAAATTGCCAGAAATTGCTTAAGTCTTGTCATTTCATTCTGTTGTCAAAATACACAGAAGAGTTTGAAATCAGAAAGGGAAATTCATTTTTTTTACTAAATTAGACTTTTAACATGTCAGAATGAATTGTGTTTAAAAATAAATAAATAAAAAAAATTTAGAAAAAATTACAGGGCTAGGTCTGTGAGCTGAACTATTACATCTTCACAAATTCATTTACTACAAATAACCATGCCCATCTTATCTTTTGTATACATATATTTTTAAATACTTTAAATTGAAATAATTCATGAAGTGAAAAATAGATTACTGAAATGATGAAATGAATACAGTCGAATACCTATAACTCGAAGTTCAGGGGACTTACAAGAAAACTTCATCGTACAGATAGTTCGACGTGTAGATAGTTGGAGATTTTCCATATATGACCAAAAATGGTGGCTAAATACCGTCAGTAAATGAGGCCACAAATGATTTGTACTATCATGATTAACTAATTAGATGAAATTAATAAATTCTTCAAAACGTAATATTCCACAGGGAATTAATGTATGATATATTATTACAAGAACGCTCTGTCTCAAATTTTCAGTCACTTGACCTTTATCAAGAAACAAATTAAGACTTTTGAGAATTAAAAACTAGTTCATCTTTCCTCTGTTACTAAATAAATAACGTCATTGACAAGGTGACGTCATTTCCATTACAGCAATAAAGCATTTACTCTAACCAGACTGCAAAATAATTTTCGGGAAAATAGAGATACACGGCGATGCTACGGTTCTCCTACGGCATTCCTTCGACAAATCTACGCTGAAAATCGCGTTCCTAAGGCGATTGACTGCACTTCTAAAGCGCTTCTACCGCGCTCATGGAGACGTCACGGCGCGTGCACTAGGCTCTCACGACGATTGCACTGCGCTAGGAGCGCAGTAGAGACGCAGGGGATGCGCATAGAATGTGGTATAGTCACCATGCAAGCTCCATTGCCTGCCATGGCGCTCTGACTGCGCTCACATTGCGGTGTCGCAGCGCTCTTGTGGCATTGCACGACGTTTCTACTGCGCACTTATTACACTGCGCTCCCACATCGATTGTTTTTTGCATGTTCAAAGTGCGCGCCATCCCAGGCTACTCTACGTGACTGCACGGCGCTCCCACTTCCCTCTCGCAGCGATCATTGCGATGTCACGACATCCTCACAGGGTTCTGGAAATTTTTTGATCACCGTGGGAGCGGCGTGAGATCGCCACCCTAGTATGACAGGGGTATTAAAGGTATGATAACCATAAATAAAATTGTAGATATAAAAATGATAATGACAACAATAATACTTATTATTAACAAAAAAACAATTTAAAACAACAACATATAATAAAAAATCAAATCAAATATTGGAGGTAGGGACTAGGAAAAAAATATCAGATGACAAATTATATCATATGCCCAGACTACAAGAAGATTCAGATGACATAAGTGCCCTGAAGAAAGGGTCAAAAACACTGCAAGAAAAGGAGAAATTATTTTACAAGCCAATTTCCTTTAAATTCCATTTGACTGTATGCTACACCCCAATGGCACCTTTGTCCCCAGTCTTACAATCCACTTGTCTTCCATTAACTGTCTGTAAGCTTTTTCTTCTCCTCCTAAACACTGTAGTATCACACATTTAAGGTCGCTCACTTTATGATCATGAAAATGTCTCATTATTGGCTTATCTGCGTGGTTTTTCATGTCTCTCGTGTGTTCATCTACACGTTTCTTAATCGACCTCTCTGTTTCCCCGACATAAACTGTCTTCTCACATGCTGTACATAGTAAGGTCTAAACTAAGTTTCGAGTATCACATCTTGGATTCAATGTAGGTTGGAAGGTTTCCTTCCCATCAGTGGACTTGACCAAGCCCTCATATAAGGCCTGACACACTTTACAGTTACAGCACGATTCTTCCTCATTGTTACTCAACATTCTTGCTATTTTCTTATGGATCAGGGTGTCAGCAAGGTTCCTGATACTAATGGGAGTTCATCAAATACTTGCCTCATCTTTTCTGACCGGTATAAAACCCTCAAGTGTTTGTGCAGTATTTTACTTAACATTTGGTAAAAGCTTGGAAAATGTCGCCACTAGAGGTACTCTTCTCTGCTTTGTAGTTCTTTTTCTTTTATTTGTTAACAACAGATCTTCTCTATTCATCTTGTCCACCCGCTGCAGTTGGGATTCAATAAACTGTCCAGCATAACCTCTTTTCCTTAGCTGCCCTTTCATCTCAGATCTATGTCTACAGTAGTCACTATCTTTCTCACATATTCATCTGATTCTTAATCCCAAACCAAAGGCTAGCCCTTTTTTGGTATGCGAAGGGTGGCAAGAACTTTTTTTCAAATACAACTGCTTATCTGTTGGCTTTTTGTATAAGTCAGTGTATATATGACCTTTCTCCAGCTTCACCCATGTATCCAAAAATTCAATTTTTTCCTGGCTGTACTGAATTTCAATCTTGATATTCTTATGGATACAGTTTGCTTGTTGTGCAAATTCTTGTACTTCTTGTGCTTCCTGTCCATATTCCAAACCCATCATTTATAAATCTCTTATAGAACATAGGCTTATTTGTCCATTCTAGCAGCTTGTCATCCCACATACACCTGTATGTACACGCAAATTTTCTTCCATGTTTTGAGCCTATGGCAATGCCTTCAGTCTGCAAGTGATGGTGTTTTCCACGGTTAAAATTACTGTTTTGTAGGACAGTCTCTATCATTTCCATAACATACTGTGTAGGGATAATCGGTGAAGACCTGCACTCTAAAGCATCACCACAAGATTCTTATCCTTCTTTTTTGGGTACTGATTGATACAACTTACTTAGATACTTTCTTTTTTATACCCCCCACAACGAAGTTATGGGGGGGTATACTGGAATCAGGTTTTCCGTCCGTCCGTCTGTCCGTCCGTCCGTCTGTGGACATAATTTTGTGTCCTCTTCTCCTCCCACATTTTTTGACCAATTTTGCTGAAATTTTATCAGGTTGTTTCCTATCATATGAAGTTGTGCACCTGCAATTTTCATCTTGATCCATTCGTTAGTTTCAGAGTTATGCCATTTTGAACTTTTTAATGGGGGGGGGGAGTAGTCAAAATTTAAAATTGCAAAACTCAGTAACCATAAGGGGAGTTACCAAATTTGGTAAGTAACATCATCTTGTTGACCTTTACAAAATATCGAACAGTTTATTTCCTGAGGTCAAATTTGACCCCGCCCCCCCCCCCCGGGAGTAAAAAATTTAACATAGGCTCATATTGACTTTTCGTTGTTATAATTTTGTGTCATCATCTCCTCACACAGTTTTCTTTAACATAGGCTCATATTGACCAACCTTTCCTAATCAGTCAACTCTAGCAACAAACACAAAATCAGAAAGAGGTGGAGGGTTGGCAATGTTCATCCACCATGACATGCATGTGATTAAACAGCTTCAAATTCCACTCCTTCATAGAAAAGCCTTTTTAGCGGTGTGGGGGTATTCTCGTCAGCCCTTGAGGGCGACAGCTCTAGTTGATTGAAGAAATGTTCCTCCTCCAAATTTGAAAAGTGTGTCACTTTTCTGTTCAATAACCTTATCCTTCTGGCAAGAATCAAGGGAATCAAGATAGCAGGTCACCCAAGCATCTCCAGTTACAGTTGAAATACAAGCACTATCTAAGATTGCAGAATTAGCCGACTCTGACAATAAGACCAATGCTTCAGTTGTTTTATTTCCAATAAACAAAACAGCCTTTTGAATATTTTGTTTACTCATGTTCTCATGAATTAGGACATTGTTTAACCAGATGTCTAATTGAATCACAACTTTGGCATCTCATTGGCTGACCATCAGGTCCATCAGGATTAATTGGCTTGCTCTGTTTGAAGGCACCATCGGATCTACTAGTAATCTGTTGCTCTTTATAATCTGTGCCTCTGTAATAAGAATTTCATCTGTATCCAATGTTCTGTTTTGATCTGTTCTAGACATAATTCACATCCTATACTGCCATACACTCAACCTTGATGTCAGCTTCATTCTGTAACTCTTTTCTAGAAACAGCCTGTTGACGGTAGAATTTTCTTAAGGAAGTAGACATTTGCTCAAATAGAAAATCAACTTGACTGTAATCAACACCTGTTAAAACAAGCTGCCTATCTTTCACGTTCTGAACATTCAAGCAACTTAAATGCTGATATAGGTTGAGGAAATTCCATTTTAAACCTCTTTGACTTATTGTATAATTTCTCAAACTCTGTTACATAATCTTCCGTTGAAGAAACATGACTTCTTCTAAGCCTATCAATTCATCTTTCATAAAGATCTTGTCCATAGCCTGAGTTGACCGCTGTACACCATCATCATCATTTCATTGTTCAACAGTTAGTTAACTAAACACTTTATCTCTGATAGAATTCTGCCCTTCTTAAAGAAAGTGATAACACTATGGCAAGTCCCCTTTTATCAGCATCAAGATCTGTCAAAGGCTCCCAAACCTTTATCTCATCAATCCACTAGTTGATTGGATTTTGCAGGGAGAAAACAGGAGGAAATTTATAGTTTATTGATGCCATGTTGACTTTAAGCTAACTCTCACTAAAACAAAATAACACTGATTGAAACACCCACTACACTAGAAAAGGGCTATCTTCAAATTACCACCAAAAATGCATCATTTCACACAAGATCACAGGGCCAGATACACTGTATGAAGATACTGTTGAAGTGTCCAAGCTCTGCCACCATTTTAAACAGCAACACAACACCAATGATTATACACATAAGTATTTAATGAAGACTCCAGCTACCTGTGAAGTATAAAGATACATAAATATAAATGTATAAGTAACAGACAAGTATAACACTTGGCCAGAAAAATCGTTAGGTTTACACAATTTTGGCTCAATCTTGAAACTTGGCCAGAATAAGGTCAGGTCATAAGGATGAACCCTATTGATTATGGGAAGATTCTATTGGAAAACACAGGAAAGGGGCCTTAATGACAATTTCTTTGTTTACATTCTAGAGGTCACATTTTGTCTCAATATTCATGAAGCTCTGCCACCATTTTAAACAGCAACAACACAAATGATAATACACATAAGTATTTGATGAAGACCTAGGCTACCTGTGAAGTATACAGATACATAAACATAAGTGTAGAAGTGAAAGACACGTATAACACTTGGCCAGAATAATTGTTAGGTCATAAGGATGAACTCTATTGGTAATGGGAAGGTTTTATTTGCAAACAAAGGAAAAGGAGCCTTAATGGCAATTTTTCAAATTGGGCCTGATCTGTCTAGTATCATGGGAAAAGGGGCCTTTTGGAAATTTCATCTTTAATCCTTGTTACCAAGTCCAGAGCTTTCATTGGATTTTCTTCAAACCTTCACAGAATCATTGTACAATGATTACGATTGTTGATGTTGACATTAGATCTGATCCTATTTCCTAAGTATCACAGGAAAAGGAGCCTTATGAAAAATTTTATTTTAAAATCTTTACACCAAGATAAAGTCCGCAGTTTTCATCTGATTCAGTTCAAACTTTCACAGAATGTTTGTACCATCATTAGGATTGTTTCTTTCCAAATTGGGCCTGATCTGTCTAGTATCATAGGAAAAGGGGCTGTATGAAAAATTATTACCAAATCCTCATTAACACAAGAATGTCCTCAGTCTTTATCAGAATCTCTTCAAACTTTAATAGAATTATTGTACCATCATTTGGATAGTTCCTTTGTAAATTGGGTCTGATTGGTTAAGTGACACAAGAAAAGGTGCCTTATGAAAATTTTATTACAAAAACATTATCATCACTATAAAGTCCTCAGTCTCTGTCATTTTCTTCAAATTATCTATCATTAGGAATGTTCTTTTGTACATTGGGTCTGATTTGTTAAGTTTCACCAGAAAAGGGGCCTTATGAGAATTGTATTACAAAAAATTCTTTACACATTTCAGTCCACTGTTTTCATTGATTCTCTTAAACTTAAACTACAGAATGGACTTTGGTTGTACCTTCAGTAGAATTGTTCCTTTTGAAATTTGGTTTGTTCTGTAAAGTATCATGGGAAAAGGGGCCCTATGAAGATTTCACTTTAAACTCATTAACACAATACATTCCACATATTACACAGATTGATTGTACCATCATTACAATTGTTGATTTTGACAGTGGATCTGATTATGGCAAGTGTCACATAAAAAGGTGCCTTCTGAAAAACTTTCTTAAATATTCTAGTTAACACAAGAATGTCCCTTGATTTCACCGGATTCACTTCAAGATTTCACAGAATGATTGTAAAATCACTTGAATGGTTCTTTTCAGTACTGGGTACAATCCATCAAGTATCATGAAAAAGGGGCCATATGAATTTCTATGCCCCTGCATCGATAAGATTGGGGGCATATTGTTTTATCGTGTCCGCCTGTACGTCTGTCTGTCTGTCTGTCTGTCTGCAAAACTTAACCTGCCAACTAAACATTTTCCTATAACTTCAACCCTGATTAAGTTACAATGCTATATTTGGTATGTAGATAGGTCTCAACAAGGTGCAACTGGGGAAGGTCATTTCATCAAGGTCAAGGTCAAAATTTTAACCCTTTTCCCTAAAACAAAGGAAAAAAAACAAAAAAAAATCACCCGTTTTTAAAGAATTCCTGTTTTTGGGGCATGGTGTTTCACAAACACATCTTGTTATATAAATATTCTAGTAAACATAATGAAGTCCCCATATTTCATCGGATTCACTTTAAACTTTCACAGAATAATAAAACCAACAGTAAAATATCACAGGAAAAGGGGCCTTATGAGAACTTGATTTTAATATCTTTGTTAACACAATAAAGTCAACAGTTTTATTGGATTCTCTTCAAAGATGCATGAAATAATTGTGGCATTGGAAACACAGGAAAAGGGGCCTTACAGATTATCATTCAAAGCATTCTTGTGTATGTGATGAAGTTCACAATCATTATCAGATTGTCTTTAAGATTTCACAGGACATTTGAAGGGTTGTAAGGAAAGTTCCTTTTGGAATGAGATTGATCCATAAGAAAACACAGGGGCTTTATGGATTTTCATTCAAAACAATCCTGTTTATGTGATAAAGTCCTCAATTATTGTCAGATTTTGTTGAAAATTTCACAGGATGATTGTAGGGTCATATTGAAACTTCCTCTTGGAAATGGAGTGGATCCGTCATGAAACACAGGAAAAGGGGCCTTGAGGATTGTTGCTCAAAGTTATAAAGGGGATAAAGTCCTTTTTTCCCTTTATGCATTCTCCTTTAAGCAATTAACTTTCTTAAATATCAGATTTCTTTAACGGAAAACTTGATAACCAGTAGAGCGTCTCAAGCCCTCATGGGCCACTTGTTTTTCATAGAGGTATGAATAACTTTTTTTCAACCATTCAGAATGCCTGTTTTTGATAGATGATTCTAAGAATTAAATTATAAGTATGTGATATATTTGTGTAAGCACGTCAAATAATATTTATTTGGAGACAAATTCTGTGTCTGATGTTATCTACCTCTTGTCATAATATGTAAATTACTAACTAATATTAACCTTTGTCATGCGGAATCTGGAATTTATAAGTGCAGTCTGATCTTAGTCTACATTCCCCTATCTGTCCCTTTGCAACCTCAATTGTTTATGAAATTAATTTTCAAAAGAAGTATTGACAACTCAAAAATACTACCAGTGCTTTTAGCCCTTTGTTTTTATACAATTTTGAAAGGGTTAATTTTTATGAATGTACATTCATTCTCATTTTACTGCATGTAACTATCTTGGTTTTTGCAATTTTAATGAAATTTGCAGTTAAATTTTTTATAATGAAAAGACTGAGGCTCCTACCAAACTCGGAGAAAAAAAAGCTCCATCTTGTACATTTTAACCCATCGCCACATGGTCCTGTTTTTTCAAACTTTAAAAAATATGGTTCTAAAATTTTGTGGAAAAAGGAGAAATTGCTGCTGACAAATGAGCTTAGATCGTCTAACAGGTGCTATAGACATATGTGGAAAAGTTTACTTGAAAGCAAAATTTTGTAAAATTGAAATACCACACTTGCTGATGGTATGGTTAACCCATTACCAGACAAAAAATTGTAGACTGGTCCAAAGTTGCAGATAGTTTTTCAAATTTCCCTAAAATTTGAAAATGAGTGCCAAATAGGATATAAAACATTGTGAGAAAAGGAGCAATTGCTTGTAACAAACAATTTCGTGTCTTCCAATAAAGTTTTCAAAAATTATATTTCTACAGGGCGTCAGAAAGAATCATTTTATGGTAATGCAGTATGGTCATCTGACAAGGTCAAGTTTGATTATTAAGGCCATTACACCATAGTAATTTCTACCATTTCGACGTTTGTGTTTAACACAAAAATTTCTTTTTAGGATAGAGTACCTTTGAGAGCTTTGGACATTGGCTGTGCTGTGGGGAGGTCAAGTTTTGAGCTCACAACAAAATTTGAAGAAGTTGTAGGGATTGATTTTAGCCAAGCATTTGTTGATGTTTGTAACCAGTTGAAAGGGAGTGGGGATGTTTCCTACTTTGTTCAAGATGAGGGAGATATAGTGACTCACTTGACAGCCAAGGTTCCTGATCACTGTGTAAGTTTCCTAAACTACTTATTGAAATATCTGATTTCATATCCTGCCCTGTTTCCTATGGCAAATATTTTTTGTTGTTTTTTAAAGATTACCAAACACAAAGGAAAACATGAAAATATAAAGGATGTATTGTAAGCAGCTTCTCCTTTTCCAGAAGGAATTCTTTGTAGTGTTTTTAATAACAAGGGATAGTATGGCTATTGATTATCCCAATTACTACAATAATTTGCATTTTGACACTGCTGAAAAAGAGTTTAGAGACAATTGCGGGCAAAGTAACAAACAATTTCTCCTTTTAAGCTCTACTGGCTAAAGGCCAGAAGAGCTATAGTGATGGTGTTTTCCCGTCAATTCGTCAAGCTCTTTGTCCATCTGTTAACTTTCCTTATTGGGGAAAAGGGGCTTAATTAGAATTTAATTAAAAAGTCCTCATTAACACTGTAGAGTCTACAGTGTTCAAATGATTCACTTCAAACTTTCTCAGCATGATTGTACCATCATAAGGATTGTTCCTTTCAGAATTGTGTCCAATTCATCAAGATACATGGGAAATGACGCTTAAGATTTAATTAAAAAAGTCCTCATTAATACTAGAGTCTACAGTTTTCATCTGATTCCCTTCAAACTTTCTAAGAATAATTTTCTAATAATAATGTTAATGTTGATATAAGACCTGATTTGTCAAGTACCAGAGGAAAGGGTGCCTTATGAAAATTTCAATTTAAAATCTTTGTACCACAATGAAGTACACAGATTTCATCAGATTCTTATCAATTTATCACAGAATGATTGTACCATTATTAGGATTGTTCCTTTACAAACTCTGTCTGTTAAGTATCATGTAAAAAGGGGCATTACAATAACTTTATTTAACCCTTTCCTGTTTTGCAAAATTTTAGACCTGTTCAAACTCAAAGGTTTTGCAGACGAAAATTTAAAGTTGATTTTATTTGAAAAATAACCCTTTAGTAGGGTGGAAAATATTGTGGAAAAAGAAGAAATTGCTTGTGACAAGCAATTTCTTCTTTTTACACAATGTTTTCTCAATTACAAAATCACAGGAACATAAAAACCAGGGATTAACTAGGAAAGGGTTAAAAAAATACTCGTCAACATAATTCAATCTACAGTTTTCACAGTATTCTCTTCAAACTTACACGGGATGATTGTACCATCATAAGAACTTTTTTTTCTTTTTGAAATTTAGGTAGATCTATTAAGTATCATGGAAAAGGGGCTCAATTGAAGAATCATCATGAACTCCTTGTTAACACAATTAAGTCCACAGTTTTCATCGGATTCTGTTCAAACTTTCAGAGAATATTTGTACCATCACTTGGATTGTTTTTTACCTAACTGGGTCTGATCTGTTTAATATCACAGGAAAGGTGCTGTTTTAAAAATGAGTACAAAATCCTCATTAACAGAAGAATAATATCAGTCTTATCAGTTTCTTTTCAGACTTTAATAGAATGATTGTACCATCATTTGGATTGCTCCTTTGTAAATTAAGCCTGAACTGTTAACTGTTTAGTGACACAAGGAAAGGGGCCTTATGAAAATTTTATTTCAAAAACGTCATTATTACATTAACGTCCTAAATCTTTATCACTTTCTACAAACTTAACTATCATTAGGATTATTCCTTTGTAAATTGGGTCCAATTTGTTAAGTTTGACTGGAAAAGGGGCTTTATGGATTTTTAACCAAAACAATACTGTTCACCCGATAAAGTCCACATAAGGATTGGATTCTGTTGAAAATTTCACAGAATGATTGTAAGGTCTTAAAGAAACTTCCTTTTAGAAATGGAGTGGATCTGTCATGAAACATGGGAAATTTAGGGGCCTTATGGATTGTTTCTCAAAATAATAAAGTGCATAAAGTCTAAATTTGTTACTTTCTTTTACTACATTCTTCTTTACGCGTTTAACTTTATTAAATGTCAGATTTCTTTAACGGAAAACTTGATAGCCATTAGAGTGTCTGATGAGGGCCTCTTGTTCATTTAAGTCCACCAATATTAATTGTTTCCTTTAAAACTTATGCAGGATGTCCCAAGGATGATGGGTAAAATTTTGTTCTAAACTTAGGTAGATCCCTAGGCAAACACCGGAAATGGAATCCCATTGACTTTCTTAAAACATTCTAGTATACAGATATTATTGGATATTTTAAATTATACTGGATGTTTATATGATCATTAAGACTGTTTCTCTTGAAATTGAAGATCCAGTGTAAAGTAACATCATTACTAGATAGAGGATGATTGACCAATCGCTGGCCCCACCCACTTACTCTGTTGGCCCTAACAGTTGACTCCAACAGGAGGTTCCACTTCCATTTTAAACAGAGTTATTTTGCAAAATTTATAGCCAGTAGCATACAATAAAAAAGCAGAATAGTTGGTTGGTAACCTAAAAGTCGTAACTACAGCTTGAATAAGCTGTAGTTACTATGTTTAAGGTGCCAAACCAAAAATAGGCAGCCAATTTCAGATTTCAAAACTCATTTCTGGCATCAATGATTGATTTCATTGTTTGATTGACATCCTTAATTGGTCAATTGTTCGTAAGATGTATTTGTGAGTAAGATGGACTTATACATTGAGTTATGATTAAATTTAATTTTTTTCACAAATGGCAGAGCCATTAACAAAAATATAGCTTTTGTTCACTCAATGAAAGAAATATCAATCTAGTATGAATAAAACAAGCACTGGTTCTGGAGATCTGAAAGAGTGTGTCATTTCCAAAGTTAACCCATTCCCACACAGCAAAATTTTAGACTGGTCCAAATTGAAAGAAGCTGCAGACGACAATTTCAAGTTAATGAAATCTGAATTTTTTTCATCTTTTTGGATAAAAAACATTGTGGACAATGAAGACATTGCTTGATACAAGCAATTTCCTCATTTTTCACAATGTTTTCTAAGGCTTTATTCTTGGGATGTGTAAAAAGGAGGGATTGAGTGGGAATGGGTTAATTACATGGGAAATCAATGACATGATTGTAGTTGTGGTACAACTAAGAGGAAGTAGTGCAAAATAAGCGAGCCTTATCACACTACCAATTGCCAAATTTTTAGAATGGTCCAAATTGAAAGAAGTTGTAGACAATAATCTATAGTTAATGGTATTTTGAAAATCTTTTTCTTTTTGGGTCGAAAGCAGTGTTGAAAATGAAGAAATTGCTTGTAACAAGTGATTTCTTCATTTTGTATAATATTTTCTAAAGATTTCTTCCTAAGGGACATCATATGTGGGAATGGGTTAATCTACCAAATTAGTGAGTTTATCATAGAACTATCATTTCAAAATCCCAGTCAGTAGGGCATCAGACTCCTAATCTTCAATCATGGGATGTTTTGGGTTCAATCCCCAGCAACGGCACATATTATTTCCAACATTTGTCTCTCACCAATGGGTAGATAATCATAAACCTAAGTGGGATAGCAGCTGGGGGCTAGGAAAGGATGTAGTGGTAGTACTGGTGTGGGAAATACTAGGAATACATTGTTAGGTGCTCCAGCTTCCGTGATGTGACTGAAACACTGTTAAAAGCGGCTTTTAACCCAATTCAATCAATCAGTCATTTCAAAATCCACTGTGAAATTCACCAAAATCATGCAATAACAAAACATTACTCTCTCTTATCTATAGCTCTGTTTATTGATGTATTTCAGAGTAGAAGTAATGCCACCTTCATGCAGGGGGATGCCTGCAACCTCCCAAAAGATTTAGGAAAGTTTGGATGTGTACTAGCAGCAAATTTGATATGCCGTCTGCACAAACCATATGATTTTCTTAACAGACTTGCTGGTTTAGTTGCTTCTAATGGAATACTTGTTATAACTTCACCATATACCTGGCTGGAACAGTTTACTGACAAAGTAAGGGTGATATTAATTACTTACACTTCTGAGGAATATCACTGGTCACGCTTGATTGACTGTGCAGGCTTTAAAGGCTTTATCATGTTCCTACACAATCCTGCCTTGTAGCTCCACTGGCTTAAAGCCAGTGGGCGATTGTCATAGCATTGTGTCTATCGTGTACCTGTGTGGGTATGCATGCATTTGTCTTCTCCTCAGAAACTAATTAATGGATTTCAGTGAAATTTTACAAGAGTAATCATTTGGTAACTCTTTATTATATTCATGAAATTTTTCGGTTACATAGAAAACATGGCTTAATGAGCCAGACTAGATTCCAAAAGTGTACTGTGAAAACAAAAATCTTCTTAGAAATCAGATGATAGAATTTTAACAAAATTTCAAAGGATTAATCCTTTGGTTGTTCCTTATTGGATTTCTTCAAAGAATTTCTTTTGGTTATAAGACATTGCTTAATTGGTAGGATTAATTTCAATATATGGTACATAGTGAGAACTTCTTTTCGGAGGATGAGATTTCACCAAATTTCACAGGAAATTATCTTTCTGTGACCCATATCAGTCTGTATATCTGATAAAAAAGATATCTTTTCTTATCAGATTTCTTGAAGAAATTTTAAAATCTTTAACAATATTGCTTTGAGGGAGTTTTGCCAAATTTCAGGTAAGAGATCACTAAGTCAGGTTGCGCTGTCGGTTGCCATTGTTGCAAAATGCGACAAAAATTAAATTCTGGCGCAAGTTTATACGTTAATTTACTTTGACTAATCTCTGGAAATCAAGTCCTAGGGCAAAGTGTGGATAATTGCTCAAAGGCTTGTATATCGGGTCAATTATGTAATCGAGTCTGACACACGACCAACACATTGCCAAATTTAATTAGAGTCCTGATTGACAGCAAATCAGATGAATGAAATGCGCTCATTGGTTGGTGGGTTGTTTTGATTTTGTGTTTTGGGGGTGACTTAGTATTAGCGATGACCGAATGAAACTTCTTGAAACAGAACACAACAGTTTATATATCAGTAGACCTCAATTATCTGCATAAATTGGATTCTTTAAGAAAAGTGTAATTAAACATGCCAACATTTGCCTTTTTCTGGTGAATGCAATAGCCGAATTTGGGCATTTTGTCCTTTAATTCGGCTGATAGTTTCAGTCAGTTTCTAATATCAGTACTGCTACCTCGATTCATGGCTATAACACTGAATCAGTATCTATGGGTAATAAGAAGGATATTCTGATGAGCTGTTAATAGTAGCAGTGGTAGTTTGTCAGAAATTTCAAGAGTTCTACTGTCCTAAAAGCAGAGGAATCATTTCTTTTTTTGTTCATTCCTACCCAAGATTGTTCAACCTTAAACCGATATTTTTAATTACAGATGTCTATGTTACTTTATTATAACATCAAGGACATTATATAAGGCTTACTACCATTTCCTTCTCTCTATTTTTCTTGTCAAAGTCTCTTTTTTCTAATCAAAAGTACAGAAAGCACTGATTGAAGATGGTTAAAATCATTGTAGGTGTATGACTTCAGTTCCCTTCATTCATTCAAAACAAAATTACTAATGAATGACCATGCTTACAACCTGTTTGATATGCATATTGTTTATTTTACAACATATAAGTTAAGAAAATAGAATTTAAGAGATGCATTTAAGAGATGTTTGACTTTGGCACCATCTCCTTCTGAATTTGGCCCTAAACTTTTCCATTTGGCCCCAACTGTTTTAATTTGGCAAAAATGATGGCAACAACTTTTTGGTTACGGTCCATTGATTTTTGACAGAGTTATGGCCCTTTGGTGAAAAAACGTGTCCACTCAATTTCTCAGCAACCATTGGACGGATTTGATTTAAATTTTACAGAAACACTCGGTATAAGTCAGACATGTGCATATCCAATTTTGGTTATGGTCCATTGGATTTTGACAGATTAATGGCCCTTTAATTAAAAAAAGTCCATTTTTTGTTATGGCCCTTTTGCAGATAGCACTTGTATATGGACAAGCGCTGTTGGGGGGTATTAGTCCGCTTTGCGACAATGTCTAGTTATCTCAGCTGTTTTCTAAGAAAACCCCAGGTATTGTCATTGTTGTTGTTGTTGTCATGCACAAACTTGACATTTGTGATATCTCTGGCTCTACTAAAGGCATTCACTTGAAACTTGGCACACTTGTTTTCTATAAAAAAGAGCAACCCATACGATCAAAGGGATAACTCTAGATGCATTTTGTCCACTATCCAGCAATCAACAGCCAAGTGTAGGTACACATAGGCAGTGGTCTTGTTGGCTCAAATGTCTTGAATTTTCGTCAAAATGTTTGTCAACATGATAGCTTGGATGAGTTAAAAAATGGGCACTCATCCTTTATGACTATTTGTCTCTCACCAATAGGTCGATAATCGTAGACCTATGTGGGATAGCAGCTGGAGGCTAGGAAAGGAGGTAATGGTAATACTGGTGTGAGAAATACCAGGAATCCATTGTTAGGTGCTCCAGCCGCTGCAATATGACTGAAAGATTGTTAAAAGCGGCGTAAAACCCCATTCAAACAAACAAACACATTCTTGGTTCAACTGTCTTGAAACTTGGTCAGAATGTTTGACTACATGATACCTCGGATGAGTTCGAAAATGGGTCATGCAGGGTCAAAAACTAGGTCACCATGTCAAATTGTAAAAAAATCTTGTGTGCACTCTAGAGGTCGTTTTTTTGGCATGTTGTAACAAGCAATTTCTTCTTTTTCCACAATATTTCTACTTTACTGAATGGTTATTTTTCAAATAAATCAACTTTAAATTTTGTCTACAAAACCTTTGAATTAAGACAGGTCTAACGTTTTTCAAAAAAACAGGAAAGTGTTAATTTAATTCTTAAGGAGTGTAAAGATACTGGATTTCTTATTATTGTTAGGAACTTTTTTCTTTTGAATGATATGACTGTAATCTTACGAAAAGATCTTACTCTAACATGTACTATGAGGTCATTTTCATACACAAAGAACAAATTACAAAATGTGTCTAATGATGCCCAACATCGATAGGATGGAAAGCATATTGTTATACCGATGTCTTTCTGTCCGTCTGTCTGCAAGCAGAAAACTTAATGTAAGAATTAAATATTTTAATATATATATTCATATTTGGGATATAGGTTCCTTGCATTGATAAGCATCAGTAGATTATAAGATCAGCGTTATCCATAAGGGCCAAGGTCACTTATCAATTGTTTAATATGATTGATCATGACTTGAATAATTTGAAAGTGGTATGAAATCCCCAAAATGATCAACCAATATAGTCAACACTTGTTATCATGAAATGAATTCTGAAATTTTATAGATAGGGGGGGTGGGAGGGGGGGTCATATTCAAGTCCCATCTTTATCAATTTGTTCAATTTTCATGTGGAAATTTACATTGTACTTGTTAAAAAAGGAAATATGACTCATAAATAAAGTTTGACAAGGTAATTATAACCCTGAATATCAAACTTTTGACATTTTTTGATTAATTTGGTCTTTGATATATGCCCACAGCATATCAAAGTCAAATGATCAATGACTGTCGCAAGATTAGCAGTAGTTTACTGGCACAACCTTCTGGTTCTCTAGCTGATTTTTGACCTCGAACTTCTGTTAATCTCGAGTTTTTTGCAATAGCCCCCAAAATCGAGATAACGAGTGTGGACTGTATTGAAAATGGCCAATAATTGCCTTAACTATTTTAGTGGGTAAACAGAATCTTGTTTAGTATACAGTATGGATTTATAAACTTCATTTATTTCTTTATCAGAGCACTTGGCTTGGAGGGTATCAGCTGGATGATGGAAAAGTGGTCAGGGGATTTGACACCTTGAAAAAAGTTTTGGGATCCGATTTTGACCTGATTGAGGAGGCAGAGATGCCATTCTTCATCCGAGAAACTGCTCACAAAAATCAATGGTCAGTTGCTCATGCAACTGTATGGAGGCGAAAATAGAATGGTCTATATTTCTACCAGATTATAGAATTACAGACTGAACACTTTTGATATTAAACATCATTTGTTGAAGTGAGTGAAGACATATATTATCTACCAAATAGTGTGATTGATAATTTTGGAGAACAAGAAATTGCTTGAGACAAATAATCACTCTTTTACCATCATGTCTTAGTGTCTTAACAAGAGCACCGCCTACAGGTGCCTACGCTCAGCTATTGGGTGCTGGATAGGGGATAAAATGCGTCTAGAGTTATCCCCCCTTCATAGTATAGGTTGCTCTTTTGATAGCAACAAGTGTGGCAAGTTTCAAATGAATGCCTTTAGAAGAACCAGAGATACTACAAAAAGTCAAAGTTTTTGCACGACGACAACAACGATGACAGCGACAACAGCAACGACTCCGACACACAAGAATTGTTGCATTTACTTTATTTGAACAACTAAATTTGACACTATAATCAATACATATTTAGTCCAACTTTGTAACATTCTAAACTTTCTTCAGATGGACTTAGTTAGGTCAGACAACAAGCTACTACACTGACAGTACATGTTTATTGAATAATTATATTTTCTTTCTATATACTGTAGAATTATTGTTGTCCAAAACTAAAGTCCTATAGTACTGCATGCTCTAAACTCTCATTAACTCAAAATGCCCCTGTAAACCCATTCTCACAGTGATGCTTTTTGAGGCTGTCAAGAAAAAAATGTGGAAAATGTTGTTGAATATGAAGAAATTGCTTGCTTCATGCAATTTCTTCGTTATCCACAATGTTTTCAGCCTCAAAAGACAAAAAAGAATAAAATTTCATCAATAAGGAATTAATGTCTTCAATGTCTTTCAGTCTGGACCATTCTAAAATTTGGTCCTCTGGTAATAGGTTAATCCATTCCCACACAGTGACGCTTTTTGATGTCTCTGAGGTAAAATATTGGGAAAACATTGTTGAAAATGAAGAAATTGCATGTTGAAAACAATTTCTTCATTTTCCATGTTTTCAACCAAGAAAGTTGAAAGAATCTACAATTCAACAAACTTTAAATTGTCAACTGCAACTCTTTTCAATATTGACCAGTCTAAAATTTTGTCTGCAAATGGGTTCACCCATTACCAGACAGCAAAATTGTAGACTGTTCCAAATTGAAAGAAGTTGCAGACAATTTATCAAATTGCACTGAAATTGGTAAATAAGTGTTAAATAAGGTAGATAACATTATGAGAAAAGAAGAAATTGCTTGTTAAAAGCAATCTCTCTTTTTCCCACAATTTTTTCATGATTGTGTTTCTTCAGGGAGTCAGAAAGCGTCATTGTGTGGTAATGGGTTAATATGGAGTGTTGAAGCAGTTTTCATGACTCAACTGCTATTGGTTCAAGAATCAATGGATCGTTGGCCAGTGGCCACGCCCACTGAGCTCCGACACTGAGATATTAACCCATTCCAACACAATGACGCTTTTAAACGCCCCTTAACCCTTTCCTGGTTAATCCCTGGTTTTTACGTCCCTGTGATTTAATGATTGAGAAAACATTGTTGAAAAAGAAGAAATTGCTTGTAACTATACTATTGTATGGTCGCAAGCAAAGTTCCTTTCGGAAAAGAAATGGATCCATAAGAAAACACAGGGAAAGGGGCCTTGTGAATTTTTACTCAAAACAATCCTGTTTACATGATAAAGTCCACAATTATTATTGGATTCTGTTGAAAATTCCATAGTATGATTGTATGGTCATAGAGGATTGTTCCTCAAAATGATAAAGGGGATAAAGTCCATTTTTTTATTTTCTTTTTATGCATTCTTCTTTAAGCAATTATTTTCCTTAAGGAAAACTGTGTAACCAGTAGAGCATCTAACATATTTCCACTTTTTTATGTCCTGGAGAAAAGGGGAGGAAAACACTGGGGAAATGAAGAAATTGCTTGTTTATGTTTTCTATCCCAAAAAGACAAACATTCTTCATCCATAAATTGTTGTCTGCAACTTCTTTGACCAGTCTAAAATTTGTCTGGTAATGGGTTTAATCTAATTGTTTTTGTTAGTTTTTAAATGTTTCCTTTGAATAGATGAAAATAAGTTCAAAGGAGGCCTTTGGAAATGGACATTTCTATAGCCAGTAGGGGATCATGTTTTATCATTAATATTGGAGGGTAATAGACTTTTTTTTGGCATTAAAATATTAGCTGTTATACTGTATTTGTGTTTTTGTTTGCTGTATATAGATTCATCTCACTTTACATGTCATCACACAACCTGTTTAACCCATTTCCACAAGTCCCGATTTTGACCCTCCTCAAGAAAAAGGCTTTAGAAAGCATTGTGAAAAATGAAGAAGTTGCTTATTTTCCTCGAATCACACAAACCATTTAATCATTCATAGGGAAAAAGATGGTTTTACATTGTCTTTCATACTATTCATAACCAGATATCAAGACTCTAGGCATTCTCCTCTGTGAGGAGAAGGTTTTCAAAGATAGGAATTGCACAGAAAAGGGCTAATTTCCAGTGTATAGTAATTCTTCCATGAATTTTGGTAAAAGGTCATTAGGTTTTGATACATACCAAATACAAAAGCTCTAAGTATTATGGTTTAGGAGAAGAGGATTTTCAATTTCCTTCTTTATTCCTATGTAAAATCTGGGATGACACAAAAAAGGGCTAATTTTCAGAGTATAGGAATTCTTTGAAGTATTTTGGTAGAGGGTCAATAGATATGATATATACCAAATGTCAAAGCTCAAGGGATTATGATTTTGGAGAAGATTTTCAAAGATTTTCTTATTTGAAGGTCAAATGTTTAAAAAAAACTTTCTGCACTCTAAAGGCCACATATTATTCTCAAATGCCGCAATATTTGGTCGTACCTTTTTGTCTGCATGATAACTAGTTAAGTTCAATATTGGGTTTCATAGGGGAAAAACTAGGTCACTATGTCAAATCTTAGAAAAACCTTCTGTGCACTCAGTCTCATTTTCTGCTTAAATGTTTTTATATTTGGTTAGAATGTTTGTCTTCATATTATCTCAGTAAAGATTGATATCAGGTCCCATGGAGTCAAAAACTAGGTCAAGAGGTCAATTCTCAAGGACTCTAGGGGCTTAAGCGCCTTTATCAATCTACAGGCCTGAATGTACTGATTAAGCAAATGCTGTTTTCAAGAATTCAGTATTAACTGAATCATCTTAGCTTTGTCTGGCAAATAAGTCTAGTCACTGAAATATTTTAAATAGCATTTGAAATTGAATAAAAGTTTAAGGACAGATGAAAGCACACGGAAACATTGCCATGACAATAGCCCTGCTGGCCTACATGTTTGTTTTATAGAATTATAGATCTTCATATTTGTTTTGAATGTTTGTTTTCATTCTAACTCTGTCAAGTTCAAAATTTGGTCACATGGAACAAGAAAGTATGTCACTAGGTCGCATTTTATAAATAGCGTCCTTCCTATGTATACACCTCACTTCTTGCTTAAGATCAGTTTTGAACTTGTCAAAGAATTCTTCATGAAAAATATTCTGACCTATTTTAAGATTTAATGATCGAAAATATGACCTTTAGAGTGTCTACATGTTTTTGGTCCAGCCCGCTGTCCAGTGAGCGAGACTTAGTTGTCACCATGACAAGAAGGTGTATGTGCGTTAGTATGTTAGTCCATCCCTCCGTTTGAATTTGTCCAGACAATTACTCCTACATTTATGGATAGATTTCAAAATAACTTGGCACAATTATTCTCCATCATGAGTAGATGTGCCAATTGAAAGAATTTTGGGGATAGTTGTAATGTCAATGTCACAGCTCAAGGTCAAACACTAAAATTGTGCTTGTCCAGAGCATTTCTCCTACAATTATGGATGGATTTCAAAATAAATTGGCACAATCATTCTCAATCATGTGTAGATGTGCCATTTGAAAGATCTTTTGGATAGCTTCAAGTTCAAGGTCACAGCTTAAGGTCAAACACTAAATTGTGCTTGTCCGGAGCATTTCTCCTACAATTATGGATGTATTTCAAATTAAAAAGGCACAATTTTCTCCATCGTGAGTAGATGTGCCATTTTAAATCATTTTTGGATAGCTTCAAGTTCAAGGTCATTGCTCAAGGTCAAACACTCAAATTGTTCTTGTCTGGAGCAAGATACCTACAAAACTTTGCGGGATCGACAGTTGTTGTCCAGGGACATCCATCTAGTTTCTAAAAATTGACATAGTAACCTATTTTTTACCCCGAATGAGCAACTTTAAAACTTGACAAATACTTTGACCAATTTTCAGATCCATTGCGCTACAAATAAGGCCTCTAGAGTGTATGCAAAGTTTTTCTGAGAACTTGATTAGTGTTCTTTTACCAAAAGGTGACCAAATTTATATCTTTGTTCGAAGATGAGGGGGCTATAATGGTTTACCCTTCTCTGTCTGTCCCTTCGTCCATCCTCCCGTTACTAATATTTTGTCACACTTTTAGCTCACCTGAGCACAACGTGCTAAAGGTGAACTTTTTAGATCACCTTTAACCCTTTGTGCGGCGTCGAATGAAAGGCCCCAACAATTCTTTACACATCATCTCCTCAGTAACCACTGGGCTGTTTTCAACCAAACTTTGCGAAATGTTCCTTGGATGACCGTTTTCAAAGTTGTTCACGAAATTTGATAGACCCCTAAATATGGGGGTGGCATTTATTTTACTTTGAAGTCTTTAAACATCTTCTCCTCAATAACCATTGGGCAAATTCAACCAAACTTGGCATGAACATTCCTAGGGTGACCCTTCTCAAAATTTGTTCACAAATTTTTTTTGACACCCAAATAAGGGCATGGCAGTTTTTGACTTTGAAATCTTTAAACATCTTTCCTCAGTTCTCAGTAACCATTGGGCAAATTTCAACCAAACTGGACATGAAAGTTCCTTGTGTGACCCTTTTCAAAAGTTGTTGTCGAAATTTTGATTGACGCCCAAATATGGGCGTGGCATGGCATGGTAGTTTTTTACTTTTGAAATCTTTAAACATCTTCGCCTCAGTAAACATTGGGTGAATTCCAACCAAATTTGACATAAATTTCCCTAGGGTGACCCTTTTCAAAATTTGTTCGCAAAATTTTGCTATACGACCAAACATGGGCTTGGCAGGGTGGGATAGTTTTTTACTTTGAAATCATTAAACATCTTCTCCTCAGTAGCCACTGGGCCGATTTTAACCAAACCTGACAGGAATGTTCCCTTAGGTGACCCTTCTCAAAAGTTGTTTGCGGAATTTAGATTGACCCCCAAGTATTGGCAGGGCAGTGTTTTACTCTGAAATCCTTAAACATCTTTCCCCAGTAAGTGAGGAATGGCCAATGTCAACCAATCTTGGCAAGAATATTCCTTGGGTGACCCTTCTTAAACTCTTGTTTGTGAAATGTTATTGACGCCCATAAGGGCACGGCAGGGCAGGGCTTATTTTCATTTCGAAATCTTTCAACATCTCCTCCAAAAACAAGTGGGCCTATATCAATCAAACTTCGCATGAATTCTACTGACAATGGCCAATTGGGCTTTTACTGTGCTGTTGTGTCTGTGAGTACATCAGGGCTGCCACCATAGCGCAGTTAGGAATGCGTCAGACACCCAATCTTCAATCATGGAGTGTTCAGGGTTCCCACACTACCGGGAAAAAGTCAGGAATTTCGTGAAACTCTTTCCCGGTCGGGAAAAAGTCTGTTTTGTGATATCTTTAAAAACTAGTGAAAAGACAAATCAATTTGATGAAATACACAGGACCCAATTAAAGTACATGTTCAAAACTGTTGACAACTATCCCCCGCCAATAGGTTTTATCACAGTGTAAATTACATGGGGATGCTTCATTACATCACAATGTCTGCCCGAATAAGAGAAATTGGTATTTGTTTAACCAAAAAATACAAGAATGGTACTTAATTTCTGCTAGGATGGGAAGTAAGGTGTCATTTTTGCAAATCATATGATTGAATTACATAAAACAACTATTTAGGATAAAATCCAAAGCAACATCTTAAGTGTACCAGTAACCGGAAATGAATTGAATATGGATACGAAAGTAATAAATGGCCTCCAATTCAATTCAATGAAAAGTGAACTCTGGATAAATAGACAATAAAATTATTACCATTTACCTGATCTTGAAAATCTATGCGTCTGGAAGCAATCAAATTTAGCCATAATTTTATATTATTGTAGTTTTCTGGAAAGAGCTCAGGGTTTTAGTTTGACATTAATAAAGTGGGGTCTCAGGGACTCGACAATCAGTGTCATAATAACCCTTGCTTTAACTATGTAATGTGATCTATTGCATACCAGAGCAAGTGTTTGCTGTACTGTATGTGTACTGTTGTTCCTCCACTAGAAGGAGCAACCACATCTTTATAAGAATAAAAGATGCATGATATAACTAGCTTTTGATAAAAACTTTTGAGGTATTTCGGGGATTTTTGTCGATAAAAAATTCTTGAATTTTAGAAAATATCCAGGAAAAAGTTTTGAATTTTGCAAGCAGAAAATGGTGGCAACCCATGGCGTCGTGGGTTCGAATCTCTGCGGCAGCACTTAACTTTTACCGCATTTTGTCTCCACTATGGGTAGATGATCCTAAACCGAAATGGGATGGCAGCTGTAGGCCAGGAAAGAATGTAATGGTAAAACTGGTGCGAGAAATACCAGGAATCAATTGTTAAATGCTCCGAAATATGACTAAAAATTGTTAAAAACGACTTGGTCATCTTTCATCGGACATTTTGCACAATCATTGTGACAAGGGCCTTTTGTCTGTAACCAGTGGGCAAAATACAAGTGGTATGCGCAAGTAAAATGGGCAACTAGTGAGAAACAACAACTGATATCCAGTGTTTAGCAAAAAGGATTACTTTTAAGATTATAATTACTTTCTTTTTGTCAATCTTACTTGTAGTGAGCAAGACAAAGTTTTCACTATGACAAGTCGGTGTATGTGCCTTAGTCCATATTTGTGAGGACCGTTTTTGGTCGCTAAAAATAAAATGTCACAATTAATCCCAATCGTGAGTAGATGTGAAATTTGAAAGAAATTTTCAGATAGCTTCAATGTCACAGCTCAAAGTCAAACATGCCTGTGCCTGTGTTCTTTCAAGTTAGTTTGTTTGTTTTTTGTTGTTGTTTTTTCAACCATCATAAATTAGTCAGGTGGGCGATCTTAGGGTCATTCTGGCCCTCTTGTTCATTCATAGCATTGACTTGAAATTTGGTGTGGAGATTCGTCTAGAGGCGCTAACTGAATTTAGATCTGCAAGTTAACTGCTTCCTGCTTTACAACTTGGTTTATATACTAAGGGAAAAAAGTTTAGCAATTTTTTTCGACCTACATTATTTTTCAACGTAAATGTATAAACCTTATAAAATCAGTCTCGTTTGCAATTTTCAAAAGCTAACTAACTAATTATGCATTAAGAGCACGTTTTCCTCGCATCTAAAGGCTGTCTGACGCAATTTTGCTGAAACGCGTTCTGCACGTGCTTCTACATGTACGTGAAGTCTATATCCACAATAGCTATCCCAGTTTATTGGTTAGCATCAGTAACAAGATAACTCATTAAACATTTAAAAAAAAATTCAAATTGGACGTCGCCCAGGGCTTAACTTAGACCAACGGAACGTAGCCATCGGTATGCTGGCTGGAGGTATGATGGTAAAAGAGGTGGCTCAACATTTTGGCGAGAGCCAAAGTTCCATTTTAAGACTTGGAACAAAGTATCGCCAATTAGGCACCGTCAAAGACAGGCCACGTTCAGGCAGGCCACGTAAGACTACCCAACGTGGGGACAATTACATCATGACGTGTTCACGGCGTAATCGCTTCCTCAATAACACTCGTATAGCCGGTTTGGTCCGAAATGCAACGGGAATACGGGTCTGTGCTCGTACTGTAAGAAACAGACTTCGTTCGGCACGTTTACGCGCACGTCGACCTTACGTTGGCATTCCTTTGACACGTGCACATAGACATGCAAGATTGAATTGGACAAGGGTACACCGTCGATGGCCAAGACGAATGTGGAATCAGGTCCTATTCATAGACGTATCCCGTTTTAATTTGATGTTTGCGGATGGCAGGGTACGTGTTTGGAGGCGTGATGGCGAAAGGATTCAACATGACCGTTTTGGAGGCGGCAGCGTCATGGTCTGGGGTGGTACAGTGGCAAGACTGACTTGGTAGCTATTCAGGGAAACTTAAATGCCATATACTGCACCGAAATTGACCAGCCAGTGGTATTGCCATTCTTGCGTCAAGGGCTTGCTACCATATTTCAGCAAGATAATGCCCGCCCACATGTCGCCCGGCACACGTTGGACCTTTTACACACTAATGATGTTCATGTGTTGGATTGGCCAGCCAAATCACCGGATCTGTCTCCGATCGAACACCATTGGGACCATCTGGGTAGGAGAGTAAGAGACAGGAATGACGTTAATAACGGTAGAGACCTGGAAAGTGTTCTGCGTCAGGAATTGGGTCGTATCCCTATGGCAATTAATCGTAGGCTCATTTCCAGCACGAGAAGACGCTGTGATGCCGTTATTGGCGCAAACGGTGGACACACAAGATATTAAATCTTTGTGTTACTTTTACTCCCTTCCCCCTACCATGTTTGACGCTGTACAACAAACACGTGTGGCCTTGAAATCATCTGATTTTTTTTAAATACTGTGGCTAACACATAAAAGATCGATGTGTTAAAATATGGTTTGATACCAAAGCTAGACACCGGAGAAATTGGCTGTAACATACGAAATTGCTAAACTTTTTTCCCTCAGTATATTTGGACAAAACTGGTATAGTCACATTTTTCTCAGTAACTAGTCAAAGCATTGACTGGAAACTTGGTGTAGAGGTACATCTAGGGGTCCTACATCGCGCTTACCAAATTTAAGTCTGCAAGTTAACCCTGTTTCACAACTTCGTTTATTTTCGGACATAGGTGATTTAGTGGCATATTTTCTTCACACTTTTCTCACCAACTTTTCATGTCAAAACCTTGAAACTTGGAGTGGGTATTTATCTAGGGGATCTATATGACGCTTACTGAATTAAGGTTTGCAAGTTTATTACTTCCTGTTTACGACTCTGTTTGTTTTCTGACATTGCCTAGAATATTAGTATATTTTCGTCGCTTTTTTCATTCACTTTTCAAAGCATTGACTGGAAACTTGATGTGGTGGGAATTCAGGTCTGCAAGTTAACCACTACATGTTTTACGACTTAGATTATTTGGGCTCTGACTGGTATGTGGTATATTTTTGTGGTGGGAATTCAGGTCTGCAAGTTAACCACTACATGTTTACGACTTAGTTTATTTGGGCTCTGACTGGTATGTGGTATATTTTGCAGCACTTTTCTTTGCAATTATTTAAGGCATTGACTTGAAATTTGGTGTGGGGGTTCATCTAGGGGTCCCACATGGGCTTACCGAATTTAATTCCGTAAGTTATCTACATGACAGATATCAACAACCACAAAAGCAAACCTTGTGCAACTTGCGCTTTGGTGATCTAATAAGCAAAGCAAGCTCACAGCAGCACATGTATTTTCGAATGAGTATTGCCTAAGGACCATTCTGTAAAATTTAGTTAAAATCTGATGGCTAAATTTTCAGAGGAGGGTATTATCATTATCATTGTTTACCTTTCAGGAATGACAGTTTCTGTTTTTTTTTATGTTTTTGATGCCTCTCAAGAAACAGCTTTGGAAAACATTATGGACAATGAAGAAATAGCTTGTTACATGCAATTTCTTCATTGTCCAGAGTGTTTTCTATACTAAAAGCCTTTCTACTAAATTTGACTAACTAGATATTACTGTATACTAATTGTCTCGATTTGGGAGAGTTTTAAAAATTGTTTGTTTGTTTTTTTTTTGTTTTGTTTTTTTTTTTGTAATGGTTTTATCTCCCAGGACAGACAGGTAGACAGTCCTCAGATCCAAAAAGCACATGATGGTAATATTTCTATAAACTCGTCCCACTTCTATGAAGGGTCATGTACATATACTAATGAGAATATATTAATAAATATTGGAAAGTCCATTACCATTATTGGATACATTTAAAAATACCTTATACCCATTATACATGTATATAGAATGACAGTTGTATAGTTTATAATACATTCCACCACTTGATGACAAAAGTTGAGACCGGTCTTAGTGACAGACAACACACCAAAAGAGCTAAAATTAGAAAATATTTCCAAATAAGGAATAAAACATAGCAATTTCTACTTTTCCAATAAAGTTGTCCATGACTCTATTTCTTCAGGTATCAAAAGAAGAAGTGTGTGGTGATAGGATGTCATGCCATGAGCATGTCTTTATCTGTTATCTACATTTTCGTATCCTATATTGTAATGAGACGACAGATGGTATATGCATATATATGAAGAGTTATAATACTCCATTACCAGACGACAAATTTTTAGACTGTCCCAAATCGAAATTAGTTGCAGATGACAATTTCAAGTTGGTGAAATCTGTCTTTCAGGGAAGAACATTTTGTGGATTATGAAGAAAAGCGACAGATTACATATACATAATCAAAACAAATGCATTACATGTGATATTGATCGAAAGGGTTTTAACGCAACTTTTAACAGTATTTCAGTCATATCGCGGCGGCAGGACAATGGATTCCTGTTATTTCTCGCACCAGTACCACCATTACATCCATCCCTAGTCTCCAGCTGTTTTCCGACTTAGGTTTACTATTATCCACCCATTGGTAAGAGACATATGTCGGAAAGGACATGATCCCCGGCGGCGGCTATAAATAAGCATAATTTTGTTTCAGATATAATAGTTTTAAATGATCAGTCCTAAACTGTATTTTTTGGAGAGGGCAAGGTGGTTGTGTATCGATAATAGGCAAGTTTCGATTAGTGGCTAGTTGAAGGCTTCTGATTATCGATTGGCACTTTAAATAATATGGATTATCGGCTTGAACGTGGTACCAGGTTTTATACGTCGGAAAAATATCAAAGAAATGGAAATGCGTCCCATATATATTCAACAAGTCTTTCAAAAATGACCAATAGAGAGTTGACTACCATCCAAGTTCAAAGAAAATATCTGAAGTATCGAAATATTTCCTTATATGTCGCACAATAGTCACTTTCTTAGGTACCAGTCATTATCCTCATAATGGCATCGGTTCACCAATCTATTTGTAACAGTTGATCAGTTATGATATACGACCAATGTCCAACCATAAGCCATTCGTACGGCGTTTAATGCCCTTTTAATAATCTCTCAGTTATGTCACATGTGCTTCCTAGATATCACCAGTATGGGGCTGGAGCTCTAAATGTCTTACCAAAGGACATACTCCAATGAATAGCAGCATTTTGCTTGCTTTGTATTGATTGAACGGGGTTTAACGCCACTTTTAACAGTATTCCAGTCATATCGCGGCGACTGGAGCACCTTACAATGGATTCCTGGTATTTCTCACACTAGTACTACCACTACATCCTTTCCTAGCCTCCAGCTGCTACCCCCTTTAGGTTTATGATTATCCACCCATTGGTGAGAGACAAATATCGGAAAGGATATGTGCCGCCGCCGGGGATCGAACCCATGCATTTTGCTTGGGTTCGACAATTTAACAAGCCATTTCTACTTTTTCCACAGCCATCTACACTTTTTACAACCGTTGGATATTAGAGCAATTTCTTATTTGTCACAAAACCTTACTTTCCTTCCCCAAATATATAACCTTTTCAGATTGCACTCTAATTAGCATACTTCATATAACTTCATATAATCGATGCTCATCCCACTCAATTTCATTTATGATGGCTTGTTCAATTCTGTTGGATATAAGTGTCTGATTGGTCCACATTAAGAAAAAAAAATCCAAAGAAACAAAACACGTATACCTCTATCAGGGCAGGTCACTTTCGTCACTCATTCCATTCCTATATCGTACAATCACTCATTCCATTCCTATATCGTACAATCACTAATTCCATTCCTATATCGTACAATCACTCATTCCATTCCCATATCATACAATCTCTTTGACAATTTTATTTTGTTGCAGCACATTTACCACAACAAGTATGTTATTTTTTCACCCTTTACCTATTAATCTTGCACTTTTACGCACTGAATAAATTAAGATTTGGTAAACATCATGAGAAAGGGAGAAATTGCTTGTAACAAGCAATTTCTCTTTTTCTCGTGATGTTTTCTTCCCAAAATGACAGTTGTTTTTCAATTTAATCGGACTTTGATATCTTGTCTGCAAGTTCTTCTAATTTGAACCAGTCTTAAATTTTGTTTTTTTGGAATGGGTTGAATGTAGTTTTTGCAAAAACATATAAGTTATTTTCATAGTGAATGTGATTTGAGAAAGTGTCAAATCTGTAGAAATCATCACAATAAAAGTAGAAATTGCCTGTTCTTTGAATTATTGCAACATAATTGTATTAGAAAAAATCTACACCAACCGATTACCACACGATTAAATTTTAGACTAGTCCTAATTAAAAGATATTTCAGACAGCATTTTCAAATTGTGAGAATTAATAAAAAAACAAACGTGCCTTTAGGATAGAAAACATTGTGAACAATGGAGAAATAGCTTGTTAAAGAAATTTCTTTATTTTCTACAATGTTTTCTATAGCATTCCTCTTGGGGTATCAAAAAGTGGGATTGTGATGATACTGGTTAAATATATTCAATTTATAAAATTGTGGTAATGGTTTTAATTAAGAAACACAAAGTTTTGCACCTGCAAATAAAAGTAAGACTTTATGCAATAAACAAGAGCCGGTGCTGGATAGATAAACAATACATGGGCCATAGCAGCTCAAGATGCACCATGCCCAAATAACAACTATTTTGTAGGAACCGTGACCGTGATAAGTGATCTTGACCTTGGTGGTTCTTAAACTTACAATCCACTGGTGTCTATCAAGTCAGGAAATCTATATCAAAAATATGAGCCATGTATCTTCAAAGTTCTTCGAACAAGAGCTAAATGTGTCTTTTTTTGTTATTGTTACAACTTGTGACCCTGATATGTGACATTGACCTTGAAGTATGACTCTTATCTCACAACAAACTTATTTCTATCAATGCAAGGAGTAAATACCATCCACTGCAACAAAAAGTCAATTGCTCAATGAATCGTTCATACAGATGAGCTTGCAGGATTGAACTTTGAGCTTCAACATTTATGTTGAGCATTTCTGCTGGTTTCGCAACTTAAACTTTCCATCTACAGCTTGTTCAAGCTGTCCATGTCGCCAACCAATCATTTTGTTTGTTTGTTTGTTACATATTATTGAGCATGAATTTTGCGAAACAATAAGTTAGCAGAGCAATGCATATACGCCCGCAGGAGTTAGTCAGTGGAATGTATTTTATTAATACTTTTTCTTCATTGTTAAGGGATGTTGACTACAACTAAAACATTCCTTGTACCTTATATAATATTCAAATTAGCTGGTGTATTGGATTCCTATTCATAACTAAGGTTTCTCCAGGTCAAGGAAGATAAATTCTAAGACAAATGGACATAATAAAAGTTTAAAACACGATTTCTTTATTCATTTCTATGTAAAATTAATGATCGCACAGAAAAGGGCTAATGTCAGAGTATTGTAATTTTTTAAAGTGTTTTGGTATAGGGTCAATAGATAATTATTTAAAAACAAATATCAAATTTCTAGGCCTTGTGGTTTGGTAGAATAAGGTTTTTCAAATATTCCCTTCTTTATTCCTATCTAAAATGATCGCATAGAAAAGGGCTGATTTTCAGAGTAAAGTAATTCTTTGGAGTATTTTGGTAGAGTGTCATACATACCAAATACCAAAGCTCTATGCCTTATGGTTTTGGAGAAGATGTTCATTGATTTCCTTCTTTATTCAAACGTAAAATCAGGGATCGCACAGAAAATAGCTACTCTTTCGAGGACGGTAATTCTTTGAAGTTATTTGGTAGAGGGTCAATAGATTGATGATTTAAACCAATATCAAAGCTCAAGGCCTTATGGTTTGGCAGATTATGATTTTTGCAAGATTCCCTTCTTCATTCCTACCAAAAATCAGGGATAACACAGAAAAGGGCTAATTTTCAGAATACGGTAGTTCGAAGAACTTTATTACAGGGTCAATAGGTTTTGATACATACCAAATATTAAAAACCCTATGGTCTGGGAGAAGATGATTTTTCAAAGATTTTCCTCTGTATTATTATCTAAATTTAGGGATCGGACAGAAAGGAGGCTAATTTTCAGAGTACGATTATTCTTTGAAGTAATTTGATAGAGGGTAAGATAAATAATATGTACCAAAATATTTAAGCTGTTGGCCATATAGTTTGAGAGAAGAAGATTTTATAACTTTTTTTCACTTGGTTGCCATGGCATTCAATGTTCGTCGTGGATTTTAATTCTTTTAAGTATTTTGAAAGAGCATGACCTCAGGATCACCTCTGTGAAGTTTTGTTGAAATTCCATGGTTAGTTTAGGAGGAGGAGATTTTTTTTTAACTTGTGAACAGACGGACAGATGGACAGACGGATGCCGTACGATGGCCGATCACTTCGTGCTCAGGTGAGCTAAAAACATTCCGACTACATAACAAACTTGATTCTGAAACGCTCTGTCTAGAGTGCACACAGGGTTTCTTTAAGATTTGATCTAGTCACCTAGTAATTGACCCGGTGGGACCTAATATCGAACTTTACAAAAAAATAATTCTGACCAAATATCAAGAAATTTGAGCCAGAAATATGGCATTTAGAGTGCACAAGGTTTTCAAAGATATAACCTGGTGACTCGATTTCAAACTTATCCGAGATGTCATGAAAACAAACATTCTGATAAAGTATCGAGGCATTTGAGCCAAAAATGACAACTCTATCTGCACACGTTTGTTCTGAGATTTGGTATTGGAAACTTGATATTCGAGTAACATTTGCCTAAAATGTGTTGATATTTGGTTAGAATGTTTGTCGATATAATATCTCGGTCTAGAACAACATTTGTTTACATATGGTCTAAAACTAGGTCTACATTCTTCATAGAAATCTGATATAGTATCACCAATTGATTATTCTGGTGAAATTTGGTTGAAATCAATCTGGTTTCTGAAAAAAAAAATATCTTCCAAGTCTCCACTATGTACGTACCATTTATGAAAATAAGCCTTGTACAAAAATGTCATGTTTTTGAATCATTTATAGTGATTCTTATAAAGGGTCTCCCAATGATCATTCCTTTGAACTTGGGGGAAATCCCTCGACTGGATCCTGAGAAGAATAATTTTAGAATTATATCACATTATATGGAAATCAACCCTATAAATTACAGCCATGTTTTCAACCGATCAAAATTCTTTGAATGACTCTAATTCGGATTTACCCAAGCTTGAAGGATCGTTGAATTCTGTTCAGTATTTTCCGAAATAAATTTTTTTTAAGATGTACCCTTTTTATCCCTTATGGAGCCTCTATGGGAGATTAACTCCATGACGTGAGAAAATCTGGAGCGCTTCCCATGGGGATGATTCCTGCCAAGTTTGGTTGAAATCCGTTCCAGGGTTCTTAAGAAGAAGTCGAAAATGTAAAAAGTTAACGCGCGACTCATGACGGACGGCGACGGAAGAAACACTTTCGCAATGGGTCACCATGACCTTGATCAAAATTATAAGAAGGAATCTGGCAAGAGTCACCTGAGGATCTTTCCCTCGAAATTTCGTTTAAATCCATCAATAGGATTTTGAAATGAGTTCAAAGTTCTGAGAATATATTCCATGTATGAAAATATGTCTCCTCCAAAGAGCATGTTTTTCATCTAACCAAAATATTTAAAGAAATCTGATAAAGGGTCTTCAAATCATAATATCTGTGAAAATTGAATAAAATCAATTTACTGGTTTCTAAATTTTAAAATAAGATCCATCAACTGGTTTTTGAGATGATTATTAAAGCTTTCACCATATATGGAAATTAGTCCCGACCATTAAAGTAATTTTTTTATCCAATCAAACTCTTTAAAGGAATCTGATAAAGGGTCACACGAAGATCATTCCTGTATAATTTGTTACAAACCATCCACTAGTTTATAAGATGATTAAAGCTTTCACCATATATGGAAATTAGCCCCTCACATTTAGGCCATTTTTTCATACAATCAAAATTCTTTGGAAGAATCGGATAAAGGGTCACCAAAGGATCATTTCTGTAAAATTTGGTTGAATTCTGATAAGGTCTTTTAAGTGCGGACGGGCGGAGGCATGCACGCATGACGGATACCACACTATGACAATAGCCCCACGGCTTTTGGCCAGTGGAGCTAAAAACAAGGTCACTAGGTCAAATCTCAAAAATACCTTGTGTGCACTCCAGATGCCACTTTTTTGTGTTAATTGATTTGATGTTTGGTCAGAATGTCTGCTTTCAAAGTACCTGAACTATGTTCAAATACAAGTCACTTTAGGTAAAAAAACTAGATCACTAATTCAAATATTAGAAACTCGTATACGCTGAGGCTACATTTTTGGCTCAATTGACTTGATACTTGTTCAGAATGTTTGTCTCAATAAAAATCTCTGTCGAGGTCGATATTCGTTCACATGGGGTCAAAAAATAGCTCACTATGTCTAACCTGAAGAATTCTTTTTTGCTATTACCTAGCTACTTTTCTGGCACTAAACATTTGAACTGTAAGAATGTTTGGTCTTGATTTATCAGACAAGACTTGATAACAAGGCCACTTTTGGCCAAAATAGGTAACTGGCTTTTTTACTTCTGCAGTCATCAACTCAGGTCAATGATTTAGGGTCGATGACCCTCTAGTTTGCCACAAATACTTGTCAGGGAGCATAATCAGTCTCTGTCGGGTCTTGTTTAACCTATAAATGTTTCAAAGATAGCGATGCCCTACATAATTGCTCGTCATATGACCTTCTGTTGTGATCTTGAACTTGGGCGTATGCAAAACATCCTTACATATGACATTACTACTCCTATGTAACTATGCCAAGTTATTTTGAAGTCCATCAATTAATGTAGATCACTCTGGACAAGAAAATATGACATACATCCACGCAAAAACAGACAGAGGCAAATCTATATTCCCATCAGCATAACATGACTGGTACATAAAAAATCTTCCTGGGACAACATGTTGAGACTACCAAATATTTTACCTTGAACATCGATCTATGGAAACTTTGTTTCAAATGGCACATCTACTCATGACGAAGAACAAGTGTGCCAAGGTATGAAATCCATCAATAAATGTAGGTTATATGCTCTGGGCAAGCTCAATTTTAATGTTTGACCTTGAGTCATGCCCTTGACATTATCAAAAAAATTGGGCAACTGGCACATCTACTCATGATAGAGATCAATAGTGCTAAATTGTTTTGAAATCCATCCGTAAATTTAGGCTGTAAGCGTAGGACAGGTTCAATTTGGTCGAAGGCTGTGAGCAGATAACCTTTACCTTGGAGCTTTCTGAAAATGTGTTCTTATTATGGAGTAGAAATGAGCCAAGTTATTTTGGAGTGCATGTTTAAATGAAGGAGATAAACTCTTGAAAAGTTCAGACACTTACACATAATTTTAGTGACTTTGTATTGTCACTACAAACGGTCTCAACAAAAACGCGCATTTGGCGGGGCAAAGGTTGAGCAGTTGTTGTTTTTTACCTAAGTAGTAAAATCGTAGAACTAATCTCCAATCTCTTTAAACTAATATATGTTAATAGGCAGTTACACACCTGTTTCGCGCTGAACCATTGAGTTGTCAATCTACTAAAATGCCGTCTATGGATAACAACCTAATCCATCCGAATATTTGATCTTGAGCTGTGACCTTGACATGAGAGATATCTGAAAATTTGTATCAATTGGCAAATATAATTTAAATGTAGGAGATGCGCTCTTAATTTTAACTGTTTACCTTAAGCTGGAGCCGTGACCTTGGAGCTGAAGCCATTCGTTTCAAATGGCACATCTACTGTTCACGAGTCATTTGGGTCTAGTAAGTTTTAATCCAACCATTAATACTAGAGATATAGGTTTGCTAACTTAGCAATGGTTTGCCTTTTATTTTATGGCCCCGTCTACGTATTTTACAATGTTTATTACCTCAGTCGAACTGCCTTGTCAAGGTCAGAAGGCCGGGCCAGTAATCCATCAATTCTATGACCCATATAGAAAGATCGTGAGATGAGGATCAGATCTGTTTGAATTAAGATTGAATCTGATGGTTAAATTTGGTGGAGAAGATGGATAGACGGTTGCAGGACTGATTTTGATTAAATTAAGACAAAGACAAAATATTGCTAAATCAACTTTATTTGCACTAGCTGTGCCACTTTCCATGATTTAACCAAATAATTTAGATATTTAATAGTAAACTAAAGTTCTTTCGACTAACCCTTTTAAATTCGTTACTAGACAACAAAATTTGAAGACTAGGGTCTGGCAAATAAATCAAGTGACTGAAATAGTTCCAGAAAATTTCAAATATTTCCTTTATCTACAACCTTTATCTACAAAAGTACATTAAGTCCCGTGATTTTTTTTTCGGTCGGATTAAAAGCTGTTAAAAATATTGGTTTGATTGATTGGGGTTTTTCGCCGCTTTCAAGCTGTTAAAAAAAAATATCGCAAATCTACCGATCTAAGCTTGTAGGTCTTTGAACACCATCTAGGGTGCTTGTTTTACGTAAAGAAGAGGACCATAACGGTCCTATATCGCTCACCTGATCATGAAAGTGCTAAGCTTTACTTCATCTTGCAAATCCTTGTATTGCAATTCATCTACATTTGATGAAATTAACATTTTTTCCATTAATCATAGCTATTACTTTATTCTATAGGTTAGTTCAAACAATTAACCCTTTTCTGTAAAATCCCTGATTTTTATGTCCCTCTGATAGCATACTTGAGAAAACATTGTGAAACTAGATGGTTGTCTAAGGACAACTGCTGTCGAGCCCGCAAATGTTTGTAGGCATCATGCTCCGGACAAGCACAATTTTAGTGTTTGGCCTTGAGCTTTGACCTTGAAATTATCCAAAAAAAATCTTTCAAATGGCACATCTTCTCATGATGGAGAATAATTGAGCCAATTTATTTTGAAATCCATCCATAATTGTAGGAGAAATGCTCCTGACAAACACAATTTTAGTGTTTGACCTTGAGCTGTGGCCTTGAACTTGAAGTTATCCTAAAATTCTTTCAAATGGCACATCTACTCATGATGGAAAATAATTGTGCCAATTTATCTTGAAATCCATCCATAATTGTAGGAGAAATGCTCTGGACAGGCACAATCTTAGTATTTGACCTTGAGCTGTGATCTTGACATTAGAACTATCCCAAAAATTCTTTCAAATGGCACATCTACTCATGATTGAGAATAATTGTGCAAAGTTATTTTGAAATCCATTAAAAAATGTAAGAGTAATTGTCCGGACAAATTGGAACGGACGGTAGGACTAATGCACATACACCTTCTTGTCATAGTGACAACTATGTCTCGCTCACCGCAAGCGTGCTCGACAAAAAGGCCATGAATTCAAGGTCTAAAAACATTTTATTTTTAAGGAATTTTTCCTGAGTTATTACTTAGTTCATTGGGTAGATAATTGCTGTTGTTGGAAGAGTGACCCTTAACCCATTATCACACAATCACATTTTTTTCAACCCTCCTAAAAAAACTTGAGGAAGTCAATATGGACAAGAATGTCATAGTCACAATACATGCTGCCATATAATTGCTTTTTAAAGACGGTAGCTATAGATTGATTTATTGAACGGGGTTTAGCACCAGTTTTAACAATATTTCAGTCATATTGCGGTGGATGGAGTACTTAACTATTGGTTCCTGGTATTTCTCACAACAGTACTACCAAAACATCCTTTCAGAATCTCCAGCTGCCCATATCACTTAGGTTTTCCTATTATTCACCGATTGGTTGGAGACTCACTTCGGAAAGGATATTCACCATGACCTGGGATCTAGCCTTGGACCCCTTGACTAGGAGTTCTATGCGCTACTACTGCGCTATGGCTGTGAAAAAGGTAGTTATAGAGGTATAAGGGTTAGAAGTCGAAGATTCACTATGGTGAACAACTAGCTAAGGCAAGAACTTTTGTATTGAGCCCCCTTTTATCTGAGGCACAGCCTAAAATGGCAAAACACCACCAATATGTCCAAGGTCAGATAACTAGGAACATTGTGTGAAAATTTCATGTACATTTGTCCATTAATGTGGGAGATGTGTTAGCAAGAAATTTTGCATTAAGCACCTTTTCTCTGCATCACCCATTTTCCATGACACAGCCTAAAATGGCAAAAACCCTAACAATGTGCTAGAAATTGAGTTACTAGGTACATTAAAATTAATCCGATTGTTGGAGGAGATGTGTTAACAAGATTTAGATTGACAAACATCAGGATGAATAGAGGGAGATGATACCAATATACCTTTCAGACCTTTGGGGATGTATGAAAATGTAGAAATTCTTAACCTTAAATACACTTTTAAAACAATGATAAAACAAAGGTCATCTGCAACTTTTTATAATTTGTAGAAATAACTTACTTCAATGTATTCAACAAGCTACATTTGTTCAGTGCCTAAAAGTGTATGCTTGTGTAGTAATGGGTTAAGCCACATGAAATATTTGAGAATAAACTAAGCATCCAATTGAGCAAGGTAAGGGGAGTATGCAGGATGTATAAAGTCTTACATGTTATTGTTAACCCTTTCCTATTTAATGAAATTTTAGACTAGTCCAAATTGAAAGAGGTTGCAGACAACAATGAAAACTGGATGCTATTTGAAATTAAACGAACCTATGTGGTAGAAAATATTGTGGAAAAAGGAGAAATTGCTTGTTACAAACAATTTCTTCTTTTTCCACAATGTTTTCTCAAGTATAAAATCACAGGAACATAGAATCCCGTATTTGAACGGGAAAGGGTTAATAAACAAATTTCTAGATAGTTGATGATGTTTTCTGTGTGCTGTTCTCTTGATAAAGATAGAAATATAAAGTTTCTTATTCTTAATTGATCTAATCAAATTGCATCCCAGCATTTAAAGAGATTCAGTGGTTTTGTGTTTTCAACCTATTTCACTGAAAGTCACTTGTGAATGTTGCCCAAACCTACCTACAACTCAAAATCTAGTAGGCTCTGTGGTATGAATTGTAGGATACCACTCAAAATGGATACCAGTAGAGGTCAGATATGTTTTAGAGTCAATCAAATTTTCTCCTTAAAATATTGTAAATGGTCTGTAAAGGACCATTCATCAGAAATTTGGTTGAAATGAATCCAATAGTTTCCAAACACATGTTTTTCATATAAAATAAAAATTTCTTATAAAACATATGATAGTAGTTGTCAGAGGTGGATTATGCTCCCAAAATATAGCTCTACCACAAAAAGTATAAGAAAAGGGTTCAGACAGACAGATGGACAAAGCAGCAGCTTTATGCTCATCCTTCTCCAGACATTCATGATTTTAACATTGGACCTTGAGCGGTGACTTTGACCTTGAAGCATTTGGAAAATTTATTTCAAATGGCACATCTACTCACGATACTCTGGACATGCTTAACTTTAGCATTCAACATTGAGCTGTCACCTTCATATTGGAGCTACCACTATATTTGTTTCAAATGGCACATCTACTCATGATAGAGAACAATGAATCAGAGTTATATCAAAATCTATAAATAATTGAAGAAGATATGCTTTGGACAAGATCAATTTTCATAATTGACCCTGGACTGTAACCTTGAATTTGAAGCTATCCAAAAACGGCAAAAATACGTAGACCCGAGGACTTCATATGTGAAGTTTTATCCAATTTAGCCCAAGGGTTGTGGATTAATCGAGGTGATTTGTTTGTTAATTCAAAAGGAGTTTAACACCGCTTTTAACAATTTTTCAGCCATGTCGCAGAGGCAGGAGTACCTGTCACCTAACAATGGATTCCAGGAATATTTCTCACCAGTACCACCACCCTTACATCCTTTCCTAGCCTCCAGCTGCTATCCCACATAGGTTTACAATTATCAGCCCATTGGTGAGATACAAATGTCCCAAAAGATAAAGGGTCCCAAAGGGATCATTCCTAGAAAATTAGTTGAAATCAAGCCAGCAGTTTCTGGGTAGACTATCTACAGAGCTTCCCAAGGATCATTCCTGTGAAATTGGGACTTAATCAAGTAGTTTCATGGAAGAAAATTTTTCCAGTTTTTCACTATCATACAAGTTAGCCCTGTGCATAGAGGCCATGTTTTCCATCCAATCAAAACTTCGGCAAATGAATCTAGTAAATCTAATAGTTATACAAAGATCTTGTCAAGGAAATTCCGATAAAATTCAGCTAATAGATACTGAGGACAAGATTTTTCAATTTAAGCTTTATGAAAGGAAATTAGTCAACTCCCTACCCAACAAGTTCTACTCCTCCACCCAAAAAATTCTTTAAAAAATCTAGTTAAAGGTCAATAAAGGATCATTCCTGTGCAATATATTTGAATGTGCCAATAGACGTGGGACATAAAGCCATGACAAAAGCCAGTTGGACTATAAATAAGTATGTGAAAACTTTGAAAAGGAAAAATTAAAATTGTTTACTTAACAAAATTTATCCATGTTTCACAGTTTTCAATTAAGGGAGGAAGAGAATATTTTTTGTTTTCATGAAGGTATGAACCAAAAAACCTAATCACACTATATGAATACACGAAGCGTATTCATACATTGTGTGATTGGGTTTTTCGGTTCATATCTCCATGAAAACAAACAAATATTCTCTTCATCTCTTATAATTTAATAGAATCCAGCGAAAAATACAACAACTATACAAATTTTGATACCTTTTTGTATGGAACTATTTTGTGCGGAAGCATACAAAATGGCTGCGTGCTCAAAATTTTGTTCATGGAGGTATGAATTAAAATTTTCGACCAATCAGATCACTCGTTTTTGATAGACGAAACTAACAATTAAATTATTTAAGAGATGAAGAGAATATTTTTTGTTTGCATGGAGGTATGAACTGAGAAAAAAAATCACACTGTATGAATACACGAAGCAGATTCATACATAAGTGTGATTAGGTTTTTCGGTTCATACCTCCATGAAAACAAAAAATATTCTCTTCATTTCTTATAATTTAATAGCAACGAGTGAAAAAAGCAGAAACTTTACAAATTTTGATACCCTTTTATATGGGACTATTTTGTGTGGAATCATACAACATAGCTGCCTGCTCAAAATTTTGTTCATGGAGGTATGAATAATTTTTTTCGACCAATCAGAACACCCGTTTTTGACAGACGAAACTAAAAATTAAATTATTCCCGATTGACCCTCACATTCCAATTTTTATTCACTTAAGCAGGGATTGACACTAACAGTATCCCGGGATCCAGAGGATCCCTGTAGATTGGAAGGGACCCCAGCAATCTCAGGCTAGGGGTTCCGTCAGGATCCTTCAATAATTCTCCAGTACAATAGATCTTAATGTATCAACTAATGCTCTTGATTTTGTTTGCTTCTTTTTGTAGAAAACATTGTGGATAATGAAGGATTTGCTTGTAACAAGCAATTCCTTCATTTTCCGCAATGTTTTCCGAAGCTTTTTTTTTCCAAGTTGGGCTTAGAAGGGTAGGATTGCGTGTGAATGAGTAAATTTATGTACCCTGGTTATCTGGAGGAAACCCTGAAGTTAGAGGTAGGGATTTCTGTGGGATCCGTCTGAAGCAAAGTTTATGTTGACCCCTGTTAAGAGTTGTCATAGATCTAAAAAGTAATCTTGATATAATAAATTACCAGACTGGTTCAAATTCCAAGAAGTTGCTGGCCACAATTACAAATTGATAGAACTGTAAATACAAATGCCTCCCTGGCAAGAAATTAATGAGAAGACATTGCTTGTTATGAGTAATTTCATTCATTTATCACATTTGCTAAAGGTCATAAAACGCCAAATTGTTTTAAAATGTTTAAAATTGAACCAGTCTAAAATTTTATTGATGTCCTTCAAGTTCACAACTAACAAGAGCATGTCCAATTCCAAAGAGTCCCCCACTGGATTCAAAATGTCTTTTTATAGTTAATCTTTTCCCCCACAAGACCTCCTTTTGACATCTCTAAGAGTAAGCTTAGGAAAACATTGAGAGAAAAGAAGAAAATGCTGATAATTAACAATTTCTCCTTTTTCTTCAATATTTTCTGTACTTTAATGTTCATTATTTCTTAATTAAATAACATCCATTTTGTCCACTGAGGCAGCTTTAAATTTTGCCTAGTCTAAATTTTTGCCATTTGGAAATGGGTAAAGCAAATTTGGACATAAAAAGGTAGACAAGATTGAGAAGACAATGAAAGCAATGACTGGTTTTGACATCCTTATCAAAAAATGTTTTAAACAAAGTGCAATAACTCAAAAAAGTGTGAGGCAGAGTGACAGTTCTTGTACATGACACTACTCAACACTGTGATCTATAGGTGTCAAAGTTTAAAGAAAGTAGCATGCCATGGTTTAGGAGATATATTCCAAAAGAAATGTAAAGGTAAAAATAACAGAGGGAAATAACTCAAAAATGTGGCATGGCAGAGCAACGGTTCTTTACATGACACTCCAAATTATGATCTATAAGTGTATAAAGTTTGAAGTTGCTAGCACTTTTGGTTTTGGGATATGGTTCGGACAAAAATTTAAAGGTAAAAACAACAAAGGGCAATAACTCAAAAAGAGGGCATGGCAGATTAACAGTTTTTGCTCATAACACTTCTCCACATTGTGATCTATAAGTGTATAAACTTTGAGGTTGCTAGCACTTATGGTGTTGGAGATATGGTCCCGACAAAAGTGTGACAGACAGACAGAATTAAGCAAACCTATAGCATCCCAACCGGTTACCAATGGGGGCCTAATAAATGCACTGAAGACTTTCAAAAATACATTTACAAAGGTAAATTTCAATACAATTTTTTTCATATGAAAAAAAAAACCACAAAAATTTTATCTACTTATCTATAAGATCTCAATAAAAAAGAACTTTCTAATGCTCTGAAAGATTCTTTTTCTTTTTTCCATGATGGCGATTTCCCTTGTTTTGAGGGCTGTATGGCCAACTAGAAGTACCGCAATTTTTTCGCAGCATCACCTGACTCTGTTACCTGTAAAGATAAAGAAATCTTAAAGATAAGGAAAGCACCATAAGCAAAATATAAAGGCTCTACAGCTATAAGACTGAATTCATCAAGTTAATAGAAAGAATACTTTTGATACAGAAAACATTAGAAGTCTTTTGGTAATTACAGGTAACATATGTATGTTATTCAAGCTACTTCCTTGAACTAAGATCCTTAACCAAAATGATCATGCTCCTTGAACCATGCCCTTTTATCTAATTAAAATATGTTTTCAATGGTGCATCTCATTTAAAATGTAGAACTTTTTTTTGTAATGCAAAAGCAATTGTAAGACTAATGCTTAACCCATTCCCACTTGACAGAATTTTAGACTGGTCCAAATTGAAAGAAGATGCAGACGACAATTTCAAGTTGATGGAATTTTAAACTTTCTCACCTTTTAGGATAGAAAACATTGTGGATAATGAAGAAATTGCTTGATACAAGCAATTTCTTCATTTTCCACAATGTGTTCCAAAGTTTTTTCTTGAAGGGCGTAAAAAGGAGGGATTGAGTTGGAATGGGTTAAGACAGGTGCATATTTGAAACATTGCACATGAGCATATTCTCATATTCATTCAAAACTTTTCATGAATATAGGAATAAGCAGATTGCTGCATTCTCCTTAACCCCAACATGAAATGCCACTAAGATATTTAACACCGTTATTCTGCAAAATTTATTGCCAGCAAAATACAACAAACAAGAGGGCCAGTGGCCCTGGCGCTCACCTGAGATAAGGCTCTTTTTTTCTTCAAGGCCTAATACAAACTGGGTCGGGGGAAGACCTCCTTTAACATTTGGCTCTAAATTTTATCAATTTTGAAAGAGGTCAATGTATTGATGCTTCATGCAAAATTCAAGATTCTTCTAATTCTGGGTCAGGAGGAGATGGTTTTTTTTTCATATTTTTTTTCAATTTTACTCTTGTTGTCATAGCAACAAGAGTTTTCAACTGATTAAATTCTTTGGTAGAAAACAGCCCAGTGGTTTGGGAGATGTCGTTTTAAAAATCCATCTTTATTCTATATAACACCCCCCCCCCCCGCTCTGCCCCTGGGGGCCCAGGGTTGGTGATTTGAGCAATTCTGAAAGAGGTCATTGTACTGATGCTTCATGTGAAATATCAAGACTCTAGGCCCTCTGGGATAAGAGGAGATAATTTTCAAATTTTTTATTAAAATTCCAGTTTCGTTGCCATGGCAACCAGAGATTTAAATGGATTTCAATTCCTTTAGCAAATTTCATAAAGCATCACCCAAGGAACATTTGTGCCAAATATGGTTGAAATCCGCCCAGTGGTTTGGGAGGAGATGTCATTTTAAAAATCCTTCTATATTTCTACATAAGCCCAATCCCCTTGGGGCTCCGCCCCTATGGGCCTGAGGATGACAATTTTAGCAATTCTGAAAGAGGTCATTGTACTGATGCTTCATGCTTAAGGCTGTATGCCTTCTAGGTCAGGAGGAGATAATTTTTAAAGTTTTCAGTAAAATTTCAGTTTTGTTTCCATAGCAACCAGAGTTTTTAATGGATTTCAATTCTTTTAACATTTTTTAGAGAGCACCACCCAAGGAACATTTCTGCCAAATTTGGTTGAAATCTGCCCAGTGGTTTGGGAGATCATATGTCGTTTTAAAAATCCTTCTTTATTTCTATACAAGCCCTGCCCCCCTGGGGCTCTGTCCCTGGGTACCTGAGGGTGATTATTTTAGCAATTCTGAAAGAGGTCATTGTACTGATGCTTCATACCAAGTATCAAGGCTCTATGCCTTCTGGGTCAGGAGGAGATAATTTTTAAAGTTTTCATTAAGAATTCAGTTTTGTTGCCATGGCAACCAGAGGTTTTTAACAGATTTCAATTCTTTTAGCAATTTCAAGGAACATTTCGGCCAAATTTGGTTGAAGTCCGCCCAGCAGTCTTGGAGGAGATGTCATTTTAAGATTGTTGACACAAGATGGACGACGCACGCCAGACACAGGACTATCAAAATACCTCATCAAGAGCACTTCGTGCTCAGGTGAGCTAAAAAGTAAAAAGGTTACTACAGCTGTGGTGATGACTGTTAAGTCAGCAAAGCAACAAAAATGTCTTACAGAAATGTCTACCAATGTCTGATTTCAAGGTTCACTTTCAGTTTAAATGAATGATTTGATTAGTTTCGAATTTATGGCAATTTTAACATTTTAACTTGATGTATGACCTTGAATTATAACTTGTCCTAGAATTTGTTTCTAATTAAACATCAACTCCATATAAGGAAAGATTTGGCCAAATTATTTCGAATTATCTCATTGGAAGTGCAGAAATTATCTACTCTTGATTAGCCTGCCCTGGTTGAACAGGCTGACCAGTATCAATACTTTTTGGTCTATAATGACTTTTCTGAATCTCAACTGATCCAGCTACCTTTATACAGTCGAATCTGTGTACAGCAGCCTGTCAAGGGAGGGGGCCAAATTGGCTGCTATTCACAGATTGGCTGCTTTTCACATTATCCATAGGGTGGCCATTTTGCTATACCATATTTGGTTTGCTCATTAACAGATCACAAATCTTTAGACTACTACAAATTCTAAGAAGTTCTAAGCTTCCATTTTAAGTGTCTTTTAAAAAAAGAAAATGCAATTTGTACCATTTGTACCATTTAAGACAGAAAATATTGTGACGGAAGTGAAAATATCTTGTTATCAGTAAAGAGTATGAAGGCATTTAACAATCACAATATTTGAACATAGTGGACCATTTACGTTCATTTGGCCAGATGTGGTGTCCATAAACCACTTGTAACACAAATCATCAATGTTTTCAAATGGGACATTCTTTTTGACATGCTTTGAAGAAGGAACACCATTTCCATATTCCTCGAGAATTTCTCATTATGTTAAGCTAAATTTTGGACCTGCGTACCACCTACGCCGAACTCACTAGCAATAATCCTAGAAGATTGTTTAGATTCAAGCATGCGAACCGTTTTTTAACAATCCATTAGAAAGAGGATCCCAAGTTTCGAGAGCGACATTGTAGGGAGAATTGACAGCAACAGCAAGTTTTCATCCATTCTAAAGACATGAAGAAATCAGTTTGCTAAATCAGTGCTAAATGTTTAAACAACCTGTAATGCTCAAGTTCGTTTTATTTAAAGAGACCCGACAACTTTAAAAATTCTGTATCCTTCAATCAATAATCATCACACAAGTCGACCAAATAAATATTGATGGTTGATTACACGTCAATTAATCATCTACAAGGGATTAAGTCGATAATTAGCTGGTTACATCTTGTACATTTTGATAAGGCGACTTTGGCAGTTACTATAGTAGTGATTTGCAATTTTTTTTAACATGACTAATTAAGTCACACATTTGTAAGATGGCTGTTGTTGAAGTGTGATATACTGTTGGGACAAATTAAGGGACCCCTGGCCGCATTTCAGAATTCCACACTATTCACAGTGCAATTAAAGAAGGAATTTGCGGGGGGGATTCAAGTGGCCACTGTCGGTAGATTGGTCGCTGTGCATAGTTGGCCACTAACAGATTTGACTGTATATAATCATTTATGAAATTCGACTTCTGCTGGATTAAATCTCATATTTTGGTATCACCTAGATGGTCACTTTTCCAATTGACTTGAATAGGATAACTGACGCAAAAACAATTGGCCTATTAGCAGAGGATATTTATGTAAAGAAAATTTTGTATTTGGAAAAAATCATTTACTATGTTTAAATCATTTTTGTGATATTAAAGCAGATATCTATTTCACAATTTTCAAAAAGAATTCATAGTTTCCCATAGACTGACACCAACATACATTGATAACAGTATAATATCATTTGTAATGCAATTTGTGTCCATATTATCCTAACCTACACTTACCTCATTTTCACAAACTTTTGCTTGCTTTCTTATCTCCTTAATTGCATCTCTTATCATCCTGTTATGGTCTAAAGTTGACTTGAAATTAACCTGTAAAGAACCACGCTTAAAATCAACTACACTTTTGTTACTATCCTGTGCTGACAAACTTTCCTCACTGTCTGTCAATTGTCTCAACATATTTGATCTCTGTGAAGAAAGATTTGTAATATTTGACTCCTGCGGGCAACTTGATCCGTCTACTTCCCGAGTACTACGCTTGAGAGTACCCGATTTGGGGTATTCATTTATGCCTTTATGAGCTCCCCAGGAATTATAATGATCACCCTTTTGACTCCCAAGTGAATGAGTTGCACTCCCTGTTTCAACCCAGCCACATTGTTCATCAGTTGATTCTTTCTCTGCTCCATGATTTTTTTGGTTTTTTGATAGATCTTTGACGTATGATAATGTTCTTTCCATTTGTAATTGACTACCTGGAGAACTTTGACAATCAATCACAATAGCTTTGGCATCATTTATTGGTTTTGTTACTTCCTGACTAGATACTTTTGTAGAGGATTGGACAGAAGGATCAATATTTAATGATAACAAATTCTTCCTACTCAGTCTCGTTGCTACGGCTGGAAACTTTGGCATTCTTAGTTGTTTTTCACAAGCACCTAAACTACCTTTTAGATTGATGAAAATAACAAGAGAATCTTCAGATAAAGTGTAAGTTGCCTTACTTTCATTATATGCTGATTCATGCTCACTTCTGTAACACACATTATCATCCCTAAACTTTGCTGGTTCAGGATTCACACAATTTGTTGTTTCCTCTGACCTGTTTCTATTTTGACAGCTGTCCATGAAGGGATCCAACTTTGCCTCATCTACTTGCCCTATGTCATCCTTATGTTCTTCAAACCCTTTCTGTTCAGAGCTAAAACCAATCTGACACTGCTTCATTAACTCCTGAGCTTGTACCATCATCATTTGTAATGTTTCTGGTGTGTAATAATTAGCTAATATGAATGGGTTCATAACTGGGTGAATAAAGGCACAAGGTTGTTCTGCATTCACTTCTGGACTATTTTGACATTCTGACAAACTTTCACTGCTAACATTTTTAGTTTGACAAGAGTTGTCTTGTGACTGGTGTATATAATTAAAATAGGACTGATGCAGGTGTTCTGGTAAGCCTTCGGGAACCATGTACTGTTGACTAGAATCAGACGTTACTCCTAAAGTCTGCTCTTGAACACATTTAGATTGAGGTTGCATTGGATTTTCCTTGGAATTACTTTTTGAAAATTCCTTTGGCACAGTTTCATGACCAACATTTTTAGCACTATCAACAGCTTTAAAACCTTTATCTTTTCCTTCAGATTTTGTTAGTAAAATTGCAGTGGCTTTGACAATATCCTTTTTTTCTTGTTTTGATTTAATCTGTTTTTTACAGCTTGTTAACTCTTTATTAACACCTAAAGTTTTAGCACTAGTAGAAATGTTTGTTTCAATTTCCTTGGCAGTTGTTTCAATTCCACCATTCCTTTCTTCTACTTTTGAGTGGTCACTAGATTTATCATTTAAATTAATGTCAGTGTCCTTTCCATTTTCTTTCTCTGTGAATGATATGACCCCACTTCTTGATTGACTTCTATCAAAAGATTTAATCTCATCAGCAAATGTTACAGTTTTCTTGTAGGGATTTCCATTAACATTAGTGATTAGAGGCACATATACACCATCCAATAACTTAGTTTCATCACTTGAAGAAGTTACAGTTTTGTTTACTGATTTCATGTTTACACAGGTGATAAGAGGCATATACACCTCTTTATTTTCATCATTCTTGGCAGGAACTTCTTTTTTTAATACTGATTTGAGAGGATGATTTTCTTTGATTTGCTTATCTTGAGCACCTCTTTTAGAAGCAATAAATGAAACACTTGGAAAGTGAAAGTCACTGTCAGTTTCTGAACCGCTACAATCTGACGAATCTATATACCCACTGGAGGAATGTATACATGGAATGCCTAAATCTTTGGCCTCTTTGTAAAACTTAGGATGAGGATCACTAATCATCTGTTTATTGACAACAGATCCATCACTCTTCAAACTGTCAATAGCTCCATCTGAACTCTGATTGTCAAACTGTGGACCACAATACAAATACCAGTCAGAACATTCCTTGTTCCAATCTTCACCACCTGTACAGGATGAGTTTGTCTGTAAATTCGTTGCTGTGAAGTTATTATTATTTTGGTCTGCTTTGACATTACTGTAATTCTCTACTCCACAGTTGAATCTTGGATTACTGGTAGTGTTTGTACTTGTCCCTTTTGGATTAACACCCCTATCAGTGAATCCTAACAAACTTTCACAAGATGTACCTGAGATACAAACAGAATTGCCCAAATCTCCTTTTGAATCCAATGATAGAGACCCCACTGAATCTTTCAGCAATAAACTACCCCTTCCCCTTGTATGTATTGTATCTACCCGAGTTATGTTTCCAGCAACTGAGTCACAACTTAATTGAGCTTTCTGGTTTTGTTTACCAATGATGCTTGAAACACTAGTTTCATTAACTCTTTTCTTTTTAACTGCCATAGCATATCCAATGTGACATAATTCTTGCTGATGGTTCCTGGTCTTTTTCATTTTATTTTCTTCATCAGAGTCTATATCCCAGATACTATCAATCTGGCTATTGGTTTTATATATTCTGTAAAATAAAAATAAATCTTAGCAAGTTAGCACCATGATATGAAACATAGTATGTACATAAAAGCATTAACCTATTTCTACACAATCGCACAATTTTGAACCCCTCATAAGTTAGAGAAAGAACAGCCGTCAGAGACAGATTATGCTCCCCTAATAACAGCCCTGTCACAAAAAGTAACAAAAAAACGGAGAAAAGGTTTCAGACAGACCAAAGAAGATGCAGCTATATTCTCGCCTTATTCCACACATGCTAAATTTTATCCTTTAGCTTTAACTTTGACCTTGGAGCTATATGAAATTTTTTTTCAAAGGGCATATCCACTCTTGATAGAGAATAATTGTGCCACCAGTCTATAATTGAAAAAGCTTTGCTAAGGACATGCTTAATTTGGAACTTTGACCTTGACCTCCGTGTATCTGTTGTTGTTGTTTTCAAATGGCACATCCACTCATGATAGAGAACAGTTGTGCAAAGTTATTTTGAAATCAATCCTTCATATTAGGAACATTTAATAAGAACTCATTATGCAAAAACTCTTCAGTCCAGAAAAGATACAAGGGAAGAAGATGCACCATAGTTGACAAAAGCAGCTGATTTTATTACTTCCTTTTAATAAGCCTTACAAAATTAGATCCATTACATCTAAAATTTTCAACGGATCAAAATCTATTATACCCTTTCCTGTTTTATGAAATTTTAGACTGGTCCAATTTGAAAGAGGTTGCAGACAACATTGAAAAATGCATACAATTTGAAATCTGACCATCCTATGCGGTAGAAAATATTGTGGGAAAAGTAGAAATTGCTTGTTACAAGCGATTTCTCCTTTTCCCACAATGTTTTCTCAAGTATAAAATCACAGTGACGTACAAACCCGGGTTTGTCCAGGAAAGGGTTAAACAAGAAGACCATGATAGTCCTAGATTGCTCACTTGAATTGTCTGCTGTTGATTGGGTCAAAACTGTTGCCTCTAGGTTGTAAACACTTCAATTGTTGACGCCACACGGCAGACAACAGACATTCAATGATCACAAAAGCTCACCATGAGCACTTTGTGCTCAGGTGAGCTAAAAAATCTGATCTAAGGTTATCCAAGAAGATCCATGAACATCCATGGAAAATATAAGAATATCTATTTGATACTGTCTAAGAAGACTACCTCTAGTAAATTGGATATATTCAATATATGGAATAACCTCAATAAAGTTAGGTTTTTCATCTGATCAAAATTCTTTGAAGGAATCTGATAAAGGGTCACTCAAGGATCCCTTCTTTGAAATTTGGATGAATTCCATCCAGTAGTTTCTGAGGAGACGATTTTTAAAGAAATAGTTTACAGATAGATGGATGGCCTGATGGATGCAAATATGACAGACAAAAATATGACAGCCCTCTGACCTTTGGAGCTGAAACTAAAAGTTTACGGACCCACGCACAACAGACACTACGCCATGACAATAGCCCCATGGCTTTCAGCAAGTGGAGCTAATAAAATAGACATTTCGATTGAAAAAATTTTACAAGGATTTCTTAATTGGTTGCTTGAAAACTATCATTTGAAGGAATCTGAAAGAGGACATTCTAGGAATAATCCTATCAAGTATGTTTGGGATCTGAAAACTAGTTTTTTGAAGAGAAGACTTTTTTCAAAACATAGGCCCATGAAAGAAACAATGCCTTGACAATGGCGGAAAGGATTTGTTAGTTGAAAACTGTCATTGTTTGAAATATGGACTTAAAATCCTTTGGCAAAGACATTCTTGTTGCACTTTCCCATGGACCCTGTTTTGTTAACCCATTACAAGAGAGCAAAAGTTTAGACTGGTCCAAATTGTAGGGAGTTGCAGATGACAACTTAAAAATCAAGAAGTTTTGACTTTTTCAACCTTCTGGATAGAAAATATTGTGTGATTTGAAGAAATTGCTTGTAACAAGCAATTTCTACAATTGACACAATGTTTCCCCAATTGTTTTTCCTGAGGGGCGTCAAAAAGTGTCACTGTGTTGGAATGGGTTAATGACATTCTAAAACCAGGTGTTTATACCTAGTTTGGTTGCGAGATGCTTTTTGTCCAGATCTTTGATCAAGTTTTGACACATTGTTTCTGCTTTGTTCAGCTGTCTGTCTGCTTAACTCAATGGCCCTTCTGAACATTTCTTCCTCATCTGCCTCATTCTTTGGGAGTATTTCCTCTAACTCTTTATGGTGTCTTTCATGATCCTCTTTTCTTTTATCCCAAATATTGTATGACTGGAGCTTTCTACCTATAACAGAAAAAATAGACTATCATAATGTAATTATTACTGCCCAAACCGCTCACAGAAACTAGAGGCACTTGAGGGCCTGCATTGCTCCACAGGCCTGAATGCACTGGTTAGGTAAGCAAAGGGTGTTTTCAGGATTTCCATATAAACTGAATCACCCTTACCATATCTTGCAAATAAATCTGTCACAAAAATCTTTGAAATAGTTCTAGAGAAGCATTTTCCAAGTTTCAAAGTTTTACAATAATCAAGGTGGGTTATGTAAAATTCATTTACTAAGTCAGATGGAAAGGTCTTCAGAAAATTTTCATTGTATACCATATATGAACATAAGCCACAACAATAATAACCATGTTTTTCAACCAATCATAATTATATATAGGTATCTGTCAAAGAGTAACCTGAGAATCATTCCTTCCGAATTAAGTTGAAATCCATCTACAGGAAGATTTTCCCAGTTTTCAGAGTATATTCCATAGAAGAAAATTAGCGCCCCCCCCCAAAAAAAACAAGAGGGCCAGAATGGCCCTAAAATCGCTCACCTAACTAATTTAAATGCTTCTAGACATGTAGATTGTCAATATCATGGTAATGATAATTAATTTCAATGTCGATTTACTCAGAGTTCTCTTTTTCATTGAATTGAATTGGAGGCCATTTATTGCTTTCGAATCCAAATTCAATTCATGTCCAATTACTGGTACACTTAAGATGTTGCTTTGGATTTTCTCCCTAAATATTTGCTGTATTTACTCTAATCATATATATATTAAGTAATATTTAGTAAAATTGGACACCTACCTTCATTCCTACCAGAAAACTAAGTACCATGCGTGTATATTTTGTGAAACAAATACCAGTTTCTCTTTCTTGGCAGACATTGTGACAAGATAATGCATCCCCATGTAATTTACACTGTGATAAAACCTTGTCAACTGTTTGGAACATGTACTTTATTTGGGTCTTGCATCTTTCATCAAATTGATTTGTCTTTTTCCTAGTTTTTCCTGTTTTTTTTAAAGACATCACAAAACCAAGACTTTTTCCCATTTTTACGGTAGCCTGGGAGCCCTAGACACATCATGATTATAGATTGGATGTCTGAAGCATTTTAACTGGCTATGGTGGCAGCCCTGATGCACTCACAAAAACAACAGCATGGTAGTAGCCCCATTGGCCATTGTCAGAGAGATTCATGCCCTGTTTGATTGAAATTGGCCAAATGGTTAGGGAGGAGATGATTTTAAAGTCAAAAACAGACACTTCAATATTTGGGCTTCATTTAAAATTTAACAAACTAATATTGAAAAGGGTCACCCAAGGAACATTCCTGCCAAGTTTGATTGAAATCTGCCCAGTGGTTACTGAGGAGAAGATGTTTAAAGAATTATTGACGCCTTTCGATAAACAAGGCACAATGCACAACGCACGACGGACAAAAGATGATCACAAAAGCGCAAACTTGAGCACGTTGTGCTCAGGTGAGCTAAAAAACCACATGTTTTTTATCCAATCAAATCATTGAAGAAACCTGATAAATGGTCTCCAATGGATAATTCCATTAAAATTTTGTTGAAAATTAATCTACTGGTTTCTGGGAAAAAGTATTTTCAAAGTTCTCACCTTATACCATTTATGGAAATGAAACCCTCCTATTTATGACGTGTTTTTCATTCGATCAAAAGTTCTTTTAAATAAACTGATAGAAATTCACAAAAGGATCATTCCTGTAAAGTTTGATTGAAATCTATCAACTAGTTTCTGAGAAGAAGATTCTTAAAGCTTTTTACATATATAGAAATTAGCCCTGCCCATTAAAGCCATGTATTTCATCATTTAAACAAGAGGTCCACAAGGGACCGAGATGCTCTACTGGTTATCAAGTTTTCTGTTAAAAGAAATCTGATATTTAAGTCAGTTACTTGCTTAAAGAAGAATGCATAAACAAGAGGACCATGATGGTCCTAAATCGCCTCCCTGAGAATGATGGTTCATGGCTTTATGATATATACAAAATAGCAAAGCCCTCTGTCTAACTATTTATGAGAAGATATTTTAGGATTTTCTCTTTTAATCCTTGGTATATTGATTATCCCACCATATAGCACTAATTTCCTGAATATGGTATATCTTTGAAGTATTTTGGTAGAGGGTCAATAGAGATCGATACATACCAAATATCAAAGCCTTAGGCCTAATGGTTTAGGAGACGAAAAATTTTCAAAGATTTCTTTCTTTATTACTATCTTAAATTAGGGATTGCACAGTAATTCTTTGAAGTATTTTGGTGAGGGTCATTAGCTAATTATAGGTACCAAATATTAAAGCTCTAGGACTAATTGTGTGGGAGACGAAGATTTTCAAAGATTTCCTTTTTTATTTCTTTGTTAAATCAGGGATCGCATAGAAATGGGCTACTTTTCATAATACAGTAATTCTTTGAAGTATTTTGGTAGAGGGTCAATAGGTAATGATAGGTACCAAATATCAAAGCTCTTGGACTAATTCTGTAGGAGATGAAGATTTTTTAAAGATTTCCTTCTTTATTTCTTTGTAAAATCAGGGATAGCATGGAAATGGGCTACTTTTCATAATACAGTAATTCTTTGAAGCATTTTGGTAGAGGGTCAATAGCTAATGAAAGGTACCAAATATCAAAGCTCTAGGCCTTATTGATTTGGAGAAGAAAACTTTAAAAGATTTCCTTCTCTTTTCCTTTGTAGAATCACAGATCCCACAGAAAAAGGCTTATTTTCAAAATACGGTAATTCTTTGAAGTATATTGGTAGTGGGTCAATAGGTGATGATACATACAAAATATCAAAGCTCTAGCCAAATCACTTGGGATAAGAAAATTTTCAAAGATTTCCTTCTTTATTTCTTCGTAAAATCAGGGATCGCACAGAAATGGAGAAATTTTAAGAGTACAATTATTCTTTGAAAGTACTTTGTTAGAGGGTCAAAAGGTGATGATATTAAGCAAATATCAAAGCTCTAGGCCTTATCATTTGGGAGAAGAACATTTTCAAAGATTTCCTTCTTAATTCTTTAGTAAAATCATGGATCACACAGAAAGGGCTAATTACAGAGTACAGTTATTCTTTGAAGTATTTTGGTAGATTGTCAATAGGTGATGATATGTACCAAATATCCAAGCTCTAGGCAATATCCTTTTGGAGAAGAAAATTTTCAAAGATTTCCTTCTGTATTTCTATGTAAAATCAGGGATTGCACAGAAAAGGCTTATTTTCAGAATACAGTAATTCTTTGAACTATTTTTGTAGAGGGTCAATAGGTGATGATACATACCAAATAGCAAAGCTCTAGGCCTTATTGTTTGGGAGAAAGAGATTTTCAAAGATTTCCTTTTTAATTCCTTTGTAAAATCAGGGATCGCACAGAAAAGGGCTAATTTTCAGAGTAGAGTTATTCTTTGAAGTAATTTGGTAGAGGGTCAATAGGTGACGATACATACAAAATATCAAAGCTCTAGGCTTGATTGTTTAGGAGAAGATTTTCAAAGATTTCCTTATTTCTTTGCAAAACTAGAACTTGTCACAGTATGTGACTTAATACCCCCACAAGTGCTTTCAGTGTAATGAGAGCTTTAACAAAACAAGGACATAGCTACTGACTTTGCTTTTCTAGAAAGGAGGAGTTCGTGACACAAAATTTGTAGTATAATTAGCTGTATAAGTCTACAAAGCAGTAATAATGTCTAAGTTCAAGTGGAGATAATTCTTGAACCCAGGGAATTAAGACTTCAAAATTGCATCTTTCAAAACCTCAGAATGTGGTTAATCTTTGTATAAAGTTTCAATGGGATTGAAGCAAAACTGAAGGAGTTTGCGTCACAAATTGGTAGTATAATTAGCTGTATATGTCTACTAAGGCATTAATAATGTCTAAATTCAAGGGGAGATAATTCTTGAACCAGGGGGAATTAAGACTTCAAAACTGGGTCTTGAAAAACTTCATCATGTTGTTACTCTTTGTATAAAGTTTCAATGGTATTGAAGCAAAACTGAAGGAAGAATTGGCGACACAAAATTGGTAGTATTATTAGCTGTATATGTCTACAAAAGCATAATAATGTCTAAGTTGAAGGGAGATAATTCTTGAACCAGGGGGAATAGGCCTTCAAAATTGCATCATGCAAAACTTCAACATGTAGTTAATGTTTGTATAAAGTTTCATTGGTATTGAAGTAAAACTGTAAGAGGAGCTTGTGACACAAAATTGGTAGTATAATAAGCTGTATTTGTCTACAAAGCATAAATAATGTCTAAGTTGAAGGGAAGATAATTCTTGAACCAGGGGGAATTAAGACTTAAAATTTGGGTCTCGCAAAACTTCAAATTATGGTTAGCCTTTTTATAAAAGTTCAATGGTATTGAAGCAAAATTGTAGGAAGAGTTAGCAACACAAAATTGGTAGTATTTTGTACACAGACAGACGGACACACTGACACACAGACAGACACACGGACAGACAGGCACGTTGTGCTCAGGTGAGCTACACATATAAAAAATTGGACTGTATCCTTTATTATTTTGAGCAACAACCCTAAAGGCCCCTTTTCCTGTGTTTCATGACAGACCCACTTCATTTCCAAAAGGAAGCTTCCTTATGACAATCATACTGTGAAATTTTCATCTAAATCTGATAATAATTGTGGACTTTATCACATACGTAAACAAGATTGCATTGAGTGAAATTCCATAAGGCCCCTTTTCCTGTTTCCTTATGGATCCATTTCAATTCCGAAAGGAACTTTTCTTACAACCATACAATAGTCCTCTGGGAAATTTCAAAGACAATCTGATAATAATTGTGAACTTCATCACATAAACAAGAATGAATCCCGTAAGAGTAAAAACAAGAGGGCCAGAATGGCCCTAAAATCGCTCACCTGACTAATGTAAGATGATTAAAAAAACAAGAGGACCATGATGGTCCTAAATCGCTCCCCTGAGTCTGATCGTTCATTGGTTTATGATATAAACAAAATAGCAAAGCCCTCTGTCTAATTATTTTGGAGAAGATGTTTATGGATTTCTCTTTTAATCCTAGGTATATTGATGATCCAACAATATAGCACTAATTTCCTGAATATGGTAATGCTTTGAAGTATAGACATTAATACATACCAAGTATAAAAGCTCTAGGCCTAATGGTTTAGGAGAAGAATTTTTTCAAAGATATCATTATTTATTCCTAACTAAAATAAGGGATTGCACAGAAAGTGGCTAATTTTGTTAAAGTAATTTGGTAGAGGGTCGATGGCTGATGATATGTACCAAATATCAAAGCTCTAGGCTTTATGGTTTGGGACAAGAAGATTTTCAAAGATTTCCTTCTTTATTCCTTTGTAAAATCAGGGATCGCACAGAAAAGGGCGAATTTTCACAGTATAATAATTCTTTGAAGTATTTTGGTAGAGGGTCAATAGATGATGATGTATACCAAATATCAAAGCTCTAGGCCTTATGGTTTGGGAGAAGAAGATTTTTAAAGATTTCCTTCTTTTATTTTATGTAAAATCAGGGATCGCCCAGAAAAGGGCTAATTTTAATAATACGGTAATTCTTTGAAGTATTTTGATAGAGGGTCAATAGATGATGATTTGTAAACTATATCAAAGCTCTAGGCCTTATGGTTTGGGAGAAGAAGATTTTAAAAGATTTCCTTTTTTATTTCTATGTAAAATCAAGGATCACAAAGAAAAGGGCTAATTTTAGTAATACGGTAATTCTTTGAAGTATTTTGGTAGACGGTCGATAGATGATCATGTAAACCAAATAACAAAGCTCAAGGCCTTATGGTTTGGGAGAAGAAGATTTTTAAAGATTTCCTTCTTTATTTCTTTGTAAAATCAAGGATCACAAAGAAAAGGGCTTATTTTAATAATACGGTAATTCTTTGAAGTATTTTGAAAAGAGGGTCAATAGATGATGATTTGTACCAAACATTAAAGCTCTAGGCCTTATGGTTTGGGAGAAGAAGATTTTTAAAGATTTACTTCTTTATTTCTATGTAAAATCAGGGATCACAAAGAAAAGGGCTAATTTTCAGAATTCAGTAATTCTTTGAAGTATTTTTGTAGAGGGTCAAAAGATGATGATGTATACCAAATATCAAAGCTCTAGGCCTTATGGTTTGGGAGAAGATTTTTAAAGATTTCCTTCTTTATTTCTATGTAAAAATCAGGGATCGCCCAGAAAAGGGCTTATTTTCATAATACAGTAAATCTTTGAAGTATTTTGGTAGAGGGTCAATAGATGATGATTTGTACCAATTATCAAAGCTCTAGGCCTTATGGTTTGGGAGAAGAAGATTTTTTAAAAGATTTCCTTCTTTATTACCATGTAAAATCAGGGATCACCCAGAAAAGGGCTAATTTTAATAATACGGTAAATCTTTGAAGTATTTTGGTAGAGGGTCAATAGATGATGATGTATACCAAATATCAAAGCTCTAGGCCTTATGGTTTGGGAGAAGAAGATTTTTAAAGATTTACTTCTTTATTTCTATGTAAAATCAGGGATCACAAAGAAAAGGGCTAATTTTCATAATACAGTAAATCTTTGAAGTATTTTTGTAGAGGGTCAAAAGATGATGATGTATACCAAATATCAAAGCTCTAGGCCTTATGGTTTGGGAGAAGAAGATTTTTAAAGATTTCCTTCTTTATTTCTATGTAAAAATTAGGGATCGCCCAGAAAAGGGCTTATTTTCATAATACAGTAAATCTTTGAAGTATTTTGGTAGAGGGTCAATAGATGATGATTTGTACCAATTATCAAAGCTCTAGGCCTTATGGTTTGGGAGAAGAAGATTTTTTAAAGATTTCCTTCTTTATTTCTATGTAAAATCAGGGATCACCCAGAAAAGGGCTAATTTTCATAATACGGGAAAACTTTTTGAAGTATTTTGGTAGAGGGTCAATAGATGATGATGTATACCAAATATCAAAGCTCTAGGCCTTACTGCTTGGGAGGAGAAGATTTTTTAAGTTTTTTCACTCTGTTGCCATGGCAACCAGAGTTCTTCATAGATCCGATTCTTTGAAGTATTTTGAAAGAGCCTGATCTAAGGATCATTTCTGTAAAGTTTTGTTGAAATTCCATGGTTAGTTTAGAAGGAGAAGATTTTTTTGTAATTGTGAACTGACGGGCGGACGGACGACGGACGATGACCGATCACAATAGCTCCCCAGAGCACTTTGGGCTCAGGTGAGCTAAAAATTGAAAGAACACAGGCATTCTTGACCTTGAGCTTTGACATTGAGGTTATCTCAGAATTTCTTTCAAATGGCAAATCTACTCACAAGTGAGATTAATGGTGAGATTTTATTTTTAGCAGCCAAAAATTTCCCTCACAAAAATGGACTAAGGCACATACACCAACTTGTCATAGAGACAACTTTGTCTTGCTCACTACAAGTAGGTTTGACAAAAAGAAAGTAATAATAATCTTAAAAGTAGTCCTGTTTGCTAAACACTAGAGATCAGTTGTTGTTTCTCACTAGTTACCCATCTCACTTGTGCATACCACTTGTATTTTGCCCATTGGTGGCAGACAAAAGGTACTTGTCACAATGATTGTGCCAAATGTCCAATGAAAGATGACCAAGTCGTTTTTTAACAATTCTTCAGTTATATTGCGGAGCATTTACATATTGATTCCTGGTATTTCTCGCACCAGTAATACCATTACATCCTTTCATAGCCTCCAGCTGCCATCCAATTTAAGTTCAGGATCATCTACCCATGGGGAGACGAAATGCGGTAAAGGATATGTGCTGCTGCCAAGATTCAAACCCACTACACCCAGGGCTCCCACAATTTTCTGCTTGCAAAATTCAAGACTTTTTCCAGGATATTTTTCTAAATTTCAAGACTTCTTTTTCATTGACAAAAATTAAAGGATTATGACACAGATTGTTGAATCCCCGAGACCCCATTTTGTTTATGTCAAACTAAAACCCTAAATTTTGTCCAGAAAACTACAATAATATATGATAATGGATAAATTTGATTGCTTCTAGACGTGTAGATTGTCAATATCATGATAATGATAATTAATTTCAATGTCTATTTACCCAGAGTTCTCTTTTTCATTGAATTGAATTGAAGGCCATTTATTACATGTCCGGTTACTGGTACCCTTAAGATGTTGCTTTGGATTTTCTCCTAAATATTTTTAAACAAATACCAATTTCTCTTTCTCAGCAGACATTGTGACGTGATTATACATGCCCATGTAATTTACACTGTGATAAAACCTACTATCGGGGGGATACTTGTCAACTGTTTGGAACATGTACTCTATTTTGGTCTTGCATCTTTCATCAAATTGATTTGTCTTTTTCCTAGTTTTTCGTGTTTTTTTTTTTTTAAAGATATCACAAAACCAAGACTTTATCCCATTCTTCCGGTAGCCTGGGAACCCTGGACACACCATGATTATAGATTGGGTGTCTGACACATTCATAACTGGCTATGGTGGCAGCCCTGATGTACTCAAAGACATAACAGCATGGTAATAGCACCATTGGCCATCGTCAGTGAGATTCATGCCCAGTTTAATTAAAATTGGTCTAATGGTTTGGGAGGAGAAGATTTTAAAGTTAAAAACAGCCACGCCCATATTTGGGCTTCATTCAAAATTTCACAAACTAATATTGAAAAGGGTCACCCAAGGAACAATCATGCCAAGTTTAGTTGAAATTGGCTCAATGGTTACAGAGGAGAAGATGTTTAAAGATTTCCACCCTGTCACGCCCATATTTGGGCATAAATCAAATTGCTGCGAACAACTTTTGAAAAGGGGCACCCAAGGAATATTCATGCCAAGTTTGGTTGAAAATGGCCAAATGGTTACTGAGGAGAATATGTTTAAAGATTTCTAAGTAAAAAAAATATCCCACCCTGCCACGCCCATATTTGAGGTCATTCAAATTTTGCCAACATCTTTTGAAAAGGGTCAACAAAGGAATATTCATTTCAAGTTTGGTTGAAATTGGCCCAATGGTTACCGAGGAGAAGATGTTTAATATTTAAAGGTAAAAAAACTGCCTGACCCTGCTAGCCCATATTTTGGCTTCAATCAAATTTCCGCTAACAGCTTTTGAATAGGGTCACCCAAGGAACATTCATGCCAAGTTTGGTTAAAATTGGCCCAATGGTTACTAAGCAGAAGATGTTTAAAGATTTCAAAGTCAAAAACTACAACGTCCTGCCACACCCATATTTGGGCATAAATCAAAAGTCCGAGAACAACTTTTGAAAAGGCTCACCCAAGGAATATTCATGCCAAGTTTGGTTGAAATTGGCCAAATGGTTACTGAGGAGAAGATGTTAAAAGATTTCTAAGTCAAAAACTGCAACGGCAACGCCCTGCCACGCCAATATTTGGGGGTAAATCAAAATTCCAAGAACTACTTTTGAAAAGGGTCACCCATGGAACATTAATACCAAGTTTGGTTGAATATGGCCCAATGGTTACTGAGGAGAAGATGTTTAAAGATTTCAAAGTAAAAAACTGCCCCGCCCTGCTAAGCCCATATTTAGGGGGTCAATCAAAATTTCGCAAACACCTTTTGAATAGGTTCACCCAAGGAACATTCATGCCAAGTTTGGTTGAAATCGGCCCAATGGTTACTGAGGAGAAGATGTTTAAAGATTTCAAAGTCTAAAACTGCCCAATGCTGCCACGCCCATATTTGGGCATAAATCAAAATTTCGTGAACAACTTTTGAAAAGGTTCACCCAAGGAATATTCATGCCAAGTTTGGTTGAAATTGGCCAAATGGTTACTGAGGTGAAGATGTTTAAATATTTCAAAGACAAAAACTGCAGCGCCCTGCCACGCCCATTTTTGGTGGTCAATCAAAATTCCACGAACAACTTTTGAATAGGGTCATCCAAGGAACATTCATACCAAGTTTGGTTGAAATATGCCCAATGGTTACTGAGAATAAGATGTTTAAAGATTTCAAAGTCAAAACTGCCAGGCCCTGCCACGCCCATATTTGGGGGTCAATCAAAATTTCGTGAACAACGTTTGAGAAAGGTCACCCAAGGAACATTCCTGCCAAGTTTGATTGAAATCTGCCCAGTGGCTACTGAGGAGAATATGTTTAAAGAATTGTTGACGCCTTCCGACGCATTCCAATGCACAAAGGACAATAGGTTGTGCTAAGGTGAGCTAAAAAGAATTAGTTCTCCACTGGGATTGAAAAAGGACAAGAGTCACTGCCCTAGTTGAGACAATTTAATATACTATAATAGAATAGAACCCTTATATGGAGTGTGCTGCAGTGTTGGGAAGATTTATTTTATGTGTTATTTGATCATCCTTTTTTGGGGGGTGTCTCGGTAGTGCAGAGGTTAAAGATGTCGAACATTGCAGTGCCAGGCGGTGTTGCCATATCCCCGTAGGTTCGAATCCAGTAGGAGTCAAATAAAAATATTAGTTCTCCACTGGGGATGAAAATGACAAGAGTTACTGCCGTAGTTGAGACAATTTAATATACAGTAAAACCTCGGTAGTTTGTAGCGCAAGGGACTGAGGAAATTTATACGAATTAAGTGTAGTACGAACAAAACGGAGGGCAAGAGGTAGGCTGCTTGAGATACACAGAATCGAACACAGTCTTGTTCTGTTCCCTATTTAGGTATTGATTCTTAATTGGTTATTTTTTCTAAACAAGACCCGCAGATTAAAAATTACTCATTTTGTATTTATATGCTTTTATCTCTGTGTTAATTTTTGGCATTTCTTAAACACTGTGTTAGTATCAAATTTCTACCTCCATCAGAGTGATTTCCCTTTGCATTGCATTGGATCAAATCACTCTGAGTATTCTAGCATCAAATCATAAAATCAAGGATCGACGATTGTGAAGGAAGCAGCCGCAGATATAATTAAAATTGTTAGAATTTCTAAATGACCAATAACACCGATACTATTTACAATTTAACTCAATTTTCGGCGATTATTTCAGGAACCTTTATTCGATCAATAACCCACCTTACAAACTAAACAGCCCAATTTTAACTAAAGGTATATGATAACAAATAATGTGTCATATAGATCAGCAGGTGTGAAAATCAAGGTAAGTGGTGATTTGTGACAATTTGTATATCACACCTACGAATTAAACACAGGAGTTTGTTCTATAATAATACTTTTGGGACTGAAATTGGCCTACGAACTACGAACCACGGACGTTCGAATTAGACAGAACTTTCTCACAAAGATTAAGAAGGAAAAAGATTGGGACCGCGTAAAGTATACGAACAAACACACATTTAGGACCAGTGACGTTCGAATAAACGAGGTTCTACTGTACTATAAATAGAATTTCTAAAAATAGAACCCTTTTATGGAGTATGCTGCAGTGTTAGGAAGCTTTATATGCGTTATTTGAACATCCTTTTTTGGGGGATGTCTCAGTAGCGTAGAGGTTAACCCTTTCCTGTACAATCACTGTTTTTTATGTCCTTGCGATATTGTACCGAAGAAAACATTGTGGAAAAAGAAGAAATTGCTTGTAACAAGCAATTTCTTATTTTTCCACAATATTTTCTACCATGTTTGTTGGTTACTTTTCATATTGCACCCACTTTTAGTTGTCATCTGCAATTTCTTTCAAATTGGACAGGTCTAAAATTTTGAAAATAGGAAAGGGTTAAACACGTTGGACATCGCAGCGCTAGGCAGTGTTTCCGTATCCGCATAGGTTTGAACCGGTTAAGAGTTAAACAAGAATGTTTGGAAAGATAATCTGTAAGGCCCCTTTTCCTGTGTTTCCAATGTTGGTTTAATCATTCTGTGAAAGTTTAAAGTGAATCCGATGAAATATGGGGGCTTCATTATGTTGACTAGAATAACAAGAGGCCCATGAGGGCCTGAGAGGCTCTACTTGTTATCAAGTTTTCCATTAAGGAAATTTGACATTAATAAAGAATGCATAATGGACAAAAAAATTGGACTTTATCCCCTTTATTATTTTTAGCATTAATCCTCAAGGCCCCTTTTCCCGTGTTTCATGACGGATCTACTCCATTTCAAAAAGGAAGTTACCATATGACCCTATAATCATCATGTGAAATTTTCATCAGAATAATTGCTGACTTTATCACATAAACAAGATTGTTTGGATGAAAATCCATAAGGCTCCTTTTCCTGTGTTTTCTGATGGATTAATTTCATTCCAAAAGGAACTTTCCTTACAACCCTACAATTCTCCAATTGTACAATTGTGAAATTTAAAAGACAATTTGAAATGATTGTGATCTGCATCTTATTCACAAGAATGTTTTGAATAATAATGTGTAATGCCTGTTTTCCTGTGTTTCCAATGCCACAATTATTCCATGCATCTTTGAAGAGAATCCGATAAAACTGTTGACTTTATTCTGTTAACAAAGATATCAAAATCAAGTTCTCATTAACCCCCTTTTTCTGTGATATTTTAATGTTGGTTTTATCATTCTGTGAAAGTTAACAGCAAATCCGATGAAATATGGGGACTTCATTATGTTTATTAGAATATTAAACAAGAGGACCATGATGTTCCTAAATCGCTTTCCTGAATATGATGGTTCATGGATTTATGATATATACAAAATAGCAAACCTTCTGTGCAATTATTTTGGAGAAGATGTTTAAGGATTTTCTCTTTTAATCCTAGGTAAATTGATGATCCCACCATATAACCCTAATTTCCTGAATAAGGCAATGCTTTGAAGTGTAGACATCGATACATACCAAATATAAAAGCTCTAGGCCTAATGGTTTAGGAGAAGAAGGTTTTCAAATATATCATTCTTTATTCCTATCAAAAATGGGGATCACACAGAAAAGGGTTAATTTTCAGAATATAGTAATTCTTTGAAGTATTTTGGGAGAGGGTCAATAGGTGATGATACATACCAAATATCAAAGCTCTTGGCCTTATGTTTGGGAGAAGATTTTTTAAGATTTCCTTTGTAAAATCTGGGATCGTACAGAAAAGGGTAAATTTTCAGAATAGTAATTCTTTGAAGTATTTTGGTAGAGAGTCAATAGGTGATGATATGTACCAAATTTCAAAGCTATAGGCCTTATGGTTTAGGAGGAGAAGAATTTTTGATAATTGTTTACGGACGGACAGGCGGACGGACGGACAGACGGAGGCCAGACAATTATCGAAGTGAGCTAAAAAAAAAATCATATTGCCCCCTTTTTACATGATACTTGATGGATTGTACCCAGTTCTGAAAAGAACCATTTAAGTGATTGTTCAATCATTCTGTGAAAATTTGAAGTGAATCCTGTGAACTCAAGGGACATCATTGTCTTAACTAGAATATTTAAGAAAGTTTTTAATAAGACCCCTTTTTATGTGACACTTGCCATAATCAGATCCACTGTCAAAATCAACAATTGTAATGATGGTACAGTCAATCTGTGTAATCTTTGGAATTTATTGTGTTAACCCTTGTCATGGTGAACCCGGAATATTTCGGTTTGGGCAGGAGGTGTAGACTAAGATCAGACTGTACTTATGTGCAGGCTGATCTTAGTCTATACTTCTTGCTCATACTTTACCTGCCAGAGTTATTTATGAAGTTGATTTCTAAACGAAATATTGATTTTTGAACAAGTTCTATCAGAGCTTTCAGCCCTTTGATATGACAGCATTTCAGTAAGGTAATTTATACAGCATGACAAGGGTTAATGAGTTTATAGTGAAATCTTCATGGGCCTCTTTTCCCATGATACTTTACAGAACAAACCAAATTTCAAAAGGAACACTTCTAATGAAGGTACAATCATTCTTTTAAAGTTAAAGAGATTTAATGAAAACTGGACTGAATTGTGTCAAGAATTTTTTGTAATAAAATTTTCATGAGGCCCCTTTTCTCGTGAAACTTGATGGATCTTAACCTATTCCAAAGTGAACTATACTTACATAAGTATATCTATTCTGTTTGAGTATAAAGACAACCCCATGAAATCTGTGGACATAAAAGCATTAAGGTTTTTTTAATTGAATTTTCCTAAGGCCCCTTTTCCTATGTTTCTCGATGGATCATACACAATTTGAAAGGAACAATCTTTATGATGGTACAATCATTCTGCGAAAGTTTGGAGTCGATCAGGTGAAATCTAAGGCCATGATGTGTTAACTAAGAGTTTTTTTTAAATTTTCATAGGGCCCCTTTTCTCATGAAACTTGATGGATCAAACCAACTTACGAAAGGAACAATCCATTTAATGTAATAAACATTCTGTAAATGTTTGAATAGAATTTGTTGCAAACTGTGGACTCTGTTGACGAAGATTGTTTTAATTAAATTTTCATAAGGCCCCTTTTTCCCGTGGTCCTTGACTGATCATACCCAATTTTGAAAGGAACAATCCTTATGTTGGTCCAATCATTATGTGAAAGTTTGAAGAGAATTCGATGAAAACTGTAGACTCTAGAGTGTTGACCAAGATTTTTTAAATAAATGTTAATTAGGCCCCTTTTCCAATGTTTTCTGACGGATCATACCCAATTTTAAAGGAACGATCCTTATGATGGTGCAATCATTCTGTGAAAGTTTGAAGAGAATCTGATGAAAACTGTGGACACTTGATTATTAATGAGGATTTCTTATTAAATTTTCAAAATCCCCTTTTCCCATGTTTCTTGACGGATCATACCTAATTTCAAAAGGCACAATCCTTGTGATAGTACAATCATACTGTGAAATTTGAAGAGAATCTGATGAAAACTGTGGAGTCTAGAGTGTTAACAAGGATTTCTTAATCAATTTTTTGGTTAAATTTTACAAAGGCCCCTTTTATCATGTTTTTGACAGATCATCTCCAATTCCAAAAGGAACAATCCTTATGATGGTACAATCATTCTGTTAAAGTTTGAAGAGAATCTGATGAAAACTGTTCCCGACGGCGGCACTCATCCTTTCCGACTATTTGTCTCTCACCAATGGGTCGATAATCGTACACCTATGTGGGATAGCAGCTGGAGGCTAGGAAAGGATGTGATGGCGGTACTGGTGTGAGAAATACCAGGAAGCCATTGTTAGGTGCTCCAGCCGCCGCGATATAACTGAAAGATTGTTGAAAGCGGCGTAAAACCCCATTCAAACAAACAAAACAAACTGATGAAAACTGTGGACCCTAGAGTGTTAATGAGGATTATTTGATTACATTTTCATAAGGCCCCTTTTCCCATGTTTCTTGACGGATCATACCCAATTTGAAAGGAACGATCCATATGATGATACAATCATTCTCAGAAAGTTTGAAGAGAATCTTATAAAAACTGTGGACTATAGAGTGTTAACAAGGATTTTTTAATTAAAATTTCATAAGGCCCCTTTTCCCATGTTTCTAGATGGATTATTCCCAATTTCGAAAGGAACGATCCATATGATGGTACAATCATTCTGAGAAAGTTTGAAGAGAATCCGATGAAAACTGTGGACTCTAGAGTGCTAACGAGGATTTTGATGAAATTTTTAATTCAATTTTCATAAGGCCCCTTCTCCCATGTTTCTTGACTGATCATACCAAATTTCTAAAGAAACATTCTTTATGTTGGTACAATCATTCTGTGAAATGTTGAATTGAATCTGATGAAAACTGTGGACTCTATCTGATAAATGAGAATTTATCAATTATATTTTAATAAGGCCCCTTTTCTGTGCTTCTTGATGTATCTGACCCAATTTCGAAAGGAACGATCCTTATGATAGTACAATCATTCTGAGAACGTTTGAAGAGAATCCGATGAAAACTGTTGACTCTATCGAGTAAACAAGAGAAGTTAACAGATGGACGGACAGACGGATTCACACACGGATGGGAAAATGCCATCGATACAGCTCTATTGGTCTTCAGCCAGTAGAACTAAAATTCTTTTAAGGAATCTGATAAAGGGTTCACCCAATGATTATTCCTGTAAAATTTTGTTGAAAACCATCAACTGGTTTCTGTAGTTTTTAAAGCTTTTACCATATTTGAAAATAAGCCCTGCCAATTAAAGCCGTGTTTATCATCTGATCTAAAAATATTTGAAGGAATCTAATAAAGGGTTTTCCAGGGAACATTCCTGTGAAGTTTTTTTTGAAATCCATCAACTTGTTTCTGAGAAGATTTTTAAAGCTTTTAACATTTAAAAATTGCATCTACCTGTACTTGTTGTCTGCAAATTCTTTCAATTTGGACCAGTCTAAAGTTTTGTTATTACAATGACTTGTCATGTTCAAGTGTTTTTACCTTGCTTCAAAACTTGCTCACTTCTTGTTTTCTCATCCATCATTTTCTTTTGATGTTCTATTTCATACCACTTTGGTTTCACCACTTTATCTTTTTTCTCATTTCGCCTGTTGTAAAGTAAAAGACAAGATTTGGTAATGATTTCAAAATCAATATTCTTTTTAACACCTTGTAATATTTCAAAGGCAAACTCTTTTTATTTGGACACAGATCATGTCATCTGAAAACAAAATGAAAAGAAGTAATGGAAAAAGCTTCTTGGTTAGAAAAATAAACCACATAATATTTTCAGATTTTGGCAATTGGAAATTTTTTTTTTACAATTATATTCATTTGACAATATGAATAATTTCGAATTTGTTTGTACTGATAAAAATTGACACAATCTGTGACAAAAAAAATGTGATGTAAAACAAGTTATAGGGTAAAAGATTTTCAAACAAGGGCATAAATATAGACGCCTCAGACCCTCAGGTGCTTAACCAATTACCACTCAATAACGTCTTCTGATGCCCCTGTAAATCAATACTAACAAAAATATTTAGGAAAAAGGAGAAATTGCTTAAAACAAGCCATTTCTCCTTTTACCTAAATGTTTTCTTCCATATCCAGTCATTATTTTCAAATTACATACATTTAAAAAGTTGCCTGTCAATTTGCACTAGTCCAGATTTTTGTGGAGTTGGAATGGGTTTATGGGTTAACAGACAGACAGATGGACAAACGCAGGACGATAATCAATCACAATAGCTCACCCAGAGATCCTTGTAAGAATACAAGTAGAATGGTTGCTTGGCAATCTTAACATCGTCACTACAGCTTGAAAAGCAATGAGTAAATTTAATTTTAGCAATTTTGTAGCACAAAACCATTATTTCACATTGATCAAACAGAAAAAAAATTCATGCATTTCCGCTCATTTCCACGCATGTTCATAAACTTGAAGTGAAAATCTATGTGATATCGCCTCCATCTTGTTTCATCGCTGATGAAGAAAATAATTTACTTGCTGAATGCCAACAGCCTCCTTTTAGTCATGAATATCAAGGAAAATAGTTTAAATCTTCGACTTAATATATCCATAGTAAGTTATTAAATGAACTGTCTAAATGAGAGAAATAATTACCTCGCATTTCAAAATAGAATCTAGGTCAGTGGTTGGTGGAGTAGGCTAATACATGTAAACAAACTCTTAATCCTGTCTGTTAGTTTTGACTTGGCAGGACTGAGCAAATTTACACCCCGTATACCCAGTATACGATACAAGTTACCACCCTGTTATAGTTGTGATTCAAGCACCTATTTAACCCGACTGAATAAAACACCCTTTAACCTCACGAATTCGACAATATCTTTGAAACCGACATGTAGTACTGTACTTCAATTATAATAATAATATGCTCAACACAAAAAGAATTGAACATTAGCTTTGATTGCTTTATCTTTTATCATTTAACCTTTTACCACACAACAACAAATATTCACGCACTGATGAAATAATATCAAAGACATCGTTGTGATTAAATCAAAATAGCAATTTTGGTAAACAGTTAAAGGGTCATGATTGATTGAATGGGGTTTTAACGCAACTTTTAATAATATTTAAGTTATATAGGGGTGGTTGGAACTCCTAACCATGGATTCCTGGTAGTTCTCACAACAGTATTACCACTACATCCTTATCGAGCATCCAGCTGCTCATCCCACTTATGTGTACGATTCATTTACTCATTTTGATGATACATGTTGGCATTATTGAGCGGGGTTACTGATAAGCCAGCAAAACCGCTCTCAGGACTTTCAGTCCTTTGATTTGTAGAGGCGTAGATTGTCCGCACTATGTAAATGCTATTTTAGTTCATTTTTTTACCCTACATATTTTCTTATTTCAATGAATTGCACTGGAGGTATACATTTACTAATTTTGATTCATAAGTATATCCATTCCCACACAATTCCACTTTTGGATGCCCCATGAAGAAAAAAACTTTTGCAACATTATGGCAAATCAAGAAATTGCTCATAACATGAATGTTTTCATTCCCATAATATTTTCTACTCACAAATAAGATTTTTAAAATTCATTAACCTGAAATTGTCATCTGCAACTTCTTTCAAGATGTATGCCTGGTTACAGGTAAAGGTAAGTTCCTGTTCTTTTGGCTTAATTCTGCAAATTTTTTATCAGTACTCAAATCATATATTTTGAAAATCTGATGCATTCTTCCCAAACTAGCAAACAAGAGGGCCAGAATGGCCCTAAAATCGCTCACCTGACTAATGTAAGATGATTCGAAATTTTGCCAACACTTTTGAAAAGGGTCACCCAAGGAATATCCATTTAAGTTTAGTTGAAATTGGCCCAATGGTTACTGAGGAGATGTTAAAAAAAATTCAAAGCAAAAAAACTGCCCCGCCCTGCCACGCCCATATTTGGGCGTAAATCAAAATTCTGCAAACACCTTTTAAATAAGGTCACCAAAGGAACATTCATGCCAAGTTTTGTTGAAATCGGCCCAATGATTACTGAGGAGAAGATATTTTAAGATTTCTAAATAAAAAACTGTCCCACCCTGCCACGCCCATATTTGGGCATGAAACAAAGTTCTGCGAACACCTTTTGAAAAAGGTTCATCCAAGGAACATTCATGCGAAGTTTGGTTGAAATTAGCCCAATGCTTACTGAGGAGAAGATATTTAAAGATTTCTAAATAAAGAAACAGCCAAGCCCATATTTTTGCATCAATAAAATTTCCTAAACACGATTTGAAAAGGGTCACCAAAGGAACATTCATGCCGAGTTTGGTTGAAATTGGCCCAATGGTTACTGAGGAGAAGATGTTTAAAGATTTCTAAATAAAAACTGCCCCACCCTTCCACGCCCTTATTTGGGCATCAATCAAAATTCTAGAACAATTTTTGAAAAGGGTCAACCAAGAAACATTCATGCCAAGTTTGGTTGAAATTAGCCCAATGGTTACTGAGGAGAGCATGTTCAAAGCCAAAAAGGTGCCCGACCCTGTCACGCCAATATTTGGGTATAATCAAAATTCCAAAATATAATCCAACATTCATGCAAAGTTTGGTTGAAACTGGCCCAATGGTACTGAGGAGAAGATGTTTAAAGATTTCAAAGTTAAAAACTGCCACGCCCATATTTGGGCATAAATCAAAATTTCGCTTACAACTTTTAAAAGCTTCACCCAAGGAACATTCATACCAAATTTGGTTGAAATTGGTCCATTAGTTACTGAGGAAAAATGTTTAAAGATTTCAAAGACAAAAACTGCCACGCCCATATTTTGGCATAAATCAAAATTCCATGAACAACTTTTAAAAAGGGTCACCCAAGGAACATTCATGCCAAGTTTGGTTGAATATGCCCCAATGGTTACTGAGGAGAAGATGTTAAAAGATTTCAAAGTAAAAAACTGCCCAGCCCTGCCACGCCCATATTTGGGGGGAAATCAAAATTCTGCGAACAACTTTTGAGAAGGGTCACCCAAGGAACATTCCTGCCAAGTTTGATTGAAATCTGCCCAGTGGTTACTGAGGAGAAGATGTTTAAAGAACTATTGACGCCTTTCGATAAACAACGCACAATGCTCAATGCACGACGGACAAAAGATGATCACAAAAGCTCAAACTTGAGCATGTTGTGCTCAGGTGAGCTAAAAAACCACATGTTTTTTATCAAATCAAATCATTGAAGAAACATCTTATGAAAAGGGTCACCCAAGGAACATTCATGACAAGTTTGGTTGAAATTGGCCCAATGGTTAATGAGGAGAACATGTTTAAAGATTTCAAAGTCAAAAAAGTGCCCGACCCTGCCCCGCCCATATTTGGGTATAAATCAAAATTCCAGGAACAACTTTTGAAAAGAGTCACCCAAGGAACATTCATGCAAAGTTTGGTTGAAACTGGCCCAATGGTTACTGAGGAGAAGATGTTCAAAGATTTCAAAGTTAAAAACTGCCACGCCCATATTTGGGCATAAATCAAAATTTCGCTAACAACTTTTAAAAGGGTCACCAAAGGAACATTCATACCAAATTTGGTTGAAATTGGCCCAATAGTTACTGAGGAGAAGATGTTTAAAGATTTCAAAGTCAAAAACTGCCACGCCCATATTTGGGCATGAAACAAAGTTCTGCGAACAACTTTTGAAAATGGGTCAACCAAGGAACATTCATGACATGTTTGGTTGAAATTGGCCCAATTGTTACTGAGGAGGAGATGTTTCAAGATTTCAAAGTCAAAAAAGTGCCCGACCCTGCCACGCCCATATTTGGGTATAAATCAAAATTCCAGGAACAACTTTTGAAAAGAGTCACCCAAGGAACATTCATGCAAAGTTTGGTTGAAACTGGCCCAATGGTTACTAAGGAGAAGATTTTTAAAGATTTCAAAGTTAAAAACTGCCACGCCCATATTTGGGCATAAATCAAAATTTCGCTAACAACTTTTAAAAGGGTCATCAAAGGAACATTCATACCAAATTTGGTTGAAATTGGTCCAATAGTTACTGAGGAGAAAATATTTAAAGGTTTCAAAGTCAAGAATATTTGGGCATAAATCAAAATTCCACAAACAACTTATTAAAAGGGTGACCCAAGGAACATTCATGCCAAGTTTGGTTGAAATTGGCCAAATGGTTACTGAGGAAAAATGTTTAAAGATTTCAAAGTCAAAAACTGCCACGCCCATATTTTGGCGTAAATCAAAATCGGCGAACAACTTTTGAAAAGGGTCACCCAGGGAACATTCATATCAAATTTGGTTGAAATTGGCCCAATGGTTACTGAGGAGAAGATGTTTAAAGATTTCAAAGTCAAAAACTGCCACGCCCTGCCACGCCCATATTTGGGGGTCAATCAAAAATCCACGAACAACTTTTGAGAAGGGTCACCCAAGGAACATTCCTACCAAGTTTGGTTGAATTCCGCCCAGTGGTTACTGAGGAGAAGATGTTTTAAGAATTGTTGATGCCTTCCGACGCACGACGGACAAAAGGTGATACCAAAAGCTCACCTTGAGCACGTTGTTCTCAGGTGAGCTAAAAACTAAAACTTGTCACAGTATGTGACTTAATACCCCTGTAAGTGCTTTCAATGTAATGAGAGCTTGTACAATACAAGGACATAGCTACTGACATTGCTTTTCTAGAAAGGAGGAGTTTGTGACACAAAATTTGTAGTATAATTAGCTGTATATGTCTACAAAGCACAAACAATGTCTAAGTTCAAGGGGAGATCAATTTTTAACCAGGGGGAATTAAGACTTCCAAATTGCGTCTTGCACACCTTAAACATGTGGTTAATCTTTGTAAAAAAAATCCAATGGTATTGAAGCAAAACTGAAGGAGGAATTCACAACACAAAATTGGTAGTATTTTATGCACAGATAGACAGACACATTGACAGAAACAGGCTGATTCCAGTATACCCTCGAAAACATTCGTCTTGCAGGAGTATAATCAAGTACTGCACTCTTATAATTTGGTGAAATGGTACCACTTTCTCTTTCTGAACTGAAACAAGAGCCGTTAGACAGATTATGCTCCCTGAATATAGCCCTGCCACAAAAAGTATAAAATAAACAAGGAAAAGGGGCCGGATGGATCTACAGACATGGCCTTTTTCAACATTTGACTTTGACCTGTAACCTTTGAGCTATCCCATTTTTTTCTCAAAATGGCACATCTTCTTCTCTGAACATGCTTAATCTTAAATTTTGACCTTGGGATGTGACCTTGACCCTGGAGCTATCTGAAGATTTTTTTTTTCAAATGGTGCATCTATTCATGAGACGGAATAATTGTGTCAATTTATTTTGAAATCGATCCATAATTGTAGGAGAAATGCTCTTGACAATCACAATTTTAGTGTCTGACCTTGAGCTGAGACCTTGACATTATCACTATCCAAAAATTTCTTTTAAATTGCACATCTACTCATGATGGAGAATAATTGTGCCAAGTTATTTTGAAATCCACCCATAAATGTAGGAGTAATTGTCTGGACAATTTGGACGGACGGACTAAAGCACATTCACCGACTTGTCATACTGACAACTACGTCTCGCTCAACACAAGCAGGATCGACATAAAAATGGTCTAGTCACAAACAATCCATATGAAATGAAAAGACTAGATCACTTTCCATCCAAGATTGCTTCTCTAAATTCTCACTTCATGCCAATTACCATAATCAATTCAAATTTGATGGCGGTTTGAAAAATATAAAGGCAAAAGGTTTTGATCAGATTAAAGGTTAAACTAATATTGCTCCGTATACCACATTTTGGATGGAAAGTCATTATTTTCAATTTGAATTTTATCATAGGTCTGCAAGTTCAAGAAAGGTTCAGTTAAACTTTGACTGTTTAGGTCACAAAGGAAATTTTTCTCTCAGTATTTATCTGAATGTCACCATATTCAATGGGAATCTTCCTCATGACTATACGAACACTATCAACAAGTCTGATTTTATATTTTATTTGTGACCTGTCGAGTGATACCGAGGTAAATGTGATTAAGGAACCTAGACAAAGGCAACAATACAAGTATTTTCTGAAATTTTGCAACCGATAGAGCTGTATGTGTAACCTAGATTTTTGACAAGGTAATGTTCTCTTCACTTTGGGTAGGGATCTTCATCATGACAATAAAACATTTTATGAAAGTTGGAGAAAGATTGAACCAAAATTGTTACCTGTTGTAGCAAGGATAGGATCTTCCTCATGACCATACAAACACTAACAGAAAGTTGTAGAAAAATTGTAATACTTGTTTTTCTTGGACTTTTTGCAAGTTACAGATATGCTAGTCCAGGCTACTCATAGATGGTAAAATCTAGATTTTTCACTTCTTGATATGAAGGTACAAATCATTGATACATATGTCAAGTCAACTGGCAAGATCAATGTCACTTATTTGGTCTTGTTGTCTTGTTCTCTGGTAATAACCTTTTAATTAGGGAACACAATTCATTTAACCCTATCTACAGGATTCACCAAGTCTCCAAAATACAAAATGAACAGTTTTGATACCAAAGCTTACAAGTTTCAAAACAAATCAGGGGTTGAAATTAACCTTTTTTTGCGCTTGCAAAAAAATGCGAGCGCCTACATTTCCAACTTGGTAAATGCAAGTTGGTACTAGCAAAATAAAATGGAACAGTTTCTTAAAAATTAAATACTAAGAAAATGTAAGTCTTTATTTTGCTAGTGATTAAATTAATATGTCTTTCTCCCACTTCCTGACTGTTTTGATGACCCTGTTTTCCTTTGCTAGAGGACACTGTTTTTTGCAATAGATGAATGGTCAGGAGAAAGACTGGACCATTTAGATGCTGTGAACAAAAATGCTAATTTTTCTTCATTAATGATATTTATTTGTGGTAAAATCTTCCATGAAATAAGTTGAATCACTTGCATTACAAACAAAGGCCTTTTTTGGCTAGTACTAATGTTCCTACTATAGTAGGGTGACGCTATAGTAGATGCAATTGGATCCCCTAAATCAATTCTACCACTCAAACTAGAGTTCAAAGGTTACATGATGTCATTTTGTAACTTATTTTCTTGTTCGACTGGGACATTAGTTAAAATAGTAGGAACATTGGTTTAATTTGAAAAAGGCCAAAAACTGACGACGGCAAGCATCTTGCCGATTACAGGTGCATGTAATTTTCAGCTATTTGTAAGATTTGCTGATCATAACTATTTAAGACGATATTTGTCTACTTGCAAAAAGATATGTCAGATTAGTGTTTCAACTCTCAATTTCCGATTTTCACTCGCATGTTGCAAAGCTCTGTGTCAATTGTTATAAACATGGCCCTGTTTTAAATACCACTAAGAATCTAGTAGCTTTAATGGTACCAGTCTAGGATATAAGGTAAAAATTCTAAAAATATAATTACCAGTCATCCTTAATCACTACACATGTTAGCGAGTCAGTTTTTCACATGATTAGTTTCCTGAATGGATTTACTTTTTCAAATAGTATTATGAGAAATTCATGAATCAATACATGAGCAAGGTTACATAATTTTGCATCTTGGTTCGATTCATAGAAACAAAGAATGAATTCCGTTGAGTTAGTTCCTGACTGCAATAAAAATCCAACAAGTTGGAGAAATATTCAGCCTAAATTGCAACCTGTTGAGCGACATCAAGGAAATTGTCATTAGATACTTTTCCCTTGATACTGGATGGAATGTCGCCATATTCTATATGGATCTTCCTTGTAACAGTACAAATATTTCAAGCAAATATTATTAAGGCTCTAACCTGTAAAGTCGAAACAGTGAATTCTTGACAATAGACGGAGGACATTCAAAGCTCAGATAAGTTCAAAACAGATATCTAGATTTTTTCTCTCCTAGCAGTTTAGGTAAGAACCCTTACATTTTATCTTGAATATCATATGCCTCTTCTTCATTCCTTCTTTTTTCCATAGCTCTCTGTTTTTCAATCATCTCATGTCTTCGCATTTCAAAATCAGTATCAAAAAGGTATGATTTACCTCCCTTGCTGCCCTTTAAAAGATAAGGTATATGAGCAAATTAGATATCATTACACTTTTTTTATTGTTTTAATCCTTTCCTGTTTTGAAAAATTTAAGATCTGTCCAATTTCAAGGGTTTTGCAGACGAAAATTCAAAGTGGATTTCATTTGAGAAATAGCTATTTAGTAGGGTAGAAAATATTGTGGAAAAAGAAGCATTTTTTTCTTTTACCACAATCTTTTGTCAAGCATAAAACCATAGCAACATAAAATTGTTTGTACAGGAAAGGGTTTTAAGTAAGAACGTGATTTTTTTTTTAGATATTTGATACACCCATCTTCAAAATGTATAATTTCAGTGCCATTGCAGAGCTCTTCAAAAAGAAAGTGATGTAAATCAGCTATTTTGTCCCCGAATCCTACATTGCTGGTACTCTATTGAAATGTGCAAATCAACGGAGTGTCCACAAGAAAGGATTTCATCAATAATGTAATTTTACATTTTAACTCTTGTCATGCTGAACTCAGAATATTCCTGTATAGGCAGGAGGCATAGACAAAGATCAACCTGCACATAGGTGTAGTCTGATCTTAGTCTACACCACCTGACCGGCCTTTTTCAACCATATTTGTTTCAAAAATGGATTTTTCAAAGAAAATAAAGACCTTCAATAAGGACTTTCATTGCTCTCAGTCCTTTGATTTTAATGCAGTTCTAATAAAGGATTTTATTCAGCATGACAAGGGTTAAGATAGAAATAATCTTTCCATCTGGAGCTCTGTATCAACTGACCTCGTAAACTGACCTTGGTAATCTAAACTGTGTATGAAAACCAGGTATCTACATACAATACATGAGCATTCTATCTTCAACAGTATTGTAGAAACAGATAATTTACTACATTTTAAAAGTTTCAGATAGACAATTAGTCAGACATCCTGATGGATCTTACTGATGCTTGGGCATTAACAAGCCTAGAGACGCTTGAGCGCTTGATTCGCTGAATTTACTTATCATTCCTGGGAAATTTGGTTGAAAACCATCCAGCAGTTTGCATGGATAAGATTTTCAAAATTTCACTATATACCATATATGGATACAAGCCCCCCCCCAATAGTTTTCAAAGCTTTCACAATATATGGAAAAAAGCCCTGCATAATAAAGCCATTTTTTCTGTCCCATCAAAATTCTTAAAGGAATTTGATAAAGGGTTACCAAATGATCATTCATGTAAATTTGGTTGAAATCCATCAAGATTTTTAAAGGTTTCACCATTTTTGAAAATTAGCCCAACCCATTAAAGCCAAGTTTTTCATCTGATCAAAAATTCCTTGAAAGAATCTGATGAAGGGTCACAAAATGATCATTCATGTAAAATTTGGTTAAATCCATCCAATAGTTTCTAAGAAGATTGTTAAACCATATATGGAAATTAGCCCTGCCCATTAAAGCCATGTTTTCTGTCCTATCAATATTCTTTGAAGAAATCTAATAAAGGGTCACCAAATGATCATTCCGGTAAATTTTTGTTGAAATCCATCAATTGGTTTCTGACAAGATTTTTTAAGGTTTCACCAGATATGAAAATTAGCCCCACCCATGAAAGCCATGTTTTTCATCCAATAAAAAGTCTGATAGAGGAATCTGATAGAGGGTCACTCAAGGATCATTTCTGTGAAATTTGTTTAAAATATGTTCAATACTTTCTGAGAAGATTTTTGAAGTAAAAGTTTACCCATGGATGGACATAACACCATGACAATAGCCCGCTGGCTTTCAGCCAGTTGAGCTAAAAATAAAACAAGAGGGCCGTTGGCCCTGGGGCGCTCACCTGAGATAAAGGCTCCTTTTCTTTCAACAGTCTAATTTCATGTTAAGGTTAGGATTATGAAACAAGTGGGCCACAATTACATATAAACACTATGAACTTGGGGATCCAAGTCTAAATTACAAATTCCAAGGCTTTAGTGCTGATTTGAAAGAAGGAAAAAACTTTTTCCATGGGTAATAATTTCAGAAATAAGAAAGAAGTCTGTGAACTGATGCTTCATGCCTATACCCCCCCCCCCCCCCGTCGGCCCCTAGGGACCCGAGGATCATGATTTTAGGTATTTTGTAAGAGATCAATATACTGATGCTTCATGCAAAATATATAGGCTCTACGCCTTCTGGGTCAGGAGGAAAAGATTCTTAAAGATTATTTTGAAATTTCACTTTTGTTGCCATGGCAACCAGAGTTTAAAATGGATTTCAATTCTTTTAGCTATTTTTAAGGGGGACCATCTAAGGTACATTTCTGCCAAATTTTGTTCAAATTTGCCCAGTAGTTTGGGTGGAGTTGTCATTTAAAAAATCGTTCCTTATTTCAATATAACCCCCCCCCCCCAGGGGCTCTGCCCCTGGGGACCCGAGTATCCTGATTTTAGCTATTTTGAAAGAGGTCAATATACCGATGCTTCATGCAAAATATCAAGGCTCTACGTCTTCTGGGTCAGGAGGAGAAGATTTTTAAAGATTATTTTGAAATTTCACTTTTGTTGCCATGGCAACCAGAGTTTTTAATGGATTTCAATTCTTTTAGCTATATTTGAAGGGGACCACCTAAGCAACATTTCGGTCAAATTTGGTTCAAATTGGTCCAGTGGTTTTGGAGGAGATGTCATTTAAAAAATAGTTCTTTATTTCTTTATAACCCCCCCCCCCCCGGGCTCTGCCCCTGGGGACCCGAGGATCATGATTTTAGCTATTTTGAAAGAGGTCAATATACTGATGCTTCATGCAAAATATCAAGGCTCTATGTCTTCTGGGTCAGGAGGAGAAGATTTTTAAAGATTATTTTAAAATTTCACTTTTGTTGCCATGGCAACCAGAGTTTTTAACGGATTTCAATTCTTTTATCTATTATTGAAGGGGACTACCTAAGGAACATTTCTGCCAAATTTGGTTCAAATTGGCCCAGTGGTTTGGGAGGAGATGTCATTTAAAAAATCGTTCTTTATTTCTATATAAACCCCACCCCCCTGGGGCTCCGCCCCTGGGGACCCGAGGATCATGATTTTAGCTATTTTGAAAGAGGTCAATATACTGATGCTTCATGCAAAATATCAAGGCTCTACGCCTGCTGGGTCAGGAGAAGAAGATTTTTAAAGATTATTTTAAAATTTCACTTTTGTTGCCATGGCAACCAGAGTTTTTAAAAACAGATTTCAATTCTTTTAGCTATTTTTGAAGGGGACCACCTAAGGAACATTTCTGCCAAATTTGGTTCAAATTGGCCCAGTGGTTTGGGAGGAGATGTCGTTTAAAGAAATTGTTGACGGACGACGCACGACGGACAGACGCCGGACAAAAGACGATCACAATAGCTCACTTGAGCACTACGTGCTCAGGTGAGCTAAAAAATTATCCATGTTAACCCTTTCCTGTTTTTCAAAATTTTAGACTTGTCAAAATTCAAAGAAGTTGCAAAGGACAATTAATAGTGAGTGCAATTTGAAAGTAACCAACCTACAGGGTAGAAAATATTGTGGGAAAAGAAGAAATTACTTGATACAAGCAATTTCTTCTTTTCCCACAATATTTTCTCAAGTATAAAGACCAAGGGAGGTAAAATCCAGGGATTAACCAGGAAAGGGTTAAATTGTCGTCTGCAACTTTTTTCTATTTGGGCAAGTCGTAAAGTTTGTTGTCTGGTAATAGGGTTAAGCAGTTTGAAAGAGGTCAATATACTGATGTTTCATGCAAAATATCAAGACTCTTTGCCCTCTTGTTCATGGGATTTTCAAGGATTTGTTTTAAATTCTACTTTTCATTGCCAAGGCAACCAGATTTTTCAACAGATTTCGATTTTTTTTTTTTGCCATTTTCAAAGGGGTCACCTGAGGATTATTTCTGTCAAATTTGGTTGAAAAAGGCCCCATGGTTTGGGAGGAGATGTTGTTTAAAATTGTTGACATTTAACTGACGACACACAACAGGTGGACACTGGACATAGGGTGTTCACAATAGTTCACAATATGAGCGAACTAGAGGCCCTTGAGTGCCTGTATTCATGCGCCTGTATTGCTCCACAGGTCTGATTGTACTGATGAAGCAACTGATGTTTTCAGGAATTCAATACAGACCAAATCATATTAATCATTTGTGGCAAACAAATCTTGTCAATAAAATCTATTAACCCATTCCCAAAAGATAAAATTTTAGACCGGTCAAAATTGAGCAAACCGCCAGACGACAATTTCAAGTCACAGGAATTTTAATTTTTTCCGTCTTTTTGGTTAGAAACCACTGTGGATAATAGAGATATTGCTTGATACAAGCAATTTCTTCATTTTCCACGTTTTCTAAAGCTTTTTTCTTGAGGGACATAAAAAGGAAGGATTGTTTGGGAATAGCTTAATATTTCAAACTTTTCATTCTTTTCCAAGGTCAATCAATATACTGAGTCAGATGAAAAAGGTATTAACAAATTTTCAAACAAGAGGGCTGTTGGCCCTGGGGCGTTCACCTGAGATAAGGCTCTTTTTCTTTCAACAGTCTAATTTCATGTTAAGGTTAGGATTATGATACAAGTGGGCCACACTATCATATAAAGACTATGAACCTGGGGATCCAAAAGTCTAAATTACAAATTCCAAGGCTTTGGTATTGATTTGAAAGAAGGAAAAAACCTCTGGTTTCTACCTCTGGATCCATGGGTTATAATTTCAGAAATAAGAAAGAAGTCTATGAACTGATGAACTCATCCACCACTACCCCCCTGCTCCGCCCCTGGAGACCCGAGGATCATCATTTTAGCTATTTTGTAAGAGATCAATATACTGTTACTTCATGCAAAATATCAAGGCTTTACGCCTTCTTGGTCAGGAGGAGTTGATTTTTAAAGATTATTTTGAAATTTCACCTTTGGTGCCATGGCAACCAGACTTTTTAACATATTTCAATTCTTTTGGCTTTTTTTAAGGGGGACCACCTAAGAAACATTCTGCCAAATTTGGTTCAAATCGGACCAGTGGTATGGGAGGAGATGTCATTTATAATATCATTCATTATTTCTATATAACCCCTCCACCCCTGGGACTCCGCCCTGGAGACCAGAGGATCATGATTTTAGCTATTTTGAAAGAGGTCAATATACTAATGCTTCATGCAAATTATCAAGGCTCTACTCCTTCTTGGTCAGAAGAAGATTTTAAAAGATTATTTTGAATTTTCACTTTTTTTACAATGGCAACCAGAGTTTTTAACAGATTTCAACTCTTTTAGCTACTTTTGATGGGGACCACTGTAGGAACATTTCTGCCAAATTTGGTTCAAATTGGCCAAGTAGTTTGGGAGGAGATGTCATTTAAAGAAATTGTTGACGGATGACGCTCGACGCACGACGGACGGTTGCCGGATGAAAAGTTTCACAATAGCTCACTTAGTGCTCAGGTGAGCTAAAAATTCACTGTATACCACATTTGACCATAAGCCATAACCATAAAAGCCATGTTTTCAACCAATCAAAATTAATTGATGGAATCTGAAAGTGTCACCAGAGGGTCATTTCAATTAAATTTGGTTGAAATTCATCAACTAGTTTTTGAGCAAAAAGATTTTGAAATCATTCACCATATACGGAAATTAGTCCCACCCATTTAAGCCATCCTTTTCATCCAAACAAATTTCTTTGAAGGAATCTGATAAAGGATCACCCGATGATCATTCGTGTAAAATTTGGTTAAAATCCATCAATTGATTTCTGAGAAAACAATTCTTAAGGGTTTCATTATATATGGAAATTAGGCTTGCCCATTTAAGCCATGTTTATCATCAGATCAAAAATCTTTGATGGAATCTGATATTGGGTCACCAAGTGATCATTCCAGTAAAGAATTTTTGAAATCCATTAATTGGTTTCTTAGAAAAAGATTTTTAAAGGTTTCACCATGTATGGAAATTAGCCCTGCCCATTGTAGCTGTGTTTATCATACGATCAAAATTCTTTGAAGGAGTCTGATAAAGGGTCATACGGGGATCATTTCTATGAAATTTAGTTGAAATACATTCACTGGTTTCTGAGAAGATTTTAAGTATTAGTTTAGGGATGGATGGTCAGGCAAGAAATATGCAAGATGGACACAACGCCATGAATATGGCTCCCTGGCTTTCAGCCAGCGGAGCTAAAGTTCATTAGGTAACTTAAAATTGTCGTCTGCAACTTCTCAATTAAAGCAGGCTAAAATTTAGTTGTCTTGTTAACCTACCCTTTCAACTTGATATTTTTGTCTAATTCTTTCTAATTCAGTCTGTTCCTCATGCAATACTTGCATGTTCCTTTGTTCTCTTTCCATTTTCAACTGTTGCTCTGAGAAAAATCAAACAAAAACAGGCTAAACTATCAATTTTATCCTGTTACCAGACAACAATATTTTAGGACTGGTCTAAATTGAAAGAAACTTGCATATTGCATTTCATAAGAGGCTTGAATGTACTGATTAAGCAAATGGTGTTATTTGGAGTCCAATATAAATAGAATCATCTTTGTCATATCAAGCAAATAAATCTAGTCAATGAAATTTTCAAAATATTTCTAGAGAACAACTTGAAAGTTTTCGTTGTCTTGCAATAGTGAGTCAAGATATGTAAAATTCATTAACAAAGTCAGATGAAAACAATCAAGATTTTCAAAATTATCATTTATACCATATATGGACATAAGTCCCACCCATAAAAGGTATGTTTTTGTACCAATAAAATTCTATGAAAAAATCTGACAAAGAATAACCAGAGGATCATTCCTGTGAAATTTGGTCTAAAACTGTCAACAAGTTTGGAATTCTCTGAAGAAATCTGATAAAGAGTCACCAACGGATCAGGTTAATCTGACATAAGATGACACATGCACTCGGCAAAGTAGGGTTATGTTTCTGAAGCACTGGACTTCTCCTTTATAGGATCTATATACCCATGAAATTTCATAACCATAGGCATTATACTTTCCAGGATATGCAATGGACAAAATGTAAGTCTGGTAATCAACAAAGGGAAATAACTTAAACAGTAAGTGCACAGTTATGGTTCTAATGCATTGCACTCCCCTTTGATAAGGCCTGTTTTCCCATGAAGTTTAAAAATTATAGCTACTATACTTTCAGAGATATGCTCATGACAAAATTCAAGTCAGACAAACAACAAAGGGCAACAACTCAAATAGTAAGCAAGGTAGAGATATGGTTCTTTTGCACTGCACTCTGTCTTCATGCAATGAATACAACTGCCAAGTTACAAGTCAACTTTACATTAGGTGTAAAAGATATGCACTCAACAAAGAAATGGTTAAATTAAACAAGAGGCCTATGAAAGTCTGAGACGGTCTACTGGCCTTAATTCAATTTTAGTCCTGTCCAAATCAAAAGTTTTGCATACAAAATCCAATAGGCTCTTTTTCCCCATGCTTTCCAACAGATCCTTTCCATTTCCGAAAAGATTCTTCCTTATGACCCTACAATCATCCTGTGAAAGTTTCAAGGTAATCCTATATTTGTAGACACAACCCTGTATACGAGGATAATTCAAGTGAAAATCCATAAGGTCCTTTTTCCAGTGTTTGACTGTGATATTGTAATGGCAAATATTCTTATTAAATATCAAGTCATTTGAGGCAAAACAGTGCCCTCTAGATAGAACACAAGGTAATTTCTAGTGACCAACGTTTTAACTCCACATGACCAAATATCGAACTTGACTGAGATATTATGAAAATAGTCATTCTGACCGATCATTATGACATTTGAGGCAAAAATGTGCCCACTTGAAAGCACACAAGGTTTACTTTGTTTTTTACCCCATATGACACAACATTGAACTTGGTTGAGCAGGGTTTTAACGGATGCAGAAAACCTGCGTCTAGTACGCAGAATCATGATAGCAGGACCCACAAAATTGGTTGACATGCGTCCCCAGGGACGCAGTTTCAAAATCAAAATATGGATTAATGATAACTGAATTCTGAAAATTTTCAATAATCAATTGTCGATGATTACACCAGGTGGTACAAATGACAAACTCTACCTCAAATACCAATACGCTACAGTATTTAGGCTTGCGTAACGTGCCGATCTTCACAACTTATCGGACAATGCGAAGAATGAAAAACACCAAGTATCCCGAATAGCTTTTGGAGTAACTCCAGTCCGCGAAGTTTACCGGCGATTATTTATTAAAGTGAACCCCTTAAGTGTATTGTTTTCTTTTATTAAATTCACAACAGATAATCTTTGTCATGATTTATCAAGTCAGATATCCAAATGCAACTTCAAAAAAACGATCTTTTGCGCTGCCAATTCAATTTTTTATTTATATTTTGCTAAGTAAAAAGTAACAGGAGGGTAACAACTTTTTACATTCTCCGACAGCCAATCAAATTGCGAGAAACTGTTTACAGTGGATACAATGGTCTTGATGAATATCCCTGCTTTTCATTTACAAAATAATGCACAATCTCTATCTTAAATTTTGAAGTTGATTGATTAAGAAACATATTTCTGTTATAGGGTAAATATTCATTTAACAGCTCCAGAGATTTGCTTTTTTGATTATTTTGCCCGAGGCAAAGAAAATCTCATTTAGTCCATATTTGCGGTGATGACATGATTTTATTTCTTCGTCTGCAGCAACAAATAACAAAATGTCGCAGCAAAGCGACCTTTGGTCCTTCTTCAATATAGGTTTTAAAAAACCTATAGACCCTGAACAGAGCCCATCAACATCACTAACAGTACATGTAGTTTAATTGATGATACTCTAGTTATGCTTATTAATCTATTTTTCCAAACCAATGAGGGACCCTCAAAACTTAACAAGGGACTCCCTTAACCAAACATGTTGAGTCCCAGGGACCCCCAAAATTCAAGATGAAACTAAATCCCTGGTTGAGGTATAATATAGAAAAGCAGTCCAACCATATATCAAGACTTTTGAAGAAAAATAGGCAACTAATAAACTCCCAATGTTCTAAACAATCATAGGGTTTCCAGCTGGCATTGCCAATATTCAAGGGTTAGTAAGCCTTTTTGACTGCTAGACTTTTATGTGTTACTTTCCAATCACAAGTTCTAAAATTCAAAGACATATAAAGCAAAACTACTCATTTACTAGCTATCTATTTACCATCTACCCATTTTCTTTTTTATTTCAGGTGCAATCTTTCAAATTGAGAATACACAAGGGTAGTGCTCAAGTCTCAATTGTTGGCAATATATTTTAAATTTCTTGTTGAACTGCAACCAGTTTTATTAGAATAGCTTTTATTTTTCTGTCAGTGGTCAGCCAAGTCGTTTACTTTGTATACTTAGTGAAAATTAACCAGGACAGATTTCCTGTGAATCTGGTACTTCAAAGCACAACTAGAGCCATTGGTACCCGGTCTGAGCTCAGGGGAATCTGTCATCATTGCCCTTGCTTTTATTGCTGAGGACACAGTAAAAATGTCCAAAATGGTCTGAGGATACCTTTTAGTCTGTTCTATCACTTATAAATAGGTAAACAGGGTACGGTACCTGAAGCCTGACACAGATTTAATTCAGGAACCATATTTTGCTTTGGATTAGGCAAAATCACTTTTAGAATGTCATATATTAGATCATATTGATTGGCAAGCCCTTAAGGGCACCTATTTAATTTTTCCTGCACTATCTGTTTTAGTCCTAATGGCGCATCCTGGGCAGAACCCTGCAAAAGTGAATACAAGGTTTTTCTAAGATTTGACCTAGTGACCTAGTTTTTACCCAGTTGACCAATTATCAAATGTGACCGACATATAATGGAGACAAACATTCTGACCAGTTATCACGATATTTGAGGCAAAAATGTGACCTCTTACGTGTACAGTGAGCTAAAAACAATGACCCTAATGATGGAACAATCATTGTTAAAGTTTGAACAGAATCTGATGCAAACTATGAACTCAATTGTGTTAACAAAGATATTTAAAAGAAAGGCCCCTTTTCCTGTGATTTTTGATGGATCAGACCCAATTTAAAAGGAAGGATTCTTTTGATGGTACACTTAATCTGTAAAAGTTTAAAGAGAATCCTAAGAAAATCGGTGCTTTCTTGACTTTGGGGAAAGGGATCAAATCCCCTTACAGGGGGAAAATCTTGGAGAAAAGCTTAATACATTTCATTTATTTGATTGTAAAGAAAAGAATAAAAATATCAGATATTACATCTCTTTAAAAATTGAACCATTTCCTTTTAATTTGTCCAATTTTTACAAAGAATATTTGGATAAATAAGAAAATTTCATCCAGGTGAGGAAATCTTCTATCAAAGATAGGGAAAATATATATGCAAGGCAAGGGGCCAGTGGTTTCTGTTTATTTTGGTCAGAAAACACCAAAAACTTTGGACTTTATTGTGTAAATGAGGATTATTAAGTGACGATTGCATACGGTATCTATTCTTGTTATAAGTTGAGGGAACAAAACCAATTTCTATGTCAGTTGAAAGTCTTGTTCACCATGGTTTGTATGGCAAATATCATCGTCTTAGATTTCAAAAATACACAAGAGGCACATGCAGGCCTGAAAAAGTTCACTGGCTCAAGGAAAGCACAGTATTCCATATCACTGCTAAGTCGACTTCCACTTGAAGTATATTATATTTTCGAGGTAGTTTATACATTTTTTTTTAAGACTCTGTAATCAATTCAGAAAGATTTTCAATGAATGGGAACACTCAGGACAAATGGATTCTCTATGATAACTAAAAAAATAAAATTCAATTCTATTATTAAGCATGAGTTCATAATACTTTGCTTAATTAACTGAGCCATTTATGGCAATAATCATATAAAGAAGAACGTGAATTTCAAATAGGAAACATTTTCCAAAAATTTTGGCCACCCAAACTTCAAGTAGAGACAAATGTAATTTTGCTGTGAATAGACAAGACAACAGAAAAAACTCTTGTCTATTCACGATCTTTTGCGCTGCCAATTCAATTTTTTATTTATATTTTGCTAAGTAAAAAGTAACAGGAGGGTAACAACTTTTTACATTCTCCGACAGCCAATCAAATTGCGAGAAACTGTTTACAGTGGATACAATGGTCTTGATGAATATCCCTGCTTTTCATTTACAAAATAATGCACAATCTCTATCTTAAATTTTGAAGTTGATTGATTAAGAAACATATTTCTGTTATAGGGTAAATATTCATTTAACAGCTCCAGAGATTTGCTTTTTTGATTATTTTGCCCGAGGCAAAGAAAATCTCATTTAGTCCATATTTGCGGTGATGACATGATTTTATTTCTTCGTCTGCAGCAACAAATAACAAAATGTCGCAGCAAAGCGACCTTTGGTCCTTCTTCAATATAGGTTTTAAAAAACCTATAGACCCTGAACAGAGCCCATCAACATCACTAACAGTACATGTAGTTTAATTGATGATACTCTAGTTATGCTTATTAATCTATTTTTCCAAACCAATGAGGGACCCTCAAAACTTAACAAGGGACTCCCTTAACCAAACATGTTGAGTCCCAGGGACCCCCAAAATTCAAGATGAAACTAAATCCCTGGTTGAGGTATAATATAGAAAAGCAGTCCAACCATATATCAAGACTTTTGAAGAAAAATAGGCAACTAATAAACTCCCAATGTTCTAAACAATCATAGGGTTTCCAGCTGGCATTGCCAATATTCAAGGGTTAGTAAGCCTTTTTGACTGCTAGACTTTTATGTGTTACTTTCCAATCACAAGTTCTAAAATTCAAAGACATATAAAGCAAAACTACTCATTTACTAGCTATCTATTTACCATCTACCCATTTTCTTTTTTATTTCAGGTGCAATCTTTCAAATTGAGAATACACAAGGGTAGTGCTCAAGTCTCAATTGTTGGCAATATATTTTAAATTTCTTGTTGAACTGCAACCAGTTTTATTAGAATAGCTTTTATTTTTCTGTCAGTGGTCAGCCAAGTCGTTTACTTTGTATACTTAGTGAAAATTAGCCAGGACAGATTTCCTGTGAATCTGGTACTTCAAAGCACAACTAGAGCCATTGGTACCCGGTCTGAGCTCAGGGGAATCTGTCATCATTGCCCTTGCTTTTATTGCTGAGGACACAGCAAAAATGTCCAAAATAGTCTGAGGATACCTTTTAGTCTGTTCTATCACTTATAAATAGGTAAACAGGGTACGGTACCTGAAGCCTGACACAGATTTAATTCAGGAACCATATTTTGCTTTGGATTAGGCAAAATCACTTTTAGAATGTCATATATTAGATCATATTGATTGGCAAGCCCTTAAGGGCACCTATTTAATTTTTCCTGCACTATCTGTTTTAGTCCTAATGGCGCATCCTGGGCAGAACCCTGCAAAAGTGAATACAAGGTTTTTCTAAGATTTGACCTAGTGACCTAGTTTTTACCCAGTTGACCAATTATCAAATGTGACCGACATATAATGGAGACAAACATTCTGACCAGTTATCACGATATTTGAGGCAAAAATGTGACCTCTTACGTGTACAGTGAGCTAAAAACAATGACCCTAATGATGGAACAATCATTGTTAAAGTTTGAACAGAATCTGATGCAAACTATGAACTCAATTGTGTTAACAAAGATATTTAAAAGAAAGGCCCCTTTTCCTGTGATTTTTGATGGATCAGACCCAATTTAAAAGGAAGGATTCTTTTGATGGTACACTTAATCTGTAAAAGTTTAAAGAGAATCCTAAGAAAATCGGTGCTTTTCTTGACTTTGGGGAAAGGGATCAAATCCCCTTACAGGGGGAAAATCTTGGAGAAAAGCTTAATACATTTCATTTATTTGATTGTAAAGAAAAGAATAAAAATATCAGATATTACATCTCTTTAAAAATTGAACCATTTCCTTTTAATTTGTCCAATTTTTACAAAGAATATTTGGATAAATAAGAAAATTTCATCCAGGTGAGGAAATCTTCTATCAAAGATAGGGAAAATATATATGCAAGGCAAGGGGCCAGTGGTTTCTGTTTATTTTGGTCAGAAAACACCAAAAACTTTGGACTTTATTGTGTAAATGAGGATTATTAAGTGACGATTGCATACGGTATCTATTCTTGTTATAAGTTGAGGGAACAAAACCAATTTCTATGTCAGTTGAAAGTCTTGTTCACCATGGTTTGTATGGCAAATATCATCGTCTTAGATTTCAAAAATACACAAGAGGCACATGCAGGCCTGAAAAAGTTCACTGGCTCAAGGAAAGCACAGTATTCCATATCACTGCTAAGTCGACTTCCACTTGAAGTATATTATATTTTCGAGGTAGTTTATACATTTTTTTTAAGACTCTGTAATCAATTCAGAAAGATTTTCAATGAATGGGAACACTCAGGACAAATGGATTCTCTATGATAACTAAAAAAATAAAATTCAATTCTATTATTAAGCATGAGTTCATAATACTTTGCTTAATTAACTGAGCCATTTATGGCAATAATCATATAAAGAAGAACGTGAATTTCAAATAGGAAACATTTTCCAAAAATTTTGGCCACCCAAACTTCAAGTAGAGACAAATGTAATTTTGCTGTGAATAGACAAGACAACAGAAAAAACTCTTGTTTGGAAAAGGAATAAGTCTACGTAAAGAATGTAAAACCTGTGTGACGCTGAGGCTGAACTTTTATTAAGTCATTATACAGACTCAGGTGATGCTGCAGCAAGGAAGACTTGGTTTCCCTGTCTCGAGATACTGGATGTTTGCTATCATCAAGCCTTCGGGGTGCTTCAAGCTTCTTTGCCATCACTGCTGCTGGGTGAAGCCACAAATCTGGAAAAAGAAATTCTGATACAAATATTTTTAACAAACATTCATATAATTTGCTTAACCCATAAACATACAATCTAGACATTTCATATCTTTGAGGATTATCATGAACAAGAGGCCCATGAGGGCCTGAGACGCTCTACTGGTTATCAAGTTTTCCGTTAAAGAAATCTGATATTTAAGGAAGTTAATTGCTCAAAGAAGAATGCATAGAGAAAAAACAAAAAAGGGCTTTATCCCCTTTATCATTTTAAGTAACAATCCTCAAGGCCCCTTTTCCAATGTTTCATGACGGATCCACTCCATTTCCAAAAGAAAGTTACCTTATGACCCTACAATCAGTCTGTGATTATTTCATCAGAATCTGACAATAATTGTGGACTCTATCACATAAACAGGATTGTTTTGAATGAAAATCAATAAGGCCCCTTTTCCTGTGTTTTCTGATGGTTTCATTCCAAAAGGAACTTTCCTTACAACCCTACAATTGTCCTGTGAAATTTAAAAGACAATTTGATAATGATTGTGATCCTCATCACATACACAAGAATGTTTTGAATGATAATCTGTAAGGCCCCTTTTCCTGTGTTCGAATGCCACAATTATTCCATGCATCTTTGAAGAGAATCCGATAAAACTGTTGACTTTATTGTTTAAACAAAGATATTAAATTCAATTTCTCATAAGGCCCCTTTTCCCGTGATATTTTACTATTGGTTTTATCATTCTGTGGAAGTTAAAAGTGAATCTGATGAATTATTGAGACTTCATTATTTATACTACAATATTTAAAAAAAAATCATATGGCCCCTTTTTACATGATACTTGATGGATTGTACCCAGTTCTGAAAAGAACCCTTTAAGTGATTGTACAATCATTCTGTGGAATTTTTAAGTGAATCCCGTGAAATCAAGGGACATCATTGTGTTAACCAGAATATTTAAGAAAGTTTTTCATAAGGCCCCTTTTTATGTGACACTTGCCATAATCAGATCCACTGTCAAAATCAACAATTAGAATGATGGTACAATCAATCTGTGTAATCTGTGGAATTTATTGTGTTAATGAGTTTATAGTGAAATCTTCATAGGGCCCCTTTTCTCATGATACTTTACAGAACAAACCAAATTTCAAAAGGAACAATTCTAATGAAGGTACAATCATGCTTTAAAAGTTAAAGAGAATCAATGAAAACAGTGGACTGAATTGTGTCAAGAATTTTTGTAACAAAATTTTCATAAGGCCCCTTTTTCCGTGAAACTTAACAAATCAGACACAATGTACAAAGGAACAATCCTAATGATAGTTTGAAGAAAATGATAAAGGCTGAGGACTTTATTGTAATAATGATTTTTTGTAAATTTTTATAAGGTCCCTTTTCTTGTGTCACTTAACCAATCTGACCTAATTTACAAAGGAACAATCCAAATAATGGTACAATCATATTCTATTAAAGTTTGAAGAGATTCTGATAAAGACTGAGGGCATTGTTGTGTCTATGAGGATTTGGTAATAATTTTTCATACAGCCCCTTTTCCTATGATAGACAATTCAGGCCCAATTTGGAAAGAAACAATCCTAATGATGGTATAAACATTCTGTGAAAGTTTGAACAGAATCTGATGAAAACTGCAGACTTTATCTTGGTGTAAAATTTTTAAAATAAAATTTTCATAAGGCTCCTTTTCCCTTTGATACTTGAAGGATCAGGTCTCAGCATCAACAATTGTGATTATTGTACTATGATTCTGTGAAGGTTTGAATAAAATCCAATGAAAGCTCTGGACTTGGTTACAAGGATTATAGACAAAATTCTCAAAAGGCCCCTTTTCCCATGATACCAGACAGATCACGCCTAATTTGAAAAGAAAGAATCCTCATGATGGAATAATCATTCTGTGAAAGTTAAAACAGAATCTGATGAGAACTGTTGACTTTATTGCCGTACAAGGATTTTAAAATTAATTTCATAATGCTCCTTTTAATTTGATACTTGACAAATCAGGTCTAATGCAAACATCAACAAGCGTTATTATTGTACAATTATTCTGTGAATGTTTGAAGAAAATCCGTTGAAAGCTCCGGACTTGGTAACAAGGATTTATAAATGAAAATTTCATAAGGCCCCTTTTCCTGTGTTTCTTGACAGTTCAAACCCTGTTATGAAAAGAATGATAGTTATGACCTTCCAATCATTCTGTGAAAGTTTCAACAAAATCTGATCAAAGCTGTGGGCTTCATTGTGTTAACAGGGTTTTATTAATTGAATTTTCATATAGCCCCTTTTCCCATGTTACTTGATGGATCTGAACCAATTCCAAAGGGAACTCTTCTTACAAGAGTATAATTATTCTGTTTGAGTACAAAGACAACCCCATCTCATCTGTGGACTAACAAGCATTAATTTAGATTTTTTTAATTGAATTTTCCTAAGGCCCCTTTTCCTTTGTTTCTCAATGGATCAGACCCAATTTGAAAGGAACAATCCTTATGATGGTACAATCATTATGTGAAAGTTTGAAGTCAATCAGGTGAAATCTAGGGCCATTATGTGTTAACTAAGATTTTTTAATTTAATTTTCATAGGGCCCCTTTTCCCATGAAACTTGATGGATCAAACCTACTTCCAAAAGGAATAATCCATTTAATCTAATAATCATTCTGGGAATGTTTGAAGAGAATTTGTTGAAAACTATGGACTCTATTGTGTTTACAAGGACTTTTTCAATCCAGTTTTATTGGGCCCCTTTTTCCCCTCGGTCCTTGACTGATCATACCAAATTTTGAAAGGAACAATTCTTATGATGCTACAATCATTCTGTGAAAGTTTGAAGTCAATCAGATGAAAACTGTGGACTCTAGAGTGTTAACAAAGATCTTTGAATTAAAATTTAATAAGGCCCCTTTTCCTATGTTTCTTGAGGAATCATATGCGATTCCGAAAGGAACAATCCTTATGATAGTACAATCATTCTGTGAAAGTTTGAAGAGAATCCGTTGAAAATTGTTGGCTCTAGATTATTAATGAGAATTTTTAATTAAAATTTTCATAAGGCCCCTTTTTCCTGTGTTCCTTGACAGATCATACCAAATTTTGAAAGGAACAATCCCTATGATAGTACAATCATTCTGTGAAAGTTTGAAGGGAATCCGATGAAAACTGTTGACTCCAGAGTGTTAAAGAGGATTTCTTAAAAGATTTTTCGATTATATATTCATAAGGCCCCTTTTCCTGTGTTTCCTGATGAGTCTAACCCAATTCCCAAAGGAACGATCCTGATGATGGTACAATCATTCTATAAAAGTTTGAAGAGAATCCGATGAAAACTGTGGACTCTATCACATAAACGAGGATTTTTAATGGAATTTTTAATTAAATTTTTATAAGGTCCCTTTTCCCATTTTTCTTGACGGATCATACCCAATTTTGAAAGGAACGGTCCTTATGATGGTACAATCATTTTTCAAATTTGAAGAGTCCGATGAAAACTGCGAACTCTATCTCGTAAATGAGGATTTTTTTATCAAATTTTAAATAGGCCCCTTTTCCCATGTTTCTTGATGGATCTGACCCAATTTCGAAAGGAACGATCAAGATAATGGTACAATCATTCTGTGAAAGTTTGAAGGGAATCTGATGAAAACTGTGGACTCGAGAGTGTAAACAAGGAAAAGTTTAACGGACAGACGACGGACGGATGGATGGACGCAAGGACGCCAGACAGGAACAAGAGGGCCGTTGGCCCAAGGGCGCTCACCTGAGATAAAGGCTCTTTTTCTTTCAACAGTCTAATTTCATGTTAAGGTTAGGATTATGAAACAAGTGGGCCACAATTACATTTAAAGACTATGAACCTGGGAATCCAAAAGTCCAAATTACAAATTCCAAGGCTTTAGTGCCGATTTGAAAGAAGGAAAAAACTTTTTCCATGGGTTATAATTTCAGAAATAAGAAAGAAGTCTGTGAACTTATGCTTCATGCCTAACCCCCCCCCCCCCCCCCTGGGTCTGCCTCTGGAGACCCGAGGATCATGATTTTAGCTATTTTGTAAGAGGTCAATAAACTGATGCTTCATGCAAAATATCAAGGCTGTACGCCTTCTGGGTCAGGAGGAGAAGATTCTTAAAGATTATTTTGAAATTTCACTTTTGTTGCCATGGCAACCAGAGTTTTTAATGGATTTCAATTCGTTTAGCTAATTTTAAGGGGGACCACCTAAGGAACATTTCTGCAAAATTTGGTTCAAATTGGCCCTGTGAATTGGGAGGAGATGTCATTTAAAAAATTGTTCTTTATTTCTATGTAAACCCCACCCCCCTGGGGCTCCGCCCCTGGGGACCCGAGGATCATGATTTTAGCTATTTTGAAAGAGGTCAATATACTGATGCTTCATGCAAAATATCAAGGCTCTACGCCTTCTGGGACAGGAGGAGAAGATTTTTTAAAGATTATTTTAAAATTTCACTTTTGTTGCCATGGCAACCAGAGTTTTTAACGGATTTCAATTCTTTTAGCCATTTTTGAAGGGGACCATCTAAGCAACATTTCTGCCAATTTTGGTTCAAATCGGCCCAGTGGTTTGAGAGGAGATGTCATTTAAAAAATCATTCTTTATTTCTATATTAACCCCACCCCCCTGGGGCTCCGCCCCTGGGGACCCGAGGATCATGATTTTAGCTATTTTGAAAGAGGTCAATATACTGATGCTTCATGCAAAATATCAAGGCTCTATGCCTTCTGGGTCAGGAGGAAAAGATTTTTAAAGATTATTCTAAAAATTCACTTTTGTTGCCATGGCAACCAGAGTTTTTAACGGATTTCAATTCTTTTAGCTATTTTTGAAGGGGACCACCTAAGCAACATCTCTGCCAAATTTGATTCAAATCGGCCCAGTGGTTTGAGAGGAGATGTCATTTAAAAAATCATTCTTTATTTCTATATAAACCCCACCCCCCTGGGGCTCCGCCCCTGGGGACCCGAGGATCATGATTTTAGCTATTTTGAAAGAGGTCAATATACTGATGCTTCATGCAAAATATCAAGGCTCTACGCCTTCTGGGACAGGAGGAGAAGATTTTTAAAGATTATTTTAAAATTTCACTTTTGTTGCCATGGCAACCAGAGTTTTTAACGGATTTCAATTCTTTTAGCTATTTTTGAAGGGGACCACCTAAGGAACATTTCTGCCAAATTTGGTTCAAATTGGCCCAGTGGTTTAGGAGGAGATGTCGTTTAAAGAAATTGTTGACGGACGACGCACGACACACGACGCACGACGGACGACGGACGGATGCCGGACAAAAGACGATCACAATAGCTCACTTGAGCACTATGTGCTCAGGTGAGCTAAAAAGCCATAGCAATATCTCTAGTGGCCTTTGGCCAGTAGAGCTAAAGATTCTTTGTCAAAAGCAATTTCTTCAATTTACACAATGTTTTCCCAATCCTTAGATTGAGGGGCGTTCAAAAGCATCACTGTGGGAATGGGTTAAAAAACTCAATCTTTATTTCTATATAGGCACCCAGAGGGTAATGATTTTATCAAAGCTGAAAGAGGCTGTTATGTATTGATGCTTTATGCAAAATATCAAGGCTCTTTAACTTCTAGGTCAGGAGAAAAAGATTTTTGAAGATATTTTTTTCTTTAGTTTTACTTTCATTGCTGACATCCATTGTTTTCAACAGATTTAATTCCAATAGTTATTTTGAAAAAGGACAACCTAAGGAAAATTTATGCCAATTATGGTTGAAAACTTGAAATTATCCCAGTAGTTTTGATGTAGTTCAAAAATTCCTTAAACCGGATTGACCATGGGACTCTACCCCTAGGGATCTTAAGAGTATTTGTTTGTTTGATTGGGGTTTTACGCCGCTTTCAACAATCTTTCAGTTATATCACGGCGGCTGGAGCACCTGACAATGGAAATCTGGTATTTCTCACACCAGTACTACCATTACATCTTTTCCTAGCCTCCAGCTGCTATCCCACATAGGTCTACGATTATCCACCCATTGGTGAGAGACAAATAGTCGGAAAGGATGAGTGCAGCCTTCGGGATCTTAAGAGTAATAAACTCAGCTATTTTAATAGAGGTCAATGTAATGATGCTGCAAAATATTGAGGTTCTAGGCCTCCTGGTTCAGCAGCAAAAAATTTTCAAAATGCCAATTTGGTTCAAATTGGCACGGTGTTTTCCACAGCATTTTTTCCTTTCTTTCGACGATTCATTAAAAAGGACCTGTTTTCTATTCCAAAAAATGTCATTTTTCCAAAACCAGGAAGAAAATTCCAATTTTACAAGTCGAGGATTATACCAAAAAAATTTAAAACAATAACACAAAAGAATTAATTTTTGGCCTAAGCTATGATAAAAATATAAATCTTTCCAATTTTTAATAAAAGAGCACCTCATTTCCCCAATACGCCAGGTTTCAACCCATTCCCAAAACTGAGAAAAACACTCTTCCATGATGTTTAAAGTAACTGCTGACCAACAAAATGTAGCATAATGCATAGACATCCTGAAGGCATTGGGTATCACAAGAACTCACTTAAGCATGTTGTGCTCGAGTTTGCTAATGATCACGTAAAAACTTTCGGACCCTTAATTTCTTTATGCAATTGACAAAGGTCTTTACATCAATCTGCTTTTACTGTTTTCAATTTACAATAGTGTCTTATGCATGTTTACAATTATCTTCTAAGATTCTTTCTTGTTGCACTTCCAAACGAATTAGTGTCTAAAAGACCATGTGACAAAAAAGCCCAGTGTACAAAAAAAGCCCCAGGCCCGATCCAAAAAGGACCAGCATCAAAGATGACCAGAGAGGCCCAGTCCAAAAAGGCCCATACATAAAGAATAATAAGTCAATGGGATTACAGTTTTAAAAAGCGGGCCTTTTTGGACCGGGCCTTTCTGACACTGAGCTTTTTTTGACAGGACACCTTCCAAACAAATCTAAGCAAGAATATTTGAAAGTTACTTTATACTTATTTCGAACACTAATTTAGCCCTAAATATCGCGAGTATTCAGTAATTAAATACTCAAAGCCTGTCATTTTTTTTTACTGTATCATTTATTTTTAAAACTGAAGCTTTAAAACAATCAAATCCATAACTGTATAAAATGTCTTCGCTCGTGCAATGTTGTGCACAGGGGGAGTAACTCTGTAGCATATTTAGGGTCCCTGATCTTGATACAAAATTTCAGAAATCCGAAGGCAATATTCGGAGTGCCTTTCATCACAATGAAAAACAAACACCTTCTAATAAAAAGATCCTACCTACATTACCTACATTATCTATAGATAATATGTAAGTATACAAGATATTCTAAAATGAGGCTGAGCAGCATCCAGTTTCTCAAAGGATGTTTGGCGCCATTTTCTGTGTTTCTGATCATGTGACAAGCTGAAACGGTAGGCTACTCGGACGTTCGCAGTAAAATCTGGACGTAGTTAATTTGCGCCGTTGTGGAGGGCGGGTGTTGTCTGCCGGGTTGTCAATCTGTATAATATCTCCACGCACACTATTTTGTGTCCGCACTTCACGAACTTTGCTAAAACTTTAGGCCTACTATTCAAAGTATTCCTCACAGTGGGATCTTCTGAACCTGCAATTTTAGCTCACCTGAGCACGAAGTGCTCTGGTTGAGCTATTGTGATCGGTCATCGACTGTCCGTCCGTCCATTTGTCCGATCGTCCGTTCACAATTGCAAAATAATCTTCTCCGCCTTAACTAACCATAAAATTTCAACCAAACTTCACAGAAATGATACTTAGGTCATATGCTCTTTCAAAATACTTCAAAGAATTGAAATCCGTGAAGAACTTTTGTTGCCATGGCAACCGAGTGAAAAAAAAACTTTAAAAATCTTCTCATATAAAACCATAAGGCACAGAGCTTTGTTATTTGTCATAAATTATCATTAATTGACCCTCTACAAAAAAAGAGAATTACCGTTTGCTGAAAATTAGCCCTTTTCTGTCCGATCCCTGATTTTACATAGATCTAGAGATAAAACGGGATATCTTTAGAAAATCTTCTTTTCAAAACATACGGCCTACAGCTTTCGTATTTGGTATGAATCATCAATTTTTGACCCTCTACCAAAATACTTCAAAGAATTACCGTACTCTGAAAATTAGCAATTTTCTGTGTGATCCCTGAATTTAGATAGAAATAAAAAGGGAAATCTTTGAAAATCTCCCCAAAACTACAAGGCCTAGAGCTTTGGTAAATGGTGCAAATCATTATTTATTGACCCTATACAAAAATACTTGAACGAATTACAGTATTCTCAAAATTAGCTCTTTTCAGTGCGGTCCCCTATTTTACAGATGACGATAAAGAAGCAAATCTTTGAAAATCTTCTCCTCCAAACCAAAAGACATAGAGCTTTGGTATAAATCCTCAAAACACGCGACAGTCTACCCGGCCAGACGATCACCATGTTAACTAATAAAATTTGTAAAAGTGGGTAATGAAACTAGGAAATGATATGTACTTCAATACACATAGAAAAATTAAAAGATTCGATACAAAACCGAGAAACCACACCTTTAATCCATATTCAGCCGGTATTGGTCTTTTGATTTTTTAGAACGTGCTGATTGACAGTTTGGTTATCGGTGAATGTTAAAATAAATTGGATGCTGGTATTGTAACGTTATGCGCTCGTAGACAAATTTAAGCCTTTCGATTCAGAGAAAAGGATCCTCAACCCTAAATGGGTCGACCTTGTCTATTTATCACTCTTAGTAGTCCCTTTACTTTTCTGAAGGTTCCCTAATTTGCATATGACATCAAATTACCTCCCCTGGAACCGTAACATTACTCTTCCCTCCGAGAAGACTCGTCCCGAGTCTGGGAGATCAGTGGGTAAGGCAACTCCGGTCTGGCAGTTTTCATTATCCCTCCGCTGCCACCAATGTAACGTTACGAGCTCGTAGAAACGCCTATCCATTCGGAGAAAAGGATCCTCAACCCTAAATGGGTCGACCTTGTCTATATATCACTCTTAGTAGTCCCTTGACTCTGCTGAAGGTTCCATAATTTGCATATCACAGCAAATTAACTCCCCTGGTACCGTTACAGTATTATAAATTTGTCTTCCTGAGCTTTATCTTTTAACAGGGAGGTACACGATTTTAGCAATGAAAAAGAGTAAATTGTGGTTCATCTTTAAGAAAAATATGAATGGAGTGGGTAATTGTCCGTTTCGCAACTTTGGTGCGAGGGAATTTAGTTCGCCGTTAGAATTTTACAGGGGGGTGATGCCCGCCTATCGAGGGGATAATGTTCGCCCTGTTAATACTTGCAAGGGGATTTTGTCCGCCCTATAAATTTAGGAAGGGAATATGTCCGCTTTGTCCAAAATCATGGAAGGGGATGTGTTCGGAAGGGATGTACATGTAGTAATCGTTTTATACATAGTCATTATTAAAAGTTGTAACATTTCACCAAAATCGAAAAGGAGATGATTTATGATAATTATTATTGTTGTTATTTTTGAGGAGTAGATATATACGACAATCACTTGCAACACCTTTAACAAGGCTCTTCACAAACCAGCTAGAGCGGACTGCTAGACTAAAGTGGGTTCTAGATGGACAGGCAACCGTCACAGAGCAGTCGATAGCGCATAAGACTCCCAATCTACAATCATGGGATGTCATGAGTTTGATCCCCGGCGGCGGCACATTCTTTCCGACATTTGTCTCTCATCAATGGGTGGATAATCGTAAACATAAGCAGCAGGAGGCTAGGAAAGGATGCAGTGCATGGTAGTACTGGCGTGAGAAATACCAGGAATTCATTGTTAGGTGGTAGCCGCGATATAACTGAAATACTGCTTAAAGCGGCATTCAATCAATCAACCAATCCATCTAGATTGACTGTTTTGGAGTAAGTAAAAATGCGGGATGAAGTTTGTGGAACTTATTTCGTCTCACCTGTAACAATTGTCTCACTTTCACCACTCTTAAATATACAATATAAAACAATTTGTTGTAAAATCAAGACAATACAATTACACATTATAGACTCAGTCACGCCTGCTCACATGCTAATATGGACTTCTGTAACCTCTTCTCATCCAGTGACTGTTGGTGCTGAAAATATTAAAGAAACAGTGCAAACTAGGGTAAAGGCAAGAAATTGTAAATTGAAGGTGGCGAGCGCGGAAAGGGCTAAATGGAGGGTAAATAGAATTGGAATCCTTTCATTAATCAAGCGATATCGGTGAATCTAGCGAATCACCAATTATTATCTATTCGAGAAACAGAACACCAAACCAAGAAAACTTACATAATAAGAGAACCTATCTTTCCAACTAAATCATAAGAAGACGTAGAGCATATCCTTCTCAAAAAAATACTTTCCGCAGAATGCAAACTTCAAAAAGTCACATGGCCGAAAGTTGTGGGAATAACAGATGAACCATGAACATAGGTTGATCTTACTGAATGGGCAAGTCATGCAAAAATAGCCCAACTACACCACCCCTCTTAATGAAACTCACATACAAATATATTAACTATAATTGGTCTTTATTAATTGTTTAGAACCAAATGAGTATTCTAATCTAAGATGAATCTAATTTGGCATATTTCCCTTGACTCTGACGGTCTAAACCTTCCTATAGTTGATTGATAGATTGATTGACTGAATGGATTTTAAAGCTAATGTTCGCAGTATTCCTGTCATATCGCGGCGGCTGGATCACCTAGTAAGGGATTCCTGGTATCTATCACACCAATACTACCCGACTACATCCTTTCCGAGCCTCAAACTACTCATCCAATTATCCACCCATTTGTTGAAGAAAAATATCGGAACGGATAATAGAATAAATTGAAATTGAGTTTTCTTTTACAGTTCTCCACCAATTTCGCTGAAACTTAAGTGGTGTTCTTCCTACCACGGGAACGTGTACACCTGCAATTTTCAGTATGATTAACCAAAGTTATTACCAGTTTAGTCTTAAATTTGAAAGTTGCTTATAATTTCTTAAAATGAATACCGAAATCTGCACTACGAGTAATGCCCATTTTTAGTCAAAAAATGTTTAAAAATCCCCCAAGACAAACTTTTCCGCTTGATAAATCATAAATGGCCAATCACATTTTAGTTAAAACTATTTCTCCTTACAATTAGCTTCATTTTAAAGTAGGCTCTAAGACGACAACACTAGTATTGAATTTTAACTTGACATAGACTTACCGTTCTAAAACCAGGAATAAAACCCTGAAAGTAAAGTAAGCTGCAGTCATGAAAGAGGAAACTTTGTTCTTTCTTTTCCGCCTTCTTAGGTGCACACGAGTTTCACATAAACTTCTGGGTTATCTTTTTTTACCTGTGACACTGTGAGTAATTTCAAGATTAGTAAGAATAGAAATGTAATTTAAGAAAAGAACAGAAGTAAATCTTAGAATTAATTGAATACAGTCACCGTCAGACTTGGCCGTTAAAACTTGATACACACGGCGAATGTCAAAAATACATTAAAGTCTTAGGGTCGAACAGTTAGTTAAATGGTTGATAAAACTCAAACTAATCATCGTTTCGCGACTACGGGTATTTTTAAGTCGATTTTCCCCTTAATTGTGCTTTAAAGAATAAATACGTCAAAAACAAGATGTCAACATCACACTTTTTTTTACTAATATTCATTAAAAAAGCCTATTCATATCCCACCGAGGCGTCGCGTAAACGTCAGTAGATAAAAAACTATTAAAGAAAAGGTCGTAATAATAGCTAATAGCTTATTAGCAATTGTAGATACAATGTTTTGGGAAATCAACTGACGGTTACAATCCTGATCGGATTTAAATTAGGTATCTGAAAGAGTAGTGCATGTTTTAAATAGATATAATAATGATCATTTCAGAAATTCAAAATCGGGAAAATTATAAATCGTTCACAAATAACATTAGATAAATGGGTATTTGTTGGCTGGTCGAAAAAAGGTAAGTAAATGTTATAACCATTTATTTGCAGATCATAATAATTCATCCAATAAAATGGATATAATTTTTGTAGATCTTTTCGACGTCATTTGTGACGTGTTTGTAATATCTTAGACTGACTCCAGTGGGATCCCTCTTCATTCCATTTCCGAACTTTCAAAACCTTTTACTCCAAGGACATTATATATTTTTAAAAGATTACCGATATTAATAAAGAAATACAAATGATAGACATTTAAAGACCATTTAGTTACTTAGACGATGATATGTTTACACCACAGTGATGCCTAATATTTTTGACAGAACTATTGAAACTATTTGCTATGCTGTCAATAAGGTGGAAATACAGAAAAAATTCCTAGGCAAACATCCGAATTCTTATCAATAATCATAGGAGAGGGGAAAAATCGAACGTGAATTGTAGCCTGCGGAGTGACACACCAAAATCTATGAGCTTTTAGAAAAATATCAGAAAACAGTGACCGAAGGGACACACGCACAGAGTACAAACCTAGAATGTCATTCGTTAAAAATGCCAAGGACTAAAACAATAAATTTCCAGGTTAATATCAGAAATTACGCACGAGTTTGAAGAAAAAAAAAACTTATGCTAGAAAACACAGCCAGGAAAGAAGAACATTTTGTTTGTTCACCCCCCCCCCCTAGTATAAAAAACAAGACAGTCCTTGCTCTTAGCTTACCGTGTTTACTATTGTGATCTCCTAATTACCATCATTATTTTGTCGTTGAAGTCAACAAATAAGCCAGCGAAATAAATATGATAAAAATATATTGATGTGCGTTGGATGTACTTCGAAAAACTGTTCAAATAAACCAAATTGACCGTAAACATTTAAACATTTGGGCTCTGTACATTCGCCCATTTGAAAGGTAACAGAGGAGGAAGTCTTAAACAACTTAAACAAAGAACATAATATTTTGCATGTACATCTTCGAGTGGTCGTCTGCCTAATTTGTTAATAAGACCCCCCTCTGAGCATAACTTCGCCCCGCCCAACGCATTCTATTGTGTTTAACAGGAAAAAGAAAATATTCAAAATCTTCATTCATAGAAGAACACCTAGAGCATTGACATGTGCAAAGTAATTCCTCCTAGTGAACTCCTTCGAAGTTTGCTAATAGCCCATTTAGCAGTCTCTAATCGATCAGCAAACTAGGCCAGAAGTTTAACTTTGATCCGCAATCTGGTAAGCAGTTTAACTTGCATGTACATATTTGGTCAGAAATTTTACTCTGATCAGCAGCTTAACTTGATCAGTAGATAATCGTAAACCTAAGTGTACAGGACTTTACTTTGCTCATCAAATTTGGGTGTGGCTTTTTATATCAAATCTGTTTAGCCTGAAACGTTCGTCAACAAACATGGTCCTCCTAGTTATGGGGTCCTGGGTTCGATCCCGGCGTTGGCAAATGTCCTTTCTGACATTAGTCTCCCTCCAATGGGTGGATAATCTTAAAGTAGCTCGGGGCTCGAAGGGGTGTAGTGGTAGTACTGGTATGAGAAATACCCGAAATCCACGGATAGATGCACCTTCTTCCGCGGTATGACTGAAATGCTATTTAAAATGGCGTTAAACCCCAGTCAGTCAATCAGTTCTGACCAGCAGTTTATTTTGATCGGCTATCTAATCAATAGCTTCCTTTGTGAACAAACTAAGCAAACATGTGACCTTTCTGTAAACTGCTAAGCAGTAAAAAATTACCGGAAACTGGCCAGTATTCTTTGTCAGTAAGTCTGCTCAATAGGTTTTACTGTAATCTACAAATCTTTTAAATAGATAACTTGGGTCATGTAATCAAGATTAGCAGTCGACTATGGCCAACAAACCAAAACAACAACTGCGGTCAGCTTTGGCCATCATTTTTTTTCATTTTGACATTTGAAATCAGTTTTTAACCTGAGATTGCGTAAGCTATCTGAGGCTAAAGTTACTGTACTAAAAATTCAAACCCATACAGAGTTTAATGTGAAAGCATAATGTAAAAACATCTACCGCAATCAATGTGATCTTCTGTCGCTTGATCTGACTATAAATTAATACGCCCGATTGAGGCGAGAAGGTCGAAGGCGAGATCTGACTCATTGAAAGCTGTAGGCTTGATGTATAGTACTTTCGTGTGAGTGTTCTGAATTTGGCAAAAATATCAAAACTTGACGAGTGAATGGAAAGAAAGAAAGGAAATATAATATATTGGAAATTATTAAACATATATAATCATATTATATTGTTAAGAAAAAATAAGGTGTTTGTTTCATACCAAAATAATATTACTTATTCTAGAGAAACATGTTAAAACGGTCCGGTTAGGCGAAGTTGCTGTATAAAGCTGATAAGCGAAGCTTTCGGTTTTACACACGATTGGAATGTTTTGTTTAACAAATTAATTGATCATTCATAGGATCATATTCGCACTGTCTGATAACAGTTTGGTCGTGCTCGGACTTTGTGTCTATATATTTTTACCTCCGAATTCTACCCAAAGGATGCAACGTCTACATACCGCTTTTGAGAGGTGTACATAATCATGTTAACCTGGTAAACGACCGCCCGCCCTCTCTCGCTATCTTTATCTGGAGATTATAAATATATATATATATTGTATGTATATACATTTAAATAACGAAATTGAACTGTGTGGTTGAATACTCGCATCGCACGCAAGAGCCTCCTAGTTCGAACCTGGCTACCCATCTCTCTCACTCTCTAGCTCTTTCTCGCTAGCTCCACTGGCTTAAAGCCAGCGAGCTTTTGTCATGATGTGGTGTCCGTCGTCCGTCCGTCCGTCAACTTTTACTTTAAAATTCTTTTTCTCAGAAAGTACTGAACATAATTCAACCAAATTCAACCAAAATTCACAGGAAGGATCCTTGTGTGGCCTTTATCAGGTCCCTTCAAAGCATTTTGATCGGTCGAAAAATATGTAGCGATATATACATGTAAATATATCGTTACAATACATCAACGGGATGAAAATTATCGCGGACAGGTTGTGTCCCCTAGCGCACAAATTGGCAGATCTGCGCATAATCGACAGTAGATTTGGGTAGAAAATGGCACCTCCGATATTCCGACCATCAAACTTTTTCTGCCCAGATAATATATCTCCTGTATACGTATCTCAGGCTTTCAGTTTTATAAGTCAGCAAACCTTGTCAACGGTTAACTATTGCGTGCTATTTTGTCAACAGTATACTTTGAACGGCAAACCTGGTCAGCAGATTTGACAGCAAATAATAGCAGCAGTTTAACGTTGACTAGCAATTTTACTGTGATGACTGATCTGTGCAGCTCTTTTACTTTGGTCAGGAAACTGGCCTTCATTTTTCTTAGGTCAACAAACTTGTCCCGTATTTCAATTTGAAAGAAGGACAAGATGGACTGGTACTTTATCATCCATAATTTCCAAGGATCTTATCTAAGTAGTTCCAGAAAAGAATAGACTTTCAGATTTCCTCTTATTCAATTGTTTATTTGGAAATTGGAGCACCAAATTGTCGACATGGTTTGGCAGAAAATACAAGTCATTTAACTAAATTTCTTAACTGTTTATTGACCTGACCCCCTTTCCCAAAAATCCAAGGCTCTGTCTCTAGTCACTTATGAATCGTGGCTGAGGTTATTTTTGTGTAATTCCATGAACTGGTGTTCCATGCAAAAAAGAGAGACAAAAATAATAATTAGGATGAGGATGTAGGGATTCTGGTTCAGGAGTAGAAGATTTTTCGAGATTTTTTTCGGGATTTTCAATTTGGTTGACATGTCAACATAATTTCCTCACTGTTATTTTTTTCTGTTTTGAAAGTGGACAAACTGAGATACAACCTTGGTATGAATTGAATAGTAGAGATGACGTTTGAAAAATCCCATTGTTTATTCCCATATTGGCCGGAACCAAAACCCGAACCCCCATGCTCCGCACTTTGGAAATGGATATGATTTAAGCAGTTTTCCTTACAATCTATATACTGATGATCGATGCCAAATATCAAGATTGGTGGCCTTTTGGTCAAAGTTTTATTATGTAACTTACATGCAGATGATCTCTGCTCGTAAAAGGCATGTTTAATCATGAATATTTATGCTCCCCGAAAAATGTTCGGGGGAGCATAGAGTCGCCGGCTTGTGCGCGCGTCCGTCCGTCCGACTTCCGTCCGGCCGTCCGGCCGACGTCATATCTCAGGAACCCCTGGGCCTAATTGGATGAAACTTAATTTATAATCTTCCTAGCAAATTTCCATGATACATATTTTAAATTTTCTCAATCCAAGGCTGCGTCATGGAAAAGGGTCCTTAATTAAAAATTAGTTTTTTGCCAATTTCTCCTAGTCAAATAGTCAGAATTTCATGAAATTTTATATTTGAGTAGCAAACCAGATCCTCTCGACCTTCAACTATCGAAAATTTATATCTAAAAAAACATGTCATGGGAAATGGGGCCTTAATGTAATTTGCTTTAAGAAAGCTCTCTATTTGTCCTGCAAAAACTTTTGATTGGTTACAGATATAGTCATCATATGTCACATGTGCATTGCTTGTGACAAAGCCTTTTAGTTGTTATTAAGTTCAAGGTCATCAGTCAAGGTCAGGGTCATTTCTCAAGGTCAAAATTTCAAATTTTTTAACTATAACATTGTCCATAAGTTTACAATGGTAAGTGATATAACCTTCTATTTTTACATGTGCATAGCTTATGACATGACTTTTCTGTTGAAGTTTAGTTCAAGGTCATCTGTCAAGGTCATTTCTCAAGGTCAAAATTTCAAAAATTTTACTTCAACATAGCCCTTAAGTAAACAAATGTAAGTGATATAACCTTCATATTTTACATGCATTTTACGTGCATTGCTTATGACATTGACTTTCTGTTGGTACTATTCAAGGTCATCGGTCAAGATCAAGGTCATTTCTCAAGGTCAAAATTTCGAAAATCTTATCTTTAACATTGTCTATAAGTTAACAATGGTAAGTGATATAGCCTTCATATGTAACATGCATTTTACGTGCATTGCTTATGACATTGACTTTCTGTTGGTACTATTCAAGGTCATCGGTCAAGATCAATGTCATTTCTCAAGGTCAAAATTTCGAAATTCTTAACTTTAACATTGTCTATAATTTTAAAATGGTATGTGATACAGCGTACATATCTACATGTGCATTACTTATGACAAGACCTTTCTGTTGGAATCAAGTTCAAGGTCATCCGTGAATGTCAAGATCAAAATTTCAATTTTTTTTAACTAACATAGCCCATAAGTATACTATAGTAAGTGATATAGCCTTCTTATTCTTCATGTGCATTGCTTATGACATGGACTTTCTGTTGGTACTAGGTTCAAGGTCATCTGTCAAGATCAAGGTCATTTCTCAAGGTCAAAGTTTCGATAATCTCAACTTTAACAATGTCTATAAGTTAACAGTGGTAAGTGACATAGCCTTCATATTTCACATGTGCATTGATTATGACATAACCTTTCTGTAATTTTTAGGTTCAATGTCATCTTTCAGGTTAAAGGTCATTTCTCAAGGTCAAAATTTCGAAAATCTTAACTTTAACATCTCCCATAATTATACAATGGTAAGTAACATAGCCTTCATATTTTACATGTGCATTGCTTATGACAAGGATTTTCTGTTGGTACTAAGTTCAAGGTCATTGGTCAAGGTCAAATTGTCAAGGTCATTACTTTACAAATTGCCAAAATTTCTTGTTCCTCTACATAAATGTTGTTTATTAAATACCCTAGGTAATGTTTATTTCAATTTTCGACCCAATGAGCCTACCTTGCTAAAAGGGGGCCTAATTCCATGTAGCATTTCATTTTGTATATATCCTACTCTAAAATAAATCAATCTATTGTTTTTGCAAGACTACTCAAGTTAGAGTCTTCATTTTTTGTATTGAGACATTTTTCATTGATAACTTTGATAGTCAAGATAAAATATTAAACCCTTTACCATATAATGATATTGAATTTTACTAGAATCAGGCCTGTGAAGCCAGCCAGATTCCCTCAATGTTTGTCAAAATTCCAAATTTCTTGTGAACTGAACTCTCAAACTATAGTTGCATTCAATAAAAAGTTTTTTGTCCAATAATGGCATACAGTTTTGTGACAAAAGCCTTATTCGGGGAACATAATCCTTCTCCGACGGCTCTTGCTTACAGTCTGATAAAGGGTCACAGGAGAATTTTAAAATATACTTCCTGACAAAAACCTATTCAAAGTTTACCTATCAAATATATGGAAATGACCCCCGGTCATAAAAGGCATGTTTTTCATCTAATCAAAATGTTTTGCTCTTGTACGATAAAGGTTACTCAATGATTATTCCTTTAGAATTTGGTCGAATTCCTTCTATAGTGCTCTGAGAAAAGGCACTTTTTCACCATATTTAAAAATGACCTCCGCCTAAAAAGTCATGTTTTTCATCCAATTGAACTTCTTGAGAAAATCTAAAAGTGGGTCGACCAAGGATTATTCAAGTTAAATTTGGTTGAAATTCATCAAAAGTTTCTAAGAAGAAGATTTTTAAGTAAAATCTTACAGAAGGATGCACACACGTACGGACGGACGCATACATTACAGACAAAACAACATGACGATATCCCCAAATTGTCAATTTTTCCTTTTCAAATTTGGTTCAAATTGAATTTTATCTCTGGGGATTCTATTTCCTAAAATGACCGGGACAAGCAGAAGATGCGAAGGAAAAGAGTAAAAAGGAATAAATGTCAAGGATGTGGTCTTCATTCATTCGAAAACTTGGTTTGATGACTAGGAAGATTTTTTTGCCTTAAGTGATGTGATATATACGCCATACGCTGTATTTATATGTAACGCATCTTATGTGCGATGTAAAACTGATAGATGCTGGTGAAATATTTACATCTTGCATAAATGTCCTGTTTACTTATAAATACGGATCTTTGAAATATCAATAGATATCTAAGCTTTTGATGTAATAGTTATTTGATTCATACTTATCTTCAATATTTCAGAACATGTAATATTACTGTATCTTCAATTTATCCATATATTAAGTCATGGCTCACTGAACAATTTATTTGTCCTCAAATCTTTCACTTTATTTTTAATTTCAGCTTACTTTTCTGTCTTTACCAGTGAAGATACCGAACAAACCAAAACTTATGCTAAAACATTCAGGACTATTATAATTAACCCTATATGATTAAAAAAAGTTCTTTGTTGTTTGTTTTTCAAAATAGTTCTAGAATTACTTTCACTTTATTTTTAATTTCAGCTTACTTTTCTGTCTATACCAGGGCAGATACCGAACAAAGCAAAACTTATGCTTAAACAATCAGCACTATTATGATTACTCCTATTTTTAGCTCACCTGAGCACAACGTGCTCAAGGTGAGCTTTTGGTATCACCTTTTGTCCGTCGTGCGTCGTGCGTCGGAAGTCGTCAACAATTCTTTAAACATCTTCTCCTCAGTAACCACTGGGCGGAATTCAACCAAACTTGGTAGGAATGTTCCTTGGGTGACCCTTCTCAAAAGTTGTTCGCGGATTTTTGATTGACCCCAAAATATGGGCGGGGCAGGGCGTGGCAGTTTTTGACTTAGAAATCTTTAAACATCTTCTCCTCAGCAACCATTTGGTCAATTTCAACCAAATTTGGTATGAATGTTCCTTGGGTCACCCTTTTCAAAAGTTGTTCGCAGAATTTCGTTTCACGCCCAAATATGGGCGGGGCAGTTTTTTACTTTGAAATCTTTAAACATTCTCCTCAGTAACTATTGGGCCAATTAATATCAAATTTGGTATGAATGTTCCTTGGGTGACCCTTTTCAAAAGTTGTTCGCTGAATTTTGATTTATGCCCAAATATGGGCGTGGCAGTTTTTTTTAACTTTGAAATCTTTAAACATCTTATCCTCAGTAACAGTTGGGTCAATTTCAACCAAACTTTGCATGAATGTTCCTTTGGTGACCCTTTTCAAAAGTTTTTCCTGGAATTTTGATTTATGCCCAAATATGGGCGTGGCAGGGTCAGGTACTTTTTTGACTTTGAAATCTTTAAACACCTTCTCCTCAGTAAGCATTGGATCATTTTCATCCAAACTTGGCATGAATGTTCTTTGGGTGACCCTTTTCAAAAGTTGTTTGCAGAATTTGGTTTCACGCCCAAATATGGGCGTGGCAGTTTTTGACTTAGACATCTTTAAACATCTTCTCCTCAGTAACTATTGGGCCAATTTCAACCAAATTTGGTATGAATGTTCCTTAAGTGACCCTTTTCAAAAGTTGTTCTAGAATTTTGATTGATGACCAAATAAGGGCTTGGAAGGGTAGGGCAGTTTTTGACTTTGAAATCTTTAAACATCTTCTCCTCAGTAACCATTGGGCCAATTTCAACCAAACTTGGCATGAATGTTCTTTGGGTGACCCTTTTCAAATCGTGTTAAGGAAATTTGATTGACGCCTAAACATGGGCATGGCCGTTTTTTATTTAGAAATCTTTAAATATCTTCTCCTAAGTAAGCATTGGGCCAATTTCAACAAAACTTGGCATGAATGTTCCTTGGGTGAACCTTTTTCAAAAGTTGTTTGTGAAATTTGATTGATGCCCAAATATGGGCGTGGCAGGTTGGGGCAGTTTTTTATTTAGAAATCTTTAAATATCTTCTCCTCAGTAATCATTTGGCCAATTCAACCAAACTTGGCATGAATGTTCCTTGGGTCACCCTTTTCAAAAGGTGTTTGCAGAATTTTGATTTACACCCAAATATGGGCGTGGCAGGGCGGGGCAGTTTTTTTACTTTGAAATTTTTAAACATCTCCTCAGTAACCATTGGGCCAATTTCAACTAAATTTAAATGAATATTCATTTGGTGACCCTTTTCAAAAGTGTTGGCAAAATTTTGAATCTTCTTACATTAGTCAGGTGAGCGATTTTAGGGCCATTCTGGCCCTCTTGTTTAACACATGGTTTTGTCGCCCATAAATAGTGGTTACTGAATTCAGATCAGATTTTGGAAATAATAAACGTTCCGTTGTAAAAAAGTTACACCAGCTTTATTTTATTTTAATACATGGGAAACATTAAGATTTTTTTTTTTCATTTTTGTATGTAAAATTCAACAAGGATGAAACAGTACTTTGCTTATGCCGTTTTACTAGCACTCATCTGTTTTTACTCTCCTGATTAGCCACCTATATAAAAGTTCCAATGTTGTTGAAGAGAGAAATGACAAAATCATTTTCTTGAATTTTCTGCTTTCCAAAAAAGATTCAAATACTTCTAACAAATTATTCTTTGGTATGACCCCCGCCCAATCTCAACAAAAGAATAAATAAAAACAAGAGGACCATGATGGTCCTATATCGCTCCCTGAGTATGATTGCTCAAGGCGTAATGATATAATATACAAAATATCAAAGCCCTACACCTAATCATTTTGGGATAGAAGATTTTTTTTAAAGATTTTCTCCTTTAATCTTAGGTACATTGAAGTACTTAAGTAGAGGGTCAATAGGCATTAATACATACCAAATATAAAAGCTCTAGGCCTAATGGTTTAGAAGGAGAACATTTTCTATGATATCCTTCATAACTCCTTTCTGAGATTGCACAGAAAAGGGCTTAATTTCAGGATACAGTAATTCTATTAAGTGTTTTGGCACAGGGTCAATAGGTTTTATTACACACTAAATATTAAAGCCCTTGACCCTATGGTTTGGGAGAAGATTTTTAAAGATTTCCTTCTTTTATTCTATGTAAAATCAGGGATTGCCGAGAAAAGGACTAATTTTCAGAATACCGTAGTTCTTTGAAGTATTTTGTTAGAGGGTCAATAGATGATGATTGATACAAAATATCAAAGCTCTAGGCCTTATGGCTCGGGAGAAAAAGCTTTTTCAAGATTTTCTTCTTTTAATCTATGTAAAATCAGGGAATGCTGAGAAGTTGGCTAATTTTCAGAATACGGTAGTTCTTTGAAGCATTTTGTTAGAGGGTCAAAAATGATAATTTGTCCCAAATATCAAAGCTCTAGGCCTAACGGTTTTGGAGAAGAAGATTTTGAACATTTACTTTCTTTAATTCTATGTAAAATCAGGGATCACACAGAAAGGTGGTAATTTTCAGAATACGGTAATTCTTTGAAGTGTTTTGTTAGAGGGTCAATAGATGATGATGTATACCAAGTATCAAAGCTCTAGGCTTTACCGCTTGGGAGAAGAAGATTTTGAACATTTACTTTTTTAATTCTATGTAAAATCAGGGATCACACAGAAAAGGGGTAATTTTCAGAATACGGTAATTCTTTGAAGTGTTTTGTGAGAGGGTAAATAGATGATTATGTATACAAAATATCAAAGCTCTAGGCCTTACCACATGGGAGAAGAAGATTTTGAACAATTACTTTTTTATTTCTATGTAAAATCAGGGATCACACAGAAAAGGGGTAATTTTCAGAATACGGTAGGAACTTAGGTAGAGGGTCAATAGATGATAATGTATACCAACTATCAAAGCTCTAGGCCTTACCACTTGGGAGTAGAAGATTTTTTAAGATGTCCTTCTTTAATTCTATGTAAAATCAGGGATTGCACAGAAAAGGGCTAATTTTCAGAATACGGTAATTCTTTGAAGTTTTATGGTAGAGAGTCAATAGATGATGATTTGTACCAAATATCAAAGCTCTATGCCTTTCCACTTTGGAGGAGAAGATTTTTTACGATTTTTCACTCTCTTGTCATGGCAACCAGAGTTCTTCACGGATTTCAATTCTTTGAAGTATTTTGAAAGAGCATGACCTAAGGATCATTTCTGTGAAGTTTGGTTGAAATTCCATGGTATGTTTAGGAGGAGGAGATTTTTTTGTAATTGTGAACGGACGGACGCCGGACGATGACCGATCACAATAGCTTCCCTAGAGCACTTTGTGCTCAGGTGAGCTAAAAACAAATGCGTCACTTTTTCACTAATTGTATTTGTAAGAAATGTTATAGAGGTGTTTAAAGACCTAGTTTAAGGAATGTTGTGTATGATGGACCCCTACTGATAAGCTAATTGCCTTATCTGTAAATCACACCAGGGGGGTTAACATCGTGTATATTCCATTGATGATCATGGTCAAAAATTGTTAATATTATGCAATAGCTGCACCTTAGCTTTATGCTGATGAGAATTTGATAGAAAACGAAGTAAAGTTATTTTCTAAAATTTTATCTTTTCATTTTTTACGCGTTAATGTTTTAAATCAATTTCAAATTATTGAATGAAAAGTGACTAAGTTGCAAAAGGGGAAATCAGAAAAAATGATGTTGTCCATCAAAAATATTCCAGCTGCTATTCGTGATCTGATATGATAAAAAAAGCTTCATATGTGTATTTTAATGTCGTATATGCATTGGAAATGTCTTAAAAATGAGGATCTATTATTCATTAACAATTATAACAGAATAAAGTTCAAAATTCATTTCAAGAGACAAATTAGCTTAGTTAGTAATGGGTACAGATTTAGCTTTCTTACTCTATATAGAAGGTGGCACCTTTTCATTGGTGATTTAAAGAGCTCATTTCCCATTTAATTCCCGAGACTGTCATTGGATTGTGCTTATTTGAGATCATTACTCTGCATGATAATGCACAGCTTATATTTTCTACATTTTCCGTAAGACATGAGGATTGTTTCTAAGTTGGAAAATCGCATAAAGTTTTCAATTGAAAAAATAGGAGAAGTTATATAATACAAAATGTAAATTTGTTCATCGTCTCTTATTTTCACAATTCAATTTGGTCACAATTTATCCAATGTTTACAAACAAATTTAGCGAGTAAAGTTGGTAGATTGAGCTAATACATTAATTGACAAAGAAACCTCAACCCTAAATTGGTTGATTGATTGAATGGGGTTTAACACCGCTTTTAACAGTATTTCAGTCATATCGCGGCGGCTGGAGCACCTAACAATGGATTCCTGGTATTTCTCACACCAGTACTACCACTACATCCTTTCCTAGCCTCCAGCTGCTATCTCACTTAGGTTTACGATTATCCACCCATTGGTGAGAGACAATTGTCGGAAAGAATATTTGCCGCCGCCGGGGATCGAACCCATGACACCCATGATTGAAGATTAGGAGTCTGGCGCGCTACCGACTGCGCTATGGCGGCGGCACCCTAAATTGGTTGAATCTGTGTATATAACTTGTCTCTATGAAGTTTTCTTAATTTGCATATCATTATAAATTACCACCCCTGAAACCGTCATATTAATCTTCCCTCCAAGAAGACTTCCCGAGTCTTGGACTGGAAGATCCGCAGTTGTCTTCATCCTACCGCTGCCACCAAATTTAACGTGCAAAGCTCTTTGACAGAGCTAATCCATTTAGGGAAAAGTATCTTCAACCCTGAACATGCCGACTCTTTCTATATAACAACAAATAGTCTTGTCTCTCTGTAATTTCCTGATTTAAATATCACTACAAATTAACTCCCTGAAATCTTCACACAAATGTGCACAATTTTAAGGTCACTAGTCAACAATCTGATTAGGACTGAGGAGGGAGAAATATAATCAAAATGGATGATCTTTAAAAACAAGACTTGACGATACATCTATCTTCGCCTAATTGCTATAATTTTTTTGTTTTAATCTTTCGTGTTTTTTTCTGAAATGTGTTTAGGAAGACAGGAACGTTATCTTGTTGGAAGCCTCCCATATCACATTCCGTTCTTGTTTATTTAATGGTTTTTGTTGTAGTAGTTGTTGTTGTTTTGGTCTAGTTTAAGCTCTACTGGCCGAAGGCCATTAGAGATATTGCGATGGCTTTTTCCTGTCCAGCGTCCGTGCGAGCGTCCGTCCGTCCGTCGTCCGTCCGTCCGTTAACCTTTTCCTTGTTAACACTCTAGAGTCCACAGTTGTCATCAGATTCAATTCAAACTTTCACATAATGATTGTACCATCATAAGGATCGTTCCTTTCGAAATTGGTCAGATCCGTCAAGAAACATGGGAAAAGGGGCCTAATTAAAATCTAATTAAAAATCCTCGTTAGAAATCTAGACTCCACAGTTTTTGTCGGCTTCTCTTCAAACTTTCACAGAATGATTGTACCATCAATTGGACCATTCCTTTCGAAATTGGGTATAATCAGTCAAGAAACATGGGAAGATGGGCCTTATGAAAATTTAACTAAAAATTCCATTAAATATCCTCGCTAACCCTCTAGAGTCCACAGTTTTCATCGGATTCCCTTCAAACTTTCACAGAATGATTATACCATCATAAGGATCGTTCCTTTCGAAATTGGGTATAATCCGCAAAGAAAGGGGCCCGATGAAAATTTAATTAAAAAGTGCTTGTAATCACTTAGAGTCCACAGTTTTCATCAGATTCAATTTAAACTTTCATAAAATGATAGCACCAACATAAGGATGGTTCCTTTCGAAATTGGGTATGATCCGTCAAGAAACATGGGAAAAGGGGCCCTATGAAAATATAATTGAAAATTCCATTAAAAATCCTCATTAACACTTAAGAGTCCACAGTTGCAATCGGATTTTCTTCAAACTTTCACATAATGATTGTACCATCATAAGGATCGTTCCTTTCGAAAACGGGTCAGTTCTGCCAAGATCGTTCCTTTAAAAGAGGGTATGGTCCCTCAAGAAACATGGGAAACGGGGCCTTATTGAAATTTATTCAAAAGATCTTGGTTAACACTCTAGAGTCTACATTTTTCATCGGATTCTCTTCAAACATTCACAGAATGATTGGACCATCATAAGGATTGTTCCTTTCAAAATTTGGTATGATCAGTCAAGGACCACGGGAAAAGGGGGCCTTATGAAAATTTGATTGAAACAATCCTCGTAAACACAATAGAGTCCACAGTTTTCAACAAATTCTCTTCAAACATTCACAGAAAGATTATTACATTAAATGTTCCTTTCGGAAATGGATTTGATCTATCAAGTTCCATGTGAAAAGGGGCCCTATGTATGGTCATAACGATCATTATTTTCATAACAGGGTTTGAACTGTCAAGAAACACGGGAAAAGGGGCCTTATGAAAATTTCATTTATAAATCCTTGTTACCAAGTCCAGAGCTTTCATTGGATTTTCTTCAGAATAATTGTACAATAAAAATGATTGTTGATGTTGACATTAGACCTAATCTGTCAAGCATCACAGAAATTGTATCACAATTAAGTTAACAGTTTTCATCAGATTCTTTTTAAACTTTCACAGAATGATTGTTCCATCATGAGGATCATTTCTTTTCAAATTAGGCCTGATCTGTCTATTATCATGGGAAAAGTGGCCTTTTGAGAATTTTATCTATAATCCTTGTAACCAATTCCAGAGCTTTCATTGGATTTTCTTCAAACCTTCACAGAATCATACAATAATCACGATTGTTGATGCTGACATGAGACCTTATGAAAATTTTATCTTAAAATTTTTACACCAAGTTAAAGTCCGCAGTTTTCATCAGATTATGTTCAAACTTTCACAGAATGTTTGTACCATCATTAGGATTGTTTCTTTCCAAATTGGGCCTGATCTGTCTAGTATCATAGGAAAATGGGCTGTATATAAAATTGTTACCAAATCTTCATTAACACAAGAATGTCCTCAGTCTTTATCAGAATCTCTTCAAACTTTAATAGAATATGATTGTACCATTATTTGGATTGTTCCTTTGTAAATTGGGTCTGATTTGTTAAGTAACACAAGAAAAGGGGCCTTAAGAAAATTTTATTACAAAACATCATAATCAGTCTTTATCATTTTCTTCAAACAATCTATCATTAGGATTGTTCCTTTGTACATTGGGTCTGATTTGTTAAGTTTCACGAGAAAAGGGGCCTTGTGAAAATTTTATTACAAAAAATTCTTGACTCAATTCAGTCCACTATTTTCATTGATTCTCTTTAACTTTTAAAGAATGATTGTACCTTCATTAGAATTGTTCCTTTTGAAGTTTGGTTTGTTCTGTAAAGTATCATGAGAAAAGGGGCCCTATGAAAATTTCACTATAAACTCATTAACACAATAAATCCCAAAGATTACACAGATTGATTGTACCATCATTACAATTATTGATTTTGACAGTGGATCTGATTATGGCAAGTGTCACGTAAAAAGGGGCCTTATGAAACACTTTCTTAAATATTATAGCTAACACAATGATGTCCCTTGATTTCACCGGATTCACAGTATGATTGTACAATCACTTAAATGGTTCTTTTTAGAACTGGGTACAATCCATCAAGTATCATGTAAAAAGGGGCAATATGATTTTTTTTCAAATATTCTAATAAACATAATGAAGTCCCCATATTTCATCGGATTCACTGTTAACTTTAACAGAATGATAAAACCAACAGTAAAATATCACGGGAAAAGGGGGCTAATGAGACTTGATTTTAATATCTTTGTTAACACAATAAAGTCAACAGTTTTATCGGATTCTCTTTAAAGATCCATGGAATAATTGTGGCATTTGAAGCACAGGAAAAGGAGCCTTGCACATTATCATTCAAAACATTCTTGTGCATGTATGTTATCAAATTGTCTTTTCAATTTCACAGGACAATTGTAGGGTTGTAAGATAAGTTCCGTTTGGAATGAAATTAATCCACCAGAAAACACAGGAAAAGGAGCCTTATGGATTTTCATTCAAAACAATCCTGTTTATGTGATAAAGTCCACAATTATTCTGATGAAAATTTTACAGGATGATAATAGGGTCATAATGTAACTTCCTTTCGGAAATGGAGTGGATCCGTCATGAAACACGGGAAAAGGGGCCTTGGGGATTTATGCTAAAAATAATAAAGGGGATAAAGTTCATTTTTTATGCATTCTTCTTTAAGTAATTAACTTCCTTAAATATCAGATTTCTTTAATGGAAAACTTGATAACCAGTAGAGCGTCTTAGGCCCTCATGGGCCTCTTGTTTTCTTTTTTTTTTTTCTTTTTTTTTTTTTTTTTTTTTTTTTTTTGTTGTTGTTGTTGTTGTTGTTGTTGGGATAGTTGTTGATGTTTATTATAAAATCTTATTCGAATTAGCCCATTGCGATAAATTCCAAATCTGTGAAATATCTAGTCTATAAATATTCACGCATGCGCAGTCTTTTTCTCGTGGCAGTCATGGGTCCTTCCTCGGGTCTTATTTACGTGCGGCCAAAGAACTATGGTCCAGGTTCTAGAGCATGGTAAGCGAGATAAATAGTGCATATATTTACTTCTCAACACATTCCTTTCGCACACGCGTCTAATGGTAAATATGAATATGTTTGTGATTAGAATCAATGGTTTGTTATGTGTTTTCGCGTGTTCTCACACATAGTTTTCTAGTTGTCTGTGGTACTGGATTCAGTCTACAATTATCTGTCCCTTATGTATATATAAACTCCGGTTCATATCAAAACATGATCAAGGTGCCTTATAATTGGTCAGAGTTTTAGACCAAGTTCGTCAGTTAATTAGTCGACCTTTGTCCTGCATATTCCGTTTCTGGAGTTCTTGAGCTCCAGAATGATAATTTCCTTCAATAAACTAAAATGAAAGTATCAAAATTTGAATATACCAGGTTTTTAAATTTCAATCCAGACAAAGTATAGTTACTTCCGGCAGCATGGCAGTTTCAATAATGTAAGGGTTTTCCTTGATATTGCGGTGTTTGGAAATTCCAATTACTTTATAACAATGTGTCACCTATTGCTCTATCAGGGCAATAGAATCATAATACAAATTTTGTTAAAGCGTTCATAGGAAATTGAAAGTCCACAAAATGGTGTCGCCGGGGCTTTCGGAAACAACAGTCCAGTGCTCTGCAGACTCACAATTTGGGGAGAAGTGACTTCTCCCTAGTGTGAGAATTGGGAGAAGCTTTTATAAATAGTGAGAAGTGGTGAGACTTTCAGGAGAAGTGGATCACTTAAAGTATTGCTCATCCTTTCTTTCAGTCCTTATTACAGAGATCTTATTCCTGTGAACAAATATTTTTGTGTCCTTTCTTCAGGTTCCAGAATATAGAAATCTAATTTTCTTGAATATTTCATATGGTATTATGATCCCAATTATCAAAAATTATAGTAATCAATGATTTGAAAAGAGAGTAAAGGTGGTCTAAATTAACAAAAATGACCAGAGTTTAATTTGAAGCAGAAAATAAGGAAACATTATTATTATCACTATTTTGTATAAGCCATTACCTGAAGACAATATTTCCATACTGGTCCAAATTGAAAAAAAAAGTTGCATATAACATTTCAAATCAGAATATGCTCAACTGGAAAATAAGTACCAGATAAGGTAAAAATATTTGCGGAAAAAGGAGAAATTGCTTGTTACAAGCACTTCCTATTTTCTCACAAATTATCCATTCAAACATTTAAAATCTTCAAGGTATCAAAAAAGCAGGACTGTATGGTAATGGTTAAGTCTGTCAACTTCACCTGTATATAGCAATAAATAGATAAAAAGCTTGTAATTAATAGATTAAAAAAAAGGTTCATTTTTACTGAGTTGCGGTTATTGTAAGCAAAGGGTAAAGGTAAAGCAGAGTATATAAGTCATAGACTGTGTACAGGTTTAGATTTGAAACTATGTTGACACAGGACCATTTGCTCTAGTGGTTTGTTTTGGATTACATGTCATTGAATGGATTAATTACCGAAACAAGTGAACTATAATTTCTGGATAAAATCCTAACAAAGTAGAAAAGATTGTAAAAGCCTTAAATTGTTTGTTGTAGGTTTTCTATATTTGTTAATGCTAAATCAAAGTAGATAACTAGAGTCCAAGGATTTCAATGAAAATGATTTTTTTTTCTCTATTTAGTTTTACGGGAAAATCAGTTTTTATCACCAAGATCTAATTTTTATCAATGAATTTTGAAATACGGTAAATGACATGACATTTGTAAAAAAATCAGCCATTATTCTCTCTGCTTGAAAGCGCGCAACAATCTTGTATATTGATAAGGTAAACAATGTGGCACTATAATAATTGAACCTTCAGAAGGGACAGGGTTTGATATCAAAAAGTTCCTATAATGCCTGCAGTTTACAAGAGCTTGCAACCATCCAATCAGCCGAGTAAAATTAGAAGATAATGTAATTCAATGTGACAACTATCAAACTTAAGCCATGATTGTTTGAAATTTAATTTTCTGGAGGAAAGCTGAATTGGGTCAGTTTATTTAATGCACAGATTGACGGAAACATGCAATTTTCGCGATCTTTTTTCCTTACGAGAATTTGTCAAAATGATAAAGACAGACTGAGGATGGGAGCCATCCTAGTTATACTTAGCTCTTGTTTTCAACCCAGTTTATAATAACACATGTATCCTTTGGATTAAGTCCATTTTTTTATCAAACATGGAGGACATTATCTCACATATTTGTACCCTGGTTTGTTCAACCCATTTTTTAAAATAAATTTGTTTTATGAGTTTGATAAAAAGTAATATCATAATTTCAGTATTCATGCAATGATATCTCACTCTCTCACGTTTTTTCTAAAAAAGAAATAATACCCCATGAAAATCAAAGTGCTGAAAATACTTCAAGAAAAGAATGCCCAAGACCAATTAGTTCTTTTTTTGTTTGTTTGTTTTTTTATCAAAAGCATTGTTTTAATAATTATTCAGAATAAGGAAAAGGTAATGCACTCTGCAATACACTGCAACTCCTCTATAACGCTACCGGGCACAGCACTGACTCCATTATAACACGGGTTCAGCTTGGCTCCCGAAATTTTGGAGGGGGGGGCATTTCGGGTTGCAGATGCTGAGATACGATGCTAATGCTGATTTTGCCGCGATTTTTTCATCCCGTCTTCGGCCCGCTCGAAGAAAAAGGGTTGCACATAAGAATCTATAATTACCCGATGCCAGGTAAGTTTTTAACACCTTACGGGGACGGTCCTGGTCATTAATGCATTACTTCAGAGGTAATTGCCTTGTTTGATTGATGACACGCGTAGTGTTTCAATTTACAAAATCAGTTGGATTGTTTTGTCTTACTGTTTGACATTGAGATGATCAATGCCTTTGGTCTTTTATGTTTTTTAAATCAATAGAGAATAGGCACGCACCTCGGTATCCTTCAGTTACAAACCTTGAAGGTGGTGCGATTAAAATATCAGACTGTTTCACTCTCGGCGTTCTTAATTTTCTTTACTCCTCGGTAGGACGTGTTCTTAAAGGAATGCGTGAGCGTGGAATTAGACAAATTGACTTGAGCCTACTAATTATATCACTTCATAGTTTGCTGGTATCCGAAGCTCTTAGAGGATAATGGCTTCAAGATAAAAACGCAACAATGTGCTTTGAAAACAATCAGTTGTAGTTGCGACGCTTTCGCAAAATACAGAAAATACTTGAAATTTGAATTGTAAATGTCACAATATCGGAAGATTCTCATCAGAAACGAGATAGATAATATAAGTAGATTAAAATAAAATACCGTTATTTTTCCGCATTTCTTTCAATAATCCGAAAATTTAATGCCATTCTGTATGATCAAATACACGGCAAAAAGCTCGTCGACAAATTTGAAGTCAAGGTTTTTCGGGCACAGTTTATTTTATTCTGAGGGAGGAAAGGTGATCAAAGGTGCCGCCGCCAGATGGTTAGCTATTTATGGGAGAGTTTCCAGAGTTGACATGTGCCAGACGCGTACCCCGTGAGAATTCTTGCTGACCGAATTTTATACTCTTGTCATTATGAAACCAGACATTACGCCGTCTCGGATATTTTTCGATTATTATGACCTTCATTTTTACGATTAAAAGTTAGCCGCTACAAAGTTTAATCCAGTTTTGTATACGTGCAACTGGTCGGTTTGAATTCCCGATTCGTAAATGACTAGGTTCGGATAGAGTTCTATGTCGGTTTATTGTTACCGTATTTTTAACAATGGTAAAGAAATTAGACCAAGTCCATCACCGCAAAATAGGTTCGAAGGTCGATCCATGCGACATTTTCTCAACGCTTCAGTAACCCCAGGTGTTCAACAACTCGTCGGTGTCCAAGGAGACGTCGCTAATACTTAGATTTTATCCCTTTTGTTTAAGGATGGAAATATTTACGTCCGTGTAAAACTAAATTCAATTAGATTAATGCCGACGACTAGCATAATAATAAAACATGTCTTGGGTTAAAGTTCTAGCTTCTTAATATTGGGAGAAAAAGAACCACAATTTATAGACCTGTAGAAATTTACGGATTATTCAATCCTGATTGACCGGGAAGGTAAGGTTAAAGATTAATTCTCCGCACGCTGAATTTCGTCGGTTTCTGCCAAAATCTCGTAACTACAGTTGTTTTTCATTTCCCGACTAGTAACTTGTATAGAATTAATCTTATTACAGGAATTTTGTCACGAATTATCGGGTGTTTAGTTCCGATTCCGACGGTTGAAAATTTCAGTTACAGGGGGGGGGAGAGACAGCGTTATAGCATAATAACTCCACTTCTTCCGCTGTTTCATTTCTTGGACCCCACCAACAGCGTTATAGTGGAGCTGCAGTGTATTTTAAAAACAAAAGCTTCTTTTGAAAACCAAAGTGCTGAAATCACTGAAAGAAGAGAAGAGTAGGGAAACCTTGTTTTATAAATTTGATCAAGTTTCATGTTATAACTTGGGAACTAAGGTTTAAGTTAGACACTTCTGATAAACATGTATTACTTATTCTGATGAACTTATTGAAATAAAAGAGCTGAAAGTAATGTTAGAAGATTAGTTCTAGTGGCAGGCAGTCAAAGGCTTCTGAAAAGCAAAATAACGAACCTTTTAAATATTACACAGAGAATCCAATGGAGCTCTTTCAGATGCAAAATTGAAGATGAAACAAGGTATTTTACACAGGAACTTATACATTTTTGAAAATACTGATAATAATTTCTCTTTCCTGAAGAAGGGCATTTTTCAATCCAACACTCCATACCTTTTTATACGCCCGTCGAAGACGGGACGTATTATGGGATCATCCGTGGCGTCCGGGCGTCCGGTTGTCCGGGCGGTGTCCACTTCTTTGTCCGGAGCATAACTCTGTCACCGTAAGTCCGATTGACTTTAAACTTGGCAGTTATATTCTTCTCATCAATACGGAGTGCAGTGCTCAATAACCATAACTCTACCTGGCCTATTTTTTGAGTTATTGCCCTTTGTTGTTTTTCATACTTGAATCTTGTCCGGAGTATATCTCTAAAAGTATGATAGCTAGAATCATGAAATTATATGGATGGATAGAGCTTACCAAGGAAGAGTGCAGTGTACAAGAACCATAACTCTACCTAGCCAATTTTTTGAGTGATTGCCCTTTGTTGTTTTTTATACTTGAATCTTGTCCGGAGTATATCTCTAAAAGTATAAGAGCTAGAATCATGAAATTACATGGATGGATAGAGCTTACCAAGGAAGAGTGCAGTGTACAAGAACCATAACTCTACCTAGCCAATTTTTTGAGTGATTGCCCTTTGTTGTTTTTTATACTTGAATCTTGTCCGGAGTATATCTCTAAAAGTATAAGAGCTAGAATCATGAAATTACATGGATGGATAGAGCTTACCAAGGGGGAGTGCAGTGTACAAGAACCATAACTCTACCTAGCCAATTTTTTGAGTTATTGCCCTTTGTTTTTTTTTTTTTTTTTTCATATTTGAATCTTGTCCGGCGTATATCTCTAAAAGTATAATAGCTAGAATAATGAAATTTCATGGATGGATAGATCTCACCAAGTGGGAGTGCAGTGTACAAGAACCATAACTCTACCTGGCCTATTTTTTGAGTTATTGCCCTTTGTTGTTTTTCATACTTGAATCTTGTCCGAAGTATATCTCCTAAAGTATTATAGCTAGGATCATGAAACTTTATGGGTGTATAGATCTCACCAAGGGGGAGTGCAGTGCACAAAAACCATAACTCTACCAAGCCTATTATTTGAGTTATTGCCCTTTGTTGTTTTTCATACTTGAATCTTTGGAGTATATCTCTAAAAGTAAAATAGCTAGAAACATGAAACTTCATGGATGGATAGATCTCACCAGGGGGGGGGGTGCAGTGTACAAGAACCATAACTCAACCTAGCTTATAATTTGAGTTTTTGTCCTTTGTTGTTTTCCATACTTTGTTTGAGAAAAAATATTCATTCAAAATAACCTCAGTTCTATTCAAACCTCCAGTTAATATTAAGCAGTGTGACGGGCGTATCTTGTGACAATTTGGCACCTTGTTAAAGAGTCATCAAGGATATGATTTTTGGGACAGAGACTTGTTAAAATAATTTCTCTTTCCTGGAGAAGGGCAATTTCTCAATCCAAAACTCCATACTTTTTTAAGGAGTCCTCAAAGATATGATTTTATGGACAGAGTCTTGTTAAAATGGCCAAGCATGAAAAGCTGTTCGTATCCAATGGACAGGTAGTTGACACTTTTTTCTTTACTCATTCCTTTGAGACTTTATAATTTATTCTTTCATTTGATTAGTTGATACCTAAATTTTTTGACTCGCTGTATTTTTGTGGCTTCTGGGTATATTTTGTCATTTTCTTTCCTTTTCACATCCTTTTTTTTTTGGACAAAATTTAGTGCTCTTTTTAACAAATAGGATGGAGAGGTAAAAGAAGTTAAGTGATGTAACAACTGATTGGTGTCAAAATCAGCCGTATAGTAGAGGAATCATGTTAAGATAATGAAAAAAAGATGAAGTACATTATTCAAGAATAGATCTGTATAGAAAATAAGATTTCAATAAACAAGCTACAAAGCACTTTTAATAACTTTATGTATAGTCATATCAAGATGTTAACAGACTGTTATGCTGCACATTTGCCACTACACCTTCAAAAATTTCTGGGGAGAACCCTGGGGCTTCCAATCAGCAATTATATAATTGATTTACTGTCCCCTGATTTGATAGCCCCTAGGCAAAATGCTATTTTCAAGGCGACTTCTTGTATATTCCTGGCAACTTCACTTTGATCAACTTGGGCGAAGTTTCATGAAACCAGACGACTTCTTCGCCTGAGTTGCCACTCTGCAGAGCCCTGTTATGATTGTAGGGTCATAAGGAAACTTCCATTCGGAAATGAAGTGGATCTGTCATGAAACACAGGGAAAGGGGCCTTGAGGCTTGTTGCTCAAAATAATAAGGGGGGAAAAAGTCCAATGTGTTATTTTTTATGCATTCCTCTATAAGCAATTAACTTCCTTAAATTTCAAATTTCTTTAACGGAAAACCTGATAACCAGTAGAGCGTCTCGGGCTCTCATGGGCCTCTTGTTGTTTTTCTGTAAGATTCAGGGTTAGCTCTGGCTTGAAAAAGTTGTCGCCATCACTTAAGCCAAATTAAAAAAGTTGGGGCCAAATGGAAAAAGTTGGGGCGAAATTGAGGAGTTTGTGCCAAACTGGAACATTTCTTAACTGCACTGATATTTTCTTCTTATATATTATTAGATAGATAATATGCATATTAACCCTTGTCATGCTGTATAAATGACCTCACCAAATTGCTGTAAGGTCAAAGGGCTGAAAGCACTGATAGAACTTGTTGTTCAAAAATGAATAATCAATTCCATAAACAACTCTGACAGGAAAAAAACAAGCAGTATGCGTAGACCAAGATCAGACTGCACTTATGTGCAGGCTGATCTTGGTCTACGCCTCCTGCCAAAACCGGAATATTTCGGGTTCAGCATGAAAAAGGTTAAGCAGGTTTCAGGGTTTTCGTTTCGACCCGAGAGTTCCGGTTTTGACGCACAGAAATTAAAAAAGAAGCAATTTTGTCGCTCGAAAATTTGTCAATGTGCGTCATTTTGACTCTCGAAAATTAGCAGCTATGCGTCAAGGGTCATGATAAGTGTGCAAAATTTTTTGGAAAATGGTTTATTGATTATGAAAATATACACCCCTATCAAGGATAACAACAAGCTTAATTGGTAATTAACACTCTTGAGTGATGGACATGCATCGGCGATCGTAATTGACAGGTACTTGACACCCATGAAATAAATGATGAAACCCATTTTCAGAGTTCTAATCTTACTGAAATTAACTGATATGCTTTTTCTTTTATAAAAAGCTCACAAAATATAATCAAGAAGTAAAATGAAACCAAAGAAAATGTTATCCAAGAAATGTCATTGGTTTTCGTGCATAAAATTGGCACTTCTTTTTTATGAGAAATATAAATAATTTGATCCTCTTAGTACTCTTGAGATTTTCTAAAACTGATTCAAACTAATAATATATATATATATATATTAATACTGAAGTTTCCCTAAAATTAATCTTATATTGAAAATAGAATATTGTCTGATTGGAGAGATGTTTCAATCTGAGACAGAGTTTATTCTAAGACGCCATTGCTAAAACAAATAACACTTTTAAAGCACCATTGATAAAACAAATATAAACACTTTTAAAGCACCATTGATAAAAAAGTGATAAACTTTTGTTTTTTAAATTGCTCCGGTGGGGGGGGGCATATCGCATTTTGACTCTTTGGATTGCCATTTTGACTCTTGGAAATTTTGGCCCAAGGGTCAATGACTCTCGACTTTTAGGAACTTAATGAAAACCCTGGGTTTTTAACATGGCCATTCATTTTTAATTTTGTCTTGAATGAATGTAGCCAAGTCATACACCTACATTGATTTTACTCATCTTTAATCAGTGCTTTCAGTACTTTGATTAGAAAATCAAGACCTTGATGAGAAAAAAAAGAGAGAATGAAAGTAATAAACCTTGTAGAATATGCTTGATTTAATAATAAAATAATGTAGACTTCTGTAATTTGAAAAAAAATCAGTTTAAGGTTGAACATTCTTGGGTACGAATGAACAAATAATGAAATGGTTCAACTGCTTTTGGGACAGTATAACTTTTGGAATTTATGTCAAATTTTGACAAACTACCACTGTTTCTATCAACAGTTCATCAGAATATTCTTCTTCATAAATGCTGATTCAATGTTTTAGCAAGGAATCATGGTAGCAGTGCCGAGATTAGAAACTGACTGAAACTGTCCGCAGAAATATACGAAAATATGCCCGAATTCTGCAATTGCACTCATCAGGAAAAGACAAATGGCGACCAGTTCATTACATTTTTCCTATAAAAGGCCTATTTATGAGTGATATTTGAGGTCTACTGATCTATTATGATTGCCGTCAACGGCTCATCCATAATACTTAGTCACGCCCACAACACAAAATCAATACGACTCGCCAACCAATGAGCACATTTTATTCATTTGATTGGCTGTCAATCAGAACTGCATTTAGATTTGGTAATTTGTTGGTCTTGTGTCAGACTCGATGACATAATTGACCCGATATACAATCCCTTGAGCAATTATACATACTTGGCCGGAGATTGGTCAAAGTAAATGTACATATTAACAAAACTTTTCATTTTTTGGCACAACAAACTTTCGCCAAATGAAAAAAAACTTGCGCCAGAATTTTATTTTTGTCGCATTTGGCGAAAATGGCGACCGACAGTGCGAACCCTGAGATTATATTGGAAGTTTTGATTTTATTTATCATATGATATACATGTATATTGTGATGAGTAGGCAAGGTGCCAAGAGAACTTGTTTTTACAGAACTGCCACTTCCTTTTGCTTGGGTTACATGTGAACATACTGTAACCATTTATTCCTATACTTGAAAGATGGGATTTTGTGCGGGAGGGCTTTTTATCCTATGTTGAATTTTTCCTACATTCATTTTAAATTGAATTGGCATTATTGTTACTCTTTTCTTACTGTTCATTTTATTAGCTCGTCTGTTTTGGGAGAAAACCCAAGGTATTGTGATCACTTTGTGTTGTGTGCGTTGGCATGACAAACTTTGACCTTGGTCATGTCCCTGTAGTTATTGAAGATATCCTCATGAAACTTGACATGTGTATTGACCATCACAAGAGCTATCTAGACCTTAAAGGGGGGTAACTCTAAAAGCATTTTATATACCTTTTTCGTCTTTAGAATTTTTGCATTATCCAGCACCAGCAGCCGAGTGTTGGCACCCGTTTGAGGTGCCCGTTTGCCTTTATGATTGTTTTTAGGTTTCGGTTTACTACTTAATTTCCTTAATCAATTAATTTTCCAAAAGAGAAAATTATATAATATATAGGAAATTAATACTCCAATTACAAATTTAAACACGTTCTTACTTATTGCTCATGTGCCAAAAACTTACCATAATAAGCATTTATGCTTTAATTCCTTCTTTGCTTTTGTATACTTTTTGCATTTTTACCTATTCAATATTTTCCTAGTGCACTTTAACCACTATATATGACATTTTTACCTCATTCCATTTCTCCATAATCGAATTGAGTTTAATGCTGCTCTTTTATAGTAGGGCCAAGTTCACTAGTTCATGTGCTATCTGGGAACCCTCAGTACCTGGCTTGGGCTCCTAAATGTCTTGTTCAAGGCCAGTTTTGCGACCCTTTCTAGTACTGGTATTTTCTAAGATGCAGATGAATAAGATTAAGTGCACTTTGTTTTTAATTGAAAGCTTTGTTAGGATTATGAAACCATTCTGAAATACACCGTATCATTTCTGAATAATTTGAACAAGTCATATGTGAATAAAATCAAATATGGATTTGGCTCTAAAACGAAGTATTTTATTAAGGTATAATTTATTTCTGATATACACTGCAGCTCCACTATAACCCCCCCCCCCTTCGTAACTGAAATTTTCAACCGTCGGAATCGGAACCAATCACCCGATAATTCGTGATGAAATTCCTGTAACAAGTTTAATTCTATACAAGTTACTAGTCGGGAAATGAAAAACAACAACTGTAGTTACGAGATTTTAGCAGAAACCGACAAAATTCAGCGTGCGGAGAATTAATTTCTAACCTTACCTTTCTGGTCTATCAGGATTGAATAATCCGTAAATTTCTACAGGTCTATAAATTGTGGTTCTCTTTCTCCCAATATTAAGAAGCTAGAACTTTTACCCGATACATGTTTTATTATTATCATAGTCGTCGGCATTAATCTAATTGAATTAAGTTTTACACGGACGTAAATATTTCCATCCTTAGACAAAAGGGATAAAATCTAAGTGTTCCACATAGCAACGTCTCCTTTGAGACGAACGAGTTGTTGAACACCTGAGGTTACTGAAGCGTTGAGAAAATGTCGTGTGGATCGACCTTCGAACTTTTTTCGCGGTAATGGACTTGGTCTAATTTCTTTCCCATTGTTAAAAATACGGTAACAATAAACCGACAAAGAACTCTATCTGAACCTAGTCATAATGAAGGTCATAATAATCGAAAAAAATCCGAGACAGCGGAATATCAGGTTACATAAGGACAAGAGTAAAAAATTCAGTCAGCTAGAATTCTCACGGGGTACGCGTCTGGCACGTGTCAACTCCGGAAACTCTCCCATAAATAGCTGAACATCTGGCAGCAGCACCTTTGATCACCTTTCTTCCCTCAGAATAAAATAAACTGTACCTGAAAAAAATAGACTTCAAATTTGTGGACGAGCTTTTTGCCGTGTATTTGATCATACAGGATGGCATTAGATTTTTGGATTATTGAAAGAAATGCGGAAAAATAACGGTATTTTATTTCAATCTACTTATATTATCTATCCCATAATAGATGAGAATCTTCCGATATTGTGACATTTACAATTCAAATTCACATATTTTCTGTATTATGCGAAAACGTCGCAAATACGACTGATTGTTTTCATAGGGAAATTGTTGCGTTTTTATCTTGAAGCCACTATCCTCTACGAGCTCCAGATACCAGCAAACTATAAAGTCAAATATATAGTAGGCCCAAGTCATTTTGTCTAATTTCACTTTAAGAACATGTCCTACCCGGGACTGAAGAAAATTAAGAACGCTGCGTGTGAAACAGTCTGATATTTTAATCGCATTACCTTCAAGGTTTGTAACTGAAGGATACCGAGGTGCGTGTCTATTCTCTATTGATTAAAAAATATAAAAGACCTAAGGCATTGATCATCTCAATGTCAAACAGTAAGACCAAACAATCAAACTGATTTTGTAAATTTAAACACCACACATGTCATCAATCAAACAAAGCAATTACCTCTGAAGTTATGCATTAATGACCAGGACCGTCCACGTAAGGTGTTAAAAACTTACCTGGCTTCGGGTAATTATCGATTTTTATGTGCAACCCTTTTTCTTGGAGCGGGCCGAAGACGGAAAGAAAAAACCGAATCAGCATTAACAACGTATCTCAGCATCTGCAACCCGAAATGCCCCCCCTCCAAAAATTTGAGAGCCAAGCGGACCCCGCGTTATAATGGAGTCAGTGCAGTGCCTGGTAGCGTTATAGAGGAGTTGCAGTGTATTTCCCACAGATAGTTTTTCATTACAGGCAGAGAAAACTGAGGGGCCAAGATTTCCACTAACAAAATAATGTCTCCCAGTCTACGCATTGATATGTTAATAGAAAAGCTGTGAAGATATAAATTCTAACGGTTGAAACTAGCTTACAGCCTGATTTCGTAGCTATGTTTTACAGATGAACACTGTAGCCCCTCTAGTAGCACAGGGCTCTGCAGAGTGGGCGACTCAGGCGAAGAAGTCACCTGGTTTCATAAAACTTGGCCTGAGTTGCTGGTCACAGCGAAGTTGCCTGGAAAATACGGGAAGTCGCCTTGTGATAGGCGATAATCGCATTTTGCCTACAGGCTATCAAATTCGAACAGTAAATCACATGATACAACTACTGATTGGAAGCCCCTTGATCGCAATTCAAGCGTGTATAGATAGACGACATGCTGACTTTATTTGCACCTCGGCTGATTGGTTGATTGCAAGCCCTTGTAAACTGTCTGAATTACAGAATCTATTATATATCAAACCCTTTCCCTTCGAAGATTCAATTATTTTTGTCGATCTTAGCAATATATGAGATTTGTTGCATACTTTGAAGCAGCAAGAATAATGGTGGATTTTATGATGAACGTCATGTCATTTGCCCCAATTTAAATTCATTTATAAAAAAAAGTCTTGGTGATAAAAAAACTGTTTTTCCCATAAAACTAAATCAAGAAATGTCATCTCTACTAGCCGAAGGCCACTAGAGCTATTGCAATGGCTTTTTCCTGTCTGGCTGTCCAGCGTCCTTCCATTAAACTTTTCCTTGTTAACACTCTAGAGTCCACAGTTTTCATCAGAATCCCTTCAAACTTTCACAGAATGATTGTACTAGCATTAGGATTGTTCCTTTCAAAATTGGGTCAGATCCGTCAAGAAACATGGGAAAGGGTACCGAATTAAAATTTGATTAAAAAATCCTCGTTAACACTCTAGAGTCCACAGTTTTCATCGGATTCCCTTCAAACTTTCACAGAATGATTGTACTATCATAAGGAAATTCCTTTCAAAATTGGAATATGATCCGTCAAGAAACATGGGGAAAGGGGCCTTATGAAAATTTAATTAAAAATAACATTAAAAATCCTCGTTAACACTCTAGAATCCGCAGTTTTCATCAGATTCTCTTCAAACTTTCTCAGAATGATTGTACCATCATAAGGATTGTTCCTTTCAAAAACAGGTATGATCTGCCAAGAAACACAGGAAAAGGGGCCTTATGAAAATTTAATTAAAAAAACCTAGTTAATACTCTAGAGTCCACAAATTTCATCAGATTCAATTCAAACTTTCACAGAATGATTGTCCCTCATAAGGATTGTTCATTTTGAAAACGGGTATGATCCATTAAGAAACACAGGAAATAGGGCCTTTTGAAAATCTCATTAAAAATTCAATAAAAAATCCTCTTTAACACTCCAGAGTCCACAGTTTTCATCGGATTCCCTTCAAACTTTCACAGAATGATTGTACCACCATAACGATTGTTCCTTTCAAAATTTGGTATGATCCGTCAAGAAACATGAAAAAAGGGGGCCTTATGAAAATTTGATTAAAACTTCCTTTAAAAATCTTCGTAAACACTCTAGTGTCTTTCTCGGAATGATTGTACTGTCATTAGGATCGTTCCTTTAGAAAACATGTATGATCTGTCAAGAAACACCTGAAAAGGGGGCTTATTGAAATTTAATTAAAAAATCCTTGTTAACACTCTAGAGTCCACAGTTTTCATCAGCCTGTATTCAAACTTTCATAGAATGATTTTACAAACATAAGGATTGTTCCTTTCGGAATTGGGTCAGATCCATCAGGAAACACGGGAAAAGGGGCCTTATGAAAATGTAATGGAAAAATCTTTTAAGAAATCCTCCTTAACACTCTGGAGCCAACAGTTTTCATCGGATTCTTTTCAAACTTTCACAGAATGATTTTTCAATCATAAGGATTGTTCCTTTGGAAATTGGGTAAAATCTGTCAAGAAACACAGAAAAAGGGACCTAATGAAAATTTAGATTAAAAATCCTCATTAAAAATTTAGAGTCAACAATTTTCAACGGATTCTGTTCAAGCTTTCACAGAATAATTGTACAATCACTTAAATGGTTCTTTTCAGAACTGGGTACAATCCATCAAGTATCATGTAAAAGGGGGCCATATAATTTTTTTTTTTTAATATTTTAGAAAAACATAATGAGGTCCCAATATTTCATCGGATTCACTTTTAACTTTCACAGAAAAATAAAACCAACAGTAAAATATCACGGGAAAAGGGGCCTTATGAGAACTTGATTTTAATATCTTTGTTTAAACAATAAAGTCAACAGTTTTATCGGATTCTCTTCAAAGATGCATGGAATAATTGTGGCATTCGAACACAGAAAAAGGGGACTTACAGATTACATTCTTGTGTATGTGATGAAGATCACAATCATTATCAAATTGTCTTTTAAATTTCACAGGACAATTGTAGAGTTGTAAGGAAAGTTCCTTTTGGAATGAAATTGATCCATCAGAAAACACAGGAAAAGGGGCCTTATTGACTTTCATTCAAAACAATCCTGTTAATGTGATAAAGTCCATAATTATTGTCAAATTCTGATGAAAATTTCACAGAATGATTGTAGGGTCATAAGGTAACTTTCTTTTGGAACTGGAGTGGATCTTTCATGAAACACGGGAAAAGGGGCCTTGAGGATTGTTGCTTGAAATAGTAAAGGGGATAAAGCCTTTTTTTTTTCTTTGAGTAATTAACTTCCTTAAATATCAGATTTTATTTAACGGAAAACTTGATAACCAGTAGAGCGTCTCCGGCCCTCATGGGCCTATTGTTTTGTTTTTGTTTTGCTTTATGCATTCTTCTTTGAGTAATTAACTTCCGAAAATATCAGATTTCTTTAACGGAAAACTTGATAACCAGTAGAGCGTCTCAGGCCCTCATGGGCCTGTTGTTATACCCCCCACAACGAAGTTATGGGGGGGTATACTGGAATCAGGTTGTCTGTCCGTCCATCCGTCTGTCCGTCCGTCCGTTGACATAATTTTGTGTCCTCTTCTCCTCCCACATTTTTTGACCAATTTTGCTGAAATTTTATCAGGTTGTTTCCTATCATATGAAGTTGTGCACCTGCAATTTTCATCTTGATCCAGTCGTTAGTTTCAGAGTTATGCCATTTTGAACTTTTTAATGGGGGGGGGGTAATTTTGTGTCCTCTTCTCCTCCCACATTTTTTGACCAATTTTGCTGAAATTTTATCAGGTTGTTTCCTATCATATGAAGTTGTGCACCTGCAATTTTCATCTTGATCCAGTCGTTAGTTTCAGAGTTATGCCATTTTGAACTTTTTAATGGGGGGGGGGGGTAATTTTGTGTCCTCTTCTCCTCCCACATTTTTTGACCAATTTTGCTGAAATTTTATCAGGTTGTTTCCTATCATATGAAGTTGTGCACCTGCAATTTTCATCTTGATCCAGTTGTTAGTTTCAGAGTTATGCCATTTTGAACTTTTTAAGGGGGTGGGGGGGAGTAGTCAAAATTTAAATTCCAAAACTCAGTAACCATTAGGGGAGTTACCAAATTTGGTAAGTAACATCATCTTGTTGACCTTTACAAAATATCGAACGGTTTCAGGGTTCTCCCCAGGCCATTATGGCGTATCGGCCCCGATACGCCTTCATTAATTAAGAGAGTTTGCCGATACGCCTTCAGATCGCCGATACGCTTAAATTTGGTCACCGATACGGCTTAAATTCAAGCAGAAGAAAGGGTAAAGCAAACCATTAAAATTGGCTGCAGAAGCGCGGACACGACAGGCTCTTTATCTATAATGTTGTATACCACGTATTGCATAACATCTCTATTGATAAGACCCTTACACTCTTACTAATTAGTGATTATCGATTTTTTCTCGCGTTTCCCACTGGTACCTCGCTATCAGTCACCAAGCATGATAGGTACCAATATGTAAACAATGAATTCAAAATGGCGACCCGGTTCCGGAAAATTGTCACTTTGGCTGAGATTGGTCTAGTTAAAAGTAAAAGATGTGGTTATTTGATGTGACAACTATCAAACCAAAGCCACGGTGGTTTAAAATTTAATTTTTTGAAGGAAAGATTTATTGGGTCAGTTTATTTCATACATTGATCGCTGGAAACATACCCTTTTCGCGATCTTTTTTCCTTACGAGAATTTGCCAAAACAATAAAGACAGATTTGTATAGAAGCCATCCTAGTTATACTAAGCTCTTGTTTTCAACTCAGTTTAATAATTACACACATGTATCTTCTGGGATAAGTCCATTTATTTTTTATCCAACATGGAGGGCATTATCTCAAACATTCGTACCCTTGTTTGTTCAACCCATTTTTTCAATAAATTTGTTTTAAAAGTTTGATGAAAAAATATTATTATACTTTTAGTAAACATCTAATAATATCTCATCCTCTCATGTTTTTTACCCAAAAAGAAATAATACCCCAATAAAAATCAAAGTGCTGAAAGCACTTCAAGAAAAGAATGCCTTAGACCAATTAGGGATTTCTTTTTATAAAAAGTAATGGTTTAATAATTATTTAGAATCAGGAAAAGATCATTCACACTATAATATTTGAAAATCAAAGTGCTGAAATCACTTAAAGAAGAGAAGAGTTAAGACACTTGTTTAATAAATTAGATCAAGTTTCATGTTATAATTTGAGAAATAGGTTGGACACTGCTGATATATTATACATTTTTTATTAACTTATGGAAATCAAATAGCTGAAAGTACTGTTAGAAGAATAGTTATAGTGTCAGACAGTTGAAGGCTTCTGAATGGGCAAATAATGAGCATTTCACATTTTACACAGAGAATCTAATGGAGCTCTTTAAGATGCAAAATTTGAAAATGAAACCAGGTATTTCACACAGGAACCTTATAAATACATTTTTGAAATTACTGATAATATTTTCTTTTTTTTTTCTGATGAAGGGCATTTTTCGTCAATCCAACACTCCATGCTTTTTTAAAGAGTCCTCAAGGATATGATTTTTGGACAGACTTGATAAAATGGCCAAGCATGAAAAGCTAATCCTATCTAATAGATAAGCACTTGACACTTTTTTTTACTCATGAGACTTTTGGGTATATTCTTTCATTATCTTTCCTTTTCACATCCTTTTTATGAGACATTTTAGTGCCCTTTCCAAAAAATAGGATAGAGAGTTGAAGTAAGCTGAGTAATGTCACAATTGGTTGGTATCAAAATAAGTCTCAGAATAGATAAATCAACTTATAATAATTAAAAAGTTGAAGAATATAATTCAAGAATAACTCTCAATAAAACAACAAGATGTCAATAATCAAGCTAAAAAGCACTTTTAATGACCTTTATTATGTATAGTCATACCAAGATGTTAACAGACAACACGCCGCGCATTTGCCACTACGCCTTTAAAAATTTCTGGGGAGAACCCTGGGTTTATTTCCTGAGGTCAAATTTGACCCCGCCCCCCGGGGGTCAAAAATTTAACATAGGCTCATATTGACTTTACGTGGATATAATTTTGTGTCATCATCTCCTCACACAGTTTTCTTTAACATAGGCTCATATTGTCCAACCTTTCCTAATCAATCACCTCTAGCAACAAACACAAAATCAGAAAGAGTTGGAGGGTTGGCAATGTTCATCCACCATGACATTCATGTGATTAAACAGCTTCAAATTCCACTCCTTCATAGAAAAGCCTTTTTAGCGGTGTGGGGGGTATTCTCGTCAGCCCTTGAGGGCGACAGCTCTAGTTTTATTTTCCTATAGAAATAAGTCGTACACACAGAAAATTGCTAACTAACGTGATCCACTTCTCCTGAAAGTCTCATTACTTCTCCCTATTTTGAAAAACTCCTCCCAGTTCTCAGACTAGGGAGAAGTCACTTCTCCCCAAATTCTTCGAGTCTGCAGAGCCTTGTAGCACTTATCAAATTTTTTTATGATTAAACTAGATTATCCTTGTTAAGACTATTTATCATATTCTTTTCAGTCGTGTATGCAACAACACTCATGGATTAATACGAAAATATGGATTAGACATGTGTAGGAGATGTTTTAGGGAGTATGCTGCTGACATAGGATTCAGAAAGGTATTGTTAAACCATACCCACATTATTTTTTACATGCCCCTGAAGAAATAAGCTTGGAAAATCGTGAAATTTGAAAAATATAATTCTTTTATCATGCAATTTCTTCGTTCCACCAATACTTTCTCTGCATCAAGACGGGGGTTCAAAGTATAAACTTGAAATCAAGGTTTTTCTTTAGCACCCAGAAGACAAGAGTGATTGACCTTTTGGCCAAAATTTTCAAGAGTCAAAATTGAAATCCCAAGAGTTAAAATGCGAGCCCCCCCCCCCCTAAAAAAATAATAGTAATTTAGACAAAAAAAAAATAACAGATAGAAAATAAGAAACAATTTTTTATCAATGGGCCTTGAAATAAACTGTCTCAGATTGGAACATTTCTCCAATCTGACTATTCTATTTTCAATACAAGATAAATTAAACGGAAAGTTTAGTATTGTATAATTATATAAGTTTGAATCAGTTTTATAAAATCTCAAGAGTACTAAGCAGATTAAATTCTTATTTTTTTCCTTAAAAGAAGTGCCGATTTTATTCAAGAAAACTTGTGATATTTCATGAGCAATATTTTCTTTGATCTTGATTTAACTTTGTGAGTTTTTCGATAAGTATTAGCAAATAAGTAAATTTATGTAGGATTAAAATGCTAAAAAGGGTTTAATCATTAATTTCACTGGTGTCAAGTACCTGTCAATTACAATGGCTGATGCATGTTCATTACTCAAGAGTGTTAATTACCAATCAAGCTTGGTATTATCCATGATGGGGGGTATATATTTCCAATAATTTGGGTTGCCGTCATAGTGCAGTGGGTAGCGCATAGGAATCCCAATCTTCAATCTTGTCGTGGGTTCGATCTTCTGCTGTGGCACATCCATTCTGACATTTGTCTCACCATTGGATGGATGATCGTAAACCTAAGTGGGATACCAGCTAGAGGCTAGGAAAGGATGTAGTGGTAGTACTGGTGTGAGAAATACAAGGAATTCATCATTAGGTGCACCAGCTGCTACGTTATGACAAAAATACTGTTAAAAGTGGTGTTAAACTGCATTCAATCAATCAATCCTTGAGGATGTCAAAATGTGGGATAATTTGATAATGGATTAAATTATTAAGCCATAGGCATTAATATTCATTGTATAGCACTACTTGATAGTTTATACTAGGCCCAAAATCTTGTATTTGTTTTATTTGTTTGGCTCAAGCTGTGTCTTTTTTATGCCAAAAAAATTGCTGCAATTTGCAGATGCCTCAGGGGAGCGATTTAGGACAGTCATGGTCCTCTTTTTACATATTCAACTTTTTAAGAACCCTTGGACAAATTTCAACCAAACTTTGAATGAAGCATCCCCATGGGAAGGTGCTTCAGATTTGTGCATGTCAGAGTTGTCTCCCCTTGGGGCCCCATGATGGGCCAGAATGGTTGTAAAGGTTACATCTTTAAAAATCTTCTTGACATGAACTGGCTGTCGGATTTGATTCACATTAAGTATTTAGAGTCTTTAGGCCAATGACTATAAAAATACAAGAAAAAATCTGCCAAGAAATTGCCATGCTGAAGGGGGGGGAGCTCACATAGTGACAACTTTAGTTTTTCTCATCTACAAAACCAAAAGACCTATAGCTCTGATATTTGGTGTGTAGCATCACCTGGTGGACCTCTATAAATATTGTATGAATTAATAATTATGGCCAAAGGGTCAGAATTAACCGTTCCCGACCCTCAAATAGTGAAAACTTTTTAAATCTTCTTTTTCCAAACAGGAGGGCCTAGAGCTTTGGTATTTGGTATGTTGCATCATCTGGTGGAACTCATTAAGATTGTATAAATTATGGCCCCAGGGTCATAATTAGCCCATTTCTGGATGTTCTTATATAGTGGACACAAGTTTAACTTGGGCTTATACAATGAACACTATGAAAAACTTCTCAGAAACAGAAAGGCTTAGATATATTGTATGTAGCATCATCTTGTGGACATCTGTCAAGATTGTGTTATTATGGCCCTGGGCTCAGAATTAGCCCCCAGGGTCAAAATTGACTTATTCCAGGACTTCACAACTTTAACATAGGCTTATATGGTGAACACTTTAAAAGTCCTCTCTCAAACAAACAGACAGGCCTAGAGCTTTGGGCCTCTTGTATTACCTACATCATATTGTAACTGGTCAATCAATTTTATGTCGTTGAAAAAGGGTTTTGTCTTGGTAACTTATATGTTCAAATACTCCTTTGTTTATGGATAGTCTTTTGTTCAAATTTTCACACTGGCTTCATTTTAACGGGCTAATTTTAAAACATTTATACGCAAATAAGCTGGTCAACTAAGTACTCAGTTGATAGAACAACTGATGTCTTGTTTGCTATGTTTCAGAAAAATGGCTTCCATTACATATAATATTTAGTATTATAGCCAATAATATACCTTGAGAAACATGCATATAATTTTTAGGCACCTCCCATGGACAGGAAAATATGGGTGATAAATGTTATACATTTTATCTGCTGAGTTCTCAATACTGGGATATGTTTATCTAACAATGCACACTCATCATTTTATTCAAAACTTTGTTAATGAGTTGTGTTTTCCCTGGTATTTACATGCCTGTAATTTTATCGGTTTTGCCCTATAATTTTTCAATTGAGAAAACGTAGAAAAAGAAGATTGTGAAGAATTAGTAACAATTAATAATTTAATTTCTTCTTTTTCCACAATATTTTCTACCCTACATAATGATTATTTTTCAAATCCAATCCACTTTTATGACAATCTTTTCATTTTGATGTGTACATTTTTAGCTCACCTGAGCACGAAGTGCTCATGTGAGATATTGTGATCACCTTTTGACCTGCATTCGTCCGTCGTGCAGCGTCCTTCAACAGTCATCGTTAATTTTTTTAAACAACAACTTCTCCCAATCCACTGGCCCAATTTCAACCAAATTCCGCAGAAATGATCCTTAGGTGGTTCCCTTTAAAAATAGCTAAAAAATTGAAATCTATTGAAAAATCTTGTTACCATGGCAACAAAGGTGGAATTTTAAAACAATCTTAAAAAATCTTCTTCTCATGACCCAGAAGAGGTAGAGCCTTAATATTTTGCATGAAACTACAGTATATTGACCTCTTTCAAAATAGCTAAAATCATGACCCTGGGTTCTCCAGGGGTGGAGCCCTAGGGGTTGGGGTTTATATAGAAATAAAGAAGGATTTTTAAACATCTCCTCCCAAATCATTGGGCCAATTTCAACCAAATTTGCTTAGGTGGCTCTGTGTGAAAATGGCTAAAAGAATTAAAATCTGTTGAAAACTTTAGTCACCATGGCAACAAAAGTGAAATTTTAAAATAATCTAAAAAAATCTTTTCCTCCTGACCCAGAAAGTGTAAAGATTTGATATTTTGCATGAAATATCAGTATATTGACCTGTCAAAATTGCTTAAATCATCCCCAGGGGGGTGGGATTTATATAGAAATAAAGAAGAATTTTTCAACAACATCTGCCAAATCAGTTTGCCAATTTGAACCAAAATTGGCTGAAATGTTCCTTATGTAGCCCTCTTTCATTGTAACTGAAATGAAAGAAATCTAGTAGACAAATTCTGTTTGCCATGGCAATGGAAGTTAAATCTTTAAGAATCTTATCCAGGCCTGACCCATTTGGCCGTTAGCCTTGATATTTAGCATGAAACTTCAGTTCATTGACTTCTTTCATATTTCTTAAGTGATTACCCATGAATCCAGAGGGAGGAAATAGTATTCTCCTTTCATATTAGTTCTAAAGCCTTTGAATTTGTCATTAAGACTTGGGAATCCCAAGGTGCAGTATGGTCAGTCCAACTTGTATTATAGTCCTAACCTTAACATAAAATTAGACGATGAAAAAGAGCCTTTATCTCAGATGAGCGCCCCAGGGCCAACGGCCCTCTTGTTTGAATCACTGTAAATAGGGCAGATCCAAGAACTTTCATAAAAGTATCAAGTTCACATATTCTCCTCCTAACCCATGAGGCATACAACTTTCAGATTTTGCACCTGTAGTACTATGTTGTGGTTGTGTAGCAAAGTAGTTTAGTGATCACATGTAGATTGAAATTAGTCCTGTTTTGTCGGATCCCAGATTTTATTCAAAGATAATGGAGGGTATATTTAAATTCTCCTTCCAAACCTTAGGGCCTAGATCTATAATGTTAAGGTGAGCAATTTTAGGACAATCATGATCCTCTTGTTTTTAAGCTTCTCCAGATTGTCAACGAACCCATTGCCTAGCATAGGGCAACTATGCCCTGGTCTCATTTGGTCGCTTTTGAAATACATGTTTTAGGAAAGGTTACATTTCAAGTATTATCAAATTAAAGTTTTAAAGATTTATTCTCTTTCTTTTCAGCTTGACTAAGCAGCAAGGAGACTTCTGGCAGGAATAGTCCTGGATTCCAAAAGTTTGAAATGCTATTAACATGTAATTTTAAAGTGTAATTTTCAATACTGAAATACAGGACTTTTTCTTCTTTCCATGTTGCCGTTAGATTAATATCTAATAACTCCCCACCTATGAGGTAGAGGGGATATATTGTTTTCACAATGTCCATCTGTCCGTCCATAGACTACAGACCTACAACCTTGTAACTTCATACAATCGTTGCAAATGGCCCAACAATGTACCCTATTGTTTTTGGGTGATGGAGGTCAGGTCGAGGTTACAATTGGCCTTTCACTGAAATCCAGTTGCCGTCATACCACAGTTGGTAGTGTGCCAGACTCCTAATCTTCAATCATGGGTGTCATTGGTTCGATCCCCACCGGCGGCACATATTCTTTCCGACAATTGTCGGGGGCTAGGAAATGATGTAGTGGTAGTTATTGTGTGAGAAATACCAGGAATCAATTGATAGGTGACTGAAATACTGTTAAAATCGGCATTAAACCCCATTCAACCAATCATTGTATTCTTTTTCGGGGCTCTAACTCAAGAACCATTAGACCTACAACCTTGTAACTTAATTCAATTCTTGTTTTTGACCAAAGGATGTGAACTATTGTTTATGTATCATTAAGGTCAAAGTTGCAATTGACCTTTGAATGAAAACCATTTTCAGGGTTTAACTCTAGAACTAATTGACCTACAACCTTGTAACTTCATACAATTATTGCAAATGACCCAAGGAAGTGTCCAATTTTTAGCTCACGGAAGTCAAAGGTTAAGATTACTATTGACCTTTGATAGAAAACCGTTTACAGGCTCTAACTCGGAAGCCATGTGACCCAACTTTGATTGAAAACTGTGTCCGTTTTGGGGTAATGAAGGTCAAAGGTCTGTTCTACTTAAGTGATAAAGTGCTGGTGGGGGATATTTTGGGGGATACACTTTTCCACACTTTACAACAATTCTGGTCAGCCCACCTGAGCACAAAGTGGTCATAGTGAGCTTTTGTGATCGTCGAAAGTTTCCTCCATCCTGTGGCGTCAACAATTGAAGTGTTTGCACTGTAGAGGCTAAAATCTAGGCGCAATTTTCATGAAACTTGGCCAGTATAATTGTTAGGGCATTAAGATGAATCTTGTAACACTTTGTGCCCATTCTAGTCAACTCACTTGAGAACAAAGTGCTCATGGTGAGCTATTGTGATAGTTGAAGGTCTGTAATTGGCGGGGCTAATTTTCATGGTGAAACCTTTAAAAATTCTTCTCAGGAACCAATGAATGGATTTCATCAAAATTTGCCAGAAATGATCCTTTGATGATCCTTTATCAGATTCCATCAAAAATATTTGATCGGATGAAAAACATGGATTTAATGGGCGAGGTTAATTTCCAAATATGGAGAAACCTTTGAAAATCTTCTTCTCAGAAACCAATGGATGGAATCCATCCAAATTGACATAAATGATCCCTGAGTGACCCTTTATCAGATTCCTTCAAAGAATTTTGATCGGATGAAAAATATGGCTTTAATGGGCGGGGTTATTTCCAAATATAGAAACCTTTGAAAATCTTCTCAGAAACCAATGGATAGATTTCAGCCAAATTCTACAGGAATGATCTTCGGGTGACCCTTTATCAGATTCCTTCTAAGAATTAAGAATAGATGAAAAAGGCTTAAATGGGCGGGGCTTATTTCCTTATATGATGAAATCTTTAAAAATCTTCTTCATAGAAACCAATGGGTGGATTTCAACCAAATTTTACTGGAATGCATATTGGGCGACCCTTTATCAGATTCCTTCAAAGAATTAAGATCTAATGAAAAATATGGCTTTAATGGCCGGGGGCTTATTTCCACATATAGCCGCCGTCATAGCGCAGTTGGTAGCGCATCGGACTGTCAATCTAGAGGTCCCGGGTTCGATCCCCGACGGCGGCGTTCATCCTTTCCGACTATTTGTCTCCCACCAATGGGTCGATAATCGTAGACCTATGTGGGATAGCAGCTGGAGGCTAGGAAGGGATGTGATGGCGGTACTGGTGTGAGAAATACCAGGAATCCATTGTTAGGTGCTTCAGCCGCCGCGATATAACTGAAATATTGTTGAAAGCGGCGTAAAACCCAATTCAATCAATCTTATTTCCACATATGGTGAAACTTTGAAAATCTCAAAAACCAATGGATGGATTTCAACCAAATTTCACTGGACTGACCCTTTGGGTGATCCTTTATCAGATTGCTTCAAAGAATTTTGATAAGACAGAAGACCTGCCTTTAATGGGCAGGGGCTCATTTCCATATATGGTTAAGGCTTTTAAAATCTTCAACTCAGAAACAATTTGGTGGGTTGCAACCAAATTTCACTGGAATGATCTATTGGTGACCCCTTATTAGATTGCTAAAAATGAATTGATTGGTTGTAAACATTGCTTTAATAGATTGAGCCTGTTTCCATATATGGCAAACAGTGAAAACCTACAATGTGCAGGATGGTTTTCAACCAAATTTCTCAGGAATGATAAGTAAATTCAGGCCGGTGGCGAATCAGGCGCTCAAGCGCCTCTATTTAATAATGTACGTCAAAACCATTTAGTAATGTTACATGCCAAATATGAATGTCCTAGGTCATATAGTTCGGGAGGAGAAGACTTTCGAACTTTCTGTAATAGAGCGTTTTTTCCAACTTTGGACCCGAGGGGCAGGACCATTTTGATCCAGGTGCATTATTTTTAATAACATACTACAAAACCATCTAGTTATGTTAAATGCCAAATATGAATGTCCTTGGCCATATAGTTCAGGAGGAAAAGACTTAAAGTTGCTGTAATAGAGCGTTTTTTCTTAACTTTGAACCCCAGGGGTTGGGCCTTTTCCGAACCAAAGTACATGATTTTTAATATATACTACTAAACAATCTAGTAATGTAACATGCCAATTATGAACTCCTATGCCATATAGTACAGGAGGAGAAGAGTTTTGAACTTGCTATGATTGAGCGTTTTTTCCCAACCTCTGATCCCAGGGGTATATTTTTGAACACTTGGTAGAGGACCATGTGATTATGCTATATTTGAAATTTAAATGCCCTTTGCCTTATGGTTTCTGAAAAAATGTTTTCCAAAGATTAACTTAAATTTACCATTTTCAAATGTCACGACAAGAGTTTTTCACGGATGAAATTCTTTAAACAAATTTTGTAGGCATTCACCCAAGGAACATTCCTGCAAAGTTTCAGCTTCAATGGCTCACTGGTTCTGAGGAGAAAATTTTAAAGAAATTGTGGACGACGGACAATGACCGATCACAATAGCCCACCTCGCTCTTTGTGCTCAGGTGAGCTAAAAATGCAGCCATTATAAACACCGTTTTAGTGAAATTGAGATAACAAGATACGATTCATACATGTATGGTAAAAGAACGGATCGCGTTGTTAAATCAAAGAATCAATCGACCAATAAAATCATTCAATTAGAATGAACTTCAAACTCCGTCAGTGGCCGACGTTATTATGAAGCCATTTTTTGTATTGGCGACTTAAACACCATAACTACAGTCTATTGAACTTTTTTGGCCGGGTTTGACTCCAGGTCGCAGCAAATATCCTTTCCGACAGTATCATTTCACCAATGGTTGGATAATCGTAAACCTGAGTGCGATGAGCAGCTGGAGGCTTGAAATGTTGTGGTGATAGTACCGGTGTGATAAATACCAGGAATTCATGGTTAGGTGCTCCAGCCTACACAATATGTTACTGTTAAAAGTGGCGTTAAACCCCACTATAAAAACATTTTAGCTGTAGTTAGGACGTTTATGTCAACAACCCGTTTTAAATCTGTGTTACATGAACTGGCCATGAAATTATAATAACGCCGTTCATAATCATTCGACGGAAGTAGAACTTCCTGTTTGAGCTCAGCGATCCGTCAGTTGCCTATTGTTAGTACTAAACAAGTAGAAAATGATACTGCTGAATAACTGCCAGTTGAACAAGAACAGTTTCGATTGAGTATCAGCCTTAGAAAATATGAAATTCGTAAAGGGATGAGGTGACCCGTTTCTTTGGCCCAGGTAAATGCTAATGAATACTTATAAGTCCAGAGGGCATCTCGATGCTTGAACTCATAAAGAAAAAAACAACAGTAATTATCCCTTGTCGTGCCAAAACCGAAATATTGCTGCTTTTGCAGGAGGTATAGACTAAGATCAGCCAGCACATATTTGCAGTCTGATCTTAGATTACACCACCTGTTTGATTTATTCAATTCGATGTTGTTTTTTAAATTATTCACTAAAACAAAGATTGACCCACAATCAGGGCCTGTCAGTGCATTTAGTTCTATGATTCCAATGCAAATTCTAAACAAAAAATAATATTCAGCATGGCAGGGGTTAATGTCATTCTCTGTAACAACAGAAACAGCTGTCCATATGTCTGTAAGGTGGAGCTGATATTGGTAAGAGTGCAGTGATCAAATTACTGCACCAAACTCATAGAGTGCTAAATCCTAACCTTTTCCTGTTTTTCAAATTTTATTCTCGTCGAGTTTGAAAAATGCAGATTGTTGCAATTCGAAAACTAAAAAACCTGCGGCGTAGGAAATATTGTTGGATAAGAAGAAAATTCTTGTTACGAGTATTTTCCTCTTTTTCCACAATGTTTTCTCAAGCATAAATAACAGGGTGCAAAAACAAGGGATCGTGAAGGAAAATGTTTAGCAAGGTCGAGATCCAAATAATAATAGAAATATTTTACACGTATATGGTTTTAAGACTTGGGCTAAAGGGACTCAGCCATTCAGCCGCCGTCATAGCGCAGTCGGTAGCGCATCAGACTCCCAATCTTCAATCATGGGATGTCATGGGTTCGATTCCCACATATTCTATCCGACATTTGTGTCTCAACAATAGATGGATAATCGTAAACCTAGGTGGGATAGCAGCTGGAGGCTAGGAATGGATGTAGTGGTAGTACTGGTGTGAGTAATACCAGGAATCCATTGTTAAGTGTTCCAGCCGCCGCGATATGACTGAAATATTGATAAAAGCGGCGTTAAACCCAAATCTCGTTCGATGATATTGGCATAAAAGCTGTTCGTGATGTTTGTCAATTAGCCAATCGCGGATGTCAATCAAATAATCAGTCGACCAATGAAATCATTCATCTAGACTGGAAGTTCAGTTTGAACTCCATCATTGGCCGTCATTTTGTCGAATCATTTCTGTTGGTTTGGCGACTTAAACGTCGTAACTACAGCTTATTCAAGCTGTAGTCACGTCGTTAAGGTCGCCAACTAATCATTCTACTTATTGCTAATGGCCATAAATTTTGCAAAATAACGACGTTAAAAACTCGAAGCGGAACTTCCTATCGGAGTCAAACGGCGGGACCAAAGGAGTCAGTGGGCGGGGCCAGCGATTGACAATTGAAACTTGTAAGAGGTTTTAGGGATTTAATGAATTCACTAATAGGTTCATTCCAGAAAAAATGAATAGACAGAGTAGATCCTTTATCAAGAAAGATCGTAAGCCTAAAAATCAAAATTATTATCCATTAGATGCCCTCACATATTCACTGACATTTATTAAATGGGTCTAGGTAAATCCCCTAGACAGGGAGTATAATGAGCCAATGAGAACAGTGTGTGTCTGGACAGAGCTATCGTGTCACCCAGAGGGCGATTTTTATCAACTTTTGTACAAGTCCAATAGGTGATACAACCAGTTCTATGGCCTCTAGTGTTAACCCTTTCCTGTTTCTCCAAATTTTAGAAGGCCCAATTTGAAACATTTTACAGACGACAACTAAGAGTGAGTGCAATTTGAAACAAAACCATTCTATGTGGTAGAGAATAGTGCGATAAAAGAATAAATTGCTTGTATCAAGCAATTTCTCCTTTTGTCAAAATATTTTTTTAATTATAAAATTGCATAGACGTAAAAACCAGTGATTATACAGGAAATGGTTAAAGATTTCTTTGTTTGTATCAAAATTAGGGTGCGCCTATAGGGGTGAAATATGATCCCAAGGGATATTTGTTCAGCCACTTTAAAAAGGGGCCACGAAATGAATCAACAAGCGAAATATCAAACCTAAATTGTAATGGAATGAACTAGCTGATGTAACTTGATATGTAAGATTTTTTCAAAGACTTCCTTTTCGTTTCTGTGTGTAAGATAGGATGCGCTCGGGCGGAGCCAAATGAAACCACGGGGGCATTATTTTAATAGCTGTAGACGACTATTTGAGGGCCCTTAGATGGCCATTTGGTAATTCAACATGTTAAATATCTAACCTTTAGGTCATATGCTTTATCAGGAGAAGATTTAAAAAAAAAACAAAAAATATTCCCTCCTGGTTTCCTTATAAACTAGCCTAAACATTTCTGTTGCCATGGCAACAAGAGTTTTTATCGGAATTTAAATCTTCTAAAATCTTATTATTATTATCATATGTTTATTATTACTATAATTCAATAATACATTTTTATATTCACAATAATTTATATAAAACATTTCAATTCTATATATGTATTTTTTGTTTGAATAAACTCATATATTCCTTTTAAGTACAATGGGTATTCATCTAAGTGAGTGACATAAAAAACATGAACATAATAATTTTTGTTTTACGGTATACGCTATAATTTCATATGCGTTTACGTTATTTTGCCTAAAGAGTGAAATCACAATTTTTAGAAAGGCGAGATTCATACATGTTATTTTCAAATGTGGTTGTCAGCTGGAAATGATACTATCTCGAATGAAAAAAATGGTGATTTCGGGGGGTGAATACGCTTCTCTCTCTACCTCTATATCTTCTGCGATATCACATATGTATTAAGGGTTCAAATAAAACCCAAATAGGATTAAGCAATGGTTGTCGGGAGTATCATTTATTTCCAAAATCTTTGGTAGACCTTCAAGGAAAACCCGTTAAAAGTTTCAGTCTGATTTTCTTATTAGTTTTTAGAGAAGGTTTTTAAAGAAAGTGGACGGACAGACAGACGTTCGGACGATGATCCCACTTTATACTTTATTCTAAACACAGTGTAACTTTAGGATATATACCTCTCTCCATTTCGCCTTTTAAATGTGTCTTATCATTTTTTACTCATTACAAAGGAAGGGCATTGCTTCATGTTTCTAAAAATCTCTTCTCAAAACAGTCTACAATCCAATCCAATGGCTAGGATAATAATCACTTTGTTTAAAGCCTCTCGAAATAGGTGAGTTTGCTCGGGGATGATCGTAGACCACTTTCCCCGTTTCGTTAAGCCACGCACCCATCCACCCAAAAGTCCCACTAGTGATGATATTATGGTCACACTGTGTCAACAAATACAAATCTCGTCCACTGTCTGTAAATGGGGAGAAATTTACATTGCCTTCTTCTATATTGACACGACACCAGGGCATGCCAAGAAAAGTAAGTACCAAAAGTCCACTTTAAGAAACCGCAGCAAAAAGATCCTATCTAGCTATTTGTCCGTTAACATCTCATTAAAAGTCGGCAGCGAATAGCTAGATGCTCCCTCAAAATAATGGATTCAATTTTAATTACCTGCAGGCTCATAAAGGGGCCGTTAACCCAAGTCTGGTTCTAAGTCAGGTATGTAGCACTTCCGACTGAGATGATTTTTCTACCATAACCCGTCTCAATCCAGATCTAGCGCGATGAATATTATTATAACAATATTTGCCTTATTCATGTATTATTACTATTATTATTATTTTATTTTTATTATCGATGTGGTCTGTCACTAAGCTCAAATAAAAATTATGATAGAGACGGACAGACAGAGATTAGAACTGAGACAAGTTTATCATCAGGCTGCGCTAATTACGAACCTAATTAACCTCTGCTGAATATGATATATTTTTAATATTTCTTTCATATGACTTTCGGGTGTTCCTTTTGATTCTGATCACCCTGCACATTCTGTGTCGTACCAAGGGCAGCGAAGGTTCTACTTATCTATATGAGAGAAAAGTTGGTCTCGATATCCCCCCACTCGTAAGGATGATAACCAACCGACAATATTTTTATTGACCGTTTTATTGACCTAAACATAGAAAATTCATTTACAGTTACTTTCTTCGGGAAATTTCTGGTTGGGTGTGACTAATATGGAAATAGTCGAACTATTTTCTTTTGACGAGTTTACCTAAAAGAAACAAGATGTGTTTGTGAAACACTATGCCCCCGAAACAGGAATTTTTTAGAAACGGGTAAAGGGTTAAAATTTGACCCTGACCTTGATGAAATGACCTTCCCCAGTTGCGCCTTGTTGAGACCTAACTACATACCAAATATTAGCATTGTTACTTAATCAGGGTTGAAGTTATAGGAAAATATTTAGTTGGCAGGTTAAGTTTTGCAGACAGACAGACAGACGGACAGACAGACAGACAGACGGACAGACAGATAGACAGACATACAAACGGACACCGGTAAAACAATATGCCCCCGATCTTATCGATGCGGGGGTATAAAAACATTGCCCCCTTTTTAATACGATTCAATTATTTAAGGGTGGGTTAATGAGAAATAGCCAGAAAACAGAGATTTGTGATAACTGAACATAGAAATTTCATTTACAGTTATTTTCTTCGGAAAATTTCTGGTTCGAAGTGACTGGTATGAAAATAGCCGAAATATTTTCTTTTAACGAGGATACTTTAAAGAAAAACATTTCCCTTTTTTTTTTTTTTTTTTATTATTATTTATTCTTAATACGATTCAATAAACAAAGGTAAGTTAATGAGAAATAGCCAGAAAACAGAGTTTGGTCTATCGCATAAATCAGTTTTTGAGAAAATGCATATAGTTTTCGCAATGTTGGTCATAGAGGATATGTGCTTGCTACAATCCTTCATCATCATTTCTATGTATTGACTAATCCCAAAGCAAACCTGCTTATAAATCCTATGTTGTCACTTCCATTTGATAAATCACGTAAGATGGTAAGACAAAGTGTTGTAATATTGTAATTGTCGTTTTATCTTATTTTATTACGCTTTGTTATCTATTACATGTTATTGTACTATTTGTACAGTTGTTAGTCAGCAGATCAATTCTAAAGTGTTTAGAACGCAATTTCGTCCTATAGAAAGCAAAGGAGGATGGCAAGTCATGATATTGAACACTTAAATCCGATTTGCCATGACTACCCAAATGCGCCATCTGTGATGACACGACTAAAAAGATTGCTATTACTTTATTTTATACATCTATTACATGTTCAAACAGAGGTAATTTTTGTAGAACTTATGGAAAGAAAGCAACAAAAGAAACATGTTACTCTTCACTATCCAAGTTATTCGTTCCAACGAGAGAGAGAGAGAGAGAGAGAGAGAGAGAGAGAGAGAGAGAGAGAGAGAGAGAGAGAGAGAGAGAGAGAGAGAGAGAGAGAGAGAGAGAGAGAGAGAGAGAGAGTGTGTGTGTGTGTGTTTAGCATTTATTTAAGTGGTATGTAGTGTTTCTATTAAGAACGTATAATTCAATGACAAGTATCTTGATTTTTCTGTTAAGACAGATATACATACAGATAGACAGACTTAAAAGATTAATATCTTAGAGAAAACGAGAAAATTTAGTTTAGCGATCAAGGAATGTTACCATAGAAACTCATCTTGGACTGGCACTTTGCACTGATATAAACAAAAATAATGACCATTAATTACCAATTTTCCTGGCAGCTGGAAGTTGGAGCATTCACAGAGAATGACTGGGGTTTGGGGATATAGTGGAACCTACAGAAAATGTGTTTGGCTTTCAAGCTCTTATTTCAGTCATGAACGAGTATGACAAATATTGCGAGTAAATGTATCATCCATGAATAAAGCACTTCAAACTATAACCATCCGGGGTGCCGTTCTTTTACTAAATAGCTCTCATGATGAGGGGACATATGATAAATCAGAGATAAAGAAGACAACCACCGGCCTTCAAAGTTCGCTCAGTCTGATCAGATCGTAAAATTTTCGCAACTATTTTTTTCCGTGACGATTCACACATCTCTATATTTTCAAATAATGTTGTCCAAATGTAAAATAAGTTCGTGTAGAAAACAACAACAGCAACAACAATTAAAGAAAACACGGCGAAAGTTAAAAGTTTTGACTCCGGTCAGTCTGCGCAATGTGACCATACACGCCGTAAGTCCTTTAGATCCGCCGCCGGCCAATTCATGTTGGCTTTTTGAAGACTAAACTGGATAAACTCGCTTAAAGTTTCCATCGCATTAAGAGGTACTTTTGGGAGTGCGCAGACTTACTAGGATCGAGACTTTTCCCTATCACCTAATTACAATTGTAGAATGGTTATTCTACCTTGATATACACTCAATTCTGAAATACCACCTATGTGATTGGTTTGTGCTGGGTTCGATCTATTTCCTAACCATCTGTATGTCTGTCTCTCTGTCTCTGTCTCTGTCTCAGAGCAGCTGTAGTTACGATGTTAATTTGGCTGAAAGAGGATATATGCTAGTTACGATGTTAAGTTGGTCAAAGAACATACATGCTAGTTAAAATGTAGATCAAACAGACTCACAGAAAGACAGGCGGAAAAAGTTATGATTTTACATGGTTAGGAAAAATGTGTAAATATCTCTATTGGTTTGGTAATCAAAGAATGTTACCATAGAGCCCCGTTACCATGGAAACACCTCTAAGACTGTCCCATTGCAATGGTATACGCTAAAATAATGAGTGTCTGACCATTGAATACCCGTTTTCTAGGCAGCTGGAAGTTGGGGCAATGTACATTGAGAATCAAACCGAGCAAAATTTGAGAAATATGTTTCGTTTTCACGCTCTTATATACGTGAACGAGTATGACATTAATTACTTCCAATCATAACCATCCTTTTAGTATAAAGTCCAAGTACTTTTTAGACAAGGGTTCGGCCCGAACATTTAATGTTTATTTGCCATTCGGTAGATTTCATGTTATGTTTTAAAAACTTTGAATTCAATTATTAAAATTTTTGATACTTTTTTTTTTATCAAATATTAGGATAAGACGTAAAAATATGAAGCATTTCCAAATTATTCCGTTCGAGCCAAAATGTCACCGGGGCTTTAAAGATTGAGGGACGGAAAATAAATCAAGGATAAGAAGGACAACTTTATTTCTAAGATAAAACTTACACTGCTTCAAAAATTTCCCGCTGCATCTATGATCGAACCACAACAAAGTTTTGGTCACCCTCCAACGATTGATATTATAAGTTTATTTCTTTGCTTTTTTCTATATCAGCCTGTCTACCCCTCTCTTTCCCTCTCTCTATCTCTGATTTGCAAGTGAGCTTCCCTACGATTGTTCAAAGCTATATTAAACCCGATGCAAACACATACGCTCAGCCTGCTCTCTCTTGCACCATATCCTCTTCTTCTTTTGTGACCAAATCCATAGGACAGTGGTGGCGCGTATGACTCCTAGTCAAGGGGGCCCGGGTTCGATCCCTGTCGAATATCCTTTCCGACATTAGTCTCCCACGAACGGCTGGATGATCGTAAACCTAAACTGGATGAGCAGCTGGAGGCTCGAAAAGGATGTAGTATTAGTACTGGTGTGATAAAAATACCAGGAATCTATGGTTAGGTGCTTCAGCCGCCTCAATATGACTGAAATTCTATCAAAAAATGGCGTTAAACCCGATCCGCCCACCAACAACAACAATTTTAATAACTTTCTTTGGGGCATTTCATCTCTCATAGCCGATATCTATCACTAAATAATTTAATTTTTAGTTTCGTCTATCAAAAACGAGCGTTCTGATTGGTCGAAAAATATTATTCAGAACTCCATGACCAAACTTTTGATCACGCAGTGATTTTGTATGCTTCCGCACAAAATAGTCCCATACAACAAGAGGACCATGATGGTCCTAAATCGCTCACCTGAGGCATCTGCAAATTACAGTACTTTTTTGTATAAAAAAGACACAACTTGAGCAAAATAAATAAAACAAATATAAGATTTTGGCTTTGTACAAAACAATCCAGTAATGCTTTAAAATGAAAATGAATGCCTTTGGCTTCATAGTTTAATCAAACTATTCCAGAATTTGTCACCCTCAGGGAAAAAGGTTTAAAAAAGCATTGTGAGAAAGCAAGCAATTTCTCCATTTCTATTTAAGAAGAATCCTTTCAATGCGATTATGCAATTTTCAATCCCAGGAACAGAGACATTTTTTTATCCTAAGAGCATATTTTCCTGTAACATAGTACAAATTATTTAGTCATGCTACATACCAAATATGAATGCCCCTCATCTTATATTTCAGAAGGAGAAGACTTTGGAGTTGCTCTAATTGGGTGTTCCAAAATTTTTGACCTCTGGGGCAGTGCCATGTTTTATCCCAGGGCTAAGATTTTAGCTAACATAGTAGAGAACCATCTGGTTATGCTATAAATATGAATGCCTTAGACTTTGTAGATTGTGAGGAGAAGACTGTTGAACATGGTCTTATTGAGCATTTTTACGAACTTTGGACACCCAGGGAAGGGTTGTTTTTTAACCTACAGGCATAATTTAATCAAAATTGATAGATAACAGCCAGGCTATGCTACACTCAAAATATAAATGCCCTCCGCCTTAAAATGAAGAATTTTTTTCAACATACTCAAATTTTGCGTTTTTCCAAATTTTTGGACCCCTAGTCAGGGCCGTTTTTGAACCTTGGATGAAAACTTTTTGTGATATAGTACACATACCAAATACGAATATCCTAGACCTTATAGTTAAAGAGGAGAAGCCTTTTGAAATTGCTCTTATTAAGAATTTTTCCAAACTTCGGACGTCAGGGGCGGGGCCACTTTTGACCCCAGAAATTAAATGTTTAAAAACTTGGTAAAGAACCATATGATTAAGCTCTTTACAAAATATAAAGGCCTTTGGCCTTGTATTCTATGAAAAAAACAACATCAAAGATTTACTAAAATTTCCAATTTTCATATGCCGCGGTTACAGAGTTTTTGACGGAATTAAATTCTTTTAACAACTTTTGAAGAGCTTCACCCAAGGAACATCCCTGCAAAGTTTCAGCTTGATTGGCCTACTGCTTTAGGAGGAGAAGATTTTTAAAGATATTTAAAGAATTACTAAAGATTCCCATTTTCAAATGCCGCGGCAACCAGAGTTTTTGACGGAATTATTTTCTTTAAACAACTTTTGAAGAGCTTCTACCAATGAACATCCCTGCAAAGTTTCAGCTTGATTGGCCTACTGGTTTTGGAGAATAAGATTGTTAAAGATATTTAAAGAATTACTAAAGATTCCCATTTTCATATGCCGCGGCAACCAGAGTTTTTGGCGAAATCAAATTCTTTTAACAACTTTTGAAGAGCTTCACCCAATGAACATCCCTGCAAAGTTTCAGCTTGATTGGCCTACTGGTTTAGGAGGAGAAGATTTTTAAAGATATTTAAAGAATTACTAAAGAATCCCATTTTCAAATGCCGCAGCAACCAGAGTTTTTGACGGAATTAAATTCTTTTAACAACTTTTTAAGAACTTCACCCAAGGAACATCCCTGCAAAGTCTGAGCTTGATTGGCCTACTGGTTTAGGAGGAGAAGATTTTTAAAGAAATTGTGGACGGACGGACAGACGGACAGACGAACGACGGACAACGACCGATCACAATAGCTCACCTCGTACTTTGTGCTCAGGTGAGCTAAAAAGGTATCAAAATTTGTAAAGCTTTTGTTGTTTTTTTTTCTCTCGATGCTATTAAATTAAAAGAAATGAAGAGAATATTTTTGTTTTCACGGAGGTATGAACCGAAAAACCTAATCACACAATGTATGAATCCGCTTCGCGTATTCATACAGTGTGATTAGCGGTTCATACTTCTATGAAAACAAAAAATGTTCTCTTCATCTCTTAAATGATTGGACGATTACATTACAGAACTACAGCCGGGAATTGTTTGAAAAAGTTTTGTGTGTGTGTGGTTTTTATTTTTTTTTCTTCTTTTTCAATGCAAATGATTTTAGTCTGAGATTAAAATAAGAACCCTAAATGAACGACTTTTGCTAAGTAACATGCATTAGAACTATCTCTGCACTCTGTGCATACAAAACCAGATGCTTTAGACATTAGAATTTAATGATCTTACAAACATGCATCACTATCAAAATGACAGTCGTATTTAGGTTACCATGGGAACCAACTATGATGTCCGAAATAATTAGGTCCCTTCTCTTTCTCAATGTTTAACATCTTCATATGTCCGCCTGTCTTAGTCGATCTATCGGGATGATTATTCTTACATGATATATTCTTAGTACAAGGAGGGGTGTAAGATGACGGGCCGCGTCTGTCAATCAAAAATGGATTACCAATGAAATCGTCCAATTATGTCGGGAGGAACTATGCATTTTTTTTGGTTTGACTACCTAAACGTCTTAACTACAGTACATTCAACCTGCAGATACGACATTTAGATCGTCATCCAAGGGATCGCCTGTTCATAATTCATGTCCAAGACAACATATTTTACAAAGTAACGCACTTAAAATAACATTTCTTTCATTATGGCTACGATTTAAATTATATGTAGGCCTTACATGTGCACACACTATTATTCTTTAGATATTATCTCTCTGTTTTGTCTGATTTTTTTCAATTCGCTCATCTACCAAACTGCGAAGACAATCAAACAAAAATGATTTTAGTTAAAAGTAAGGTGATTTAGAATCACAATTATGAAGAAGGTATAGTTAATCATATTTCACTAGAAAGGAGCATTGACTAGGCATCAAAAATTAAAAATGATATTATACATATATAGCTTGTCAATGAACTATATCTAGACCTTGGAACCTTCCGGAAGCCAATCATAGTTGTTTCTTTATCAAAATTGAATGTATATCAAGGTAGAATGTCCTTTCTATGACTGAAATATTGAAAAGAGAAAAGTCTATACTATGGTCAGCCTGCGTACCCAGAGTAGTAGGTCAGAAAACGATCGAAACTTTTTGCTCTTCCGAGATGATCCGATTTGTGATCCGCCAAACTGACATATCGGGACTTCGAGCTTTAAAAATCGTCCATGGTCACTCTGCGCGGGCTTTCCGGTATCAAAAATTATAATTTTTACCGAGTTTTTCCACCTACCTGACTCTGGTTTCAATTTGGATTGCATTTCCTCTTTCACGTGCGCAAAACCAAACTTTTTTCTACTTATTAGTATTATCTTTATTTTCAAAATAGAATAAATAAAATAAAGTGTCAAGTGTTCAGTTGCCCCGTGGATATGGAGAAATGTGATTCGTTCAGGAAAAAAGATACAAGATATGAGTTGCTAAATGTTCTGATCTGATCAGACTGCGCAAAATATAAAGGTTGACGGTGGTTGAATCTTTGTTTCTTTTTTCAGTTTCTAGGTTGATCGATAATCCTACCTCTATTCAAGTTTTGGATTTCAGAGCTTATGCATCTCATTTCACCTCCAATATGTTCTTTTCTTTATGAACAAGTAGTTACTTTTTTGTCAGAGTGAATATAATATTATCAGTATGCGACCAAAATGTAGTAAACATAGGTTGAATAAAGCTGTATTTACGATATTTTGGTTGCACAACTACGATATTTGATACACTTCTGAACAGATTCAATAAGATCCACCCTTTCTATAAAATAAACAAAGACCAAAGACTATGAACTACGATTTGTATTTGACTATTTGAGTGTTACGGGGCACCAGTTAATTAGCAACTCTCACTTCTCCAATCCCTTCTGGGACTCATTTAAAACATCCTTTTTACTAAAGCCACTATTTACTCAGAACTATCGAATTGTCAAATATCCCGCCGAGTTTTCAAATACAAACTCTAAATAATTTACAATCCATTCAATATAGATAAACTAAATAATTTACAATCCATTCAATATAAATGAATATTTTACATTTTTATTTATTCATTTTCCTCATGAATTTCAGACGATATGTTTTATTATTATTATTTCACATTGGTTCAAAATCGGTGGTAAAGCCATTGGCATTTTTTTCAGATAGAATTAAACTCGTTTTTATTTAACAGTCATTCCATATCCATTTGGTGGGCTAATGAAACCACGTAACTACAGTTGAGCAGAAATTGGATAAGATTTAAACCTATTTATTTTACATCGATTGGGAAACAAGCTTTTCAAGCCTCGATTCTGCTTCCTGGAGAACATACCAGTGCCCGCACCATTTATGTAGGCCAATGACAAACTCAGTATCGATAGATGCTCAAAGAAATCGAACTCTGGATCTTTTGATCGTGAAGCCAATGCTCTACATCTTAACCACGCGTTAAAATTCGCTGTAGTTAAAACGTTTGGGAGGCTCATAGACCGTTGGTTTAACTAAATAGTTCCTTTTCTGATCATGTTTATGTTTTATCATTAGTCCGAGTTTGAAAAAAATATGTTAAGTAATGTCGGCATACATATTCCAATCACTAGCTAAAAATAATTCTGATAAAAAAAAAAAAAAAAAAACATAAAATGTGATTTGTGATGTCGTTAATTATTTTGTGAAACAGTCAGAGTTCTACAGGACTTAAGTCACTCCCACACAATCCCGCCTTTTTTACACACATGAAGAATTATATCAAGGAAAAGTTGTGAAAAGGGAGAACTTGCTGTAATCAGGCGATTTCTCCTTCCTTCACAATGTTTTTACGGTGTTTAGCCCTTTCTTTTCAGCTCCAAAGCAATTTGTATTTATATCTGCTACTTCTTTCAATTTCTATCAGTTCTATTTGTCGTCTGGTAATAGGTTAACCCGGGTCGATTACAGAAGAATGAAAACGGAATCATCCACCGAATAAAACTACATACAGATGGCACATTTCTATCCCTTTAACGAGGTGGTCGTCTACTGACCGTTAATTAAAAATTAACTTGTGTCTGGTTTATTTCACACTGACTGGCTGCTGCAAGAAAGGTGTATCGATAACGCTTAGTCCGTTAGCCAATGCAATCTTAAAGTGGAGGAGATTTCTTGGCATGGTATATCGTCGCTCGCAACAAATAGCAGAAAACTACCATTTCTAAGAGTGTTCTGGTAATAAGCTATGGCCCGATAAATGAATTGCAAGCTGGACAAAGAAAATCCACGGGTTTTGAGCTTTAAGGCATACTTTAATAGCAGGCGAAAACTTGTTCAAATATGTATGAACGTCCTTTGTTATCTTGTCTTAAAACATAAATGACGACATGATCAGCTCCGCGTGCTTGTCAAAGTACTTGAAACTTAGCGTATAACCTGTAAGGGTCCAGTTATATTTTGGATCTGAGTTAGGTACGAAAGTTTCATTAAAAATACCCCAACGGCGTCGGTAAAGAGTTTTGAATGAACCTCGATCGGAATTATTTTCGAGAACGTTTTTCATATAAAAAATATCATCAATATAACGTAAGAATTAGATCGTCCTGATTGGCGTGTAACATGTGATCTGTGACGTCGCTATTAGGACAGCAAATTTAAATAGTAGGTTTCCTGTTCTGCCAAGGTAATTTATCGTCATTAAATGTGACGTTTTAAACTCGTTATTACACTCGGCCAACTTTCCAATGGCATTCTCAATTGTTTCGATGCCAGTTTTTTAATCATCTTTTACAGACTCGTTTGCAGTATTTGATTTCTACTTAAAATCCATACATTCGTTTCATCTTTTTCCAAGCAATTCGGGCGATTTCTTGATGTTTTGGCTAGAAAGCCATCTAAGGGGAATGCTGGTAGAGATAACTTCATGTGTAGCACAGTGTAAATATAAATTGTGCAGACTAACAACTATAAAATAAGTTTCGAGGAAAATGGAATCTGCTTCAATGTGACGTGAAAACTAGATTTTTTCTAACATTGGGGCCTATGATTATCTGTCTAGAAAAAAAACCCAAGATACAAAATTATTCAACCCATCCCCACACATCCCGCTTTTTGAGACTCCTCAAGAAAAAACTTTGAAAACATTGTCGAAAATAAAGAAAGTTTAACAAGGGATTTTTTTCATTGTTCACATAAAAGACAAAGATTATTTTGAGATTCCATCAACTAAGAATTGTCATCTGCAACGTCATTTAATAAAGACCAGTCAAAACCTTTTGATTAACAACTAGAGGCGCTTGAGCGCTTGTATCTCTCCACATGTCTGAATGAACTGATTAAGCAAATAGTATTTTCAGGAATTCATTATGATCTGGATCTTCCCTGTAAAATTTGGTTGAGTCCATCAATTGGTTTCTGAGATGAAGAATTTTAAAGATTTACCATATATGGAATTAGCCCCGCCCATTAAAGCCATGTCGTTGTTTTTTCAATCAAAGTTCGTTGAAGGAACCTGATCAAGGCTCACCCAAGGATCATTTCTGTGAAATTCGGTTGAATCCCGTTCATTACTTTTTAAGAAGAATCTTTTAAGTAAAAGTTTATGAACGGACGCTCGCACGACGGAAACAACGCCATGACAATATCTTCGCTGGCCTTCGGCTAGTGGAGCTAAAAATCTATAGGGAAGCGCCGTTTTTCTCTCGCGGTACGTCGAAATATATAAATACCTGTATTCAAATAACTTCATCCTTTTACAATGGTTTGATACAGGTAACTTTCAAAAAGCAAAGCGATTAAAATCGGTGTGAAATCTGCCTTAAGTTAAACATTTTCACCGGTCTACCAGGAAGTTACCGCCCTATATTCCGTCATAAATCCGTCTCATTTGAAGAAAATAAGCCTGTAGCTCGAGTTAACTGCTTGCAGTGAGATGTGTCGCTATTAAACCTTAGATATGTCACCCGTCACTCTAAAAGGTGCTATCAATAATTCTCAATCACACACTTACACACAAACTTAATACATGTATTTGACAGGTAGTAGGGTTTGGGTAAACTAGAAAATTAATGACGACAAATGACATGAAAGCCAAACATTTCGACCAATTTAGTAGTCCGAACGGCACAGTCTGACCAATATCGATATTTTCTCAGTACCTAAATGCTCCCTTTGAGTGCGACGGGTAATATATTATCTTGGACACATGTCACTCAAGATCAATTGAAATATTGTGGCAGCTTGAAATCCCATATATGTATATATATAAATTAATATTTCGTTTTTAGAAATAAACTCATAATTATACAACACAATTGAGAAAAAAACCTAAGATTTTGTAACAAAAGTTCTTTCGAAAAGACCTCTAAAAATGTCGGTTTTCTTGATATATTTATAGCTGTTTAACGATGTATATGCATTTTATATTTATGTGGAAATTGGCAGTTTATAGTGTGCGAAAACATAGTCTGTATGAGCAGGCCGAGACGAATCGAGACTCGAGTGTTTGCCAGAAATTGTGAGAGTAAAATCGGTGACATTTTATCTGAATTTCTACCCCTTGAATCATTCAAAAAAAGGGCATACAAAACCCAACGTAGTGTTGTTTACGGTTGTTCTGAAACACTATTCACTTGATGGGCATCAAAGACGAGATTCACAAGAAAATCTACTCGAGTTTTTCCGAACTAAATATTTTATTTTGAAGAAGGGGTAAGTTTTGTGTCTCTCCAGAAAAGAAGTCATACGCACTAGTTTTGCTTTACTGATATGTATACTGCTTTCGGTTTTCTGACGATAACATTATGTTTGTTCACCGGAAAGAGATCGGAACATATATGAAATGTCTTATCCCCCCCCCCCCAATGAAAGTCATAGGCCACCTGAAGCCCGGGGTTTGATTATAGGGCCTTGGAATCATTGATTTAAACCACACCTCACTTCTAACGAAATCGTTACACAAAAACAACTTTACATGGAACCACCTCTATTTCTCTGAAAAAGAGAAAACATAACAAACCATAACAAGAGGCCCATGAGACGCTCTACTGGTTATCAAGTTTTCCGTTAAAGTATTCGGATATTTGAGGAAGTTAATTTCTTAAAGATGAATTACATATAATAAATATAATAGGACTTTATCCCTTTTGTTATTTTTAGCAACAATCCTTAAGGCCCCTTTTCCCTTGTTTCATGACGGATCCACTCCATTTCCAAAAGGAAGTTTCCATATGACCCTACAACCATCCTGTGAAATTTCAACAGAATCCGATAATAATTGTGCTGTTTATCACATAAGCAGAATTTTTTTTATCTAAAATCCACAAGGCCCCTTTTCCTTTATTTTCTGATGGATCCACTTCATTTCCGAAAGGAACTTTCTTTACGACCCTTCAATCGTCCTGTGAAATTTTAAAGACAGTCTAATAATAATTGTGAACTTCATCGCATATACAAGAATGTTTTTAATGATAAACTGTAAGGCCTCCTTTCCTGTGTTTCCGATGCCACAATTATTCCATGCATCTATGCAGAGAATCCGATAAAAACTGTTGACTTTATCATGTTAACAGGGATATTTCAATCAAGTTCTCACAAGGCCCCTATTCCTGTGAGACTTTATTGACATTACCCATTTTAAAAAGAACCAATTCTTAGGATTATTCAATCATTCTATGAAAGTTTGGAGAGAATTCGATGAGAACTATGGATGTTGTTTAGTAATAGACTTTCCATAAGGTCCAATTTCCCATCGTTTTTGACTGATCAGATCCAATTTCAGAAAGAACAATCCTAATGATGGTTTAGTCATTCTGTGACAGTTTGAAGTGAATTCGATGAAATATGGGGGACTTCATTATCTTAACTAGAATAGTTAAATAAAATTTTCATAGGACCCCCTTTTATATGATACTTTACGGATCCTTATGATTGTGCAATTATTCTTTAAAATTTTAAAGTGAATCCGGTGAAATCTATGGACGTCATTGTGTTAACTAGAATATCTAATTAAGTTTTATAGGCTCCTTTTTGTGCGATACTTGACAGATCGGATCCACTGTCAAAATCAACAATCATAATGATGGTACAATCGGTCTGTGTAATCTTTGGAGTTAATTGTGTTAATGAGGATTTTATCGTAAAATTTTCATAGGGCCCTTTTTCCCGTGATACTTAACAGAACAAACCAAATTTCAAAGGGAACTATTCTAATGAAGGTACTTGTTAAACTATTCTCTAAAAGTTTAAGAGAATCAAAACAGTGGACTAAATTGTTACAAGATTTTTAAATTTCTTAATAAGGCCTAATCAGATCCAATTTACAAAGGAACAATCCGAATGATAATCGGTCTGTGTAATCTTTGGAGTTAATTGTGTTAATTAGGATTTTATCGTAAAATTTTCATAGGGCCCTTTTTCCCGTGATACTTAACAGAACAAACCAAATTTCAAAGGGAACTATTCTAATGAAGGTTCTTGTAAAATTATTCTCTAAAAGTTATAGAGAATCAAAACAGTGGACTAAATTGTTACAAGATTTTTAAATTTCTTAATAAGGCCTAATCAGATCCAATTTACAAAGGAACAATCCGAATGATAATTAAGTTATTCTAATTTGAAGAAAATGATAAAGACTGAGGATTTTATTGTGATAACAACGATTTTGCTATAAATTTTTATAGGGCTCCTTTTTTCGTGAAACTTAATATTTCAGACCTAATCTACAAAGGAACCATCCAAATGATGCTACGATCGTTCTATTAAAGTTTGGTGGCAATCTGATAAAGACTGGGGACATTCGTGTGTTAATGGGGATTTTGTAATAAAATTTTCATACGTCGTCTTTTACTGTGATACTTGACGGATCAGGTCTAAAATCAACATCGACAATCATTTTTATTGTACAAGAAAATTCCATAAGGCCCCCTATCCCGTGTTTCTTGACAATTCAGACCCAAAAAGAATGATCGTTATGACTTTAAAATCATGAAAGTTTCAACAAAATCCGATCAAAACTGTGGGCAAAACTATGCATAAACGGGGATTTTTTTTAAACTAAATTCTCATACAGTCCCTTTTCCCATGTTACTTGATGCATCTGACCCAATTTCGAAGAGAAGTTTCCTATAAAAGTATAATCATCCATTGAGAATGTGAAGACAACCCGATGAAATCTGTTGACTTTATAACATTAAAATTTTTCATTTAGATTTTCATAAGCCCTTTTTCCTAATTTTCTTGCCAGATCAGATCCCATTTCGAAAAAAACAATCCACATGATGGTACAATCATTCTGTGGAAGTTTGAAGTGAATCTGGTGAAATCTGGGGACATCATTGTGTAAACTAAGATTGTTTTAACAATTTTCATACGGCCCCTTTTACCGTGTTACTTGACGGATCATACCCAATTTCGAAAGGAACCATCCTTATGATAGAACAATCATTCTGTGAAAGTTTGAAGGGAATCCTGTGAAAACTGTGGATTCAAGAGTGTTAACAAGGATTTTTTATACGATCTGGAGACCGCCTGTATGTTACTCGTATAACAGACTCAGACTACCATATAACTTTTCGGTGCCCCCCCCCTTTTTTCCCGCTGGTCAACTTTTGACGTGTACTCTACAGCTACTTCCTCTAAAGCTAAACTACCCATGAAAACTCGATTGAAGAAAACAGTCAACTTAACCGGATGATAAAGATAAGCATCAGTATTTTTTTTAATTATAACTGTATAGTATTGACCTGACGGACCGTGACCTCTATTAGCATAATTACACGCTTGACTTATTGTTATATTACAGCTTCGGTATTACTCGTTTAGTTCCGCGAGTTTATATACCTATTAAATACACGTACTTCATTACACTGTTATATTACGAAACAATAGTTAGAATTCTAAGGATTCGTAGGTCGGCGGTTCGTGGCGTGAACGATTAGTCTTTTCTTCGATTTCAATCTTATATTAAGTATTTTTATTCTATCTTTTCAAGCGATTACTTACCCAATTGTTTTTTAACCTTTAGACATTCCAAAATTCTTCAATTTTTCATCGGATTTTTTATTTTATTTTATTTCAATTGCAACTATTTTATCTATGAAATTGTCGCTGACTTTACAATTCTCAATGCGAATGTCCTCATGTCGACAAACGGATCTCCGCCTCTCTTTGCCTAATCACTCATAACGTTCTCGGTAATGCGGAGGACATCATCGTATCTGAAATTTTAATAAGAAAACAAATGAATAATTTCAAGAAGTCAATACAAACAATGTCTACGAATCAACTTAAAAGTAACATTTCTGCTTCGAACCGTTGTTTTAATCTGGCTTCAGATAATTTCAATGGGATTAAAATCGGGGTGGTAGGGAGGTAGTCTGAGGACTTCATGTCCATAATATCGTGTCATGTTGTCAGCTGTATACACCGGAGTCTTTTTATTCAATCTAATTAGCTGGAGCAGTTTGAGTCTTAACATGGTCTCTTCGAAAGTTATTCCTTCTTTTCTCAACTACAGCTGTAATAGAAAGAAAGTAAACTATTTCATATGGGGTAATCTTATATCTATATAACATTTAGTTAGGGTTATTCTAATTAAATTCACAAATTCCATTTTCTTGATTTTAAAATCACAAATATAAATAATCGACTCATCATAATGATTAATAAGTAGCCTAATGCCCTTATTTACTCATATTCCACTTCAGTTATTGCTATATTATTATAATAGCAGTAATAACAATATCATTATTGTTATTAATGCTATTGGACGCCTTTGGACCCCTCTCAATAAAAACTATTGGGAAAACATTGTGTAAAATGAAGAAATTGCTTGTAACAAGGACTTTCTGAATTTTACAAAATGTTGTTTTTTTTATCTAGAAAGTTGAAAAAAATTAAGATTTCATAAACTTTAAATTGCCGTCTGCAACCCATTTCAATTTGGACAAGTCTTAAATTTTGCCGTCTGATATGGGTAAAATCTTTCCCGTATATCCCTGGATATCAGCTTTTCGACGATTAGATGTTGGTGACTTGTTAGTTTTCATGGAGTGGTAAGATGCGTTGTCCATCACAATTACACATGGCTCATCTCGATTTCTCTCAGATTAAGAGCCATAGTGCCACAGGACCTGATCATAGGATATAGTACTTTTTTTTCCTCCCCCCCCCCCCTTTTTTTTTCCTTTCCCCCCCTTTTTTTTAACAAATCATACCCAATTTCGAAAGGAACGATCCTTATGATGGCACAACAGCCATTATGAGAAAGTTTGAAGAAAATCCTATGAAACCTGTTGACTCTTGAGTGTTAACAAGGGAAAGTTAACGGATAGACTGACGGATGCCGGACGCCGGGAAACGCTATTGCTATAGCTCTTCTGGCCTTTGGCCCGTAGAGCTAAAAAGTCAGACGTTCAAAAGAGTTTCTCAAACTAGCAGCTAGCAAACTACCAGTATTACCCAAAAGGGGAGTTGGGCAGTATATATAGATAGATAAGTAATGTGTTAGCATTTATTTTACGCACTACCAAGAAATGCGCGAAACGCGTATTGGACGACACCATCAGAGAATCCGGTCCCAGAGAACCAGCCAGTTGCCTACTTCCGGTATAAATGTTTTCATCGACTACAGGATAATCCTGAAATTTCTAGTTTAAAATGGCCGTTGTTGAGCCAAATAGCAAGGCAGTGGATGCCAATAGGTTGGTATATTTACATTTCGTGTATAAATAAATTGTAGCTGCGATATCATAATCCTCTTTCAGATAATGCGTTTGCGAGGACTGCGACACCGTATCCTGACGCATCCGTTTTTTGGCCGTTTTTTATCCATTTTTTGTAAAAAGTTCTCGCAAAGTACCATTTCTTCCCAACTAACGCATTTCGCGAGTTTCACGTGATCTCCCCCCCCCCCAAAAAAGAAGAAAGAGATGTCTTGCTGCGGCATGTAGGATTTACCAAGTATAAGGATAAAAAAGAACAATTTCCTGAAAATGGATTTCAGCATTTCTTGGCTCAAAAAATGGCTTCTCCTGGAAGATTTTACAAATAGGGTACCCCTTCCTTTGTCAGCCAATGGACCCTTCTGAGGGCTATGGTTATGGCCCTTCATTTGATGAGACTTTGTCCACATCCATTCTAAAAAATTGTTGTTCAGCACCAGAAACAAGGGCTCTATGACACACATGTCTGTAGAGAGTGGATGTCCTAAATTTGTCAGCTCCTAATGTAACCATGTGTTTCCAACTATCTTAATTATACATTGGAGCCATTTTCGCTAGCTGCAATATTATAGCCCTCTTTCTGATGATCTGTTTGCAAGGCCAACTCTAACCCTCGTCAACAGACTGTCACAAAGAGTGCTATGATATTGCTGCTAATTTTTCAAGAAAATTGCTTTTCTCTACGATTGATAACTACTGTCTTTTTAGGTGGGGGATCATTGTTCGAAGGGTTGCTGAAAGAAAAGCCAGTTAACCTACCTGAATTAGGAGTCAGTTTTAGTTTCTTTTGGGCAGACATGACATGATCAAAAGTACCAACGAAATGTTTGCAAAGTCTACTATTCCAGAGTTGCTAAATAATACCAAGCACCTACAAGTTTGATCAAGTTAAAAACAACAACAATGAAATAGACTGGGACTCATTAGGTAAACATTCTGAGATGGTCTGAGTTGCCACATTTGATATCTATCCTATTAGACAGATTTTTTACTTACCATTATTTAGAGGCGCAATCACGAGAAATTACTGCGCCACATGGAAAATGTATGGGCCAAATTGGCACAAGTTATTTTTCAAAAATGGGCCATCAACGGATTTAGTGAGCTTAACAAAAAACTATCCCTGCTTAATGTGAAGAAATAACTACCACCAGTCAGTTGAATAACGCATAATACTACTTTAAAATGGCAGCATGAAATTCACCATCTTGCTTGACGGAAACACATCAACCAGACCTAGATGTGATGTCAAAAATCAAATTTGGGTAGGAGTCAATATTTATAAATGCTCACTACCTGTCCTCTTTGCTCCTTGTTTCAGTGCCTGGAGTGATTCATTCCAGGCTCTTTGAGGTTAATAGTAGGATGTATTGTAAACAATACAAGTACAAGTTTAATACATGAATGGACCTTGTCCATTCATCTATCCATTTCAATGAATATTTATTTCTGACATTACGACCATTTTGAATGAAATGTCAGCCTTTATTGCTATTTGACTACCCATATGACAACTAATGAAAAATTAGGTCACAATAATTTGGGAAGACATAATATTTTTGAAAACAAAACTATATTATGATAGAAAAAAAAAGAGCAAAGTTTGTATGAAAATGATTAAAAAGTAAATTGAATTGGATATGAAAGTGAAAAATATTGATGATTCAGTAATGAGAGTGTTTTTTTAAACATCTTTTTAGAGAAGTTACCAAGACATAATTCAGTATCAAATGCAAAATTTAAAATAAAAAGGAAAGAATATTGTTAAGTGAGCTAGTGTAAAGGTAATTTCCCTATAAAAGTATGGCAAATAATCTGACAACTTCAAAAAAACAAGCAACTTTCCAAAAGAGCATGATCATTGACTTCTACAGATAGTTTCACCATTTCTCCCTAGTTTGTGAAACTTTCCCTAATTCTTACACTGGGTGTGTGAGTGTATGCTAGACAAGGGGATAGTTTAGGTAAAGAAGCTTAAATTTCCAAATGTTAGTTTCCTTTAAATAGAATTTAGTGATTTAGGCAATCATAAGTGTCATCCTTAGATAAAACCAAAGTTTTTTATGCCCATCTAACTTTTTTTTTTCCAAAGAAAAGAAATGCATTTCATATGAAAATTGAATCTATGCTTAGTGGTTTTGAGTGAGCAGGTCTGACCTCTGGCTGTAGAGAAGGCCATGAGTTTGACTTCTTGCTGTGGTTAACACAAGGTTTGTTTCAATGGGATCCCACAGGGATGTCATGCTGAATATATTTTCTTTCCAGAATAACAATAAATCAAAGGGCTGAAAGCGCTGATAGTACAAGTTGCTCAATCACCTTTTCCTCCTACGTCCGTCCGGCGTACGTCATGCGTCGTCCGTCAACAATTTCTTTAAACGACATCTCTTCCCAAACCACTGGGCCAATTCGAACCAAATTTGGCAGAAATCTTCCTTAGGTGGTCCCATTCAAAAAAAAGATAATAGAATTGAAATCTGTCAAAAACTCTGGTTGCCATGGCAACGAAAGTGAAATTTTAGAATAATCTTTGAAAATCTTCTCCTCCTGACCCAGAAGGCGTAGAGCCTTGATATTTTGCATGAAGCATCAGTATATTGACCTCTTTCAAAATAGCTAAAGTCATGATCCTCGGGTCTCCAGGGGCAGAGCCGGGGGGGGGGGTTATAGGCATGAAGCATCAGTTCACAGACTTCTTCATTATTTCTGAAATTATAACCCATGGATCCAGAGGGAGAAAAGTTTTTTCCTTCTTTTAAATGAGCACTAAAGCCTTGGAATTTGTTATTTAGACTTTTGGATCCCCAGGTTCATAGTCTGTATTTTTAAGTGTGGCCCACTTGTATCATAATCCTAACCTTACCATGAAATTAGACTGTTGAAAGAAAAAGAGCCTTTATCTCAGGTGAGCACCCCAGGGCCAACAGCCCTCTTGTTTAAATTAATTCCCTTGACAATACTTGTTTGAAATGGGTAGACAGGAGGTTTAGACTAAGATCATACTGCACTTATATTTATCATACATTACAGTGAGGTGAAATCTACTAAGTGGTTAGATGCATATCAAGACCCTATAGCTTCCTTGTACACATTTACCCAGTGTGTAACATTATCAGATATACAGGCAGATGGGGACTGGAAGCTTATCATAGCAGATCTGGGAAGTGGTTCATTTAATATGAAACTAAAAGTTTACAAAGGTAAATACAACTTTGCTTTATCATAGAGCTCAAATCATTAATCTAAAAGATTTTTACCCTTTCCAACAAATTGATGCTTTTGGGTGCCCCTCAAGAATTACATTTAGGAAAACATAGTGTAAGATGAAGAAAGTGCTTTAACAAGCAATTTCTTCATTTTCCGCAATGTTTTCCTCCAAGAAAGTTGAAAAAATCATAAACTTTAAATTGTGGCCCACACCTCCACAACTTTAAGCTGTACTGGCCAAAGGCCAGAAAAGCTATAGTGATGGCTTTTTCCCATTCAGCATTCGTGTGTCCGTCCTTTAACTTTTCCTTGTTAACATTCTATCCAGAGTTTTCATTGGATTTACTTCAAGCTTTCATAGAATGATAGTACTTTTTAGTAGCAATTTTTTGAGTGCACAACTCCTCCTAAACTATCAATGGAAATGAGCTGAAACTTTGCATAGTGACTCCCTATGATGTCTAGTTGTGCATAAGACCTTTGAAATTCGAATCACTCCAGTAGTTCTTGAATTATCTTGAATTATCTGCCCTTGTATTGAATGAAAATCACTGTATTTCTTGTGAGCACAACTTCTCCTACATTCTGAATGGGAATGAACTGAAACTTGCTACAATTAATCCCGGGTTAGCTCTGGCTAGAAAAAAGTTGTCGCTTTCACTTTCACCAAATTAAAAAAGTTGGGGCCAAATGAAGGAGTTGTGCCAAAGTTGAACATTTCTTAACTGCACATTTATTTTCTTAATTATATGTTGTAAAACATGGTAATTCATTCGTAACTTAGTCTTGAACGTAGCTTAATCATACATCTACAATGAGTTTACTCATCTTCAATCAGTGCTTTCAGTACTTTGATTAGAAAATCGAGACTTTGATGAGAAAAATAGACAGAAGGAAATAATAATAAGCCTTTTATAATATGCGTGATTTTATAATAGAATAAAGTAGACATCTGTATTTTTAAAAAAAAAATCGGTTTAAGGATGATCATTCTTGGGTACGAATGCACAAAAAAGAAATGGTTCATCTGCTTTCAACACGACAAATTGGTATTATCAACAGCTCATCAGAATATCCTACTTATAACCCATGAATGCTGGATTCTTTGTTTTAGCAAGGATTTGTGGTATTGGTGCCGAGAATAGAAACTGACTGAAACTGTCAGCAGAAATATACGGAAATATGCACAAATACGGCAATTGTGTTCATTAAGAAAAGGCAAATGGTGGCCAGTTTAATTACAATTTTGTTAAAGAGATCCAATTTATCCATGATAAATTAGGTCTTCTGATGTATTCACTGATAGCCGTCATCGAAGAAGTTTGATCTAGTCATCTCTAAACCTAAGTCACGCCCTCAACACAAAATCAATACGACCCGCAAACCAATGAGCCCATTTCATTAATGGGACATGCTGTCAATCAGAACTGTAATTAAATCTGGCAATGTGTTGCTCTAATGTTGGACTCAATGACATAATTGACCGGATATACAAGCCTTTCAGCAATAATACATACTTAGCTCTTGGCCTTGATTTCAAGAGATTAGTAGTAAAGGTATGTATAAAAAAACTTTTCATTTTTTTTGCGCTATGACCTTTCGCCATATGAAAAAACTAGCGCCAGAATTTTACTTTTGTCGCATTTGGCGACAATGGCGAACGACAGCGCTAACCCTGTAATCGGATTCTGATGAAAATTTCACAGTATGATTGAAGGGTCATAAGGAACTTCCTTTGGAAATGTAGTGGATCTGTCATGAAACACAGGAAAAGGGGCCTTAAGGAGTGTTGCTAAAAATAATAAATGGGATCAAGTCCAATTTGTTAGTCTTTTTATGCATTCTTCTTAAGGCAATCCACTTCCTAGACTATTAGATTTCTTTAACAGAAAACTTGATAACCAGTATAGCGTCTCAGGCCCTTATGGGTAATGTAGGTCAATGGTCAAGATCACAATTGAACTTTGAAAGAAAACCGTTTCTTTGAGCGATTTGACCTAGGACCTTGAAACTTTATAACATGTTGTCCATGACTCAAGCAGGTGCCCTTTTGTTTTTTGGTCACAAATGTCCAAGATCAAGGTAACAATTGAACTTTGGTTAAAACTGTTTCTGTGCTCTAACTCAAAAGCCATTTTGTCTAGAACCTTTTAACTTTATACATATGTTTCTCACCTTAGCAGGTGCCCTATTGTTTAGGGTGATGTAGATCAAATGTCAAATCACAATTGAAGCTTTTGTGTAATGTAGGTCAAAGGTCAACTCTAATGCTTGAGTGATAAAGTACTGGTGAAAGGTATAGGTCTGATAGGAGACAAGTCTAGTTTTCACTGTTTAATTCACAGGGAAAAATTCATACTAGACCATTTTTTTTTATTTTATTTTTTTTCAATGAAGGTATAGATTTCATAAACTTGATCAACTCAGTTTTGAATTATTTTTAATCATTGCAACGCATTGTTACTTTTTGACACCATGAAGAATTGATATTATAGAATTCTTCGCAGGAAAAGGAGAATTCTCTTGTAACAAGCAATTTCTTCTTATTTGGCACTTACTTTTCAAGTTTCAATGCAATTTGAAATGTCATCTGTAATTTCTTACGTTTTTGGACCTGTTTAACCCTTTCCCCTTTTTGGAAATTTTAGACCAGTCCAAATTGAAAGAGGTTGCAGACCACAATGAAAACTGGATGCCATTTGAAATGAAACCATCCTATGTGGTAGAAAATATTGTGGAAAAAGGAGAAATTGCTTGTTACAAGCAATTTCTTCTTTTTCCACAATGTTTTCTTATTTAAAAAATCACAGGAATGTAAAAACCCGTATTTGAACGGGAAAGGGTTAAAACTTTGTCTTGTAATAGGTTTATAGGGATATTACCAAAGTTGTTGAAAGCCTTGAAAAAAATGGCATGTAATTTCACTTTTCAGGAACTGATTTGATGAGTGAAAATACCATCATAGACCTACCTACAGGTGTTGTTACATTTTATATGGATACTCATGAACCAAGAACACCAGGTAAGTCATAAATTTATGGTTTTTAGCTCTAGTTGCAGAATTCCTCATCGGGCATCCATCTGTCCAACTGTCTGTCTGTTTCATAACATTTCCTTGTTAACACTCTAGAGTCCAATTTTTATCAGATTTTCTTCATACTTTCACAGAATGATTGTGCCATCAAATGGATTGCTTCTTCCAAAATTGAGTCAGATCCGTAAGAAACACAGAAAAAGGAGCCTCATGAAAATTTAATTAAAAAATCCTCATTAATACTCTAGAGTCCACAGTTTTAATATGATTCCCTTCAGGCATTCTAAAGATGATTGTATCATTATAAGGATCATACCTTTTGAAATTGGTTCTAATCTGTCAGTTTTCTCAGGAAAGGGGGGCCTTATGAAAATTTTAATGAAAGAATCTATTAAAATCCTCTTTAACGCTTTAGAGTCCACAGTTCTGATCAGAATCTCTTCAAACTTTCTCTGAATCATTTCACCATCATAAAGGACCGTTTCTTTTGAAGTTGGATCTAACTTGTTAAGAAACATGGGAAAACTTAATACGAAAATCCCTGTTAACAATCAAGAGGTCACAGTTTTCATCAGACTTTCACAGATTGATTATACAGATTGTTCCTTCAAAATTGGGTCCGATCTTAGGGAAACTAGGGAAAAGGGGCCTTATGAAAATTTATGAAAAATCTGTTTAACACCCCATTAACACTCTCGAGTCCACATTTTTCTGTTGATTTTCTTCAAGATTTCACAAAATGATTGTACCATCATAAGGATCATTCTTGTTATAATTGGATCTGATTCATCTAGAAACACAGGGAAAAGTCCATTTTCTGTTGTCAAAAGGCATTGTCTGTCGGTTGTCATCTGTCGTGAACAGTTTCTTCATACATCTTCTCCTAATCCACTTGGCCAATTTGGACCAAACTTGACAGGAATGTTCCTTGGAATTGATCAAAACATATTCTTGAAATTTTGATTTGCAAAAAAATTTGGGTGAGGCAGGGCTGGGCTTATCAGACTTAGAGAAATCATGGAATAATCCTTTAGAAATCTTTTCCTCCTAAACTATTTTGCCATTTTGGAACAAGTTTGGCAGGAATGTTCCTTAATCTATTCCAAAACAAAATCTTAGACTGGTCAAAATGAAAGGAGTTGCATAATTAAATTCAAAGTTTATGAAATTTTAGATTTTTTCAACTTTCTGGGTTGAAAACATTGTAGAAAATGAAGAAATTGTGACCTTTTCAAAACTTGTTCATAAAATTTTGATTCACAAAAAAATAGGGACCCGGCAGGGTCCTGCTTATCAGACTTAGAAACATCATAAAACAATTCTCTAAAAATCTTCTCCTGCTAAACCACTGGGCCAATTTGGACCAAATATTGCAAAAATGTTCCTTGGGCAACCCTCCTCCAAACTTGTCTATGAAATTTTGATTTTTGAATAAATGGGGGCTTGGGAGGGCTTGGCTTATCAGACTTAGAGAAATCATGAAATGATTCTTTGAAAACCTTCTCCTCTTAAATAATTTGGCCAATTTGTTGACCTGTTTCTATACTCGTTCATAAAATTCTGATTTTCAAAAAATGTAGGCATGGCAGGGCCTTGCTTATCAGGCTTAGAGTAATCATGGAATTATTATGGCTCTCAAAGTGCGAGGATATAGCTGCCCCTTTGTCCGTCTGCCCATTTTTGGTTGATTCATCTGTCCGTCCCAGTATCTCCACAACCCTTGAACTTATGCGCCATGGTATTTTTTCCAGTTTTTTGATAGGTCCAAGGTCACAGTTCAAGTTCAAAGGTTAAAACTGACCTTGTCAACAGCATAGTTCCTCAAATTATGGATGGATTTCAAAATAGGTTGGCACAAATGTTTATGTACCATTTGAATAAAATCAGATAGCTCCAAGGTAAAGGGTAGAGCTGAAGATCAAATGTTGAAATTAAGCATTTCCTGAGTATAAATCCTTCAATTATAGACTGATTTTGAAATAACTTTAGACTTAAGACAATTATTCTCTAGCATTAGTAGATGTGTAATTTGAAACAAATCTTCAGATGATAACTCCAAGGTCAAGGTCACATCCCAAGGTTGAAAATAAAATTAAGCATGTCCAGAGCATAGCTCCTTTAATTATAGATGGATTTCAATATAACTTGGCACAATTGTTCTCAGTCATGAGTAGATGTGTAATTTGGGGGGGGGGGGGAAACAGAAAGCTTGAAATAACTGCACAATAGTTATCATTTTCTATTGTGAGTAGATGTGCCATTTGATACAAATTTTCAGTTAGCTCCAAGGTCAAGGTCACAAATCAAGGATGTACATTAAAATTTAGCATGTCTAGAATATAGTAAGCATATACCCGAATCTGCATCAGTCTGTCTGTCTGTTTTAACCCTTTTCCCTGTTTATTTCATACTTTTGTGACAGATTTATATTTTAGGGAGCATGTTTTCATACTTTATATGGTTAAGTGCTAATTTTTTCTCAGCATTCATGAATAATGGGACTTTAAACTTTTCCTGTTTTTCAAGAATTTAGACCTGTCCAAATTCAAAGGTCTTGCAGACGACAAAGAAACAATTTCATCTTTTTCCACAATGTTTTCTTAAGTATAAAACCATAGGGAAGCGAAAACAAGGGATTGAACAGGAAAGGGTTAAAACATGGTATGGCACTTCAAGTTCAGAAAGGAGTCAAATCTTTGCACTTTGGTTGTCAGGTCACCTATTTCAGATCATCTTTTAATCCTTTCCAATTTTGCAAAATTTTGGACCTTTTCAAATTCAAAGGTTATGCAGATGACAATATAAAAATGATTTTATTAGAAAAATAATCAAACAGGGTAGAAAATATTGTGGAAAAAAAAGAAGTTGATTGTTACAAGCAATTTCTTCTTTTTCTACAATGTTTTCTCAAGTATAAAAACACAGAGATATAAAAACCAGAGATTGTACAGGAAAGTATTAATATAAATTCAGCACGGAGGGGTATAATTCTTGAGAAAGTTGGGGTTTACTCGGAGAGTATGAACTCATAGGTTTCTTGCTTCTTACAGCCATTGCAGTTGCTTCAGGACCTTATATTTATATCTACAAAAATCTGCGGCCATATTTCAAGTTCACTCTTCCACCTTTAGAAGTCAACTCAGTTGAGGAAGACCTATGGAATCAAGTCAGAGATGTAAGTGAAATGTTAAGATCTCACAGGATGACCTTGGTATAAAGTGAGTTTTTTGTGAATGTATAATGATCATTTGGTGGATTACTCACAGTATGACCTGGGTAAAAAGTGAGTGTTTTTGTGAATTTATAATGATCATTTGGTGGATTACTCACAGTATGACCTGGGTAAAAAGTGAGTGTTTTTGTGAATGTATAATGATCATTTTTTGTTGGATTACAAGCCATACTCCCCTCTCTGACAAGCAAGCTTTCTTAAGATATTAAATGTCATTAGTTTACAAGATATATAGTATGGAAATGAAACTAATAATAAATTGTTTGAGGGCAACCTGAATGTCCAAGCTACAGCTTGATCAATTTAATTGAATATTTAAACTAAATATTTAATGTACAATTGAAAATTCTACTGACATATCTCGTATTCATTCCCCTAGAACTATGTAACTGTGAGAGGTGTTTATTCATGACAGTACTGTTTTTCCTTATTTCATTACCAAGCAACAAAATTTTTAATAGAAACAGAACTGGTACGCAACAAATTGAAGTCAATGAATTTTTTTTACAGTAGAAAACATCGTTTGAATTAAAGAAATTACTTCTTACAAACAATTTTCTTGTTATCATAGAGGCCTTTGTAATTTTAAAAAAGATTTGGCTAGATGAATCCATTCTATGTAAAATATTTTCACACTGACCACTGGTTTTAAGGTCACCTGACCGAATGGTCATGGTGGCCTATTGCAATCATCGTTTGTCCGTCGTCGTGCGTCGTCCGTCGTGCGTCGTCCGTTAACTTTTAAACATTTTCATCTTCTCAAGAACTACATGGCAGATTTCAACCAAACTTGGTAGAAAGCATTATTGGGGGATGCCAATTCAAGTTTGTGAAAAAAGGGGTTCTGGGGGTCATAGGGACCCCAATCGGGGGCAAAAAGGGGTAATTTTTGGTTCTTCTTTAAAAATCTTCTTCTAATAAACCGTTAATGCTAGAGCTTAAATAATTTGTTTGCATGACAACTAGGACGGGTATATTATAAATTGTGAAATTCATGCCCCTGGGGTCATGTACGGGGCCACACCCAGAGGTCAAAGTTCATCATGTTAAGAAATTCACATTTTCATCTTCTTCTGATGAAGTACAGAGCCAATTTCAAACAAACTAGGTGAAAAGCATCATTTGGTAATGGTTTTTCGGATTTGTGAAAATTGAAAGGCTTGGGTGTCAGGGGGCCCTAAAATGGGGACCAAAAGGGGGTCATTTTTCGTAACTTTTAAATATTTCATCTTCTCAAGAACTACTGGGGGGATTTCAACCAAACTTGGTAGAAAGCATCATTGGGGGATGCCAATTCAAGTTTGTGAAAAAAGGGGTTCTGGGGGTCATAGGGGCCCCAATTGGGGGCAAAAAGGGGTTGTTTTTGGTTCTTCTTTAAAAATCTTCTTCTAATAAACCGTTAATGCCAGAGCTTAAATAATTTGTGTGCATGACAACTAGGACAGGTATATTATAAATTGTGAAATTCATGCCCCTGGGGTCATGTATGGGGCCACACCCAGAGGTCAAAGTTCATCATGTTAAGAAATTCACATTTTCATCTTCTTCTGATGAAGTACAGAGCCAATTTCAAACAAACTAGGTGAAAAGCATCATTTGGTAATGGTTTTTCGGATTAGTGAAAATTAAAAGGCTGGGGGGTCAGGGGGCCCTAAAATGGGGACCAAAAGGGGGTCATTTTTCTTAACTTTTAAACATTTTCATCTTCTTCTCAAGAACTACTGAGGGGATTTCAACCAAACTTGGTCGGAAGCATCATTGTGGGATGCCATTTCAAGTTTGTGAAAATAGGGGTTCTGGGGGGGCTTGGGGTAAAAGGGGCCCCAGTCGGGGGCAGAAATGGGTAAATTTTTGTACTTCTTAAAAAATCTTTTTAATAAACCCTAAATCACTTGTCTTGATGCTCTTTTACTCAGGTGACCGTTAAGGCCCACTGGGCCTCTTGTTTGGTTCTAATTATTAGATCAGTCTTAAAATATTAGACTTGTATAGAGAATTTATACATAGAATAGAAATTACAACAGATCAGTGTAGGTTGTATGGAGTTCAAATATCACTAAAATACAAAAACCTGGAGATTTTAATTAACTTCTTTAAATTCTTCTTGTTAAATGTTGTCTACATTTTTATTTAACCTATTCCCAGATGGCAAAATTTTAGACTGGTCCAAATTGAAAAGAGTTGCATACAGCGTTTTAAAGTTTATGAAATTTTGTATTTCTTTCAACTTTTTGGATAGGAAAAATTTGTGCAAAAAGAAAAAATTGCTTGTTACAAGTATTTTTTTCATTTTGCACAATATTTTCCCAATTGTTTTTCTTGAGGGGCGTCAAGAACTCATGGGTTAAAATGGGTTAAAACTTTCATTTTTTTCCAGCATACCATATTATTATCTACCAGTGCTCTGTTTTGACTTATTTCAATACTACTGACTTTGGATTACCTCAGTATATATTTTTTTTCCAATATTTGTTACAGGACAAGATTAATGTGTTCGTATTGAGAGATATGTTGGAGGGAATGAGGTGAGTATCAGAAGACAAAAGTTTTAGGCTTGTCTGAATTCAAAGGTTTGTGGACAATGAATTTTACTTGATAGAAATCTAAATTCTTCTTCTTTGGACTAGAAATATTGTGGATTATAATGATATTATTCTAGTAAGGAATTACTTTCTTATCACAATATTCCTCAATTTTTTTTTTGATAAAGAAGGACTGGGTGGAAAATGGTAAAAGAGGTTGCGGTTTTAACCTATTTACGAGGCTTAACCCATTCCAACACAATCATGCTTCTTTACTCCCAATCATTAAAAGGCTTTGGAAATCATTATGAAAAATGAAGAAATAGCGTGCAATAAGTAATTTCCTCATTTTCCACAATGTTTTCAACCCAAAAATTCAAAGATAATTAAAACTTTATCAAGTATAAATTTATGTCTATAACTCCTTAGAATTTGTACCAGTGTAAAATTTTGTTGTCTGGTTATGGGTTAATTGGAGAATCTGCTCTAACCAAAGAACCAACAGCGTTGACACCTCCTTAGTGATTTTGTCACATTTAATGGTATTAAAGGGTTTGTGTTTGACTTTTGACCCTCAAAAATCTCAAAATATCCTGTTTTAACAATTACAAATTTTTAGATAAATTTCTAAAGATTATTCTAATGAATAAATGATGAATGTTTTGTTTCATGATCTATTTGTCACCATATACAATAAAATGTAAGATATTACTCAGTAAATTGTATATGTTGAAACAAATGCCTGTAATGAATGAATGCCTATGATTTTGAGGAATACACTGTGGAGAGTTCATTTAACCCTTTCCTGGACAAACCCTGGATTTAACGTCACTGTGATTTTGTACTTGAGAAAACATTGTGGAAAAAGGAGAAATTGCTTATAATAAGCAATTTCTCCTTTTCCCACATTGTTTTCTACCACATAGGATGGTTTTATTTGGAATTGCATCCAATTTTTATTGTCGTCTGCACCCTCTTTGAATTTGGACCAGTCTAAAATTTCAAAATCCAGGAAAGGGTTAACATTGTGTCCATCAGCAACCACTAAAATCATCATAACTCCTGTTCTTTGTCTTTATAAATATTGAAGTTATGATAGTTTGTGCAAAAAAAGATAAAATTAAGGACCATTGATGAGATTCTTGCCAAAATGTACTTTTTAGCTCGACAATTTGAAGAATAAGGGGGCTATTACAGTCACGTGGGCATCTGCGTCTGTGTAATGGTTTGGTTAAACCTTAGGTACAAGTGTCATATCTCAGTTTCTAATAATGCTATTGCTCTGAAACTTTGCACATGTTTTTGTGACAATAATATCAGCCTCTAGACAAGTTTCATTACTCTGACATTCATTTTAGTGGAATTTTAACCCTCTTTGGACTTGGAAATTATTGGTTAAACCTTGTGTTCAACTGTCATATATCTTTTATAACTCTCTTTCTACCAATGCTATTGCTTTGAAACTTTGCACATGTTTTTATGACAATAATATCAGCCTCTTAAAATAGATTTATTACTCTGACATTCATTTTAGTGGAATTTTTTTGGACTTAAAAATACTTGGTTAAGCCTTACGTGCAACTGCCATATATCTGTTATTACTTGCTTTCAGTATCCAAAAGGCACGTCTTATGTGCAGTGTCCATAGTTATAAATATTAAAAAACAACAACTGAATTCCGGCAACAGTAAACTAAAGTAATAAGTAGTATATTATAATCCGTCAAAGTAATCAATCAGTGTTTATCCCAAGTGTAAAACTCTATATTTTCCTTTCCTGTTTGAGTGTGATGCAGGGGGTGTTAAAAATAATTTTTAAAAAAATCTATGTTTTATATTGGAAATATTTTTAAAGGAAAGGACGATTTTCACCAAACTCAAGGTACCTTATACTTCCTTAGGCCTGATAAATGGCAGTTTTAAACTCAATTTGGTTACTAATAACACAATAACATCATCAATATTTTTCGCTACAATTTCTCGGCAACTATTCGACGGATTTTATTTAAACTTCACTGATATAATCAGTATCAAGCAGAGATGTGCATATTTTATTTTGGTTAGGGTCCATTGATTTTTTAGGGAGTTATGGCCCTTTGGTGAAAAATTGTGTCCACACAGTTTCTCAGCAACCATTGGACGGATTTGATTCAAAATTCACAGAAAGACTCAGTATAAGTCAGACATGTGCATATCCTTTTTTATATGCCCGTCGAAGACAGGACGTATTATGGATGGTGTCCGAGCTTCCGGTTGTCCGGCGGTGTCCACTTCTTTGTTCGAGCATAACTCTGTCACCGTAAGTCCAATAGACTTTAAACTTGGCAGTTATATTCTTCTCATCAATACAGAGTGCAGTGCTCAATAACCATAACTCTACCTGGCCTAATTTTTGAGTTATTGCCCTTTTATTGTTTTTCATACTTGAATCTTGTCCGGAGTATATCTCTAAAAGTATTATAGCCAGGATCATGGAACTTCATGGGTATATAGATCTCATCAAGGGGGATTGTAGTGCACAAGAACCATAACTCTAACTGGCCTATTTTTTGAGTTATTGCCCTTTGTTGTTTTTCATACTTTAATCTTGTCTGGAGTATATCTCTAAAAGTATTATAGCTAGGATCATGAAATTTCATAGATGGAAAGAGCTTACCAAGTAGGAGTTCAGTGTACAAGAACCATAATTCTACCTAACATATTTTTTGAGTTATTGCCCTTTGTTGTTTTTCATACTTGAATCTTGACCGGAGTATATCTCTAAAAGTATAATAGCTAGAATCATGAAATTTCATGGATGTATAGGTCTCACCAAGGGGGAGTGCAATGCACAAGAACCATAACTCTAACTGGCCTATTTTTTTTAGCTATTGCCCTTTGTTGTTTTTCATACTTGAATCTTGTCCAGAGTATATCTCTAAAAGTATAATAGCTAGAATCATGAAATTTCATGGATGGATAGAGCTCACCAAGTGGGAGTGCAGTGTACAAAAACCATAACTCTACCTAGCCTATTTTTTGAGTTATTGCCCTTTTTTTTCTTTTTAATTGAATCTTGTCTGGAGTTTATCTTCAAAAGTATAATAGCTAGAATCATGAAATTTCATGGATGGATAGAGCTCACCAAGTGGGAGTGCAGTGTACAAGAACCATAACTCTACCTAGCCTATTTTTTGAGTTATTGCTCTTTGTTGTTTTTCATACTTGAATCTTGTCCGGAGTATATCTCTTAAAGTATCACAGCTAGGATCATGAAACTTCATGGGTGTATAGGTCTCACCAAGGGGGAGTGCAGTGTACAAGAACAATAACTCTAACTGGCCTATTTTTTTAGTTATTGCCCTTTGTTGTTTTTCATACTTTAATCTTGTCCGGAGTATATCTCTAAAAGTATAATAGCTAGGATCATGAAACTTCATGGATGGATAGAGCTCACCAAGTTGGAGTGCAGTGTACAAGAACCATTACTCTACCTAGCGTATATTTTGGGTTATTGTCCTTTGTTGTTTTTCAAACTTTGTTTGACAAAAAATATTCATCAAAATAACCTCAGTTCTATTCAAACCCCCAGTTGATATTAAGCAGTGTGACGGGCGTATCTTGTGACAATTTGGCACCTTGTTGGTTATGGTCTATTTATTTTTGACTGATTTATAGTCCTTTATTCAAAAAGTCCATTTTTTGTCATGGCCCTTTGGCGGACAAGCACTGTTGGGGGGATTTGTCTGCTTTGCGACAACTTCTAGTTAATATTTGTTTTTGCTTGTTTAAAAATGCCACTTTACATAGGTTTTTATAGTGATAATTTATCGACTCTCTGTAACCAATCACTTGACCTAGTCTTGAGTAAGTATAGCATTTAACTAGATTTGGTTTGGTGCATTTGCAGTGAGAGCGTGAAAAGTTCTTTTCTGAATATCAAATTAGCTTTCAGATAAAAGCTTCCACGTATAGACATGACTGAAATTTCGTTTCCAAGATTTATTGGTTGATTGTTTTTTCAGAACTGATGGAACAACATTAACTGTTCGGTCACTTCGCTATCTACAACTCACAGACACAAATGACATGGCATCATTCTGTGAAGTTTATAAAAACACACCCCTGAAGAGACAAACAGTGATTACCTGTCTAGGAACGCTCAAGAAATCCATGGCAGATGAAGATGCTATAAGTTGTCTTGTGTTGGGAACAGAGGATAAATCTATTTATGTGTTAGATCCTGAAGCCTTCACAGTTCTAGCCACAGTAATATTTTATTTTCTACTTAATTAACCATTTATCAAACTGCTGAATTTTAGACTGGTCTTCATTGAAAGAAATCACAGATGTCTTTTCAAAGATAGCATGAATTTAGAAATGATTACCATAGTGGATAGAAAACATTGTGAGAAAGGAAGAAATTGTTTGTTAACGAATGTATTCTACTCAAACTCCACAGACTATATTTTATTCTAGATATGGTCTGTTGACTTTTACATCCCTTTAATGAAAATTCTTATTTGCACATTTCTCATCAACCATTGGATGGATTAGATTCAAGCTTCACAGATAGACTCAGTTCTAAACAGAAATGTACATATTCTATTTATTCACCGTCCTTTAACAAAGTAATGGTCCTAGATGAAAAGTTGTTCCTGCTCATTTTTCATTTTCTGCCAATAATTTGATTCAGAGTTTGCCTCAGTTTTAAGCTTTTTTACAGTCTTGACTTTTCTTAAATTATGTCCTTCAGATGTAAAATCTTGCACCTTTTACCAACTTCCAAATTAAAAAAAATGCTCATCAGCTAGAATTATATAAGGAAAGTTGTTTTTTTAACCCATTCTCACTCTAGAAATTTTTAAACTGGTCCTAATTCAAAGAAGTTGCAGACAACAATTTCAAGTGCAATAAGCAATTTCTTCATTGTCCACAATGTTTTCCAAACCTTTTATCTTGAGGGGTGTCAAAAAGCGTCATTGTTTTGAAATGGGTTAAAGAAGTTTGGTTTCATGATTTTGAGTATGCCTTGTCTAGAGTCTTTAATATGTGGGGTTGTACCCATTCCCACACAAGGCCACTTTTTGACCCCCCCCCTCTCCCCCCTAGATAAAAGCTTTTAAAAACATTTTTGAAAATAAAGAATTGCTTGTCTCATTTGCCAATGAGTTGTTGAATAACTTGGGATGAGAAATTGTTCATGGATCAACCTTCAAACCTCTTTTGAATTAATGAACTTTACCAAAATTCTTTAGTGTCATTGAAAATATGATTACAATAAATCAACTTTGAAAAATATCTAAACCTAGTCTTTGACAAATCGGGATTCACACCAACCAGTTGCACATGGACAAAAACTGGATTTAACTTGTAACGTGTAATCAATTACAATTAATCAATTACATTAATAATTTCACTTGGGGTGAACGAGATATAGTTGTCACTATGACAATTAGGTGTATGTGCGTTAGTCCGTTAGTTAGTCCAATTGTCCATCCGTCCATCCAAATTTGTCTGGACAATAACTCCTACATTTATGGATGGATTTCAAAATAACTTGGCACAATTATTCTCCATCGTGAGTAGATGTGCCATTTGAAATGATTTTTGGGATAGTTCTGATGTCAAAGTCACAGCTGAAGGTCAAACACTAAAATTGTGTTAGTCCGAACAATTACTCCTATATTTATGGATGGATTTCAAAAAAAACTTGGCACAATTATTCTCCATCATGAGTTGATGAGCTGTTTGAAAGAATATTTTGGATAGCTTCAAGGTCACAGCTCAATGTCAAACACTAAAATTGTGCTTGTTCGGAGCATGATGCCTACAAAACCTTGCAGGCTGGACAGCAGTTGTCCTGGGACAACCATCTAGTTTTTATCTCACCTGAGCACGAAGTGCTCTAGGGGAGCTATTGGGATTGCTTGTCCGTCCGTTCACAATTACAAAAAAATCTTCTCCTCCTAAATTCACTATGGAATCTCAACCAAACTTCACAGAAATGATCCTTAGGTCATGCTCTTTCAAAATACTTCAAAGAATTGAAATCCATGAAGAACACTGGTTGCAATATCAACAGAGTGAAAAAAATTTAAATATCTTCTCCTCCCAAGCTGTGAGGCTTAGAGCTTTGATATTTGGTACAAATCATCATCTATTGACCCTCTACCAAAATACTTCACACAATAACCATATTCTGAAAATTAGCCCTTTGTGTGATCCCTGGTTTTACATAGAAATAAAGAAGGAAAACTTTATAAATCTTCTTCTCCCAAACCTTAAGGCCTAGAGCTTTGATATTTGGTATAAATTTTCATCTATTGACCCTCTACCAAAATACTTCAAATAATTAGCGTTTTCAGAAAATAAGCCCTTTTCTGTGCAATCCCTGGTTTTACATAGAAATAAAAAAGGAAAACTTTAAAAATCTTCTCTCAAACCATAAGGCCTAGAGCTTTGATATTTGGTGTGTAATAATACCTATTGACCCTGTACTAAAATACTTCATAGAATTACTGTATTCTGAAAATAAGCACTTTTTTGTGCAATCCCACAAAAGGAGTAAGGAAGGATATCATAGAAAATGTTCTCCTAAACAATTAGGCCTAGAGCGTTGATATTTGGTATGTATTAATGCCTATTGACCCTCTACTTAAGTACTTCAAAGAATTACCGTACTCTTGAAATTAGCTCAATGTGGTTTGATCTTCACTATACCTAAGATTAAAGGAGAAAATCTTTAAAAAATCTTATTCTCCAAAAGGATTAGGTGTAGGGCTTTGATATTTGTATATTATCTCATAAAGCCTTGAGCCATTATACTCAGGGGAGTGATATAGGACCATCATGGTTCTCTTGTTAATGTGATGATTGTCACAATAATCAAAATAATTTCAAGACAGTGGTATATCTTGTTTCACTTTTTAATATTTGTTGTATGTCAGTCCTTGGAATCAAAAGTTATCACCCGTATTTCAAATTTGATTTCTTTCTCTGGTATGTGTCAAAACATTTGGAATTGCATTGGTGTATGATACAAGATTTCAAAAATTTAAATGGTTTGTACTAACCAAACTTATCTCTGGCAATAATTGATTGAAATCGAACAAAGCAATTATTTCCTACCTAAGGTATTTATCACCGTAAACGTTCTCCCTCAGGTCTTAAAACTTACATGGATTCATGTTATGATGAATTTTTATATTTTTCTTTTGAATTATTAAAATTGGAAGGTTCAAATCAGCATGAACCAGTGTGGCCAGGAAACAAAAATGATTTCTCCTCAAATTTTGTGGAGCCAAGTGGACCCCCCATTTAACCCATTCCTACACAGTGATGCTTTTAAATGCCTCTCAATAATAAAGGTTTTGGAAAACAGTTAGGAAAATGAAGAAATTGCTTATCATAAGCAATTTCTTCATTTTACACAATGTTTTCTACCACAATAGACAAAGATTTTAAAGATTCCACCAACTTTAAATTGTCATCTGCAACTTCTTTTAATTTGGACTGGTCTAAAATTTTATTATGTGGGAATGGGTTATATGGATTTAGTCCTTTATCAGATAGTGCTTTAATGGAGTTGCAGTGCATTGATGGCTTAATAGTCATAGTACATTTAAGTGAGGCCCTTCAAGAATTTTTTTTGGGGGGGGAAGATATGAAAAAAATAAATCAAAGAAGAAAATCAACCTATGAAGGCAATAAATTCCCTACATATCACATGAAAGTAATTATTTTCTCAATTTTTGTATGTCATTAAACACCTGCGGTCCAATGATTGGCCCATTTAACTTTCACCTTTTGAAACAAATGTGATTGCACACATGTTGTTAAAGGTGTCAAAAGGTACACCTTTTTTTTTTTTAATCATTCCTCATAAACCATTCCTTGGTCTGGCGTTTAACCATTCCTGGATATTTTATAATGTCATATTTTCCAAATGCTTTCATGAAATAGGATCACAGCTGTTGTTACGTGGTAAAACACAATAAAAATTATTCATGATTTTGATCATCTATCAAATCACTTTAATGCAAAGATTTTTTTGTGTTCTTAATTATTTACTCAACTGAACATACTTTAAATCTATGTATTTGAATAAAACCCTAGGTAAATATCAATTGCACCTACAGGGGTCGACACTAACAGTGTCCCGGGATCCCTGAGGATTCCTGAAAATTGGAAGGGACCCAGCAAACTTAGGATAGGGATTCTGTAAGAATCGGTCAATATTTTTCCAGTACAATAGATCTTAATGTATCAGCTAATGCCCCTGATTTTTTTGTTTGCTTGTTTATGTAGAAAACATTGTGGATAATAAAGAGATTGCTTGTAACAAACAATTTCTTCATTTTCCACAAAGTTTTTTAAAGCTTTTTTTTTCAAGTTGAGCGTAGAAGGGCAGGATTGTGTGTGAATGAGTTCATGTATATCAAGGAGGGATCTCTGATTATCTGAAGGAAACCCTGAAGTAATAGGTAGGGATTCCTGTGGGATCCCAATGAAGCAAGGTAAGTGGCGGCCCCTGACCTATAAAAGTTTACAGTAAAGTCATTATGTATTTCCAGATGAACTTGCCCAGTGTACCTGTGTTTTTGAGTGTGACTGGGATGTATGATGTCGAGTACAGAATTGTTGTGGCTTGTAGGAATGGTTGTATTTATACTCTTAAAAGGTTAGTATTGGCTTGACCTATTAAAAGAAAAAAGTTTTAGACCAGTCAAAATTCAAAGGAGTTGCAGATGACATTTTGAAATTGATAGAGAATTCTAAATATCTTGGCCTGTCTAGATAGAAAACTATAGTTTAAATTAAGAACTTTCTTATAACATTCTCTTACTAAAATTGGGTTTGAAAGATATTGCAGGAAAATGAGAAAATGCTTGTATAAAGCCATTTCTATTTTTTGGCTAGGAGTGCTAGTATCATTCAAAATGTTTGTCTAAGTACATCCTTTTTCAAGATTACAGCTTAACCCTTTCCCGTTTTTTGAAATTTTAGACTAGTCCAAATTAAAAGAGGTTACAGAGGACAATGAAAACTAGGTGCCATTTGAAATGAAATCATCCTATGTGGTTGAAAATATTGTGGAAAAGGGAGAAATTGCTTGTTACAAGCAATTTCTTCTTTTTCCACAATGTTTTCTCAAGTATAAAATCACAGGAACGTAAAATCCTGTATTTGAACGGGAAAGGGTTAAGGTCAAGTGATGAATTTTGACTTTTTTTTTTTCAAATCGAGTACTAGTCATTTGAATGTGCATTGTGTTATTCTCAAGGTCAAAGACCTTGCTAAAAATCAAATGCATAGGGATTATTATTTTATGATTGAGATACAACATTTTGTTATACCCTCCAAAACTATGTTTAAGGGGTATATAGGAGTCAGCTTGTCGGTCCGTCAGTTGGTGGTCCGTCCGTCCATCTGTCTGTCTGTAGTTTTTTTGTGTCCGCTCAATTTCTCAGTAACCATTGGACGGATTTTATTCAAACTTCCTTGATATAATCAGTATTCTATTTTGGTTACAGTCCATTGATTTTTGACAGAGTTATGGTCCTTTGGTGAAAAATCGTGTCCGCTCAATTTCTCAGTAACTATTGGACGGATTTTATTCAAACTTCCTTGATATAATCAGTATTCTATTTTGGTTACAGTCCATTGATTTTTGACAGAGTTATGGTCCTTTGGTGAAAAATCGTGTCCAATCAATTTCTCAGCAACCATTGGACGGATTTGATTCAAATTTCACAGAAAGACTCTGTATAAGTCAGACATGTGCATATGCATATCCTATTTTGGTTATGGTCCATTGATTTTTGAGGGAGTAATGGCCCTTTAATTAAAAAGTCCTTTTTTTGTCACAGCCCTTTGTCGGATAGCTCTTGTATATGGACAAGCGCTGTTGTGGGGTATTAGTCTGCTTTGCAACAATGTCTAGTATTTACTTTGAGCTGCTGAGAAAAAATTTGATATTTCACGAGACCGAAGGTCGAGTGAAATGTCAAATTTTCCTCAGAAGCAAGAATTTTCCATTTATTATATAACTACTTTTTGTCAAGCCCGCTTGGGGTGAGCAAGACATAGTTGTCACTATGACAGTTCAGTGTATGTGCGTTAGTGCGTTAGTATTGTCCGTCCGTCCGAAGTTGTCCGGATAATAACTCCTACAATTATGAATGGATTTCAAAAAATCTTGGCACAAAAATGGTCCATCATGAGAAGATGTGCCATTTGAAATGATTTTTGGGATAGTTCTGGTGTCAAGGTCACAGCTCAAGGTCAAACACTAAAACTGTGTTTGTCCGAACAATTACTCCTACAATTATGGATGGATTTCAAAATAACTTGGCACAATTATTCTTCATCATGAGTAGATGTGCCATTTGAAAGAACTTTTTGGATAGCTTCAAGTTCAAGGTCACAGCTCAAGGTCAAACACCAAAATTGTGCTTGTCCAGAGCACTTCTACAATTATTGGTGGATTTCAAAATAAATTGGCATAATTGTTCTCAATCATGAGTAGGTGTGCCATTTGAAAGAATATTTTGGATAGCTTCAAGGTCAAAGCTCAAGGTCAAACACTAAAATTGTGCTTATCTTATACTTACAAATTTTTGCGGGCTTGACAGCAGTTGTCCTGGGACAGCCATCTAGTTTATTAAAAAAACATCGATCAAATAATGAAAAAAAAATCTGCATTTCTACAAGTATTTCCCACTCCTTTACCTTTCTGATTATATTTAATCATATTATGACATCATATACAGATTGAAAATGACATCATATTGGACAACCTTATATAGAACCGTATGACACTAACAGATACAGCTTTTTTCTGACTTGTCCAATTTTGTCTATGTGGAATGTATATATTTTACTAGAAATACTTATAGGTATTTAAAACAAAAGTTATATCCTCGGAGGTCACAAGTGAAAGTCCCATTTAAAATTGATCTAGCAGGTTATTTTACATTTTTTATCATTTTACATCACATACTTCGGACTTACAGCAATATTTGCTGGAATATTTGTGTCATTGACCCATTTCTTTCTGGTGTAGATTATTTGAATATCAAGCACCTGTAGCTGAATATGGAATCCATATGCTTGCTGTGGTCTTGTCTAAAAGATGACTAGCTACTATATATCTTTATATTATAGGGGTGTTACAGATTTTGAGAAGAACTGTATAGAGCTTAGCTCTCAACCTGTAGGGATGGAGAGACTCAACAAAACAATATATGTTGCTTGTATGGATCAAACATTGAAATGCTTCACTTCCAAGGTATACATCATATTTTGTCAAACAAAACATGTAAACATCCTAATTTTTAACCCTCTATCATTTATTTTTCAAACCACAGATTTGTTTAACCCTTTCCTGGACATACCCGGGATTTTACATCAATGTGATTTTATACTTGAGAAAACATTGTGGAAAAAGGAGAAATTGCTTGTAACATGCAATTTCTCCTTTTCCCACAATTTTTTTTACCACATAGGATGCTCAGATTTCAAATTGCATGCATTTTTCATTGTCTTCTGCAACCTCTTTCAAATTGGACCAGTCTAAAATTTCATAAAAAAAAGGAAAGGGTTAAGGGAAGAGTAAAAGGATGCAAATACTTTTAAAACAAGGTTCTCATGATTTGGCTGTAACTTAATTCTTCATGGTGCATTTTTCCTACACTAACTCTACAATTTTGACTGCAACATTTTCCCTAATGTACAAGTCTAGAACTTCTTTACCTTTCCCTTGAGATTGCAGATATTATGGTACTGCACATCATTTTACTAACAACAAGTTTAAGCTGTCTTTGTACCCTTGAAATCTATTTTCATTTTAAAATGCAAATATGAGTTCACTTTCATATTAGATCCTTAACAGTTCTGTGCTGAAGCAAACTTTAAAAGTCAGTTAGATTCTAAGCCAAATGTTCAGAGCTCAAGATATAGGGAAATTTTAATTTCATAAAGTTGCATGCCAAAATTTGTCATTTACTTTTTAGCTCCACTGGCTGAAAGCCAGCTGCCTATTGTCATTGTGTTGGTTCCGCTATGTGTCCGTCCAGCTGTGTGCCCATCCTTCAGTAAAAATCTTCTCCTCAGAAAATACTGAACAGAGTTCAACCAAATTTCACAGAATTGATCCTTGGATGACCCTTTATCAGATTCTTTTTTAAGAAAAACATGGCTTTAACAGGCGGGGCTAATTTCCATACATGGTGAAGCCTTAAAAATCTTCTTCTCAGTAACCAATTGATTGATTTCAATCAAATTTCACAGAAATGATCCTTGGGTGTCCCTTTATCAGATTCCTTTTAAGAATTTTGATCAGATGAAAAACATGGCTCCAATGGGCAGGACTAATTTCCATATGTGGGGAAAACTTTGAAAATCTTCTTCTCAGAAACCAATGGAATGATTTCAACCAAATTTCACTTGATTGATTCTTTGGTGACCCTTTATCAGTTTTCTTCAAAGAATTTTGATAGGACTGACAACATGGCTTTAATAGGCAGGGCTAATTTCCACATATGGCAAAAGCTTTGAAAGTCTTCTCAGTAACTATTGGATGGATTTCAACCAAATTTCACTTGATCCTTTGGTGACTTCTTATTAGATTGTGAAGAAAAATTGATTGGCTTTAAATATTGCTTTAATGGATTGGGCAAAATTCCATATACGGTTAACTGTGAAAACCTACAATTTTCTCAGAATACAAACAATTATAAGTTTTCAACAAAATTCACAAATCGATCATTTGTTGACTCTTTTTCAGATTCCTTCATACATATGTCTCAGATGAAAAAAAGGGGGGGGGCTTGTGTTCATATATGGTATACAGTGATATTTTGAAGCGATATTTTGAAAATCTTATTCTAGCAAACTGCAGGATGGTTGTCAACCAAATTTCAAAGGTATCATAAGTAAAATTCAGGCTGGTGGAGCGAATCTGGCTCTCAAGTGCCTCTAGTCTGTGGGTGCTAATTGCTCATCAAGACAAGTACAATAAATACCCACACCATATTGCTCTTGAAAAAACAGGGAATTAGATTTTAATAAGTCTTTTTTATCGAGATTCTCACATTACAATGTGCATGCGGGTTTTTTTTTACTTTGACCATAAATTCTACACAAGGTAGGACAGATGGCAAGTTAATTTTTCTTTCAAACAAAGGCCCAACTAAAAATATAAATTGGTAAAAATGATAACAATTGTGACATTTCTTTTGCAAAGATTTATTTATTCACAGGGGAAAAGGATGTGGAATATCAGACTTCCAAAAGATATTACTACCATTGAAGTTGTTGATTATAAACCAAAGGGCTTTAAAGCAGTACTTGTGGCATTATCAAGTAATGAAGTTCATGTTTATAAGGTCAGTTGATTCACCAAGACCATACCACTTTCACTGTCTCACCTTTTATGACTTTTCATACCAAACATAATATAGACTTTGTATTCCCTACAAATTTCTCATTTCAAAGCGTAGACTATCTTGATAGATTACGAATATCAATAAAGAAATCAATTGACCAATCAAATTAACTCATTACCAGATGGCAAACTTTAGACAGGACCAAATTGAAAGGAGTTGCAGACAACTATTTAAAGTTTATGAAATTTTATATTTTTCCAACTTCCTGGGTAGAAAATTTTGTTGAAACTGAAAAAAACTGCTTGCTGCAAGCAACTTCTTCATTTTCCACATTATTTCCCAAATTGTTTTCTTGGGGGGCCACAAAAAGTGTCATTGTGTGGGAATGGCTTAACCCTTTCCTGTTCAATCCCTTGTATTACGTCCCTGTGATTTTATGATTGAGAAAACATTGTTGAAAAAGAAGAAATTGCTTGTAATAAGCAATTCCTTCTTTTTCTAAAATATTTTCTACCCTATTGAATGCTTATTAACTTGGCTGTTTTCAGAGAAAACCCAAAGTATTGTGATCACCTTGGCGTCGTTCGCGTTGGCGTGACAAACTTTAACCTTGGTCATATCTCTCTTGTTATTGAAGATATCCTCATGAAACTTGGCATGTGTATTGACCATCACAAGAGCTATCTAGACTATTAAAGGGGATAACTCTAAAGGTGTTTTTGTAAGAGTAATGCCCCTTTTTTTCACTTAGAATTTTTGCATTATCCAGCACCTGCAGGTCACCAATGGGTCGATAATCGTAGACCTGTGTGGGATAGCAGCTGGGGGCAAGGAAAGGATGTAATGGTAGTACTGGTGTGAGAAATACCAGGATTCCATTGTTAGGTGCTCCAGCCGCCGCAATATAACTGAAAGATTGTTGAAAGCGGCGTAAAACCCCATTCAAACAAAACAAAACAAACCAGCACCTGCAGGCGAGCGTTGGCACCTGTTGGCAGTGCTCTTGTTTTTCAAATTAAAACCACTTTTAATTGTGGCCTGCAAAACCTTTGAATTTAGACAGGTCTAAAATTTTGAAAAACAGGAAATGGTTGAGCATTTGGACCAGAAGTGTACTTTGAACTCCAACTGTTGTGTTAAGCATTTTGTTGGTTTGATGAATTAGATGTCATAACTGCAGCTTCCACTATGATGTTGCTAACAAACTATTTCACTTCTTTGGTACATTGTTTCTGATCATAAATTTTGCAAAACAATGCTGTTTAATATCCTAGTTAAACTTTCCGTCAAAGTTTAGTTGACATGGCCAGTGATCTGCCAGTTGTCAGTGGGGAGGATATATCATTTTGTTTGCAATCTTTTCCACAAATAGTTTTGTCTAGCTTATATAGGGCCAACAAATCTTACTCGTAAATTAGTCAAAAAAACATCATTAGTGATAATTTTTTTTCCCCTCCAGGAGAAATATTTGGTAGATGTTATTAAAACACCTGATGTTGTCACAGCCATGAGGTTTGGCAGGTTTGGTAGGGAAGATGGGGCATTAGTTATGGTCACTTGCAGTAAGTATAGAAATAGTAAAGAAATTTAGTAGATGCTAGCAGAGGCTTACACAGCCATTAGGTTTGGAAGGTCCAGTGATATGTTATTATTTAGCCATGGTAAATAGTTGTAAGTATTGAAAAGTTAGAAATATTTGCTAAATGCTATTTAATTCCAGATGTTTTTACTGTCAAGAGTTATTGCAGGTTTGTTTAAAAAAAAGGTATACAAGTCATGGTCTCTAGAAGTAAGTATAGAGACATCAGGTGTTATAACAACCATTAGGCTTGTTTGGGTTGGTATAGAAGATTATACTTTGGCAAGTAGAAAGTAAGGAATATTACCAGTATGAAATATTTAATAGATGGTATTAAACCACCAGACAATGTTATAGACATGATGTTACGTAGGTTTGTAAAGAAGATTGAATGTAATCAAAAATAGTTTTAATCAATAAGATTGAGGGAAAGACATGCATATAATTGAGATTAGGTTCAATGTAGTTAAAAAAAGATAGATTGAATGAACCACTACCGGTAAATGGTGCTTGAGCAGTTAGTAAGAAAGAGCATGAATTCTTTCTGAATATGAATAATAATAATGACTGTTAATATACTACTTGACATCAACCATCACTTATTTTCCCATTTCGATGCAAAAAATGAAATGGCAACAGAAACTTTTGGGGAGGATTTCCTTATCTAGAAAGGTTGTCTACCATCAATGACTCTTGCATTATAATTTTTTCACATTTCAAATTAACATTGAATTGACATCTGCAGCCTCTATTAATTTGGACAAGTCTTTAGTTTTGGCTTTCTGTAATAGCTTAAAAGACTTGTTTCATTTTTAAATTGTTGATTTATTACCAGGGTATATATTTTTGATGCATAGAATGACCTAGCGAAGGTGATAAACTAATGGATGGAGAACTAAACCCAATGATGGAGTTAAATTACTTTCAAAATCTTTTTAAGTTCTCTTGTGTCAGTGTTTGGAAGTCTAGAATTTATCTAAGGTTCTTGATTTCATTTGAAAAATTTCATTCTTGTACAGCTGGAGGGTTGATTATCAAGATCTTGAAAAGAACAGCTACCTTCGAAGAAAGAGATCTGTCTGGGGGGCCACCGGCAGCCCAGAATGTCAAACTGAATGTGCCAAAAAAGACTAAACTCTTTGTTGATCAGACTCTGCGGGAGAGGGAAAATGGAGTCAGTAAGTTTGGTGATTTTCTTTTAGTCCATTTGAAAGATGAAGACAGAAACTTTATGTCCCAACATCAAAATATAAGGGTATATTGTTTCATCGTTGCCTGTCTGTCGATCTGACAATTTGTCCTATTTTGTCTGCAAAACATAACCAAAGTACTTGACATTTTGCTCTTATTCAGACACCATTCAAGAAATATAGAAAAGCACTACAAATTTTCATCATATTTTACACATTATGTAGTGAAATAATCAGCAACTTATTTTGAGATGACAACAATTAGTCAATGAAATGTTGATAAATCAATGATTGGTTGAGTGCCTACATGTATATAAGATTAAAGGAGCCAGGTATCAAACCAGGGAGTACATAGTCTAAGATTGTACTACTAGACCACATCCAATTCTTTAATACTTAAAAGTAATTTATATGTAATAGAAGTTGTCTGTTGTAATGAAGCAATAACACAACACAATATATTTTCTGTTCATTTTCAGCAATGCATAGGACCTTTCAGAGAGATTTATATCTACTGCGATTAAACACAGCCCGGGAGTATCTCAAAACACTAAAAAATAGTTTGAATCCAATTTCTACAGATCCTATGGAGCCATTAAAACTGAATGCTCAGGTATATTTCAACACTCTTATAAGAATAACCTATTGCCAGTCATCAAAATATTAGGACTGGTGAAAAATTCTTTACTTATTTATAATTTCATTCTTATACAAGATGTGTTTCTGAAACACCATGCCCCAGAAACAGGATTTCTTTAGAAACGGGTGATTTTTTTGTTTTTATTTTTTCTTTGTTTTAGGGATAGAATTGAAGATTTGTTCATATTACACAACTTTAGAGTAGTTGTCTGCAACTTCTTTTAATTTGGACCAGTCTAAAATTTTGTCGTGTGATAAAGGCTAAGAACTAAGAAAATATTGCTTGTAGTTACTTTCAAAGAAAGGCTAAAATTTAACATAAAAGTTGGGAGATAAACTTTGCACTTCAGATATTAATGAATGACTTGATTTTGATGGCAGATCTCAAATCATGTGAACTTAACCCTTTTGCGTTTTAGACTGGTCCATTTTGAAAGTAGTTGCAGAAAGACAATTAAAGGTGGACGTAATGTGAAAGATAACCAACCTACTGGTTAGAAAATATTGTGGAAAAAGAAGAAATTGTTTGTTACAAGCAATTTCTTCTTTTTCCATAATGTTTTCTCAAGTTTAAAATCACTGGGATGTTATGTAAAAACAAGGGTAGTGCAGAAAAGGGTTAAAATGAATGTATACTATTTGTTAATGTGAATGATTCAATATTTCAGATCCAAGGCATCGGGCCAACCTTCAAGCTTACAGTCAACCTTCAAAACACATCCATGAACCAAGTCTCGACCAACTTATTTATAACATTTGATTATGATGACAGATTATACAATTTCAAAAGAACATTCATACAGGTATGGGTGAAATAAAGGCTCTTTCATCATATCGTTCTATATTTTTCACACCATTTCAAACAATTCTTTGAATGATATATTAACATGAATTTGTTGGATTTGCAAAAATGATGCCACATAATATTTCATGTCTTTTTAGCTAGCAATGCGTCAGCTTTTATAGCTTAAGTTAACAGACAATTTTGAGGTCTTCTTGGAGTTCAACGAGTGCAAACTGCCCCTGGAGGTTTAACCACTAAATCTATTGAATGCCTACGCCATAAAAAGTAGTTTTTATGTATTTCAGGAATATTACAACTCTGCCTCTATCTCAAGAAAACAAGCTTCAGAAATTTGTAAGCTTTGCTAGCTTACAGTACTTTCAGTAGTTTGATTACTCTTTTAGTTTTGAAATATAAAAGTTTTATCAATCTGCCAACAGCGGCCACTCGAGTTCCCCTCGTGCACATTCCTTCTTAAATTACACTGTGAATAGCATGATATTCTGAAATGCGGCCAGCGGTCACCTTAATTGGTCTAGTGCTAACAGTATATCACACCTAAACAACGGTCATAGTACAAAACATGCAACTTAATTAGCATTGTTCGAAAAAATCAATAATCAATACTATAGTAATTGCCGAAGTCGCCTTATCGTAATGTACAAGATGTAAACAGCCAATTATCGACTTTATCCCTTGTAGTTGATTAATTGACGTGTAATTAGCTGTTAATATTAATTTGATGGATTTTAGTGATGATTATTGATTAAAAGATACAGAATTTTTTATTTTGTCGGGTCTCTTTAAATAAAATGAACTTCAGCATTACAGGTTGTTTACACATTAAGCAGAAACAGATTTCTTGAAGTCTTTAAAATTTATGAAAACTTGCTTTTGCTGTCAATTCTAGCTATAATGTCACTCTCTAAATGTACGTTCCTCTTTCTAATGGATCGCGTGAAAGTGGTTCGTATGCTTGAATCTGGACGTTCTTCTAGGGTTATTGCTAATGAGTTCGGTGTAAGTTGGACGCAGGTCCAAAATGTAAACGAGAAATTCGCGAGCAATATAAAAATGATGATCCTTCTTCAAAGTGTGTCAAAAAGCATGTCTCATTTGAAAACATTGATGATTTGTGTTAAAAGTGCTTTATGCACACCACGTTTGGCCAAATGACCTTAAATGGTCCACTATGTTCACATTTTGTGATTTTTACATGGCTTCATACAATTTACTTATAACAAGATATTTTCACTTTTGTCACAATATTTTCTATCTTAAATGGTACAAATGGTACAAATTGCCTTTTCTTTTTTTTTAAATGACACTTAAAATGGAAGTTTAGAACTTCTTAGAATTTGGAGTAGTCTAAAGTTTTTTGATCTGTTAATGACCTAACCAAATATGGTAGGACAAAAAGGCCGTCCTATGGATACTTTGAACAGCAGTCAATCTGTGAACAGCAACAAATTTGGCCCTCTCCCTTTACTGGCTGCTGTACGCAGTTTCGACTGTATCTATTGTTGACAATGTCAAGTTCATCTTTCATTGTCATATATCTGAAAACTTGTTCATAAGGGGTTGTAAGTGCTCACCTGTGCATTTTGTTTCATGGGGGGTTTGTGGCTAACAATTGCTTGAGGCTTGTTTTGAATATTCTCTAAAATTCTTATTTTTTATTCACAACTAAATGTTATGTTTGAATCTGCATATGACATTACCAATAATCATACATGTGTGCAAAGTAAAGACTCAAATCAGCACCCTTTCTGCTTAACCCATTCCAACTCAATCCCTCCTTTTTACGCCCCTCGAGAAAAAAGCTTTGGAAAACATTGTAGAAAAAAAAGAAATTGCTTGTATCAAGCAATTTCTTCATTATCCATAATGTTTTCTATCCAAAAAGACGAAAAAATTCAAAATTTAATCAACCTGAAATTGTCGTCTGCAGCTTCATTCAATTTGGACCAGTCTAAAATTTTGTTGTGTTGGAATGGGTTAAGGTACTTGTTCAAAATGTCAGGCTCTATTTCTTTCAAATGTTTGGCAAGAATTTTTTAAACATTGAGAAATTTTCCTTTGCTAGTTTATCTCCGAAAATTTTGGTAGAGGGTTTATGGAAATGGTCTGTTTCCATCATTTTAAGATGAAATTTTGTGAACCAAGAAAATCAGAGTTGGGTTTTAATCTAAAACGATACAGTACTATCAACCCAGTATTCAATTATTTTGGCAAATCCCCACTGTATTTGAATTTTCAGAAGACAGGCATCTTAGTATTAGGAGGAATAGACTAAGATCAGCCTACACATATGTGCAAACTGATCTTAGTCTACATCCCCTGTTTGTCCTTGTCAGGCCAAAATTGTTGATGAAATAAATTCTCAAAAGAAATATTGGCCAACAACTGTTGCTACAAGACCTTTCAAACATGTTTGTCAGTTTGCCGAGTTAAACATCATAACTACAGCTTATTCAACCTGTTTAGGTCACCAATTAACCAATTTACTTTTTTGTTACTTTTACCAACCTTAAATTCTATTTAACCCTTTCCCGTTCAAATACGGGATTTTACGTTCCTGTGATTTTATACTTGAGAAAACATTGTGGAAAAAGAAGAAATTGCTTCCTTTTTTCACAATATTTTCTACCACATGGGATTGTTTCATTAAAAATGGCATCAAGTTTTCATTGTCATCTGTAACCTCTTTCAATTTGGACCAGTCTAAAATTTTCAAAAACAGGAAAGGGTTAAAAACAAAAAAAAAACACTGTTGAATATCGAGGTTGAACTTCCTGTCCGAGTCAGTGGGCGTGGCTAGCAGAGTCAATGGATGGGGCCAGTGATCCATTTATTCAAACAAGACCATTCACATGCTGACTTTCTATTTGTAGGTGCCCATGTTGGTTCCTGGATTAAACTACACATTTGAGACCTACATAGAATGTCTTAGTGATAAAGGGGTATCAGATACTGTAAAGGTAGGAAAACAACAGAAATAAACCTGAATTTACAACAAATATTTAATCCATTGCTACACAATCCCACCATTTTACTTGCTGATAAAAGCTTGCTGTGCAAAGCATCTTGTGGTGTCCGTGGTCGAGAGGTAGAGCTTCCTGATCAAGAGGTCCTGAGTTGGATTCACAGGAGCAGCTATAGATCTTGGTTCTGTCATTGGCCCACACTTTCGGCGCAGGTACTGGTGCATTTCCAGGAAGCAGAATCGAGAGGGATTAATCTAAGTTGGAAGAACAAGTTTCCCAATCGATGTAAAATAAAGAGGTTTAAACCAGAAGTTATACCAGCTATCAAGCACTTGGGCAGCCAAGCGTTTACATCTGCATGTGATATTCTTGTTTGCAACCAATGTGTATCTGAATTGTCTTTTATAAATTGGGGATACATAAAACTTTCTTGTAGAAACAAGGGATTACACATCACAGTGATTTTATACTTGGAAAAACATTATGGAAAAAGGATAAATTATTTGTTACAAACAATATTTCCTTTTCCTGCTGTATTATTATTTTTCCACTGTATTTTCTATCACATAGAAATTTTCATTTCAATCTGAATCAAATTTTTCATTATTATCTGCAACCTCTTTCAATTTTCACCAGTCTAAAATTTGAAAAAAATGCTGGAAAAGGTTTATAGGTTGATGAGTTAATGAGCTTCCTAATGGTTTTGTCATAAAGATTGTTAATAGTGATGTCAAACCATTCCCAAACAATCCCTCCCTTTTACACCCCTCAAGAAAAAAACTTAGAAAAAACAATGTATAATGAAAAATTGCTTGTAACAAGCAATTTCCTTATAATCCACCATGTTTTTGAAAAGGTCGAAAAAATTTAAAATTACATCAACTAAAATTTGTTGTCTGCCACTTCAATTTGGACTAGTCTAAAATTCTGTCATTTGGGAATGGGTTTAACCTCATCTCAAACAAAAATATTCATTTTGCAGGTATATGTACTGAAGGAGTCCAAAAGCACTCCCATTATAACTGGTGTGATTAGCATGCCAGTTAGCGAGACTCTGGTTGTTGTGTAGTAGCTGAAGGAAGCAGACAGTGACAGACCTTTTTGCAAAGCACAGACGCGTATTTCATAACACTATTTGTCAACAAATCCTTAACCCATAACCACACATTGCTATTTTAGACTGGCCTAAATTCAAAGAAGTAGATGACAATTTATGATTTTTGAAATTATAATGTAGTTCTTGGTTTAGAGAGGTTGTAACCAATGTGGGAAATGAAGAAATTGCTTCCTTTTCACATTTTTATGCCCCTGCATCAATAAGATCTGGGGCATATTGTTTTACTGGTGTCCGTCTGTCTGTCTGTCCGTCTGTCTGTCTGCAAAACTTAACCTACACTAAACATTTTCCTATAACTTTAACCCTGATTAAGTTACAATGCTAATATTTAGTATGTAGATAGGTCTCAACAAGGCGCAACTGGAGAAGGTCATTTCATCAAGGTCAAGGTCAAAATTTTAACCCTTACCCTAAAACCAAGAAAAAATACACAATAAAAATCACCTGTTTCTAAAGAACTCCTGTTTCGTGGGCATAGTGTTTCACAAAAACATCTTTCATGCGGTTGTTTAAAAAGCATTATTTGGAAACGGGTTTACAATGAAAAAAATTCAGTGATTTAAATAGGAAAAGTAAATGTCAATGGAGTGCAAAAAAATAAAAGTTGTGACTGCATATACTTTACATGTGTCAAAATTAACCTTTGTAATAGATCCACACAACAGGGGTATTCATATTTTCTAGTGTCTACATGATACCTTACTATCACTGGCTCCTAACCCAATACTAGGCGATAACATTTGGACATGCCCAAATTGAAAGAAGTTGCAGACAGTAATTGAAAGTTTGTGTAAACTGAGAAAAAATTACCAAATTTGAATGAAAACATTGTAAGGAAAAAATTCCCCTTGCCAACCTTACTTTGCTGGATATGATAGTGTAGGTACATAGAAAGGAAGGTTGTATGGATATTATCAAACAACATTTACATTAGAAAGACCTATTTGTCATTGCTTGTGCGATTCTGTTTTAAATGATGTGTAAGAAATGTTATGATGGTTTACATAATTTTTTTGAAGATAAGCACCATTCCGTCCTTAATTATCTGTATTATGTTAAGCTATTATTGTATGATTGGTTTTGTAATAAATTTAAAGATTTTTAAAGGTTTCAGTTTTATTGCCTTGTTTGTAAACTTCATTCTGAAAAGTTTCTCCTCAGAAGTTATGAACAGAGTTACACCAATTTTCACAAGAATGATCCTTGGTTGACCTTTTATCAGATTCCGTCAAAGAATAGTAATTGGACAAAAGTCATGGCTATAATAAGTAGAGCTACTTTCCGTATTTGGTGAAAATTTGGAAAACATTTTCTCAGAAACCTGTTGATGGATTTCAACCAAATTATCTCATGAATCATTTTTTGTTAACCCTTAATCAGATTCCTTCAGATCAGATGAAAAACATGCCTTTAATGGATAGGGCTTATGTCAATCTATGATTATAGTGAAAATTTTGAAAATCATGTTCTTCAAAACTTTGAGGATAGTTTTCATCCAAATTTCACAAGAATGATCCTTGGTTATCCTTAACTTTTAAAGAAATATCAATAATTTTAGCTCACTTGAGAACCATGTGCTCAAGTGAGTTTTAGAATCGATGAATTTCTCCCATCTGTTGTCTGTAAGCTGCTTATCTCCTGCTAAATGTCTGGTCAAATTTTGAAATAATTTCAAGTATATGTTCCTTGGGTTGCCCTTTACAAAATTGTTCATATTATTCCGGTCCAATGCACTCTATGGCTGATAATATATCAATTTCTTAGTTTCATTATCAACCAAGGATATTTTTTTAAACTGGTGGCTTTCGTAGCAAATGATTACATCCTTATCAACAAGTGACTTCCTTAGCAACCAGTGACTACCATTTTAAATAGAGACTTTTCACTATTGGGGGTTCAAATCGCACTTAGGCAAAATAGAATCTTTCATATGAGGAAGCAACCCAGCTACTGAAAAACATTTTTATTGTCTATTGAGAATTATTAGCTCACCTGAGCACGAGGTGCTCTGGGTGAGTGATTGTCATCTTTCTTCTGTCCATCCATCTGTCTGTCCATCTGTCCATTCACAATTACAAAAAAATCTTCTCAACCGAGCGAAAAATCTTCTTCTCCAGAACCAAAAGGCCTAAAGCTTTGAAATTTGTTGTATATCATCATTTATTGACCCTCTACTAAAATATGTAAAAAATTGACAGTACTTTACTGTACAGCCCATTCCTGTGCGATCCTTGATTTTATATTGGAATAAATAGGGAAATCTTTCGTAAAGCCTAGAGCTTTGATATTTGGTATATATCTTCATCTATTGAAACTCTTCAAAAATACTTCAAAGAATTACTGCACTCTGAAGATAAGCCCCTTTCTGTGCAATACCTGTTATACATAGGAAGAAGGAAATCTTCGAGAATCTTCTTCTCCCAAAACAAGAGGCCTACAGCTTTGAAATTTTGAATGTATCAATGCCTTTTAAACCTCTACTAAAATATTTCAAAGAATCACCATACATGGAAAATTAGCCCTTTTCTGTGCAATGTGAAACTTGGAGAGAATGGTTGTTAGTTCAAAAGGCTGAATCCTATTGAAAATGGAAGATTCCATTAGAGAAAGGGGGCCTCACTAATAATGTCTTTTTTTATGCATTAGGAGTCACATTTTTTGTCCTAGGGGCCAAAAGTTTTACCCTATTTTGATGAAACTTGGTCAGAATGATTATTAGATCATAAGGATGAAGCCTATTGAAAATTGTTAAATCAAATTTCACTGGGAACACAGAAATTGGGCCTTATAGGCAATTTCTTTGATAACACACAAGGTGCCACAATTTGGTCCAATTTATGAAGCAGATTGATTGTAAAAATAGAATGATGAAAAATTTGATAATGGGAAGATTTCATTTGAAACTACAGGAAAGGGGGCCTGATCGACAATTTCTTTCTTTACATCCAGGGGTAACAATTTTGCTTTATCTTAATGAAACTTGGTTAGGATTATTGTTAGAGCATTAGGAAGAAGCCCACTGAAAATGAGTAGGTTCTATTCGAAAACACGGAAAAAATGGGCCTTTATTACAATTTATTATTATATATTTAATCTTAGTCAAATCTTGATGAAATTTGGTCAAAATGATTGTTAGGTCTTAACCCATTCAACCCCACCTTTTTACTCCCAGTCAACCAAGAAAATAGTTACGGAAATCAATGTGGAAAATGAAAAAATGCTTTTTACAAGCAATTTCCTCCTTTTTCCACACTGTTTTCTTCCCAGAATGACAAAGATACTGGAAACTTTATCAACTTGAAATTGTTGTTTTCAACTTGGACCAGTCTAGAATTTAATGGGCCTTAAATACATTTTTTTATTACACCTAAGGGGCAACAATTCAAGTCCAATCTTGATCGGATGTATTCAGAATAATTGTTAGTCCATACGGATGTACTCAGCTGAAAATGGGAACAATCTGTCCGAAAGTATTGAAAAAGATGTTCAATGACAGTTTCTTTGTTTATACTCTAGTGGTCACAATTTTGATCTAATCTTGATTAAACTTGGCCATACTGATAGAAAGCTCACACGGATGGACCCAAAACAAGATGATTCCATCGTTATACATGGGTAAAAGATGACAATTTTATCAATATTAGATTTTACAAGTCTTTTTTTACTGATTTTCTCATCATAAATAAGACCTGCTTCGGTGCTTCAATTACGTGCTTCTTTATTCAATTAAAAAAAACTCAAGTGAGCAATTAAGGGCAATTTCGGCCCTCTTGTTAGTCATCATTTAGCGTTTTATGTATAGAATGGATTCTGGATACTTTTCTGTTTCACAGAAAAGGAGGCTCAATGGAAAACATCTCACTTCTCATACTTGAATAGTTTAATTTTTAGTTTCGTTTATCAAAAAGTGAGCGTTCTGATTGTCCGCGAAAGCAAAACAAAAATTTGAGTACGTAGCTAATTTGTATGCTTTTGCACAAAATAGTTACAAAAAAGTATCGAATTTTATCAAATATTTGTTTTTCGCTCGATGTTATTAAATTTGAAACGAAAAACCTAATCACACTTACGTATGAATTGACTTCGCGTATTCATACAATGTGATTAGTTTTTTTTAGTTTTTTACCTCCATGAAACAAAAAACAATATTCTCTCCAATCGCCGAAATGACAGCAATTTTGTGACGTATATTGTTATGACGGTCCTCGCGATTGTCTCTGTACATATACTGTACAAACTATTTCTCAGACAAATTGCTTCTTGGGATTTCAGTTGGTGTGGCTATTGATTGACTTTCTTAGATTTCATTTTTCAAATAATTATTTTTTATAAAATTCCTGGTTGTTCTCTTTTCGCATGACGGTCTACATCTTATCGAAAACTTCCTGGTCGATATTTGTACATGAAAAGTTTTGAAATCATATTCATACACCCTTTCTGTTTACAAATCGCTAACTGCATTTCATAAATGGTTTACTTACTTGAATAAAACTCGCAAATTAACGATAAAAGGGAGAATAAACCCATTGCTACTTTACTTCCTTACCCTATGTCCATTGATGAACCAGCACTTATCACCATACATGTAAAGGATAGGTAATTCGGAAATAAGGTTTTTTCAACGGGCTTTTTGAAGTAGTCATCGCTTACCGGTTTCAATCCTACAGGGCATGCAAGAGCCTCTGTTTTCAAGTTTGTATAGTTACAACGTTCATGTAGCAAACCAACGATTTACCTTTGATTCTATGTCCAAGACAACACATCTTTCAAGATTATGTCCTTTATTTTATCTCAGTCGAGCTGCAGTATCTGATTAGACTGGCATCGTTATCAATTTTAATAAAGCTTTATATAAGTCGACGGCGTCATCAGTGAAATATCCGAGTTTAGTCAGCGTGGCCAGCGATCCGTCAGTTATCTATCTATAAATTGCTCTGATAACCATTTCCTGTTTTTTAGAAATTTTAGAGCGGTCCAAATTGAAAGAGGTTGCTGACAAGAATGAAAATTGAAACAGGTTGCTAACAACAATTTGAAATGAAACCATCCTATCTGGTAGAAAAAATTGTGGGAAAAGGAGAAATTGCTTGTTGCAAGCAATTTCTTCATTTTCAACAATATTTCCTAAGAATGAAACCAAAGCTATATAAAATCCCGAGTTTGAGCAGGAAAGGATCATAGATTATTCAGTCTCCCGAAAAAGTACAAATAAGTTTTATAAATTCTTATATATCAATAAGCAAATTGACTATTCGCATACAATAGATTCAACCTGAAATAGAGGGGATATATTTTTAAAAACGTTTTAGACTTTTGTCCTACATCCTCACATTAAAATCAGACACGCTAACAAATCAGAGAATTGAGACTTTTTGAATATGGTCGTTTGATGCAGCGTGCAAGAAATGATGCCACTGCGTGTCCCCGGTAAGAAATATTTGTGGTTTAAACTATGACAATAAACGATAAATGTACTTAAATTAAATGTATAAAATAATCGTTTTGCTCAGCCTTCGTAATTAAAGAGGATTGCTATAGCTATATTCCTTCTGTGGAAAACTCTTTATTTTTCCAATAATTTGTGGGTTAAAGTATGATTTATCCTTTACTTTCTCTTCCTATGCAAATTAGGACACACCAGGGGAAAATCCGTGTCTGACAGTGTGAAATACGGTTCCATATAAGGTAGTCTACGAGGACGTGATTTTCATTCTTAGATGACGTCATAATACGAATAAACGTAATCAGGATGGTAAAGGAAAAGGGAAATCGTTGTAGAAATACAATTTTGTTATTGTTTCGTCGTATTTATTTTATAAAAAATAGGTATATTATAAATGGAATATCACGTTACTATTGCTATACAACATCATGTATTTGCTTCTCTCTGCGGAGAAAAATTTGATATTCCACTCGACCTTCGGTCATGTAAAATATCAAAAATTTTCCACCGAAGCTAGAAAGAAAATACAATATGTTGTATCTCAACCGTAACATAATAATACATATTTATTTTTTATGTTACGTTTAGTATATGTTCATAAGAAAAAATAGGATGAAATCATGTTAGTTTTCGAGAAAATCACATATTAAATAAGCACTGCGTTAAATATCTGTTAATCTCAAGTTATGAATGGGCTGATAACTTTATTTTGTAATTAAGAGATGAAGAGAATTTTTTTTTTCATGGAGGTATGAACCGAAAAAACTAATCACACTGTATGAATACGCGAAGCGGATTCATACAGTGTGTGATTAGGTTTTACGGTTCATACCTCCATGAAAAAATAAAAAATTCACTTCATTTCTTGTAATTTTATAGCATCGAGCGAAAAAAACCAAAGAATTTACAAATTTTTACACTTTTTTGTATGGGACTATTTTGTGCGGAAGCATACAGAATCGCTGCGTGCTCAAACTTTTGTTCATGGAGTTATGAATATTTTTTTCGACCAATCAGAACGCCCGTTTTTGATAGACAAAACTAACAATTAAATTATTGTAATTAGGTTTTAAATAACTAAATAAAAATCGACATTCTACAAGTCTCGTTGCTTTGTCAAAAGCATAGAATAAGGGCTATTAATAAAAAACGACGGGCGGATTTCGATCTAATGAGCCGATGATTAACGTTCTAATTCAACGACGTCACGGCGTGATAAACTCTGGGTTGTGTGACGACTGTTGCAAAAATAGTCCTAGAAAGTACAATTAATTATAAATTTGTTTGAAACTTCTAAAGAAAAACACACATCGAATTTGAATGCTATAATTTTGAAAAAAAAATTGAAGGTAATCTGAAACGTGGTTTCATCTTTATTCAAGATTTTTTCAATACTGTGCAAACTGAATGCGCGAAACGTCGATCCTAAAAACGTCGTTATAGATTGTCAAAATTACGTATAGAAAAAAACACACTTTACAGCACATCCTAACACATCAAATGTTTTCTGTAACTTTGTAAGACCAAAATATGTGAGCCGCCGTCATAGCGCAGTTGGTAGCGCGTCGGACTGTCAATCTAGAGGTCCCGGGTTCGATCCACGACGGCGGCACTCGTCCTTTCCGACTATTTGTCTCCCACTATGGGTCGATAATCGTAGACCTACGTGGGATAGCAGCTGGAGGCTAGGAAAGGATGTAATGGTAGTACTGGTGTGAGAAATACCAGGATTCCATTGTTAAGTGCTCCAGCCGCCGCGATATAACTGAAAGATTGCTGTAAGCGGCGTAAACCCCATTTAAATCAAAGACCAAAATATGGTAACTTGGCGAGTTAAACGTAGTAAATACAGGTTATTCAAGCTGCAGTTACGAATTTTAGATCGACAACCAACCACACTACTGGCCATAAATTTTGCAAAATTGCACCGTTTAAAATTGAAGCGGAACTTCCCGTTGGTGTCAGTGGGCGTGACCAACAGAGCAAGTGGACTGGGCCAGCGATTGGTCAATCGAGCTGAAGGTACAAGGGTTTGGTAGCTCACCGAAGAAATACACGAAAAAAAAAAATACCGTTGACGGATGATCAGAACATCGCTACAACAGCTTACTCATGCTGTAGTTACGATGTTTTATCATTCACTAACGTTTCAGCCATCAAAAGTATTCCTTCGGGAGCCCCCTCCCTCTGTCCGAGTGTGCAAATACATGGTTGGAGGGAGATTTTTCTTTTATGCCACCCTTTCCCCTAATTATATTCTCTAATGGCTTCCTCCTATGTGCGTATAGATTTTTCAAAACCCAGATTAACCCTTTCCTGGTTTTTGAAATTTTAGACTGGTCCAAATTGAAAGAGGATGCAGACGACAATGAAAATTGGATGCAATTCCAAATAAAACCATCCTATGTGGTAGAAAACACTGTGGGAAAAGGAGAAATTGCTTATTATAAGCAATTTCTCCTTTTTCCACAATGTTTTCTCAAGTATAAAATCACAGTGACGTAAAATCCAGGGTTTATCCAGGAAAGGGTTAAGCCCGTGGAAGTCATAACCTCTTACCTTTACGCTTTCGGTCAGATGAGTATGCCTGATATGGATATGATAAAAGTTCTAGTTTGTAGTATGTCGTTACAGCTTTTTTAATACTAGTATTCCCTAACTAAAAAAGTATTACAAACATGATTTAAGAAATGAAGAGATTTTTTTTCATTGAGGTATGTACCTAATACTTATCGCTGTATGAATACGCGAAGGTCGACATTTTGTAACACTTCTGTTATAGCTTAAGGCATTTTCTTGAAAAATGGAAGTGTAAGCTCTTAAATCAGGGATGGTAACTTAATTCATTTTCACCAGAATTTTGTTACCTTTCAACTGAGTCTTATTATTTACTTCCAAGCATCTTACAGCAAAGCTTCGGACAATCGCATATTGAGCTTATGCTGTTCCATAATTTATGAGATAACTCGAAGAAAGATATTCCACACAGTACTCTCAAACAACGAAGAAGGACTTATTTCTTTAATAACTCTTGTGTGTCCTGAACGTTGAAAATTGCGATTTTCTGGACCTCCAGTTCTTTGATTTGCACTTCCCGAGAAGTTCTGTTTCTCTTAACGTATAGCCAAGTTAAAAACGAACACCTTATGAGCCTCACTCTATGCAAATAAAGATTCACTCTGTGCAAATAAAGATTTACGAAAAGACACAACACGCCTGTGTCACTTTTTGGTAGCGAATCGGCGGTTCGCTGGCCCCGACCACTGACGCGAAAATCAAGTCTCACTTCGATATTAAATTCAAAGATTTTGCAGACCAAAATTTAAAGTGGATTGAATTCGAAAATATCATTTCAGTAGGGTAGAAAATATTGTGGGAAAAGAAGAAATTGCTTGTCACGAACAATTTCTTCTTTTTTTAACAATATTTTCTCAAACAAAAAAAATACAGGGACGTAAAACCATGGGATTGGTTAGGAAAGGGTTAAAATGCGTTATTTTGCAAAATTTATGGGCAGTTAAATGTACCATAGAAGCAAAAAGCGTTGGTTGGTGCTCTAAACACCGCAACTTTAGATTGAATAAGCTGTAGTCATGACGCTTTAGTCGCCAACCCGACAAACTGCTTCACATACATTTCGGCCATTGTTGAAGTTTAAAGTTCACTTCCGGTTTAAATGAATCATTTAATTGGTCTATGGCTTCTTTGGTCGACAGCCGCAAACGGTCAATTCCCAACCCTTTATATCCAGAGATGAAAGAAGACACACGGAGATTGATTCCTCTTCGATTAATTAACAAAGAGAGGACCGAATTCGGCTTTGTCAACAATATAAGCTGGTGGGAAATTAGAAGACCGACAATAAGTTGACATAACTATTTCTGTGTCGGAGTGCTGAAGTTAAAGCTCTAACAAGTCGAATATTACTTTTTTTACAAAGTACCTTCAGGACAGAATGACTTTAACCCTTTCCCTTTTTGAACTATTAGGCTGGTCCAAATTGAAAGATGTTGAGGACGACAAACAAAATTTGATGTAATTTGAAATGAAATCATCCTATGTGATAGAAAACATTGTGGGGAAAGAAGAAATTATTTGTTACAAGTAATTTCTTTTCTTTTTTACAACATTTTCTCGAGTATAAAATCACCCCGGGTTTGTACAGGAGATGCTTAAATGAAATGAAGAGAAATGAAATAAGCTTCATGCATGTTAACAATTTACATGGAATACAGAAAGGGTCTTATATGTACTAGTACCCTAGGCCATAAAGTATACTTCGTCGATGATAAAATGTAACTTGTTTACAAACAGATTCCTTTCAAATAACAACATTAGCAAATAGCGTCTATCAAGTGGTCTCGGTTAATAAGCTAAATGTTCGCTTTTTGATATATATCATGTGAACGAAGACGCAAGTCGGTCTTCACGAGGTTTCACATTTTTAGCAGTATTTGCACAGTAGTAAAGATAAACATGTTTTTCAAATATCGTCACCGGGAAATTAAAATGTCTTATATACAACTTGAATATAGCAGTATTAACGACATTTTGTCGCCCGCTGACGAAATATTGCTTCATAACAGGAATATCAAAAATATCAAAATCTTTTCTCTCTTTACAGATTGAATCTTCGATATTTTGATCGCCAAGATTGTGTATTGATGAAAATATGTCTTCTTTAATAGCGTTGTGCTGGTTGGTCATTAATATGTTACGATTTCGGTAAACCCATTTTCACACAATGAAGCTCTTTGACGTCTTTCAAGAAAAACAATCAGGAAAACATTGTGTAAAATGAAGAAATTGCTTGAACCAAGCAACTTCTTCATTTTAAACAATGTCTACAATTCAAAAAGTTGAAAAAAAATCTAAGATTTCATACCTAAATTGTCGTCTGCAACTCCTTTTCAATTTAGACTAGTCCAAAATTAAACCGTCTGGTTAATGGGTTAAATGGCATTATCGTTGATATGTTAAATGACGAGAATGTATAACTGATACATATGTATTAAAGAACATATATAAACCCTTTCCCGTTTCTCAAAATTTTAGACTGGTCCAATTTGAAAGAGGTTGCAGACAACTTTTAAAAGAGGGTGCAATTTGAAAAGAAACCGACCTAAAGTTTAGAAAATATTGTGGGAAATGAAAAAAAATGCTTGTTACAAGCAACTTCTTCTTTTCCCACATTGTTTTCTCAAGTATAATATCACTGGGTCGTAAAAACAAGGCATTGTGCAGGAAATGGTTAAATAAGGTGTAGTTAAAGTCATCAAACAATAAAAAAATGTTTGGTAGTGTAAAATGTCGTTAATCTGTTAATTGACGAGAATATATTACATGTACTGATAAATATGTATTCAAGAACATGCATTTATTAAGCTGTAGTTACTACGTTTAAGCCACCAAAACAACAAAAAAGTTTGGCAAAATTATCTTTAATCTGTTAAATGTCGAGAATGTATTACAGATACATATATAATAAAAAACATAAATTAAATAAGCTGTAACTACGACGTTTTAATCGCTAAACAAACAAAAATGCTTGACAAAAATGTCTTAGTTTAAGGGTTATTTCGGTCTTTAATGAATGATTTGATAGGTCATTCAATTTTTGATTGACAGCGGCGATTTATCTGTTATTTCTATTCTTTAGAATATCCTATGTTTGTTTCTTCTTTCGGAGGAATAATTAGGAAGAGGAAGTACACACATATTTCGGCACTGTCTGAACACTTTTCTGCTTTTCAAGTTTTAGACTGGTCCAATTTCAAAGAAGTTGCAGACGACAATTAAAAGTGGGTGCAATTTGAAAAGTAACCAACCTGAAGGTTAGAAATTATTGTGTTAAAAGAAGAAATTGATCGTTACAAGCAATTTTCTCTTGTCCCTCAATGTTTTCTAAAGTATAAAATTAATAATGGGCGTAATAACAAGGGGTTGTGAAGGAAAGGGTTAACTGTGTGCAATAGATTGACAAACTATTCGCGTTAATGTGCGCAGTGAACTGACTTGTTCAAATACCTGTAATTTGATTCCCGATATAGATGTTTGTATACTCGGTTCCAAAAGAAAGAGTACACTGTTCAATTATGAATACGTCACAAGTGATAGGTAGAACCTTCATGGAATTTCGACTGATATTCTTTAAGACTATCCGTTAAAGGTCTATTGGTGAAATAATCTCGGGATGGTAAGAGGCCAGCTTTGATGGAAGTGCAAAGTTTAAAAATTTGGCTAATTCGATATCAGTCGCGCAACACCCGATCAAGTACAAAAGAAGTTCATTAAATATTGCAAAATATAACAAACAACCGCAGCTTTTTTGAATCATCTAAATGTACATTAGATTAAATATTATCTCTTATTCACTAGATGAGGCTCTTTTGCAATTGAAAGGTATTATAAATGGTTTACACTATTGATAATAATAAATAGGAATTCTTAGTAATGAAATAATGGTTGATAATTAATGGCTTTGATAACGCATGACTCTAGAGCATGTTTATTCAACATCAATGGGAACCCAAGAATGTCGTGTTGTAATAATATTTTTCGAAAATTTGATCGAAAATAAAAAATTACAAATAAAATAGTCTTGTAATATAAAAGCTTGTGAATAATAGTTTGGCAAATTAATCATTTCATCGTGATTCTGTGTTAATAGACTTTTTACTTTATACGGCGGATAAATAGCTCACATCTTTCCTTCATATTTTTAAAAATTGTAAAGTAGAAGCATTTGTGTACCATAACCAAACGTATATCATTTTGTTTATTTTTAACTCTTTATGTATATCAATTGTTTAATGTTGGTACAGGGTTGCTTTGATAGTTAATTTCTATGAAAACCAAGAAAATGGCGAAAATTAACAGTTTTCTTTAAAAATGGGGTCTGAAATAGGTGAATTTTAATATATTCGTACATACTTGTATTACATAAAACGGCATTTTCACAAACTTTCAAAGTTGTTTAAGGGGGAAAACTTCAATTAAAATCATTTTAGTAAGTTTTTTTTTTTTTCAAATTTTGGGGGCAAAATAACAGGGTTAGTGAACTATCGCCTTTTTCAGTGCTGAAATGAATTACAAACACATGATTTATCGCCTGTTTTGAATAGAGGGTTAACTATCGCTTCCTTCCATATGTTCGAGAAATTTTAATCATTAAGAGATTTATTAATCAACTTTGAGAGGAGACAAGTTACACTTCTTTTAACATTCTTTAAAAGTTTGTGACTTATGAAGTCAGGACCTACGGCTTTATTAACATTGAGATTACTGATCATACTTTCAACATCTATGCATGAGGTATGTAAATTATCTAGTTTAGTATTAGTTTTGGGCTCAAAATAAGAAAGAAATGCATTTGAATCGTCAACATTTGATATCGACGAGAAATATTTGTTGAAGCATTCGGCTTTCTCTTTTTCTGTATAATATTTCAGTATCATCATCAATACTGTTGAGAATCGGTATTGAATCGGATTTTTTTGTTCTTATTAACTAGATTTCTTAAGTGTTTAAATACTTTTTAGAATTATCGAAACGATAATCAGAAAGACTTTCGTCAAAATTACTAAAATAACGTTATTTTGCAATTTTAATAAGTTTATTTACTCGATTTCTAAGAAGTTAATATCGTTCCAAGTTGAGAGGTCTAATCCGTCTTAACATAATTCTCTTCTGTCTGTCTCGTTGTCTGCTCACTCGTCTCATCTCTGAGTTATACCAAGGTCTGTTGTTGTTGTTACTTCTTTTGGTGGTATGCATAGGGACATCATTTTCATTAACTTGCTAGTAAAAACATGGCACCATTCGTTTAAAGATAAAGAATCAATGAAATCCCAGTTTCCGGTTTCTATCAGTCTGTTTAATTCGTCGAAGTCGGCACGCTTATAATACCAAACTTCCTTTTAGTACACAGTGACGTCGGAGAAGAAACCCCAACAAACGTGATTGTAGCTTTATGATCACATATTTTTATCAACGTCTACAGAGTCTACTACGACTATGCTTGCTGGTTGTGACACTAGAAATCGATCTAGTAAGGCTGATGTACTTTTTTATTTGACGTCCTATTGTTTTCAATATCCACCAAGGCAAACAGTATACATTATTTTTGATAAAATCTAATTTCCTGACAACATACTTTTGGACCTATACTATAAAAAGATTTATTGACGTGGTAAAAAAACCGCAAGATTGCTAACCCGGGACCTGCACCGTCTTTAAAGTTACCGCCTACATGTTGTAGAAAAAGGGCAATACATGTGTATATATATATATAAAAAAAATATACTTTTCAAATAATTTGAACGTTCACAAGTTTTGAAATAATCTCATATATGAATAAGCTGTAGTTACGACGTTTGAATCACCGAATAAACAAAGATGCATCATATGTCGGCCAGTATCGGAGTTCAAAGTTCACTTTTGGTCTAATTAAATGATTGATTGATTCTTTGATTGGCAGCTGTGTTCCGTCAATTCATTCGCTACTGTTAGTTTAAATGTTATAATTGGATTAGAAACCAAAGGAAATATAGTACAAACTTTCTTTAGGAACCGAGTATATACAAAAGAAAAAAATATCTTCGTTTTCGTTCTGCAACCTCGTAACAGCTCGAATCAAGCTGTAGTAACGAGGTCTTAGACCGACAACAACGATATACCTTGATGTGCAAGTACTTTTTTCTTCATTCAAGGGTTTGCTTTTTAACACGGTTGATAGCTAGGACATAATTTCCAATCGTTCGCAGCATTTTGTGGCTTGTAATTTTTGGTTTACATATTCAAGACATTTTGTCAATAGTATGCGTCATTAATCTTTTTAGATATTCATTGATTGCCTGGACTCCGTACAGCAAACTATTCAGGAATAAAGTTTTTACAGTGAAGCTGGATAGAAATGCATGTACTCACCTAACGTTTACGTTTCAAGTACAAATGACTAAAGCTATTTAAATATAACCGTACATATATAAAAGAAAATGATTCCTACAGTGACATTGGTTTTGTGTTTAACACACTTCTGTTTTGCGTGTACTGTCACTGAAATAAACAAGCTGTTATGTGAGAACATTCCGAGCGAAATTCCAAACAATATTACGTTTGTTGAGGTCATTGCGATTACTGATAATATAACCACTGAAACGTTTGAACATTCTTCATGGAGATCAGTGACGGCATTGGACCTGACTGTGTCAGTACAAAATGAAATTTCTATTGCAGCTTTCAGCTTTCAAAACTTGGACAAATTGACAACGCTTGGCATTCATTCTTATCATTTGAAGGAATTCGTGAATCAAACATTTGTTGGATTAAACGCCTTGACAGATATAGACATATCAGGATGTAGCTATCTTGACGATAGGACATTCTTTCATCAGCTTTATGCTTTACAGAATTTGAAGAACTTTAACTTGGATTTCGTCAGTACAGAGTTAACTAGACACATCACGTTTGACGAAACATTTTGGAAAATATTTTTAAATAGGAAAATAGAAAGATTATCTATTAGCCATATTATTTCATACATAACTGATGTTGAAAAGGTTCTGAGCAACCCAACATTGTCTATTGAACATTTAAATGCTTCATATTCCACAATTCTCTTCGATGATGTCATACTTAAAAACGCTTTTCCTTTTATAGAGCAAATAGTAATGCTAAAGTCGATCGACATTTCTGGTGCCGACGAGAGAATGCTCGCATCTGAAAACAGTTTTTACCAGAAAACTGAATTGTCCTATATTGACTTTAATCTGTTTGGAAATATCACAGAGATATATGCAAATGACATCTTCAAACGATATGTAATTATTCCGGAATGCAAGATTTACACTTCAGCTGAACAAACCTTGAAAGTCTTGCACCTGAAGAAAAACCACATATTGAGAATAAACTGTGATTTATCAAAGTACGATTTTCAACTGGAAGAATTGGATCTCAGTTTAAACACGATCGAGTACATATCCCCTCGGTTATTTCCTACTCTTATAAAACTGAGAATTCTTAATCTGTCTAATAATCGTCTATTTAGCATGGAAAGATTACAAGACTTTCAAAATCTCTTTAATGGATTGGTCAGTTTAGAAAACGTAGACTTGTCTTTCAACCAAATATCTTTTTTACCACCTACACTATTTGAAGGAAACAAAGAAGTTCATACCGTAGTACTTCGTGGAAATTCTATCAAGTCTATCACTTCCCATTTCAACCCATGTGTGAATTTACGTTATCTGGATTTAGGACAGAATCAGTTTGAACATATAAACGATGATTATTTACGTACTATCAAAGGCATTCTTAACGCCGGCGGAAGTATTAATCTACGCGGAAATCCACTAAAATGTACATGTTCTAATCACGACTTTCTATTCTGGTGGTCATCAAATAAATCTAACTATATACTTCAATGTAACGAAAACGGAAATTCTTTTATGATATCAGAAGAAATTGTCAATCATGTAAACTTTCTTTGTCATAAAACAGCATTTATAATCGGCATGGTAATAGGCAGTATTTTAGTGTCATCATTAATTGTTGGCATCATAGTTTACATCGCCATAAGACTCAAGCGACATCGATTTCGCGAAAATGAAAAGTTATTTCTAGATTCTTTACGATCTGATAAGAACGAAAAACACCTTTCTTTTCTTAGCTTTTCCCGACACGATGCCCGCTTCGTCATGGAGAAATTGTATGAAAATCTTGAGAAAGGTACAAGAAATAAAGTTGACTCAGAAAATGACCTCTTCTGTAACGGAGATATCCACTTTAGACCAGGCTTTTCAGTTGTTAACGAGATTATCCGATGTGTATCAAGCACCTATGTTTTTGTTGCCGTTATTTCTAACCAATATTGTGAGAGTGAATGGTGTCGGATGGAGATAAAGGAAGCTTATGGTCAACAGAAACCAATTATACTGATATTTAAGGAAAACGTCGACATTGAGAAGCTCGACCTTTGTATGAACAGGATATTCCAGACTACAGTACGTGTTGGACTTAAGGGATATCCTGACCATCCTGCACCAACCATGGGGTGGGAAAGACTATGCGATTCCATCATAGAATTGGCAGCCATGTCAACAGCACGACCCAGAACAAATTGCTTTTACTTTCGAAGGAAACAAGCATTTAAAACGATAGTGGATTAAAACTGAAGTGAACTTTTTAAATCTAGGTCAAATTTCCGGTTGACTCAATGAGTTCGGCCAGCGATCCAATAATTTAAGAATTACCGGTATGTGCATCGTTCAATGACTATAGACCTGCATGTGTAGGAAACAGAATCGATGCCTGGGATTTCCGGAAATCAACATGGAATTTGTATCGCCTTCCTTTGTAATATGCATCTTAATAAATTTAAAGTCAATAACTTGTAACAAAAAGTAAAATACATAGTTTGTCATGTAAACTTCGTAACGACACACATCAAACCTATTCAGTTTTGAATAAATTCAATTGAATTAGATTAACCCCTTCGATTCTGCTTATCGGGAAATAAGCTGTAATTATGATGTAAAGGTCACCAAACCAATCAGGTCTTAACCCATTCCCAATCAATTTTTACGCCCCTCAAGAAAAAAAGCTTTGGATAAATTGTGGAAAATGAAGAAATTGCTTGTATCAAGCAATTTCTTCATTATCTACAATGTTTTCTATCCAAACAAGTCTAGAATAATAAAATTCCATGAACTTGAAAGTGTCGTCTGCAGCATTTTTCACTTTGGAACACTCTAACATTTTGAATGAGTTAATGAACGATTTGAATGGTTACTCGATTCTTTTACTGACATTCGCGAGCGGTCAATCTATATCGGGTTTTATTGGAAATCTAATACCGATGACCTAAATCCGATTGATTATTTAAATTGCTTAAAAGTACACCGAAAGGCTATCACCTCAGTTCCGTCTTGCCTTTTGTAGAATACATTACGACCATGAGCCCTTACAATTTAACCCTTTCCTGTACAAACCTGGTGATTTGATACATGCAGAAAACATTATAGAAAAAGAAAAAAATTGCTAGTCACAAGCAATTTTCCTTTTCTCACAATATTTCTACCTCATAGGATTGTTCAATTTCAAATTGCACCCAATTTTCATTGTCGCCTGCAACCTCTTTTAATTTTGAACTGTCTAAAATTTTAAAAAATGGAAAAGGGCTAACTCTCTTACTATAATCTTTTTAGATTGACTTAATTGTCAAATTGGGTAGGATTGCTTCAAGCAATTCACCTTTTCCCACAACGTTTTCAAATACATTATTTCTTCAGTTTGTAAATATGCGGGATCATGGAGTAATGATGTGTGTCAGTTAAATCACGTCATTTTACATGTCTTATACTTATTTTTTCCTTCTTTTTCTGTTTGTTGGCTAGTAAGTTCTTTGCGTTTATAAATTTAATCTTGCTTAAGCAACCACGCTAAACTCCGTTCAATCAATGAATCAATGAATCAACCATTTAGTGACCAGCATCAAAACTGATTTTACAAAAACAAGGGACCGTCAAAATTGGGCGGGGGTTTTGCGTAAACAATTATCAACCTAATTTCCGTGTTGGTGGATCATATTAGAATCGCCGGTGTCGGTGAGACCATTCACATGCGTTCCATTCACTTTATGTTTAAGTGAGAATCCTATAATACTTCATGTATGCAGTCGAACCGATCCCCAAAATATGTCACAAAAGAGTGTATTTACCCATTCCCACACAGCAAAATTTTAGACTGGTCCAAATTGAAGGGAGTTGCAGACGAACATTTAAAGTTAATGAAATTTTAGATTTTTTCAATTTTCTGGATAGTAAACAATGTGTAAAATGAATAAATTGCTTGTAACAAGCAATTTCTTCATTTTACACAATGTTTTCCCTTTTTTTTTGTTTTTTTTTTTTGGTTTTTTTTTTGTTTGAGGCGTTCAAAAGCGTCTAAGTGTGGGAATGGGTTAAGCGACCTTTCTCTTTAACGACCATGTTTTGGCCGGCTCTTGACTGGTCGCTTAAAACATCTTTGACTCTATTTGTTTTTCATTTTCATTTTTTAGTTTAACCGGACTTTTTTTTCTTTTTTTTTTTACTCAAGTATCAAAACATCGATATGTTAGAATTTTGTATATCGTCCTTCTGTATCTTTTGTATTAGCTGATGAGGCTACATTTCTTTGTCTTTAACCTTGGATATTTGTATCTTTGATTTCTCAGACAATTCAGATGATAGCGCATGTGGAGTGAAAAGCTTTGCCACTTTGTCACAGCGCGAGGTCAACTATTAAAATTGGGACCGCCGTCTAACGCACACAGTAACGCCTCAGACTCCTTATCTTCAATCATGGGATGTCATGGGTTCGATCCCCGGCGGTGGCACATATTCTTTCCGACATTTGTCTCTCACCAATGGGTGGATAATCGTAAACCTAAGTGGGATAGCAGCTGGAAGCTAGGAAAGGATGTAATGGTAGTACTTGTGTGAGAAATACCAGGAATCCATTGTTAGGTGCTCCAGCCGCCGCGATATGACTGAAGTACTGTTAAAAGAGACGTTAAATCCCACTCAATCAATCAATATTAAAATTGGGCTTGTTCGGAACATAAATCCTACATTTATTAAATTATTTAAAATAATGATATTGAAATGATAATAATTAAGAAAACTGCTATGGTTGTTCACCATCATGAGTACATGCGACATTTGAAATACTTGATCGTAAGGCCAAAGTTTTCTCCGGACTAAAACTCCTACATTTATTCATAGATTTAACTTGAACCTATTCATTTTACATCGATTGGGTAACACGTTCTCCCAACTTGAATTAACCCCTCTCGATTCTACTTCCTGAAGAATTCACCAGTACTCGTGCCGAATGTGGGGACCAGTGAAAGAATCAAGGTCGTTAGCCGCCTCCGGGAATGGAACTCGGGACCTCTTAATTGGGAAGCCGATGCTGTACCTCTCGACCACGGACACCACAACATTTATTGATATATCACAATTTTCATTTGGAAGGATTAATCCAGTAATGGGTAAACTTGACGTTTGAAATAAAAACAAAATGAAATAACATAAAAATATTGAAAACGATAGATCAAAGGTCAATGTTGCGTTGCAAGGTCAAACTCCTACATTTATTGAAATATTACACTATAGTTGGCAGAATTGCTCTCCATTATGAGTAGAAGTGCTATTTAAAATCTAAAACAACAACGAAGCGAACAAACAATAAAAGATAGGTCTAAGTTCAAGGTAAATTTCAAGGCCAAATATTTTCGCGGACAATAATTCTACGTTTATGACGCCGTTTTTATAAGGGCTCGATATCAGTTGTCCTTGGACAACCATTCTACTGGGATCTAGCAGTGTATGGTGCCGGTAATTTTCCATATAGTGTACGCTCTAGATTCCACGTGTTGGTTCTTTGGTCAGAATGTTTGCGTCTTAATATCTCTGACAATTTCATATTGAGCTATATATACGCTTCATACCATATATTTATATGTATCACCGTTATGCAAAATTTCCTAGGGACAAGGAACATTTTATAAGAAAGCCTGCTTTCTAACTGACCAGAAAAAAATAGGAAAAACTTAATTTTAATGTTGGAACTTTAATAAAGCATAACTTCTACTTTTCCAAAATTGGTTTGTTTATCGTATCTCCTTTTCTTTTTATTACATTTATGTCACGATTATTCATTGCTCGTTTATTCGTGTAGCCAAAACTTTTCTCTCTTTTTTTCTTTTTATATTTCTTTCTTTTTACACATCTTTCTTTCTTTCCTTTTGTATTCATGTAGGAGTAGCGTTTATTCATTACCCGTATATTTGTGTAAGCTTTTCCCCTTTTCCTTCCTTCTTTCTTTTCTTTTCTTTCTTCCGTATTCATGTGGAAGGGCATGGTTCGAGACACCCGCCTTAAATTCGTCGCTTTTTTGAGAGCAGATAGCTCTCCTGTGGCATTACGCGTATGCGTGGAACAAACAATTTTCAATTGGTCGTAGACCAATTTATATAACAATAAATTCATGATTGTGTCGCTGCAATTTACCAAACCTGCCTTTAGCCCAACTGGACGTATATTCTGACGGGAAAACAGAAAAAAATCATTTCATTTTACAAGTTAAGAATTATCAAAAGGGGTAAAGGAAAACTGGACGGTCACACGCTTTAAAGATGAATGCTTCAAGGATTTTCCGCTAGTGATGAACGCGTCTAACCAACCCTTTCTTTCAATCATATCGAGGTGTAAACAAAGATAATACTGCCACTCAATTATTTTCCAGCCATAAGTTAATCAAAGTACTGTAAGTTCTTCTGGAGAGCAAATTTGATTATTATGCTTTCAAACTGTCTAAAGAATTCGCCCAAAGAATAGTATCAATTGTTTTTCCTTTGTTTATAATCAGCGCTGTTTAGGAACTTGTTAATTTCTGTCCAGAAAAAGGGAGGGTTTTGAAATTTCATGAACCTGCTGTCAGCATTTGCTCTTAAACTTACGTTATCATATTTCCATATTTTTTCTGTTTTGGCTTTATAAAAAAAGCTTAATGATCTAGCCATGAATATTTAACAATCGAGAAATTCTAAAAAATTAGTTTTCACAAAAAATTGCTTTTTTGTCGGTACCCATGTTGCATCAATGTCTTACGTTCGTGTAAAATGATATTAGTTCTAATTAACATTCACGGAAATATCATACACTAGGATAGAACCTACGTGTTGTGAAAGTTATAGAAATTAAAGTTGTTTTACCCTAATTCTAAAGTCGGAATGCAACGATATGTCCAATTTCTCAGTGACGACCAATTACAGTGCGTACGGCACTTTGATTTAACTAGTCTCAGAAAATAGTCAGGGGGGAAACAGGAAATTAAGACGACCAACAATCGGATATTCTCTCGATTCAAGTATGTCGTTATACAGAATGTATTTGCCTTTTCGTCCGATATTTTTTTTAAAAAAAAACCCAAGTCCTAAAAGAAAAAAAAACAACGATGTAGTAATTTGCCTGACTATGGTTTTAATGAATTTTATTGAAAATCAGGTCATGCGATCGACTTTACTTAGCTGTGCATTTTTACTGCTGTTATTCCAAAAAAATAGATATGAAGTATATTCTAAAAATAGATTATGGTTGACTCATTCCCACACAATAACGCTTTTTAACGCCCCCAAGAAGAAAATCTTTGGAAAACCCCCTGAAAAATTTAAGAAATTTCTTGTTAAAAAAAGGGGGTTTAACTTAAAATCATCGTCTGCAACATCTTTGAAACTAGATCATTCCAAAGTTGACTAGGTTACTGCCCCTAGATCTATCGATACTGTCACTCACAGACAACCACTCTCTTGCACTCGGTTCAATTCCCACATAATTTAATTGTTAGTTTCGTCTATCAAAAACAAACGATCTGATTGGTCGAAAAATTTAATTGATACCTCCATGAACAAAATTTTGAGTACGCAGCCATTTTGTTTGCTTCCGCATAAAATAGTTCCATACAAAAAGGTATCAAAATTTGTAAAGCTTTTGTTTTTTCGCTCAATGCTATTAAATTATAAGAAATGAAGAGAATATTTTTTGTTTTCATGGAGGTATGAACCAAAAAACCTAATCACACAATATATGAATCCGCTTCGCGTATTCATACAGTGTGATTAGGTTTTTCGGTTCATACCTCCATGAAAACAAAAAATATTCTCTTCATCTCATAATCAATTCTGAAATGGGTCAGTAAATAGTCAGCCAATACGTCATCATTTCATCACACACCTCAACTGATTTCTATTTGATATCTGTCGCATGAATATGAACGTTTTAAGTAAGCAAAGCGTCAGCTTTGTTAGCATAATTGAGTTAACAGACAAAATTTTGAGGTCGTCTCAAAGTTCAACGAGTGCAAACTGCCACTGGAGGCTTAACCACTAAATTCGTTAAACCCCTACGCCATATAAAGTAGTTACTATGTATTTCAGAAATATTGATATCTCTGTGCAAGTTCATCGATCTCCTTGGTATTTTAGCTCACTTTGGCACATCGATCTTCAAAGAAATTGCAGACGACATTTTCAAATTGTTGAAAATTCTAAAATACATGTATCTCTTTAAGTAGAAAACAATTGTTTACTATTTTCTTGGGGGAAATAAAAAAAGAGGGATTGTGTGGGAATGGGTTACATCCTTGGTTACTTTAACCTCGTTTCTTTATCATGATAACGTTTGACAAAGATTTAACAAAACAATGCTTTGCTAGCATACAGTACTTTTCAGTACTTTGATTTCCGTTAGCTATTGAGAGATTTTAAAACAAAGGCAGTTCGTTGGTTTAAAGGTAAATAATAAAGTTTTAATGCGCATATAATGTATTTTGAATCATTTTTATTATGTCCAAACCGTTTTCTCTCTCTCTCTCTCTCGCGCGAACGTGATACAAAAGGGTGTCCAAACAGTTTCATATCTCGAGAACGTGATACAAAAGGGTGACGCTAAGAAGAAGAAGAAAAAAAAAGAGAACATGTAAAGAAATTTCTACATACATTATAGTGATGGCACACTATAAGTTCCAACCTTCTAGCTATTGAATTACATATAAAGCAGCGCTCTTATTGGTATTTTCGTCGGTTGAAGTTAATAGTCTAATACATTTACTTGTGTATGGACGTTTAGGAAAGTATGGATTCAAATATTTTTTCTCATTAAACTAAAACAAACATAAGAAAAGATATAAAGTGATATAAATCTTCTAAATCAGGAGTGTTACAATCTAGGCAAAATCTTTTTAAGTGCAGTATAGGTAGTTTAGAGTAGCGACCAGTTTCGACTCTTAAATTTAAAGATGCAAATCTAAGTCAAGTAAAATGTTTTCTTAAATCTCTTGTTAAAGCTCGTATCGGTAGCAACTTTTTATTATGAGAACATTCTTCCAACGCAGAGCTGTTTTCTAAAGTGCTACGCCAATCTTGGATAAAACAATCTCGACTCTCTGTTTAAAGATACTGGAAAAACGTTTTAAATATATTGGATTTAACTCGATTTCGTTAAAAGTATCCGACAAATCATAATCGCTTAAAAGCTTTTTTTATGTTGCCAACCCAGACAATGTATCCATTTGCACAGTCCTCAAATCATTGATTATATACAGTTCTCAAAATAATATTATCCGACTGTGTAATTTTGCACCAGTATTTTATCAGACGACAGTAATTAACCACATATAAAGGATAACGACCTAAATCACCGTAAACGGGAGCCGAACAAGTACTACTTTTAACGCCGAATATTCGTTCGCTCAATTTCTTTGGAATTAGAATAGCCGCAAGTTTCAGAGCTGTATAAAAGAGTAGAACCTACAAAAGAAACGAATAGATGACATTGAGTTTTTAAAGTTACTGGAACTTTTCGACAATTATGTAACAATAAATTCAAACTTTTTAGAGCTTTACCAGCAACAAGTTCAGTGTGGTTAGCGAAGGTACCATTATAATGAAATAAACACCAAGATAGTCATCCGTCCCCTCGATCCTAGTATTGTTATAAAACCATTTTTCATCGTCTTTTAATTCAACCCTAAAAACATAATCTTTGTTGTTGACCTGTAAACGCCACTTTTTACAAAACTAGTAATCATAAAGGATAACAAGATGTATTTGAAGTTCTTGTGGTGACTTAGCAAGAATTGCCATCTTGTCAGCAAATGATGGAATAATATATTTTATCTATAGTGATGTCGCTATTACTATTTTTTGTCAGTAAATCTCTAAATCCTCTTCTACCCTACATGACGTTTTCTTTTTTTGTTTGTTTGTTTGTTTGTGGTTTTGTGTGTGTGTGTTTTTTTTTGTTGTTGTTGTTGTTGTTTGGAAAATTTTAAGTCTACTAGCATGTAAAAAAAGGAGATTGGTTGGTTTTTTACCTTTATAATAAATAAGCAGTTGTTACGACAACTAAGTCGCCAAACTAACACATAAGCTTAACAAAAATGGCGGCCAATGTTGGAAAACAAAACCCACTTCTTATCTACATGAATTATTTCATTGGTCGACTGATTATTTGATTGGCAGCCGCGATTAGTCAATGAGCCTGTGCGTGTCATTTCAAACCATCACACATGTGCGCTAAGTAAAGACTGAGATCGACCTTTGCATCAGCAGAGTCTAATAAATTCTCCACGATGCACTTTACATATAGATACTGACTCTTTTTCTTTACAAGACAAGCGATTATTGTAAACACACTGAATGAATGCCCAGGCTGTTTAGTACCCTGCTTCACTCATAAGTGAAATAGTTGGAAACGTCATGCACTGGTTCATACATATAACGCATTATGAAATGCTTTCCGTTTAACCTATTACCAAACGTCAAAATTATGGACTAGTCCAAATTCAAAGATTTTGCAGACGATTATTTCTAGTTTACTTTCAAAATCTTCACCCTTTTGGGAGGGTAATGAAAAATCGTGAAGCACTGCCACGCCCTGCCACACCCATATTTGGGCGTGAATCAAGATTCTGCATACAACTTTTGAAAAAGGGTCACCCAAGGTACATTCATGCCAAGTTTGGTTGAAATTGGCCCAATATAGTTCCTGGGGAGAAGATGTTTAAAAATGTTCAAGGTCAAAAACTGCCCGACCCTGCCACGCCCATATTTGGGCATAAATCAAAATTCCACGAACAACTTTTTAAAAGGGTCACCAAAGGAACATTCATGCTAAGTTTGGTTGAAATTGGCCCAATGGTTACTGAGGAAAAGATGTTTAAAGATTTCAAAGTCAAAAAACTGCCACGCCCATATTAAGGCATAAATCAAAAATCTAGAACAACTTTTGAAAAGGGTCATCCAAGGAACATTCATACCAAATTTGGTTGAAATTGGCCCAATAGTTATACTGAGGAAGATATTTAAAGATTTCAAAGTAAAAAACTGCCCCGCCCTGCCACGCCCATATTTGGGCAAAAATCAAAATTTCACCAACAACTTTTGAAAAGGGTCACCTAAGGAACATCAAAATTTCACCAACAACTTGAAAAGGGTCACCTTAGGAACATTAATGCCGATTTTGGTTGAAATTGATTGGCCCAATGATTCTGAGGAGAAGATGTTTAAAGATTTCAAAGACAAAAACTGCCACACCCATATTTTGGCATAAATCAAAATTCCACTGACACTCTTGAAAAGGGTCACCCAAGGAACATTCATACCAAATTTGGTTGAAGTTAGCCCATTGGTTACTGAGGAGAAGATGTTTAAAGAGTTCAAAGTCAAAAACTGCTACGCCCTGCCACGCCCATATTTGGGCCTGTAACAAAATTCTGCGAACAACTTTTGAAAAGGGTCACCCAAGGAACATTCATGCCAAGTTTGGTTGAAATTGTCCCAATGGTTCTTGAGGAGAAGATGTTTAAAGATTTCAAAGTCAAAAACTGCCGCGCCCTGCCACGCCCATATTTGGGCATCAATCAAAATTTTGTGAACAACTTTTGAAAAGGGTCACCCAAGGAACATTCATTTCAAGTTTGGTTGAAATTGGCCAAGTGGTTACTGAGCAGAAGATGTTTAAAGATTTCTAAATAAAAAACTGACATGTCCATATTTGGGCGTAAATCAAAATTCCACGAACAACTTTTGAAAAGGGTCACCCAAGGAACATTCATGCCAAGTTTGGTTGAAATTGGCCCAATGGTTACTGAAAAGAAGATGTTTAAAGATTCCAAGTCAAAAACTGCCATGCACTTCCACGCCCATATTTGGGCATAAATCAATATTCCACGACAACTTTTGAAAAGGGTCATCCAAGGAACATTCATGCCAAGTTTGGTTGAAATTTGCCCAATGGTTCCTGAGGAGAAGATGTTTAAAGATTTCAAAGTCAAAAACTGCCCCACCCTGCCACGCCCATATTTGGGCATCAATCAAAATTTCGCGAACAACTTTTGAAAAGGGTCACCCAAGGAACATTCATACCAAATTTGGTTGAAATTGGCCCAATGGTTACTAAGGAGAAGATGTTTAAAGATTTCTAAGTCAAAAACTGCCAATTGCAGAAAAATGTTTCTGTCTTAGTGTTAAATCTATTGAATTTACTGTAGAGTATATTTCTTATGCCCTACTTTGAAACATTGGAATTCATCGGGTGAAGTTGTTCGTCTTTGGCAAATGTCGATAACAGCTGAATTGCTAGCAGAAGCCAATGACGTAATCGTCAGGGAAACAACAAATAGAAAGATAACGTATATATATCCGATCATTTCCGATACTTTTGGGTTGAATTTCGTTTACTAATTTGGGATCAGTAACATTTGTTTCTTCTTTTCTTTCATTTTTCAAGTTTCATTACAAAACCAGCATAATCCCTTCCTTCAAATGTCTACATGTATTAAGGTTACACACTCGAAAACTAGGAAGAGTTATAGTTCTTGTACACTGCACTTCTCCTCTGTGAGATCTATCTACCTATTATGTTTCAAGATCATAGCTATTATACTTTCAGAGGTATGCTCTGGACAAGATCCAAGTATGAAAAAACAACAAAGAGGAATAGCTAAAATAAAATTAGCCAGGTAGAGTTATAGTTTTAATGCAATGCACTTCCCCTTGATGAGATCTATCTACCCATGAAGTTTCATGATCAAAGCCTTTTTACTTTTAGAAATATGCTCCGGACAATTTCCAAGTATGAAAAAAAAAACCCCAAAGAGCAATAACTCAAAAAGAAAGCCAGGTAGAGTTATGTTCCTTGTGCACTGCACTTCCCCTTGATTAGATCTATCTACCCATGAAGTTTCATAATCATAGCCTTTTTACTTTTAGAGATATGCTCCGGACAAGATCCAGTGCATGCCGCCCGTGGACGCCCGGACGCCACAGGTGACCCAATAATACATCCTGTCTTCAATGGGCGTATAAAAATGAGACATTCATCTTCGATTTCGCGATTTATCCCACAAGTAACAGATCACCGCTGTCAATTAAACCATCGAATGATAAATCATTCATTTACAATGGAAGTAATTTTCTTACTCCAACATTCATGATAAGAATATTTTAAGTTTGTTGCCGTAAAATTTGCATCTGCAGCAAATTCAAGCTGTACTTACGAGGCTTAGATTGCCAACCGACAATACATTTTACAACCAATGTTTCTGATACCTTAGTAGAACTGCCTTGTTGAAGATAAATGAGCAAGGTCAGTGATTTGTTTTAAGCAAGTTTGAAACAAGTTAGAACGACAGGAAAATGTCTAAATCCCAAACTATCCTTCAATCATGCTCTACCACCTTTTAAATACCAAACTAGGATCACACTTTTTACAGAATCAAAGCACCTGCAGGCCTGACCTTGTACATATGTGTTGGGTACCCCAATCTATACCTCTGTGCCAAGTTTAAGGTGGTCAAAGGGTGTGTTTGGACCTTTCTCTGTCGCTATAACTAGCACTCATCTCAAAATTGGCATGGAGATGGAGGTTGGGATATCCAATGTGCAATCGCAAGATCAGGTCTGCAGGCGCCTTGGTTCCATAGGATCCTTTTTCTAAAAATATATCGAGAGACTCATCATTGTGGTCAAACTGTCACAATATCGCTAGCCGAATCCTAATGCTTTGACTGAACCAGACGCTGGGTGATTATAAAATCTCACCTGAAACAGATTGTTCTGGTATTTGGCTAAGTTAAATTACTTTTAAAAATTTAACATTGGCAGCTGGATTGTTGAAAGAAAATTTAAAAAATTGCATTGATACAATTCATCTGAATTAGGTCATTGCCCAATGACAAAATTTAAGACTGGTCCAATTTGAAATAAATATGTTGTAGACAATAATCTTAAGTTGGTGAGATTTAATTTTTTCTTGTCTTTTTGGTTAGAAAAGATTTATAACAGTAGAGAAATTACTTTTTACAGGCAGATTCTTCATTGTCCAAAATGTTTTTCTCAGGATTCAGGGTCAAGAAAAGTATGATTGAGTAGGAATGGGTAATTTATTTGCGCGGAAATTCCGCGCAAAATTCATTCCTTATTTCATCCTAGGATGTAAAGCATAAAGTATTCATTCAATCTGGTGAGTGAAACAAAGACTATATTACCAGGGATACCTCTATTTACAATCTGCTCAAATTTTAGGATGTCATGGGTTCGATCCCTTGCAGCGGCACATATCCTTTCCGACATTTTTCTCTCACCAATGGGTGGATAATTGTAAGCCTAAGTGGGATAGTAGCTGGAGGCTAGGAAAGGATGTAGTACTGGTATGAGAAATACCAGGAGTCCATTGTTAGGCACTCCAGCCACAGTGATATGACTGAAATACTGTTAAAAATGGTGTTAAACCCCATTAAATCAATCATCAGCCATTTTTTAGCACTGAAAAACAAGAGCCATCAGAGACCGATAATGCTGCCGCAATATAGCCCTGTCACAAAAAGTATAAATTCAATGGGGAAAAAGATTCGGACGGACAGACAGACAGATGAAGGGGTGGCTATATGCACAGAAGATCAAAGGAGGGCATTGTCTCAAATGAAAACCCATGTCCTGATCTATACTTGTGACCTCGACGATACCTGTTGTTGTTTTTTTCAAATTGGCAATCTACTCATGATAGAGCTCAATTGAGCAATTTGAAATCCGTCCATAATTGAAAGAGCTATGTTCTCGATAAGCTCAAGTTTAATGTTTGACCTTCAGCTGTGACCTTAACCTTTGAGCTATCCTAAAACAGGAAAAATCTGTTGGTGCAATATCATAAGAAATTCACATATAAAGTTTCATCAAATTTAGCCCAAGGGTTGTGGAGAAATCTAGGGGGAAAGGCAGAATGACGGATGGACAGACAAAGAAATGGCTATATGCTTGTTCCTCTGGAAGCATAAAAAGGGTATGGAAAAACAATGTGAAAAAGAAGAAATTGCTTGTTGTCTGCAACTTCTTTCAATTTAGACCAGTGTGAGATTTTATCATCTGGTTACCCTATTACCACACGATCCCATCTTTTATATCCTAAAAAAAATTGTATTCATGATAACATGGTGAAAAACAAGAATTGTCTGTGGACAACATAGTTCGCTCTTTAAAGGGCTATTTGAAACAGGGTTAATTATTCAGGAGAAATGTTCATATAGTCGAGGTCAACCAGTCATAAATATATGCATGTGTGAAATATAAGCACCCTAGGATGAAAAATTCATAAGATATGACAATGTGTTTCAATATGATAAGACTTTAACCAAATTAGAAGACGACATTATTAAGTAATTACATTACAAAAAATAGCCTTCCTATACAATAGAAAATACTGTGGAATAAGAACAAATTGCTTGTTCCACAATGTTTTCTGAATTAAGATATCACAGGGCCATAAAAATCAGGGATTTGACAGGAGAGGGTTAAAGGGTCAAGGTCATTATCTAAAATTAAAGCTGACCTCCTGATGAGTGCATATGTGAAGCATGAGTACCAACAGAATACAAAAAGACCAAGAAAGAAAAAATACATATACATGTACATATTTTTTTTAAACAGGTTAGAGGTGAAGGACAGAAGATCAAAGGAGGGCATTGTCTCAAATGAAAACCCATGTCCTGATCTATACTTGTGTAAAGAATGAGCCCCATAGGATGAAAAATGACCAAGATAGAAAGAGCAAGAGTTTTGGATTAAAGTTTTTATAACAGGTTGAAGGTCAATGTCACAAGATCAATGGTATTGTCTAAAATAAAAGCCTCTCTCTTGACATGTGCTTGTGTGATATATGAACCCTACTGTGTTGAAAATGACGAAGATAGAAAAAGTTTAAAAAAATTAAATCTTAAATCTCAAGGTCACAGTCAGAGGGTCAAGGTCATTGTCTAGAATGAAAGCCTGTGTCCTGATGAGTACATGAGTGAAATATGAGCCCCTAAGCACTAATACGACAAATGCTCTTCCAAGACTTTTGTCCAGGGTAAGCTAAAAAGGAGAAACTACTTGTTAAAAGTAAGTTCTCCTTTTTTCCCAATGTTTTTTACCCTAGATGAAATTTATCTTTCAATTTATAATTAAATACTCTGTATTATCAACTACAACATCTTTCAATTTGAAATAGGCTAAGATTTGTTGCATTGTAATGGGCTGATAGATTAATTGAAAAGTCTAATCAATGAAGTATCAGGAAGAAGATGGGGGATCATTCCTGTCCAAAACTGTCTTTGGAATGCCTGTCTTTAAACTTTTCACTTCTGTTGCATTTGTAGATGCTGCTTCTTCAAGTTTTCTCTCGTCTCTTTCTTCTTGTATCGTCTTCTCTCTCCATGGAGTATCTTTTCGAAACAATGACTCCACATTATAACCAATGAATCCAACTACGACAGCAAATGGTAATGTTATATATGGAGCATTAGTTCTCAAAAATCCTAATATGATAGGCCACATGATTCTCGGTTACTCTAGCCAGCTGCCACTGTCATCAAACTATGCTACCAGGCTGTATCTGAAGTGATTTGAAAAGTTCATGCCATAAATGTATGAATATTTATGGGATTTTATGCCCAACACATCGATGGATTCGGAGAATACTGTTTTTCTTGTGTTCTGTTTTAATATTACCAACTGGAAATTACGTATATTACCAACTGGAAATTACATTGTTTATACATATATATAATCAATGGAAGTTAGAAATCATTCCAGTTGTTCCTGGTCTTTTATCATAATCACCCTTCTTTAGCTGGGGCATTTTCTCACATTAAGTTTACAATACAGCTAGGGATTAACCATTTCCTGTCTTCCAAAAATTTGGAGCTGTCCTAATTCAAAGGTTTTGCAGACGAAACTTAAAGTAGATCTAATTTGAAAAACAAGAGGACCATGATGGTCCTATATCGCTCCCCTGAGTATGATGGCTCAAGGGGTAATGATATAATATACAAAATATCAAAGCCCTACACCTAATCATTTTGGAGAAGATTTTTTAGAGATTTTCTCTTTTAATCCTAGGTATATTTATAGTGAAGATCAAACCATATTGAGCCAATGTCAAGTTTTCGGCAATTCTTTGAAGAACTTAAGTATAGGGTTAATAGGCATTAACACATATCAAAGCTCTAGGCCTAATGGTTTAAAAGAAGAACATTTTCTATGATATCCTTCATAACTCTTTTCCGGGATTGCACAGAAAAGGGCTTACTTTCAGGATACGGTAATTCTATTAAGTATTTTGGTAAAGGGTCAATAGGTATTATTACACACTAAATATAAAAGCTTTATTTCTATGTAAAGTCAGGGCTAATTTTCAGAATATGGTAATTCTTTGAAGGATTTTGGTAGAGGGAAAGAAGATGATGATTCATACTATATATCAAAGCTCTAGGCCTTATGGTTTGGGAGAAGAAGATTTTTTTAAGATTTCCTTCTTTATTTCTATGTAAAATCAGGGATCACTCAGAAAAGGCCTAATTTTCAGAAAATGATATTTCTTTGAAGAATTTTGGAAGAGGGTTAAAAGATATTGATTTGTACCATATATCAAGGTCTAGGCCTTATGATTTGGGAGTAGAAGGTTTTTCAAAATTTCCTTTTTGATTTTATGTAAAATCAGGGATACCTCAGAAGAGGGCTAATTATCAGTATCTGGTAATTCTTTGAAGAATTTTGGTAGAGGGTTAAAAGAAATTGATTTGAACCATATATCAAGGTCTAGGCCTTATGATTTGATAGTAGAAGGTTTTTCAAAATTTCCTTTTTGATTCTATGTAAAATCAGGGATACCTCAGAAGAGGGCTAATTATCAGTATCTGGTAATTCTTTGAAGTATTTTTGTAGAGGGTCAAAAGATGATGATGTATACCAAATATCAAAGCTCTAGGCCTTATGGTTTTGGAGGAGAAGATTTTTGAAGTTTTCCTTATTTATTTCTAAGTAAAATCAGGGATCATTAAGAAAAGGGCTAATTTTCAGAATAGGGTAATTCTTTGAAGGATTTTGGTAGAGGGTCAATAGATGATGATTCGTACCATATATCAAAGCTCTAGGCCTTATGGTTTGGGAGGAGAAGATTTTCAAAGATTTCCTTCTTTATTTCTATGTAAAATCAGGGATTGCACAGAAAAGGCCTAATTTTCAGAATACGGTAATTCTTTGAAGTATTTTGGAAGATGGTCAATAGATGATGCTTTGTACCAAATATCAAAGCCTAAGGCCTTACTGTTTGGGAGAAGAAGATTTTAAAAGATTTCCTTCTTTATTTCTATGTAAAATCAGGGATCACTCAGAAAAGGGCTTATTTTCAGAATGCGGTAATTCTTTGAAGTATATTGGTAGAGGGTCAATAAATGATGATTTGTACCAAATATCAAAGCTCTTGGCCTTACCACTTGGGAGGAGAAGATTTTTTAAAGTTTTTTCACTCTGTTACCATGGCAACCATAGTTCTTCATGGATTTCAATTCTTTGAGGTATTTGAAAGAGCATGACCTAAGGATGATTTTTTGTGAAGTTTTGTTGAAATTCCACGGTTATTTTAGGAGGAGAAGATTTTTTTGTAATTGTGAACGGATGGACGAACGAACAGACGGACAGATGGACGGACAATGAACGAACGATCACAATAGCTAACCCAGAGCACAAAGTGCTCTGGGTGAGCTAAAAAGGTAGCAAATTGTCACAAGATACGCAGTCACACTGCTGGATGTTGACTTGGGAAGGGGATTAAAATTTATGTCTAAATTCAAGAGTAACAATTCACAATGATGACTTATGGTTCTGGTGTTTTTTCATGTTATCATGAGGTTTTGAACACCCTAGGCTGTTATACTGTAACAGAGATTTGAAAATAAATATAATATTACAATGTGTGTTCCTTGATGATATCTATCTACCCATAAAGTTTCATGATGATGGCTTTAATACTTTCAGAGATATGCTCTGGACAATATCCAAGTATGAAAACAAGAGGGCCAGAATTGCCCTTAAATCGCTCACCTGAATAATTAAAGATTATTAAAAAAAAAATTCAAAGAACACAGGCATGCTTGACCTTGAGCTTTGACATTGAGTTATCTAGGAATTTCTTTCAAATGACAAATCTACTCACAATTGAGATTAATGGTGACATTTTATTTTTGGCAACAAAAAATTTCCCTCACAAATATAGACTTAGGTACATACACCAACTTGTCGTATAGACAACTTTGTCTTGCTCAATACAAGTAGGCTTGACAAAAAGAAAGTAATAATAATCTTAAAAGTAGTCCTGTTTGCTAAATACTTTAGATCAGTTGTTGTTTTTCACTAGTTACCCATCTCACTTGTGCATACCACTTGTATTTTGCCCATTGGTGGCACGCAAAAGGTACTTGTCACAATGATTGTGCCAAATGTCCGATGAAAGATGACCAAGTCGTGTTTAACAATTTATCAGTTATATTGCAGAGCATTTATCAATTGATTCCTGGTATTTCTCGCACCAGTATTACCATTACATCCTTTCCTAGCCTCCAGCTGCCATCCAATTTAAGTTTAGGATCATCTACCCATGGGGAGACAAAATGCGGTAAAGGATATATGCTGCTGCCAAGATTCAAACCCACGACACCCAGGGTTCATGAAGTTTTCTGCTTGCAAAATTCAAGACTTTTTCCAGACTTTTTCCGGGATATTTTCTAAATTTCATGACTTCTTTTTCATTGACAAAAATCAAAGTATTATTAAGACACAGATTGTTGAGTCCCCTAGACCCCATTTTATTGATGTCAAACTAAAACCCTAAATTCTGTCCAGAAAAATACAATAATATAAAATAATGGATGAATTTGATTGCTTCTAGACGTGTAGATTGTCAATATCATGTTAATGATAATTAATTCTTAACCCTTGTCATGCTGAATAAATTACCTTACTGAAATACTGTCAAATCAAAGGGCTAAAAGCACTGACAGAACTTGTCGTTTAAAAATCAATATTTCTTTTAGAAATCAACTTCATAAACAACTCTGGGAGGAAAAGTACAAGCAGGAGGTGTAGACTAAGATCAGCCTGCACATTAGTGCAGTCTGATCTTAGTCTATACCCCCTGTTAAAACCGGAATATTCCGGGTTCAGCATGACAAGGGTTAATTAAGTCTATTTACCCAGAGTTCTCTTTTTCATTGAATTGAATCGGAGGCAATTTATTACTATTGTATCCAAATTCAGTTCATGTCCGGTTACTGATACACTTAAGATGTTGCTTTGGATTTTCTCCCAAATATTTGCTTTATGTACTCTAATCATATACATTTAGTAAAATTGGACACCTACCTCCATTCCTAGCCAAAAAAAATAAGTACCATGCTTGTATCTTTTGGTTAAACAAATACCAATATCTCTTTCTTGGCAGACATTGTGACGTTATAATACATCCCCATGTAATTCACACTGTGATTAAACCTACTGGTGGGGGGGGGGATACTTGACAACTGTTTGGAACATGTACTTTAATTGGGTCTTGCATCTTTCATCAAATTGATTAGTCTATTTCCTAGTTTTTCCTGTTTTTTTTTTTTTTTTTTTCTTTCTTATCACAAAAAAAAGATATCACAAAACCAAGACTTTTTCTGTTTTCCTGGTAGCCTGGGATCCCTAGACACACCATGATTATAGATTGGGTGTCTGATGCCAGTTAGGAATGCATCAGACACCCAATCTATAATCATGGTGTGTCTATGGTTCCCAGGCTATGGTGGCAGCCCTGATGTACTCACACCATAACAGCATGGTAATAGCCCAATTGGCCATTGTCATTGAGATTCATGCCCAGTTTGATTGAAATTGGCCCAATGGTTTGGGAGGAGAAGATATTAAAGTCAAAAACATCAACGCCCATATTTGTGCTTCATTCAAAATTTTACAAACTAGTATTGAAAATGGTTATCCAAGGAACATTCATGCCAAGTTTGGTTGAAATTGACCTGATGGTTTATGAGGAGAAGATGTTTAAAGATTTCTAAGTAAAAAACTACCCGCCCTGCCATGCCCATATTTGAGTGTCATTCAAAATTTCGCGAACACCTTTTGAAAAGGGTCATCCAAGGAACATTCATTTCAAGTTTGGTTGAAATTGGCCCAGTGGTTACTGAGCAGAAGATGTTTAAAGATTTCTAAATAAAAAACTGACACGCCCATATTTGGGCGTCAATCAAAATTCCACGAACAACTTTTGAAAAGGGTCACCCAAGGAACATTCATGCCAAGTTTGGTTGAAATTGGCCCAGTGGTTACTGAGCAGAAGATGTTTAAAGATTTCAAAGCCAAAAACTGCCACGCCCTGCCGCGCCCATATTTGGGCATAAATCAAAATTCAACGAACAACTTTGAAAAGGGTCACACAAGGAACATTCATACCAAGTTTGGTTGAAATTGGCCCAGTGGCTACTGAAAAGTAGATTTTTAAAGATTTCAAAGCCAAAAACTGCTATGCCCTGCCACACCCATATTTGGGCATAAATCAAAATTCCACAAACATCTTTTGAAAAGGGTCACCCAAAACATTCATACCAAGTTTGGTTGAAATTGGCCCAGTGGTTACTGAGCAGAAGATGTTTAAAGATTTCCAAGGCAAAAACTTCCACGCCCATATTTGGGGGTCTATCAAAATTCAGCGAAACAACTTTTGAGAAGGGTCACCCAAGGAACATTCCTGCCAAGTTTGGTTGAAATCTGCCCAGTGGTTACTGAGGTAAAGATGTTTAAAGAGTTGTTGACGCCTTCCGACGGAGGACGCACGACGGACAAAAGGTGATCAGGTGAGCTAACAACAAAGGGGAATAACTCAAAAATAAGGCAAGATAGAGTTTCTAATGCACTGCACTTCCCCTTGATGACATCTACCTACCCATAAAGTTTCATAATGATAGCTATTATAATTTCAGAGATAGTCTTTGGACAAAATCAAAATATGAAAAACAACAAAGGGGAATAACTCAAAATATAAACTAGGTACAGTTACTGTCCTTGTGCACTACACTTTCCCTTGATGATTTCTATCTACCCATTAGAGTTTCATGATCATAGCTATCAGACTTTTAGAGATATGCTTAGACAAAAACCAAGTATGAAAAAACAACAAAAGGGAATAACTAAAAAAATAAGCAAGGTAGGGTTATGGTTTTTAAGCACTGTATTTCCCCTGTATGACATCTACCCTCCAATAAAGTTTCATTATTATAGCTATTATACTTAGAGATATGCTCAAGACAAATTCCAAGTATGAAAAACAACAAAGGGGAATAGCTCAAAAAATAGGCAAGGTAGAGTAACTGCTCTTGTGCACTGCTCTTCCCCTTGATGACAACTACCCATCCATTAAGTTTCATGATCATAGCTATTATACTTTCAGATATGCTCCTGACAAAATCCAAGTATAAAAACCAGCAAAGGGGTATAACTAAAATAAAAAAAAGCTAGGTAGAGCTACGGTTCTTGAGCACTGCACTTCCCCTTCACGACATCTATCCACCATTAAAGTTTCATGATCATAGCTATTATACTTTAAGAGATATGCTCTGGACAAAATCCAAGTATGAAAAACAACAAATGGGAAAGGGCTAATTTTTTTAGTAATTTGGTCAATGGCTGATGATATGTACCAAATATCAAAGCTCTATTCTTTATGGTTTGGGAGAAGAAGATTTTCAAAGATTTCCTTCTTTATTCCCTTGTAAAATCAGGAATCGCACAGAAAAGGGCTAATTTTCAGAGTATGATAATTCTTTGAAGTACTTTTGTAGAGGGTCAATATATTTTGATATGTACAAAATATCAAAGCTCTAGGCCTTATGGTTTGGGAGAAGAAGATTTTTGAAGTTTTCCTTCTTTTATTTTATGTAAAATCAGGGATCACCCAGAAGAGGGCTAATTTTCAGAATAGGGTAATTCTTTGAAGTCTTTTGGTAGAGGGTCAATAGATGATGATTTGTACCAAATATTAAAGCTCTAGGCCTTATGGTTTGGGAGAAGAAGATTTTAAAAGATTTCCTTCTTCATTTCTGTGTAAAATCAGGGTTCACAAAGAAAAGGGCTTATTTTCAGATTACAGTATTTCTATGAAGTTTTTTGGTAGAGGGTCAATAGATGATGATTTGAACCAAATATTAAAGCTCTGAGCCTTATTGTTTGGGAGAAGAAGATTTTTTAAAGATTTCCTCCTTTTTTCGATGTAAAATCAGGGATCATTAAGAAAAGGGCTAATTTTCAGAATAAGCTAATTCTTTGAAGCATTTTGGTAAAGGGTCAATAGATGATGATTTGTACTAAATATCAAAGCTCTACGCCTTATGGTTTGGGGGAAGAAGCTTTTAAAAGATTTCCTTCTTTATTTCTATGTAAATTCAGGGATCATTAGGAAAAGGGCTAATTTTCAGAATATGGTAATTCTTTGAAGTATTTTGAAAGAGGGTCAATAGATGATGATGTATACCAAATATCAAAGATCTAGGCCTTATGATTTGGGAGAAGATGATTTTTAAAGATTTCCTTCTTTATTTCTATGTTAAATCAAGGATTGCTAAGAAGCGGGCTAATTTTCAGAATACAGTAATTCTTTGAAGTATTTTGGTAGAGGGTCAATAGATGATGATGTAAACCAAATATCAAAGCTCTGGGCTTTATGGTTTGGGAGAAGAAGATTTTTAAAGATTTCTTTTTTTATTTCTATGTAAAATCAGGGATCATTAAGAAAAGGGCTAATTTTCAGAATACGGTAATTCTTTTAAGTATTTTGGTAGAGGGTCAATAGATGATGATATATACCAAATATCAAAGCTCTACGCCTTACCGTTTGGGAGGAGAAGATTTTTTAGGCTTTTTCACTCCGTTGCCATGGCAACCAGAGTTCTTCATGGATTTCAATTATTTGAAGTATTTTGAAAGAGCATGACCTTAGGATCATTTCTGAGAAGTTTTGTTGAAATTCCATGGTCAGTTTAGGAGGAGAAGATTTTTTTGTAATTGTGAACGGACGGACAGACGGACGATGACCGATCACAATAGCTCCTCCAGATCACTTCGTGCTCAGGGGAGCTAAAATAGGCAAGGTAGAGTTATGGTTCTTGTGCACTACACTTCACCTTGATGATATCTATCTACCCATAAAGTTTCATGATCATTGCTATTATATTTTCAGAGATATGCTCTGGACAAAATCCAAGTATGAAAAACAACAAAGGGGAATTACTAAATAAACCATTTTGTAGGGTAGAAAATCTTGGGGAAAAGAAGAAAAAGCTTATTACAAGGAAATTCTTCTTATTCTTCAATGTTTTCTCAATTATAAAATATTAAAACCTCGGAATGAACAGGAAAGGCTTAACTAAGACAATTAAAGATTTATTTTATAGATTATTTTATAGACAAAATTTAATGCCATCATAAACAATGATAGACAGTCTAAAGGATATTTTTGAGTGTTAAATGAATAATTAGTGCCTTCAAATTTCACAAGTACAATCGAGTTATGCTTGTTGGATACATGTATTAACCCATTACCAGATGGCAAAATTTTAGACTGGTCAAAATTTAAAGGAGTTGCAGACAACAATTTAAGTTTATGAATTTTTAGATCTTTCAACTTTCTAGATAGAAAATATTGTGTTGAATGTAAAAATAACTTGTTACAAGCAATTTCTTCATTTTACACAATATTTTCCCAATTGTTTTTCTACAGGGGCATCAAAAAGCATCTCTGTGTAGGAATGGGTTAAGTTCAATGTAACATGTAAAAATCAAGGTCTATTTCAAGGTCAAATTTATTCAAAATTGATAACTTCAATATTGGTAATTTCTTTTGAATGACAATAGATTTCCTTCATGTTTCACATGGGAGTCCTTTGTGACCTTTCTGTTGGTTCCACTGTTCATGGCAACCTTTTGCAATCCCAGTCATTTTTCAAAATCAAACTTTCATAATTAAACTGTTACAGTCAGGGCATATATATTCAAGGTGAATCCGGGTCCGTTCGCCCTAATTCCCGTTCACCCCGTAACCGTTCGCCCTATATTTCAATTACATTATAGCTTTCAACAATAAAAAGTTCTCGTAAACATTTATTCCCTTTATGAGATGTTAAGGATATGTAAGGTAGTTCTTTCAACTCATATTAAGACAAAATTTCAGACTGAAGTTGTAGTAAACTTGAATTGATTCCAAGAACATAATAAGGTTAAAAGAAATTTATTTGAAAAGGAGATGGTTGTATCAAAATCAAAATTCCAAATCATGTTTTCTTGAATTAAGTTATTACAAGTTAAAAATCATGTTTTATTGCCACAATTATCGGTTTAATAATATTAGAAGACCGTTTTTGACAAAGATAGAATAATTATTTGACACAATCAATTTGTTTTAAAAATTTATTAAATCACAAGTATCATTTAGAAGTTACCTTTAATCAAAACGATGAATTATTATACAATACACAACCCCGTCATAGACGGCCAAAGAAAAATTATGGGTAAAATTGTTGGAATTGAAGTATGAATGTTTAATTGAATTAACCCATTACCAGACGACAAATTCTGTATGGGTCTAAATGAAATATATTTTTATTAATCCTTTTTCATTTTCAAACGACGTTACAACAAAGACTACAAATACACTCAAAATCAAACTCATTAAAAAAAGGGGGCGAACATAAAAAATAGAGCGAACGGACCCAATTTTGGGGCGAATGGACCCAGGGCGAACAGACCCAGGGTAAAGTATAATTAGAGCGAACGGACCCGATACCATTCAAGGTCATTAAAACATAAGATAACTGAAAACCAACCATTTACACCATTACCACAAAATCCTATATTTTGACATGCCATGGAAAACACTCTATAATCAAAAATAATGACTGAAAATGGTAAGTTACGTTGGGGGAATAGGAATAAAGGCTTGTTACAAGCCATTTTTCTTTTTCTAACAATGTTTTGTTTAGTATTATTTCAAAGGTGGTATCAAAATTGGTAATGTGGTAATCAGGTAATGGGTAAATTGGAACCAGTTTAAATCTGTCACCTGGTAATTAAAGTAGAGTCAAGCTTTATTGAAAATAATTTATTGGGAGAGAAACATTACGGCATACTAAATTTAACCCAGTCCCATACTGTGATGCTCCTCAAGATAACATTTGGGAAAGCTTTTAAAAAAACGTACAAAACCATGAACTTTAAATTGTCTCCTGCAACTCCTTTTAAGTTTTACCAGTCTGAAATTTCGTCGTCTGGTAGTGGGTTAACATATCTAGGTATATCGCAGGACTTGAATTTCAAGTTGAAAATAGATCACGAAATTTTCAATGTTATTTCATTTATAATCTGGACATTAATAATTCCTTAAAGCCTCTAGTTCTTTATGAACAGTTCAAGAACTTACTTTATCTAATTTATCTCTTCCTGATCCAACTGTCTACTTCGGTAGATTAATGTGGCTTTAGACGTTTTCAACAATTTTCGTCTTCATGCCTGTTCAATCCAACAGTCAAGCGCCTAGTGAGCGTGATTTCCATGCTATTTTCCAACCTTCATTAAGCTAGACGGTTACCAGTCAACTCGGCCCATGGAATAACTCGGCCCGGTCAACTCGGCCCGGTCAACTCGGCCCCAATATATAGTATATAGTAATGCCAGTATATTGCGATATATATTTGGAATTACTTTAGAATTTATGTTATGTTTTTTCATTATTATATTATTTTGTTGATGTAATATTGTCACTTAATTATTATTTTTTTTGAGGGGGGGGGATCGTACCGACTTAAATGTATTGTTGTTGTTCAATTTACTTTTAAATCTACAACGATGTAATGGATTATGCTAACCACTTTTTGATGATTGATAAAATTTGTTCAATATGCTTGATTTTAACCATAATAAATAATTTATCAATTTCCATTAATTGCATTAATCAGGTTGATTCGATATGGTCACAGTTATAGCATCTATTTTGTATGTTTAAAATTGATTGACCAATTTATGATTATAAAAGTAATGTAAGATAATTGTGTTAATTAATTGGATAAATGATTTTAAAAAAATGATTAATTAGTTTACGGTAGTATATCACGCGTATTCCTTTATTTGCTCCTTGATGAAAGCAGCACTTTAACACTTTGGTCTTTGTTTATCTTATAGAAAGGGTGGATCTTATTGAAGTGTATCAAATATCGTAGTTGTGCAACCAAAATATCCCAAATACAGCTTTATTCAACCAATGTTTACTACATTTTGGTCGCATCCTGATAATACCACATTCACTCAGACAAAAGAATAACTACTTGTGAATAAAGAAAATAACACATTGGAGGTGAAATGAGATGCATAAACTCTAGGATCCAAAACTTGAATAGAGGTAGGGTTATCAATCAATATAGAAACTGAAAAAAGAACAAAGATTCGACCACCGTCAACCTTTATATTTTGCGCAGTCTGATCAGATCAGAACATTTAGCAACTCAAATTTTATATCTTTTTTCCTGAACGATTCACAATTCTCCATATCCATGGGGCAACTGAACACTTTACTGAAGAAAGTGCTTAAGGTACAATTTTCCGAATTCCTATGATATTTTCTAACTACAAATTAATAAATTTTAGATTGTCAACTACAAATTCTTTTCCTTTAATTATGCCAAAATATGTTCGTATCATTTTATTTTAAATTTGTTATGTTACGATATTAGGAATCAACAGAAATGATTGAAAGTGCAATTTTTCCTTGTTATTAATATTCATTTCGATTATCCAAATGACGTTTCAATTCATGTCACCTTCGATTCAATCATGATTACTACATGACACGCCCGCTTGCTAATGTGCTTTGCTAAACAACAACAACGAAAAAAAATACCGATTGATTGCTTCACACCTTTTGAAATAGACTTAAACTTAATCTGTCTCTGTCTTTACACGTGCCAGTATTCCGACACCTTCTTAATCAACAAATATAGTCGACGCATATCACTCTATACCATATATTGGGGCCGAGTTGCCGATGGGCCGAGTTATACAATGGGCCGAGTTGCCGATGGGCCGAGTTATAAATGGGCCGAGTTGACCGGTCACCAGTTAGACTAGTAGGTTAACCACGCCTCAACCTTTGTGTCGATTAATGAAATCAGGCAAATTTATGGAAATTTATGAAAGAAATAACAAATCACACATGCCTTTCACTTGTTCAAGATAAAATTCGTCGAATATCATAGTTATTTCGCCTTACCTCGGGTAATAAATAGAAAAAAACTTGTTGAAAATGAGACAGGTGCTCTGACAGGACGGTATTCATGGGTCACGAAAAGTACAACAAAAAGTATAAACCAATTTGCACTCGTTCAGTAATTGGAAGGAAAAGATGGAAGGTTTGATAGTTTAAATCCTCCAATTTATCATAAACGACCTATTTATGAGTAGGTTTAACAAATATTTTTACTTTAAAAAAGGGATACCCTTTGAGTTGACGGTTTACCATTTTTGACGAAAAGTTGTATCATAAAAGTACGTTGCATTTTGGGGACGATCGTCAAATTTTTAATTCAACCCTTTACGCATTTCCAAACGACACAATTTAATGTTGTTCCATTCCGGAGAAGTTGCAGACGACAATTCACAGTGATAGAAAACTCTTTACAATGAATTTATCTTTCACTTTTTAAGCAATGCAAGAAAAAGGAAAATTGTTCAGTGTAACTGCTAACTATGCTTTATTCACAGTGAGTTTCTTTTTTAGCTTGCCTGAGCACAAAGTGCTCATGGTAAGCTTGTGTGATAGTTGAATGTCTGTTGTCCGTCTTGCGCCATGCAGCTTGCGCTGTCAACAGTTGAAGTGTTTACACTCCAGAGGCCACAGTTTTTACTAAATCTTCATGAAATTTGATCAGAATAATTGTTAGGTCATGAGGATGAACCCTATTGATTATGGGAGGGTTCTATTTGAAAACACAGGAAAAGAGGCTTTAATGACAATTTCTGTGTTTACACTCTACATGTTACAGTTTTGACCCAATCGTCATGAAACTTTGCCAGAATAATTATTAGGTCATAAAGACGAACCCTATTGATTATTTGAAAATCTTTACAAAAACACAGGAAAAGGGGCCTTTTTGACAATTTCTTTGTTTACACTCTAGTTGCCACAGTTTTTGCTTAATCTTCATAAAACTTGGTCAGAATAATTGGTTGGTCATGTAGATGAAGCAGAACCCTATCAATTATGGGAGGATTCTATCGGAAAACACAGGAAAAGGGACCTTGATGACAAAATCTTTGTTTTCACTCTAAAGGCCATAAATTAGGCTCAATCTTCATGAAACTAGGCCAGAATAATTATTAGGTCATGAGGATGAACCCTTTTGATTATGGGAAGGTTCTTTCTGAAAACTCAGGAAAAGCAGCCTTAATCACAATTTCTTTGTTTACTTTCTTGAGGCCACAATTTTGGCTCAATCTTCATGATAATTGTAAGGTCACAAGGATGAACCCTATTGATTATAGGAAGGATTTTTTGGAAAACACGGGAAAAGGGGCCTTAATGACAATTTCTTTGTTAACACTCTAAAATCCATAATTTTGGCTCAATTGTCATTAAACTTGTTCAGGATAGTTGTTAGGTCATAAAGATGAACCTTATATATATTATGGGTAGGTTCTTTTGGAAACCACAGGAAAAGGGGCCTTAATGACAATTTCTTTGTTAACAATATAGAAGTCACAGTTTTAGCTCAATTTTCATGAAACTGGTTATAGTTATTTGTCTCTAATTGCATTTTTTAACAGCAGACAATTCAGGTGAGCGATCTAGGACCATCATGGTCCTCTTGTAAAATTATATTCATGGGTTCAAAATTGGTGGATATGTGAAAAAGGGGGACGTTTTTGTGAAACAACATTTTATTTTATATGCACAAGTTAACTCCAAATGGCATACAATAAGCAAAAAATGGGATTTCTTGTTTGAGGTTCATTGACACTTTCAAACTTTTTTGTTATATCCAGCTTCTGATGGCAGCTTGAGCATCCAACAGCTAGCAGTATCCTGCATTTCTCACATGAGTATAACCACATTAACCCATTACCACATGAGAAAATTTTGAACTTGTCCAAATTGAAAGAAGTTGCAGATGACAATCTAAAGTTTATGAAATTTTAGATGATTCCAACTGGCTTGGTAGGAATCATTGTTTAAAATGAAGAAATTGCTTGTTACTCAATGTTTTCTAACCCCATTCCCACACTAGAAAATTTTAGACCGGTCTTAATTCAAAGAAGTTGCACATGACAATTTTAAGTTGATGAAATCTTAAAAATTTTGGTTTTTTGGTTCAGAAAACATTGTGGATAATGAAGAAATTATCCACAATGTTTTCCAAAGGTTTTTCTTGGAGGACAACCAAAAGCGTCACTGTATGGGAAAGGGTTAATTTAAAATAACTGAACGGCCACAATTAACATGCCAACTGCACATGCATTCCATGGAAAAGAGCTTCTTTCCTTTTGATTTTCATTTGTGAGATACTGATTGTTGATATATAATGTTTTCCACTCTATTTTGCACTTATTTTATTCAATTTTAGAGAAATTTGAAATGTTGTCTACAACTTCTTTCAATTTGGACCAGTCTAATTTTTTTTTCTGATAATGGGTTAATTGCAACCTAATTTTGTCAACACTTTTCAAAAGTTTTCATTATTTCATGATTAACTGAAAGTTGCTATTTAAAGGATCTATTTATTCTTTAAATCTAATGTTTGTGCATAATGTCAGTTGCAATTATCAGGCTTGCAGTTAAAAGGATTCCACTGTATTTCAGAGGATGACTATGACTGGCAGCCCCCTAGCGAGGCTGAAATGAAGATAATTCAAGCCAGGAGAGAGCGGTCCGACAAAATCAGCAGTTTGATGGGGACTTACCTATTAAAGGGTTATAAGATGCTGGGAATCACATGTCCTGCATGTGATGTAAGTTTTGTTTCAAAAAGTATTTGATCTTTTTAAACATGAGGATACAAAATATGGTCAACCTCATATAAGAAATTAATAACGAAAGGACTGTCAAGAAGCTATCTTTTTAAAAGACAATTCTATACTAAATCTACTTAATAGTGTGCATGTACCAGTATATAAAAACTGGATCAATAATTAAATAATCCCCCCACCCAGGCTGCAATATGATGGCCCTCTTTCTGATAATCTGTTGGTCACAACAGATTATCAGAAAGAGGCCTGCGATATTGCAAGGCAACAACAGATTCTCAGAAAGAGGGCTAGGATATTGCAGCTAAGATGGGGGTGTCTTAGACCTTGCCAACAGATTATCTGAAAGAGGGCTAGGGTATTGCAAAGCAACAACAGATTATAAGAAAGAGGGCTGTGATATTGCAGGGTGACTACAGATCATCATCATGAGGGCTGAGATATTGCAGGGCAACAACAGATTATCAGAAAGAGGGCTGTGATATTGCAGCTTAGGTGGCGGGTGTCATAGATCTTGCCAAAGGATTATCAGAAAGATGGCTGGGAAATATTGCAGCTAATATGATGGATGTCAGATCTTGACAACAGATTATCAAAAAGAGGGCTAGGATATTGCAACTAAGATGATGGGTGACACAGCCCTTGCCAGTAGATTATCAGTGCTATAGTATTGCAGCTACACCCTCACACACTCTGTTTATTCAGTATATTGGAGTCAGCTTGTTGGTCTGTTTGTCAATCTGTTTCCTGGCAACTTATTGCATGGATTTTATTCAAACTTTACAGATCATAAGACTCTGTAGTATGCATATAATGTGCATATCATAATTTGGTTTATTTACTTTACAATTTATTTACTTTTTACAGAGTTATGGCCCTTTATAGAAAATCTTTGTTCATTTTTTTCTCCTTAAGTACTGAATGGATTTCATTTCAAATTTCACATGTGCACTCAGTGTCTACCAAAGATTTGCATCTTTTATTTTTAGTAACAGTCCATTGATTTTCTTAGAGTTATGGCCCTTTTTTGAAAAAAAGCCTCTATTCCTGTGACAAAATGTTTTTACTGTGACATGGAGCAGTTGGGATATTAAACACATTCAGTGATAGTCTAGTTAAGTATTCTGACTTTCCCTGTAGAGGAGGAAGGAGGAGTCCTATGCGACTCAGTGGTTTGAGCAACAGACTTGTTACTTGAGAGAAGTCAACAGACAAATAGGTGGTGAAGACTAAGAACAGACTGCACATATTTGCAGTCTGATCTTGTCTTTACCTCCTTCCAAAAAACAAGTATTCAGGGTACAGCATTGGCAAGGGTTAAAATTTCGTAATTTCAACAATACTGGCTTAAATCCTTTGTCGTGTGTACTCATTGGAATCTTTCTATAGAGACTTTTTGAAAGAGTGCCTTCAACATTGGTAGATGTATTAATTTGGGAATGGTGTAACTCCCACATCTGAATACATAAATGCAATTGACAGATTGCAGACAAAGCCCTCTAAGCTCTGATAGGAATTTTCACACTTTGAAATTAAAGAGCAAAATGGTTGGTTGGTGACCTAAAGGTCATAATTACGACTGGACTAAGCTGAAGTTACAATGTTGAAGTTGACAAACCAAAGAAAAATGCTTAACATAATTTTTTTCAAAGTCCATTCCTTGCCAATATGATTCAAAAATAATTGAAGTTTAAAAAGAAATTAGTTAAACTTATTCCAATACAATGATGCTTTTTAAAGCCCTCTAGAAAAAAAAGCTTTAGAAAACAATTTCTTCATTTTCCTCAATTTTTAAACCCACAAAGTTAAAAAAAATCTAAAATTTCATAAACTTTAGATTCTCATCTGCAACTCTTTTTAATTTGGACCAGTCTAAAATGTTCCCATCTAGTAATGGGTTAATCCAAATATTTCAAAATTACCCGTAAAAAACATGAAAATCATCAATATTATCTTTAAAAGGAACTATTGTAGGCTTGCTTTTTGAAACCTGCAACTACAGTTGTGAGGCTTTGACAAGTAGCCCTTGGACTGATCTGTAGGTTAAGTAAATGTTATTGTATGAAGCCACTGTTTCTTGAATACATAACATAGCTTTTGACACACATGCTGTCATAGCGAATTGTGGATGACTGACTTCACTTTTTCAACCCTTTTATATTTCTTAGAAAGATGATCTCATCTTGGAGATAAAAGATCATAAAAATTCCAATGATCAATGGAAACCAATACTATTATGCACTTGTTAATGGCACCTGTTAACACTTCAAAATGCAGTTCGTCAATTGGGGTATATTGTTTTACTTGTCTGACTGTCTGCTGAAAACATAGTAAAAAAAAAAAAAAAAACATCTCTCATATTGCACCAATTTCTTCATTTACCATAAATGTTTTATACCCAGAAAGAAAAAGATTTTTGAAATTCAATCATTCAAAATTGTAAACTGCAGCATCTTTTGTTTTGGACTAGTCTAAAATGTTGTTTTCTGATCATGATTAACACACTTTTTTGCTTTATTTTTTTTTCAAGACAATATTGCTACAGTATAAGGAAGAAGGTACAGACACACCTGTCAATTATTGTGTAGCCTGTCAAGAGTTAGATACAGACACAAACAAGGATGATCCAGGTAAGCACTTACAGTCTCTGACAGATCTCTGTTTTGTTATGTTTATATAAATAATAGTACAGCAGTATAAAGAAGAAGGTACACCCACAACTGTCAATCATTGTGTGGCCTGTCAAGAGTTAGATACAGACACAATCAAGGATGACCCACTTAAGCACTTACAGTCTTTGACAGATCTTGTTTTGTTATGTTTATATAAATAATAGTACAGCAGTATAAAGAAGAAGGTACACCCACAACTGTCAATCATTGTGTAGCCTGTCAAGAGTTAGATACAGACACAAACAAGGATGATCCAGGTAAGCACTTACAGTCTTTGACAGATTTCTGTTTTGTTATGTTTATATAAATAATAGTACAGCAGTATAAAGAAGAAGGTACACCCACAACTGTCAATCATTGTGTGGCCTGTCAAGAGTTAGATACAAACACAATCAAGGATGACCCACTTAAGCACTTACAGTCTTTGACAGATTTCTGTTTTGTTATGTTTATATAAATAATAGTACAGCAGTATAAAGAAGAAGGTACACCCACAACTGTCAATCATTGTGTGGCCTGTCAAGAGTTAGATACAGACACAATCAAGGATGACCCACTTAAGCACTAACAGTCTTTGACAGATCTTGTTTTGCAATGTTTATCTAGATAATAGTACATCAGTATAAAGAAGAAGGTACACCCAGAACTGTCAATTATTGTGTGGCCTGTCAAGAGTTAGATACAGACACAATCAAGGATGACCCACGTAAGCACTTACAGTCTCTGACAGATCTTGTTTTGCAATGTTTATATAGATAATAGTACATCAGTATAAAGAAGAAGGAACACCCAGAAATGTCAATTATTGTGTAGCCTGTCAAGAGTTAGATACAGACACAATCAAGGTTGACCCAGGTAAGCACTTACAGTCTCTGAAAGATCTTGTTTTGCAATGTTTATCTAGATAACAGTACAGCAGTATAAAGAAGATGGTACACCCACAACTGTCAATTATGGTGTAACCTGTCAAGAGCTAGATACAGACACAAACAAGGATGACCCAGGTAAGCAGTTACAGTCTCTGAAAGATCTTGTTTTGCAATGTTTATCTAGATAATAGTACAGCAGTATATGACCCAGGTAAGCAGTTACAGTCTCTGAAAGATCTTGTTTTGCAATGTTTATCTAGATAATAGTTCAGCAGTATAAAGAAGAAAGTACAGAGTCACCTATCAAGCGTTAGATACAGACAAAAATAAAGATGGGACAGATTCTCGAGTACGCAGGTATTGGATGGGTAACTCTGGTACTAAATTAATGCCCATTACCCGATAATCATACACTACATGTATGAGATTTGATATTTCCAAGTTTGATCCCTGACGACGGCACTCATCCTTTCCGACTCTTTGTCTCCCACCAATGGGTCGGTAATCAAAGACCAATTTGGGGTAGCAGCTGGAGGCTAGGAAGGGATGTGATAGCAGTACTGGTGTGAGAAATACCAGGAATCCATTGTTAAGTGCTTCAGCCGCCACAATATAACTGAAAGATTGTTGAAAGCGGTGTAAAACCTCATTCAAACAAACAAACAAACCAAGTTTGATTTCAGTTATTCTTGGACACCCACTGTAGTTTAACCCATTCCCACTCGATCCCTCCTTTAAAATTATGCCCTATAGGAAAAAAAAACTTGAGAAAACATAGTGGACAAGGAAGAAATTGCTTGTTACAAGCAATTTCTCCATTGTCCACAATGTTTTCTACCATAAAAAATAAAGAATTCTTAAATTACACCAACTCCAATTTGCCATCTGCAACTTCTTTCAATTAGGACATGTCTTAAAATTAAAAACTGTCTGGTAATGGGTAAAGATAGTAGTTATGATATTTTGGTTGCTGTAATGACTGATTGTTATTCAAATAATTTACCGACCTGTCGAATCATTCATTTAGACAGGAATTGAGTTTTAACTCCTGAACAACCATATCCAATATTTATGTGGAGGACTATTGTTGTATTGTTGACTTAAATATCATAATTTCAGCCAGAATTAGCTGTAGATTAAATATTTAGGTCGAACTAGTCATTTTACCTTTAAGTTCCATGTTACTGGCCATATATTTTGTGAAACCATGCAGTGTTATATCAAAGTTGAGCTTCCTGTTGGAGCTCAGTGGGCAGGGTCAGGGATACATCAGTTGTAGTTTAACCCATTCCCACATGATAAAATTTTAATCCAGTCCAAATTCAAAGAAGCTGCAGACGACAATTTTAAGTTGAAGAAGACTTCAAAATCTTTGTCTTTTTTTGGTAAAAAACATTGTGGATAATGAAGAAATTGCTTGTTACAAGCAATTTCTTCATTTTCCACAATTGTTTTTTAAAAGCTTTATATTGAAGGGCGTTTCAAAACGTCACTGTGTGGGAATGGGTTAAGCTGTAGTTATGATATCTTAGTGGCTCTGTTGTTATATATGGATGTTTTCTTCTATTTCAGTTTTGAATTCTGTGGCAGCTTTAACACAAATGAGGGAGGGTACTATTACAGACATATATGACACCGATGATCTTTCATTCATGAGAACAATTACAGAACAGGAACAAGCGCCTCTGCAGAACCCTCAGACGGTTCCCCAGTCTATTGTTCAAGGAACCAGTTTGGTCTCCTCCACTACATTTACAGTCACTGATGCTGGGCACCAACCTGTTACAAATAGTGCCCAGGTGACAATGAATAGTTCCCAGGTGACAATGTTATTAGATGAAACCTCAAAAGTGTTGTGTGAAAAAATTCACTGGGCAACAGAAGAATTGAAAAGAACTAATAGTGTAGACTATAATATAAGTTTGTGTCAAATGATCAAAAGTGCAGCTGAAGCTCTTCAGAGTGTGAAGCTGACATCTTGACGTTCCAACCTAATCCTATTTTACCCCCACAAAGAAAAAAAAACCTTTGAAAACATTGTTAGAAATGAAAAAATATGCATGTGGCAAAGAAATTTCTTCATTATCCACAATTGAAAAAGGGTGGGTTTTTTTCAAATTTCATCAACTAAATGATTTCGTCTGCAGCTTCTTTAAATTGGACTAGGCTAAAAGATTTTGTTCTCTTGTGATGGTAAAAGAGAGTCACCTTTTTCTCATTCCCACAAAGTGATGCTTTATGACAATCCTGAAGAAAACCATTCAGGAAAACATAGTGTAAAATGAAGATATTGCTTTTAACAAGCAATTTTATTCATATTACAAAATGTTTTCTATCCAAAAAGTTGAAAAAATCTAAAATTTCATAAACTTTAAATTGTCTTCTGCAACTCCTTTCAAGTTGGACCAGTCAAAAATTTACTGTCTGGTAATGGGTTAAACTGCTCGTAATCATCAACAGAATGATATTTCAATAAAACTATAGCCAAGGCTTGGTTGCGCAGTTAGTACAAAAATATGTTGTCAACTTAGCCAGCTTCTATTTGAGAATTTATGGATTAAAAAGATAGGGGGTAAGTAGGCTAAGAATCATCAACATTGGAAGAAAGTTTTTAATTTATACTCTTTGTTTGTATAAATTTTCATTTCCCAAATAAACATTTTGCATAACTAAAGTTTAATGACAGCTTACTAAACCCATAGCTAATCCGGGACAAACGTATTGGAAGTGCTATTGTTTTGGCGTCGGCATCACATTTGGTTAACGTTTTTATATCTCTATTACAACTAATGCTAGTGGACTAATATTTCTCATGTGCACTCATCAGGACAAAGACTTTCATCTGAGACTATCACCTTGGCAGTAAGACCTTGCGGGGTTGACCTATTATTAAAAAACTTTAACCAAAAACTTTCTATTTTGGTCATTGTTCAACCTTTGGGCTCATATTTCACACATGCACTTCTCAGGAGATTGCGAGAATGACCATGACTATGTGACGTAAACCTTTTACCCTTTTATAATTACTTAATCTCATTGACTCCATGAACATTTGCCCTTAACATTTAATCCTGTTTCATATAGCACCTAAAAGGAGACATGCACCCTCTAGGGTGAGCTATGTGCTGAAAAAATATGATTGTAGAAAGCATTGTGTGGAGAGAACATTATTGTCTGATTAAGATAATTATTCTGTTAGATGAAACAGGAAAGATAAAGATTTCTCCAAGTTGAATTTATTCAAATCTGTTTGGTTCTTGTCTTTCATTTTTGTTCCACAGTACAAATTTTATCAGCAATATAAAATATGGCCTTTTGGCCAAATGCATTCAGTTGACCCAATATCAGAAGACAAAAGTTTATAAATCTAGACTGGCAAAAATTAAAAGAAGTTGCAGACAACAATTCTTAGTTGATGAAATTTATAAAAAAATCTTTGTCTTTTTTGCAGAAAACATTGTTGGTAATGAAGAAATAGCTTGTTACAAGCAATTTCTTCATTTTCTACAGTGTTTTCCAGATAATCCAGGATCTTTTTTTCCCTGTGGGCGTCAATAAGTTTCATTGTGTGAGAATGGAAATAATAATTACTACTGAAGTGAAGCCAGCTTGTTTCAAATGAATTCTTATTTTATGACAATGTGAAAAAGAAATCATTTGTGGGAAATGTAAAAATCACTTTCAGTCTATGAGTAGGTTTGTTGATAAAGATATCTTGGGAATTAAATTGCCTAACAACCCAGAGAAAAAGAAAGCAAAGTCTGGTCTGCATTGAAGATTCTGTCAAAGTCTGTGCAGTACCAGTCTATAGACAAAAATCCCTTTTTTAGCTTAGAAAGGCTTGATTTTTTTTCAATATAGAAGAAATTTGGGCTTCTTCAGTGGCCGCACATATTCTTTCTGACATTTGTCTCTCACCAATGGGTGGATAATCATAACCTAAGTGGGTTAGCAGCTGGAGGCTAGCAAAGGATGTAGTGGTAGTACTGGTGTGAGAAATACCAGGAATCTATTGCTAGGTGCTCCAGCCACCACAATATGAATAAAATACTGTTAAAGGTGGCGTTAAACCCCAAGCAATCAATCAACACTTTAGTATTATTTTCAACATAATGTGTTACAAATGAAATGTTCTTGTCAAAAAGAAATATTCTTGCAGACCTTTAACCCATTCCCACACAGTGACGCTTTTTGACACCTTTGGAAAACATTGTGTAAAATGAAGAAATTGCTTGTTCCACAATGTTTTTTAACACAAAATACATAGATTTTTAAAATTTCATCAATTTGAAATTGTCGTCTGCAACTTCTTTCAATTTGGACAAGCCTTTTTGCTGTGTGGTAATAGATTAAATTGTCTGAAAGACACATCTGGTTAGTGCTTTGTATTCATGTACTCCAATTCCACTCAAATTTTCGAGTAACCAAGACCTGATTTCAACCTCCCATGAGATCGGTGGTCAGCATGTTTCACATTGGTCATTTTACAGTTGATAAAACACTCTTCACCAAAGAAAACTGACAAGAAAGATCGTCTGAAGTTCAAGAAAAACAAAATGTCCTTTATGATTCACTGGCAAAACTTAAAGCATTTCCAAACAATCAGACTTATTGCTGCCCCAAGATAAAAAGCTGTGAAACACTGTGGAAAGTGAAGTAATTTCTTGTTCAAAGCAGTTTCTTAATTTACTACAATGTTTTCTACCCAGACAGATAGATGTCTTAAAGATTCATACTTAAAATTATTGTCTGTAACTTTTTTCAAATCAGACCAGTCCAAGATTTTGTCATCTGGTAATTGGTTAACTTTATTAGAGAAGACCTGACAAATTCGATTCAAGGATTGTCAGTCCTTTGACTTTTTCCATCTGCAGTAGATGTTTTTGGGTGTCCAAGTTCTAGATCAACTAAACTTATATCACTGCAAACTGTACAGGTTGATTTTTAGCTCTACTGGCCAAAGGCCACTAGAGCTATAGTGATGGCTTTTTCCCGAACGGCATCCGTGAATGCGTGTGTGCGTCCGTCCATCCGTCCATCCATCATCCATCATCTGTACGTTAAACTTTTCCTTGTTTATGCGATAGAGTCCACATTTTTCATCAGATTCCCTTCAAACTTTCACAGAATGATTGTACCATCATAAGGATCATTCCTTTCGAAATTGGGTCAGATCTGTCCAGAAACACGGGAAAAGGGGCCTTATGAAAATTTAATTAAAAAATCCTCGTTAACACTCTAGAGTCCAGAGTTTACATCAGATTCAATTCAAACTTTCACAGAATGATTGTACCAACATAAGGATCGTTCCTTTCGAAATTGAGTCAGATCCATCAAGAAACATGGGAAAAGAGATCTTTTTAAAACTTAATTAAAAAATCCTCATTTACTCGATAGAGTCCACAGTTTTCATTGGATTCTCTTCAAACTCTCACAGAATTATTGTACCATCATAAGGATCGTTCCTTTCGACATTGGATTTGATCCGTCAAGAAACATGGGAAAAGGGGCCTTATGAAAATTCAATTAAAAATTCCATTAAAAATCCTTGTTTATGCGATAGAGTCCACAGTTTCCATCGGATTCCCTTCTAACTTTCACAGAATTATTGTACCATCATAAGGATCGTTCCTTTCAAAATTGGGTTAGGTCTGTCAAGAAACTCGGGAAAAGGGGCCTAATTAAAATTTAATTAAAAAATCCTCGTTAACACTCTAGAGACCACAGTTTTCATCAGATTGTATTTAAACTTATACAGAATGATTGTACCATCATAAGGATTGTTCCTTTTGGAATTTGGTCAGATCCATCAGGAAACACAGGAAAAGGGGCCTTATGCAAATTTGATTGAAAAATCTTTTAAGAAATCCTCTTTAACACTCTGGAGTCAACAGTTTTCATCGGATTCCCTTCAAACTTTCACAGAATGTTTGTACTATCATTAGGATTGTTCCTTTCGAAATTTGGTATGATCCATCAAGAAACACAGGAAAAAGGGGCCTTATGAAAATTTTAATAAAAAATTCTTCTTAATAATCTAGAGCAAACAATTTTCAACGGATTCTCTTCAAACTTTCACAGAATGATTGTACTATTATAAGGATTGTTCCTTTCAGAAATTGGTATGATCCATCAAGAAACATTGGAAAAGGGGCCTTATTAAAATTTAATTCAAAGATCTTTGTTAACACTCTAGAGTCCACAGTTTCCATCTGATTGACTTCAAACTTTCACAGAATGATTGTACCATCATAAGAATTATTCCTTTCAAAATTTGGTATGATCAGTCAAGGACCACGGGAAAAAGGGGCCCGATAAAAACTGGATTGAAAAAGTCCTCGTAAACGCAATAGAGTCCATAGTTTTCAACAAATTCTCTTCAAATATTCCCAGAATGATTATTACATTAAATGGATTGTTCCTTTTGGAAGTAGGTTTGATCCATCAAGTTTCATGGGAAAAGGGGCCCTATGAAAATTTAATGAAAAAAATCTTAGTTGACACATAATGGCCCTTTATTTCACCTGATTGACTTCAAACTTTCACATAATGATTGTACCATCATAGGGATTGTTCCTTTCAAATTGGGTCTGATCCATTGAGAAACATAGGAAAAGGGGCCTTAGGAAAATTCAATTAAAAAAATCTTAATTAATGCTTGTAAGTCCACAGATGAGATGGGGTTGTCTTTATACTCAAACAGAATAATTTTACTTTTGTAAGAAGAGTTCCCTTTGGAATTGGTTCAGATCCAACAAGTAACATTGGGAAAGGGGCTATATGAAAATTCAATCAATAAAACCTTGTTAACACAATAAGGCCCACAGCTTTGATCAGATTTTGTTGAAACTTTCACAGAATGATTTGAAGGTGGTAACTATCATTCTTTTCATAACAGGGTTTGAACTGTCAAGAAACACAGGAAAAGGGGCCTTATGAAAGTTTCATTTATAAATCCTTGTTACCAAGTTCAGAGCTTTCATCGGATTTTCTTCAAACATTCACAGAATAATTGTACAATGATAATGATTGTTGATGTTTGCATTAGACCTGATCCATCAAGTATCACAGGAAAAGGAGCATTATGAAATTTAATTTTAAAATCATTGTACCACAATAAAGTCAACAGTTTTCATCAGATTCTGTTAAAACTTTCACAGAATGATTATTCCATCATGAGGATTCTTTCTTTTCAAATTAGGCGTGATCTGTCTAGTATCATGGGAAAAGGGGCCTTTTGAGAATTTTATCTATAATCCTTGTAACCAAGTCCAGAGCTTTCATTGCATTTAATTCAAACTTTCACAGAATCATTGTACAATAATCACGATTGTTGATGCTGACATGAGACCTGATCCGTCAAGTATCACAGAAAAAGGAACCTTATGAAAATTTTATTTTAAAATTTTACACCAAGATAAAGTCTGCAGTTTTCATCAGATTCTGTTCAAACTTTCACAGAATGTTTGTACCATCATAAGGATTGTTTCTTTCCAAATTGGACCTGATCTGTCTAGTATCATAGGAAAAGGGGCTGTATGAAAAATTATTACCAAATCCTCATGAACACAACAATGCCCTCAGTCTTTATCAGAATCTCTTCAAACTTTAATAGAATGATTGTACCATCATTTGGATTGTTCCTTTGTAAATTAGGTCTGATTGGTTAAGTGACACAAGAAAAGGGACCTTATAAAAATTTTATTACAAAACATCATTATTACAATAAGGTCCTCAGTCTTTATCATTTTCTTCAAACTATCATTAGGATTGTTCCTTTGTACATTGGGTCTGATTTGTTAAGTTTCACGGAAAAAGTGGCCTTATGAAAATTTTGTTACAAAAACTCTTGACACAATTCAGTCCACTGTTTTCGTTGATTCTCTTTAACTTTTAGAGAATGATTCTACCTTCATTGGAATTGTTCTTTTTGAAATTTGTTTTTTTCTGTAAAGTATCATGAGAAAAGGGGCCCTCTGAAGATTTCGCTATAAACTCATTAACACAATAAATTCCACAGATTAAACAGATTGATTGTACCATCATTCCAATTGTTGATTTTGACAGTGGATCTTACTATGGCAAGTGTCACATAAAAAGGGGCCTTATGAAAAACTCTCTTAAATATTCTGGTTAACACAATGATGTCCCTTGATTTCACCGGATTCACTTCAAAATTTCACAGAATGATAGTACAAATACTTAAATGGTTCTTTTCAGAACTGGGTACAATCCATCAAGTATCATGTAAAAAGGGGCCATATGATTTTTTTTTAAAATATTCTAGTAAACATAATGAATTCCTAATATTTCATCGGATTCACTTTTAACTTTCACAGAATGATAAAACCAACAGTAAAATATCATGGGAAAAGGGGCCTTGTGAGAACTTGAATTTAATATCTTTGTTCACACAATAAAGTCAACAGTTTTATTGGCATTCGAAACACAGGAAAAGGGGCCTTACAGCTTATCATTCAAAACATTCTTGTGTATGTGATGAAGATCACAATCATTATCAAATTGTCTTTTAAATTTCACAGGACAATTGTAGGGTTGTAAGGAAAGTTCCTTTTGGATTGAAATTGATCCATCAGAAAACACAGGAAAAGGGGCCTTCTTGATTTTCATTAAAAAAAATCCTGTTTATGTGATAAAGTCCACAATTATTTTCAGATTCTTTTGGAAATGGAGTGGATCCGTCATGAAACATGGGAAAAGGGGCCTTGAGGATTGTTGCTTAAAATGATAAAGGGGATAAAGCCCTTTTTTTCTTTATGCATTCTTCTTTGAGCAATGGACTTACTTAAATATCAGATTTCTTTAACGGAAAACTTGATAACCAGTAGAGCGTCTCAGGCCCTCATGGGCCTCCTGTTATCAGATTCTCTTCAAAGATGCTTGAAATAATTGTGGCATTGGAAAGACAGGTTTTCATTCAAAACATTCTTGTAAATGTGATAAAGTCCACAATTATTATCAGATTGTCTTTAAAATTTTACAGGATGATTGAAGGGTCGTAAGGAAAGTTCCTTTAGGAAATGAAGTGGATCCATCAGAAAACCAAAGAAAGGGGCCCCTAATAAGAACAATTCATTGCTTAACCCATAACCACAAGTCATGACAAAACTTTAGACTGTTCTAAGTTCAAAGAAGTTACTGAAGACAATATAAGGGTGATGAGTTCTTAAAAATCATTTGTCATTTGGGGTCGAGAACATAGTGGATAATAGAGAAAATGCTTTTGACAAGCGATTTCATTTTCCACAATGTTTTCAAAAGTCTTTTCTTGAGGTGCATAAAAAAGAGGTATTGTGTGGGAATTGATTAACTCAATACCACATAATGATGCTTTCTGGCGCCCTGAAGAAATAAGCTCACAGTAAACTTTGTGGGGAAAGGAGAAATCACATGAAATAAGCCACTTATTTTCCAATTTTTGCGCAATGTGAAATGTTGTCTGCAACATATTTCAGTTTGGACCAGTCTAAATGTTTGCTGTTTGCTGTCGATAGTTGGTTGCAACTGGCTTCATTCACAAGCATAAGATTTATGGAAGAAATAATTCCTTTTAATTACAACATCCTCTTGTATGCAACAAAAATGTTCACAAAATTGGGTTGCTATTAACAAGACTAAACTTTAACAGACAGATCTAAATTAAATAAAGTTGCAGACAAAATTTAAAGAGCTTTTGAATTAAAAAAGTGATATATTTGGTAGAAAATATTGTTAGAAGAAAAACAGAAGAAAAACAATTACTATTTAGAAGGAAAATTTTAGAAGGAATTTTCCTTTCCGAACAATAAGAAGAATTTAAGAAATTATTTCAAGGCTTCAACATGTAGGATTATGTGGCGATGAACTGGATTTAAAAAAGTGGAGTAGGCCTAGCATTTAAAATAAGTTGAACAGACTCATTAATTCAACAATTTTCCAAAATAATTGCATGAAAACAATAGTTAAATAAAGATATAGACTTCAGAAGATTCCAAGACAACAGGCTACCAGTTCAAGCTCTACTGGCCAAAGCCCAATTCAGCTATTTCATGGTGTTACGAATGTTGTGTGTTGTCGTGTTTGTATGTCTTTCAGTGCATTCATGAAACAAAATTTAGATGTGTGGTCTCTGGATGACCCCATACCAGATTCCTTTAAGAAATTCTAATTGGGTGACAAAAAGGCTTTTCAGGGCAGGCTAATATCCATTAACTATATATTGTGAAATTTCTGAAAATCTTTGCACCAGAAACTAAACTTCTCAAATTCGCTACGGATCACATTTTAGTTCAACGATTTAATGCTAAAAACAAATCGAATAAAAATGTCTTTATTTGATAAATATACGTTAATAATATTACTTAATGACCTAGCAACAAAAATGTCGATTCAGCATTCATACTACGCAGAAGGATATCGGGAAAAGAAACGTGTTTCATTTTGTCTTGTATCTTCACGTGCGTTAGTAAATTAAGAGAACTTTCAACAAAGGTGTCACAAATTTCAGATTGATTCCGTTTAATTATAGCAGATAGACGTTTTAGACGCTATCTTAGTCAGGACGAGATGAATGGGGGCATTGGAATTCCTCAGTCTGGGTTATACCAAAGGCATGTTGCTTATGTCTCTAGTGTGTCCCAGGGTGTTTTTTTTAAGAATGTGGGATCGGTTTATTATGACCGGAAATCATAGGCATTTACATGCCGGGGGCGAGGACCAATGGGTTCAAAACCGGTTTATGGCGATACCCATGTCCGGTGGTTCGTCGTCACCGATTTGACAACGCAACAATAGCTACGTAGGACTGCCAGGACGCTACCGGTGTGAGCACAAGTACCCAAACCACCAGAGATCGGTTGCATGATGCTAGCCTGAGGTCAAGACGACCTTCAATCCGGGTTCCGTTGACCCGATATCACGTGCAAATGCGTTTAGCATGGGCGCGAGATTATGTCACTTGGACCCAAAATGACTCGACTCCAGTCCTGTGTACTGACGCGTCTATGTTTTGTGTTGACTTTACCCGGATATACGTACTGGGGTATGGAGAATGCCAAATGAGCGTTTTGCACCAGTTTGCATATCAGAACATGATTGGTTTGGCGGGAGCTCAGTTATTGTTTGACAGGAATACGTGCTCAGGGGAAAATGTACCTCCACGTCATTGACAACGGCACGTTGACGATTTTCAGCCACGTAAACGAGATCTTGGATGTTTACGTTCGCCTAGATGCAAGTCACGGCTGTTAGTGAAAATTTCATTCTGATGGATGACAATAGGCGAGTACATAAAGCCCGCATCACTTATCAATATCTAGAACAAGCCACAATCGTCCGTATTGAATGGCCAGCTAGACCCTCGGACCTAAATCCAATAGAAAATGCTAGGAAAATGCAAAGACGGCTGTTTCATCAAACCCCGGTCAACCAGCATCTGTATTCAGGAGCTCAGTCAGGTTCTTCTTGAAGAATTGGATCAAATTCCACAATATAAGATCAGGAGGCTTATCAGCAGTATTCGGAGGCGTTGTCAGGCGGTAATTGAAGCACTGGGACGCAATTGAAGTGCATAAAACTTCTATTTTTTGGAAATACTAGATTTATTTATTTTCATGGTTAGCACCGAGCATGTTGATTTTTTTACCATTACCGTCCTACAAAAAAATTTAACTAGTAAAGAGAAATCCTGAGCAAGTTTTTAGTAGTATATTTGCTAGATTTCACTGTGACAAAAATTCTCAGCTATGATATTTTTGTGACTCTTTACCAGATTCCTTCAGAATAATTGGTTGGGTGATGACAAACATGGCTATTCAGTGCAGGGCTAATTTTCATATATGGTATAAAGAGAAAACTCCAAAATCTTTTCAGAACCTTTTCGTTTGATACCCGGACCTAAACTGATCCTTGGATGACCCGGCACTCACCAAATTCTTTTAAGAAATGTTCTATCTCATATTTAAAAAAAAGGTGAAGAAGTTTTTATGGTGTTCAGTGCAAATTTTGAAGCTTTTTCTCGTTTTATCAGTAAATTCTGGCCTGTGTTAAAGGCACTCGATGGCTTGTTATCTAGACTTTTTATAAAGCCGTGGCATTCAATGATCAAATGATAAACTTACGATGGTGGTCGATTTAGAGAGGGTTCGATGCAACGGTCATAGCGCAGTTGGTAGCGCATAGCCGCTATGCGCTACCAGCTGCGCTATGACCGTTGCCTCCGAAGCATGGGGTTCTTGGTTCGATCCTGGCTATGGCGAATATCCTTTCCGACATTTGTTTCTCACCCGGAAATGGGTTGATAATCGTGAAACTAAATGGGATGAGCAGCCAGAGGCTCGAAACTTAATCAATCTGGGGATTTGTTCGAATCCTCTCTGCCTATCTTATTTTCGCGGGGACTCCAATAAAAGTTTGGTAAAAAAAAATAAAATAAATAAATAAAAAACACAAAAAAAACGTGGAAGCGTTAAGATTTTTATTTAAGGCTGAAAGCTTACTGATTAACCCTCGACCTGTAAAAAGATAAAGACCGATCCGAAATCAAAATGGTTGCAATATGCCACTGGACTGAAAAATTTATAAGTGTCCCCGTTAGAAGAAGTACCCCCCCCCCCGTTCGGCATATCGTGGTTATACCGTCTACATAATTGCTGTGCTGGACTGAAGAAGAGAGCGGTTTCTGCTTTTCTCTTTTAATTCAGTTCTTCCTTTGTATGAAATCCTAGTGAACTGAATGTGGTTCATCAGATATTTCCTATTTGTTGACATTTTTGAGACTTGTCCAAAAAAGTAGCTGAATTCTTCACAGTTAAAATTGTTACTTATCTATTCTAAAGCCACAGGACTTAACACTCTGTCTTCAAAAATGTGACAGATACAAGGCTGAGGAATGTTCATATCAAGAATGTTTGATATCTTGAGAATGTAGCAAAAAGGGTTTTTTGTTGTTTTTTCATGTTGTTGTTGTTAATTGAAAAATAAGAAAATATCACATGATCTATGCTAAAATGATAAATAAGTGTCCGTTGCGCACCAAACATTTTATAAAGATGTTTGATAAAACAGAAAATAAAAGTGAAAGAGGCGTGCCACTTAAATAAGTCAACATTTGGGAGACTTCCACATTTTTTTGTCTGAGATATTATAATTCAAACGAAACATTCCAAGAAACAATCAGTCTAGGAGAAGCAACCGCAAATTGGGGACATATTTCAGATTGGATTATCTCACTTTCTTGGACATTGTATTTCTCATGAAATTAATTGATTCAACGTTACACAGGTGAAGAAATCGGCTGTCAATTTACAAGTACGAATTCATCGTTATCCCACAAATAAAGAATGTCATGCAACAGCATGAATCAATTTAGAATGGGGGTATAAAGAACTGCTATGCAATTCTATTTTTCATGCTGTATAACCAAGCCCAGTTGCTTCAGAACGACGTTTTTCTAGCAACATAGTACATTGTTACTCGCTCAGATTATCCTATCACGTAATAGATTGATAAACTTTTGACCCCGGTAAGTTAGCATCTTGGAATATAGAACGCCCTTCGTTTTAGTAGGTATATTTTTGTAATAATATGTGATTTATCATTGATTTATTGTGGTGGTATGTGAAAATGTTGGCTCTCAATGTTTATCTTTACCTCCTTAGACCTGAGGGGATAGCTTTTTGCCCCCGCATCTATCGATGCGGGGGCATATTGTTTTACCGGTGTCCGTCTCTCTGTCTGTCCGTCCATATGTCTGTCTGCAAAACTTAACCTGCCAACTAAACATTTTCCTATAACTTCATCCCTAATTAAGTTACAATGCTAATATTTGGTATGTAGATAGGTCTCAACAAGACGCAACTGGGGAAAGTCATTTCATGAAGGTCAAGGTCAAAATTTTAACCCTTTTCCCTAAAACGTTACTCTAAAACTTAACCTGCCAACTAAACATTTTCCTATAACTTCATCCCTAATTAAGTTACAATGCTAATATTTGGTATGTAGATAGGTCTCAACAAGGGGCAACTGGGGAAGGTCATTTCATTAAGGTCAAGGTCAAAATTTTAACCCTTTTACCTTAAAAGTTACTCAAAAACTTAACCTGCCAACTAAACATTTTCCTTTAACTTCATCCCTAATTAAGTTACAATGCTAATATTTGGTATGTAGATAGGTCTCAACAAGGGGCAACTGGGGAAGGTCATTTCTTCAAGGTCAAGGTCAAAATTTAACCCTTTCCTAAAACAAAGAAAAAAATCACCTGTTTCTAAAACATTCCTGTTTCGGGGGCATGGTGTTTCACAAACACATCTTGTTTTCTTTATGCATTCTTCTTTGAGTAATTAACTTCCTTAAATATCAGATTTCTTTAGCAGAAAAATTGATAACCAGTAGAGCGTCTCAGGCCCTCATGGGCCTCTTGTTTTTTTCATTTTCCTACCGACAATCTGATATGAATTGAGGATTGTAACCCTATTAAAAAATTAAATATCTCCCATTTGCAGAGTTTCCTACTAGAACATTTCGTAAGCCATTTACTCTGGTAAACACAGCTGGCAATGACTTCAAAGAAACTCCTGAATACAGTGGAAAGATGTGTGGATGAGAACTTGCAGGGACTGGTCGCTATCAACCCAGGACTATGTGTTCTGAAGGATACTAGAGTTGTTGTACGGGCTGATATCAATGATGTGAAAAAGCAAGGAAAGGTCACACTCTTGAGTGGAGGAGGCTCAGGCCATGAACCTGCCCATGCTGGTATGAAAATTTTACCAGGCATTTCTTAACTCATTACATGAAAACATTTTAGACTGGGGGTAACTGAAAAAAGCTGTCAACAACAATTTTAAATAGATGAATTTTTTAAAACTTTTTGTCGATTTGGATACAAACCACTGTGGATAATGCAGAAATTGCTTGCAATGTTTTCTACGTCTTTTTTTTAGATGGGCATACAAAAGGAATCTTTTATCTATTTTTGTAAAATAATCGTACATGAAAAAAATTGTTATTTACAAACACATACCCTCTTCCACACACAGACCTTTTTTAATGCCCCTTAAGAAAAACATTTCAGAAAACATAGTGTAAAATGAAGAAATTGCTTGCAACAAGGAATTTCTTCATTTACACAATGTTTTCTACCGAGAAAGTTGAAAATAATCTGGAATTTTAAAACCTCTATAATGTCATCTACAACTCCTTTGAATTTGTATCAGTCAAAAATTTTATTGTGTGGGAATGTATTATGGTGAATCGTTTGTAGTTAAATTTTTGTTTGACATGCTATGTTGGTGCTGGTATGTGGAGTACAGCTGTTGTCAGATCTGCAATGACATCTCCTTCACCCAATGAACCATTAGCATTATTTTTTATGTTTGACAGGACAGGTAATGTTGATAATGGTATACTCTAATGGTATACTCAGTGCACATATAGCTGGATTTTAATTTCCATGTCCTCCACCTGATGATATCCTGATAGGTTTGAGAAAAGTTAGCATTATCAATGCAGCTGCAGCTTAGTCTGTATTTCCATCTCCACCTCATGCTATCTTAACATGCCTGTAAACAATTTACATTATTTGACAGGTTCATATATGTTGGTATGCTGAGTATATTTGTTTACTAAGTCGATATTTCAGTCTCCTTCACATAGTGGTTTCTTGACAGGTCTTAAGACAATGAACTTTGTTTGATATGTTTGACAGGTTATGTCGGTGCTGGTATGTTGAGTGCAGCTGTGGCAGGGTCTGTATTTACATCTCCTCCACCTGATGATATCTTAACGGGCCTGCGAACAATAGCAAAGGGAAATTCAGGTACAAAACCTTCTTATTAATCTAAACTTTCATTTTGAATTTTAATTGGGAATATAAGGTTTTACTATCTAGAACTGTTTAAGATCTACTGGCCTAAAGCCAGAAGACCTATAGCAATCACGTATCACCGTCAGCATCCATACGCCCTGCCATCTGTCCAGACATCTGACAATCCATCAAGTCATCTGGCTGTCCATTAACTGTTCCTGTTTTAACCCTTTCCTGTTTAATCCTTGCGTCGCTTTGTTTTCATCCTTGAGAAAACACTGTGGAAAAAGAAGAAATGCTTGTAACAAGCAATTTCTTCTTTTTCCACAATATTTTCTACCCTACTGAATGATTATTTTTCGGATAAATTTTACTTTGTATTGTCATCTGAGAACCCTTTGAAATTGGACCAATCTAAAATTTTAAAAAACAGGAAAAGGTTAAGCTCTAGAGTCCACAGTTTTCATCAGATATTCTTTATTTTCTTTATGAAAATTAATTAAAAAATCTATTAAAATCCTCTTTAACACTGTAGGGCATATGAAAATTTAATGAAAAAAACTTTATTAACACTCTAGAACCCACAGTTTTTAGCTCACCTGAGCTCATTTCGTCAAGCGTCCGGCCGTCGTCTGTCGAGTGGGCCGATTTGAACCAAATTTGGCAGAAATGTTCCTTAGGTGGTCCCCTTCAAAAATAGTTAAAAGAATTGAAATCCGTTTAAAACTCTGGTTGCCATGGCAACAAAATTGAAATTTTAAAATAATCTTTAAAAATCTACTCCTCCTGACCCAGATGGCGTAGAGCCTTGATATTTTGCGTGAAGCATCAGTATATTGACCTCTTTCAAAATAGCTAAAATCATGATCCTTGGATCCCCAGGGGCGGATCCCCGGAGGGGGGGTGTAATATAGAAATAAAGAACAATTTTTTAAATGACATTTCCTCCCAAACCACTGGACCGATTTGAACCAAATTTGGCAGAAATATTCCTTAGTTTGGCCCCTTTGAAAATTGCTAAAAGAATTGAAATCTGTTAAAAACTCTGGTTGCCATGGTAACAAAAGTGAAATTTTGAAATAATCTTTAAAAATCTTCTCCTCCTGACCCAGAAGGCGTAGAGCATTGATATTTTGCGTGAAGCATCAGTATATTGATCTCTTACAAAATAGCTAAAATCATGATTCTCGGGTCTCCAGGGGCAAAGCCAGGGGGGGGGGGGGGTATAGGCATGAAGTATCAGTTCACAGATTTCTTTCTTATTTCTGAAATTATAACCCATGGATCCAGTGGTAGGAAAAAGTTTTTTCCTTCTTTCAAATCAACACTAAAACTTTGGAATTTGTAATTTAGACTTTTGGATCCCCAGGCTCATAGTCTTTATATGTGAGTGTGGCCCACTTGTATTATAACCATAACCTTAACATGAAATTAGACTGTTGAAAGAAAAATAGCCTTTATCTCAGGTGAGCGCCCCAGGGCCAACAGCCCTCTTATCATTAAATTCTCTCCAAACTTTCACAGAATGATTGTACCATCATACGTATTAATATGTTTAGAATCATGGGAAAAGGGGCCTCATGACAATTTAATAAAAGATTCTTGTTAACACAATGATTTCCCTAGATTTCAGTGAATTCACTTCAAACATTAAAACATAGTGTTCTCTTCAAACTTGTACAGGATGATTGTACCATCATCAGAATGGTTCCTTTTGAAATTTGGTTGATTCCATCAAGTATCACGGGAATAGGGGTTGTATGAAAATTTCATCATAAAATCCTTTTTAACACAATTAAGTCCAAAGTTTTTATCGGATTCTGTTCACAGAATGTTTGTACCATCATTAGGATTGTTTCTTTCCACATTGGGTCCGATCTGTCCAAAGAGGCTGTTTGAAAATTTTATGACAAAATCCTCACTAACACAAGAATGTCATCAGTCTTTATCAGATTCTCTTCAAATCTTTAAAGAATGATTGTACCATCATTAGGATTGTTCCTTTGTAAATTGAGTCTGATTCATTTAAGTTTCAAGTGAAAAGGGGCCTAATGAAAATTTTTATTTAAAAACTTCTTTTTACAATTCAGTCCACTGTTTTTCATTGATTCTCTTTATTTTTTACAGAATGATTATACCTTCATTACAAATGTTCCTTTTTATGCCCCCACCACTTAATGTGGGGGAGGGCATATAGATTTGCCTTCCGTCCTTCCATCCGTCCCGAAATTGTCCGGGGCATATCTCAAAAAGTATAATAGCTAACAACTTGAAACTTCAAAGGTGGATAGACCTCATTGAGGAGAAGTAGAGTGCACAAGAACCACAACTCTTGCTTGCATAATTTTGGAGTTATTGCCCTTTGTTATTTTAAAGACTTACATTTTATCCGGAGCATATCTCTGAAAGTATAATAGCTATCAACTTGTAACTTCATGGGTGGATAGACCTCATTGAGGAGAAGTGCAGTGCGCAAGAACCACAACTCTTGCTTGCATAATTCTGAAGTTATTTTAAAGATTTACATTTTGTCCGGGGCATATCTCTAAAAGTATAATAGCTATCAACTTGTAACTTCATGGGTGGATAGTCCTCATTGAGTGCCCCCTTCACTTACTGTTGGGGGGGGGGAGGGATATAGATTTGCCTTTGTCCGTCTGTCTGTACTTCCGTTCGTCCGTCTGTCCTGAATTGTCCGGGGCATATCTCTGAAAGTATAATAGCTATCAACTTGAAACTTCATAGATGGATAGACCTCATTGAGGAGAAGTGCAGTGCACAAGATCCACAACTCTTGCTTGCATAATTTTGAAGTTATTGCCCTTTGTTATTTTGAAGACTTACACTTTGTCCGGAGCATATCTCTGAAAGTATAAAAATTATTAATTTGAAACTACAAAGGTGATTAGAACTTTTTGAGGAGAAGTGCAGTGCACAAGAACCACAACTCTTGCTTGCATAATTTTGGAGTTATTGCCCTTTGTTATTTTAAAGACTTACAATTTGTCCTGAGCATATCTCTGAAAGTATAATAGCTATCAACTTGAAACTTCATAGGTGGATAGACCTCATTGAGGAGAAGTGCAGTGCACAAGAACCACAACTCTTGCTTGCATAATTTTGGAGTTATTGCCCTTTGTTATTATCAAAGCTACCGGTGGGGGCATCTGTGTCCTGTGGACAAAGCTCTTGTTAAATTTTGTTTGTTCTGTAAAGTATCACCTGAAAAGGGGCCCTATGAAAATTTCACTAAAAGTCCACACTCCACAGATTACACAAATTGATTGTACAGGGGAATCCTCTTGATTGCAACCCTGATAATGGCAATTCACTGCAACTCACAACTGCTAAATCATTTGATTTTTAGAACAAAGAGTCACTTTTGATAGCAACTTCTTGTTAATTGCTACAAAAGCTTTGACAGATTGGCATTGCTATAACCGGGATTCCACTGTACCATCTATATGATTGGTGATTTTGACAGTGGATCTGATCCTTCAAGTATCACACAAAAAGGGGGCTTATGAATAAACTTATTTAGATATTCTAGTTAACACAAAAGATTTAACCAGATATACTTTAAACTTTCAGAGAAACCACCATTAGGACTGTTCTTTTTTAAATAGGATCTTATCAGTCAAGAATTATGGGAAAAGGGATCTGATGGATATACTATTACAAAAGTTTCACATAGTTTTGATTGAATTCTCTTCAAACTTTCACAGAATCATTTTATAATCCTAAGGATTGATTCTTTTTAAAATGGGTAAGGTAAAAAAAAGTATTACAGAAAAAGGGTCTTATGAGAACTTGATTGAAATATCCTCGTTAGCACAATTTAGTCCACAGTTTTTATCAGATTCTCTTCAAAGATGCATGGAATAATTGTGGCATTGGAAAGACAGGTTATCATTCAAAACATTCTTGTAAATGTGATAAAGTCCACAACTATTATCAGATTGTCCTTAAAATTTCACAGGATGATTGAAGGGTCGTAAGGAAAGTTCCTTTAGAAAATGAAGTGGATCCATCAGAAAACCAAAGAAAGGGGCCTTATGGATTTTCACTGAAAACATTCTAGCTTATGTGATATAGTCCATAATTGTTATTGGGTTCTATTGATAATTTCACAGGATGATTGTAGAGTCATAAGATAACTGCCTTTTGGAAATGGAGTGGACCCGTCATGAAGCATGGAAAAAGGGGCCTTTAGGATTGTTGCTCAAAAAATAATAACGGGGATAAAGTCCAATTTGTTATTTTCATTTTATGCATTATTCTTTATCCCATTCCCATACAGTGAAATTTTAAACCAGTTTAAATTCAAAGAAGTTGCAGATGGCATTTTCAAATTGTCGAAATTTTGAAAATCTTTGTCTCTTGGGGCAAAAAACAATGTGGAAAATGCAGAGATTGCTAGTAAAGGGGGATTATGTGGGAATAGGTTAAGCAATTAACTTCCAAAAAACATCAGAATACGTCATCGGAAAACTTGACAGCCAGTAGAGTGTCTCAGGCCCTCATGCGCCTCTTGTTTGAGTACACCTGTACTTATTTGATTTTTTTCACAGATAACTCTTATGGTTTCTAAAAAATGAGTCGCTGAAAAGAATAATGAGTTGCTTTCAATCATTGATAAACATTCCTGCTTTAAGCTCGGCTGATTTTTGGAGCTCACCAACAATTTGGAGTTTTTTTTGTTTTTTCTCCTAAACCATTTATTTTGTAAACTAAATACCTTGTCTGCGGTCAGTGAGCATGGTTTACAATCTGTAAACTGCCGGATTGCCCACATTATGATATGCTTTCCCCCAATTTAACTCATTCCTACACAATGACACTTTTTGACACCCCAAAAAGAAAATTAATCTGTAAAAATTGTGGAAAAAGAAAAAAATTGCTTGTAATATGGAATTCTTCATTTTCCACAAAGTTTTCTATCAAACAGGTTGAAAAAATTGAAAATTCCATTAACTTTTAAATGTTGTCTACAACTGCTTTCATTTTGGACCAGCCTAAAATCTTGTTGTCTGGTAATAGGTTAAATATTGTTTGAGTTAATGTCTGTACCTTCACCCACTTTGAACCATTCAAAATATTGTTTTGTAGTAATCATTTGATTGGTAATTAAAGGTGGCTGCCTGGTAATAGTGCCCAATTACACGGGGGATCGACTCACTTTTGGTATGGGCATAGAGCGAGGACTACATGAGGGTATCAATGTCTTGTCCATCACTGTCGCAGAAGACTGTGCCATGTCTTCTAAAGATAGAACTGCAGGTCGACGGGGACTGTGTGGAATGTTTCTAGTCATAAAGGTTCTACCTTCATCCCTGTAGTGTACAACACTGCAACTTTTCAAAGCGTCCATAAATTGTAATCTCTTAACCCTATACAATACCAAAGTTTGCTCTTTAAGACTCAATAGCTTTAGGGGAAAAGACAAAGATGCTTATAAGAATCATTTTCTAGTACTGGGTCAACTAGTTGCACATGTACATTTTCAACAAAAAGATAGAACAGATAAAACACTTCTCTCTGATCTAGTTGAAATCATTTTTTTCATAAATATTAACCACATCAATTAGTTTAGTTTTTCTTCAAAGCGTGACTTTATGGTTATGATACTGTACTAGCTGATGAAATATGGCTTTGTTGAAAGGTTCAGCATGGTAGAAGAATGTATTTGGACATTTTACTTAACAGGTCTTCTATCTTGCATGCAAGTTCAGAGTAATTAAGTGTCCAAGATAAAATGAAACATAACCTACCAAAAGTGACCCTGCACATGACATTGTAATTCCAACAATACACATATGAGCCAAGTAAAGTTGATGGCTGGTCCGGAAATCCTTGCAGAATGGTCAGACTTTACTTCTTAGCTTATTTTCTCTAGAGCGTCAAAATACTGGATTATGTGGAAATTGGTATACTTACTCAAAGTTACTCAACATGCTAAATGCACTATGTGGGTGTCTATTGATCATGGTTGTCACTCAAAGAACCAATTGACCAATCAAATCATTCATTTAGACCGGAACTGAACTTTGAACTCCAACATTGGCCAACATTTATGCAAAATATTAATGTCCCTTTGGCGACATAACCCATTCCCTCACAATGACCCTTTTTGAAGCCTCTCAAGAAAAATAATAAGGAAAACATTGTGTAAAATCATCATTTTCTGCAATGTTTTCTACCCATAGAAAAATCTAAAATTTCATGAATTTCAAATTGTCAGCTGGAACTTCATTAAATTTGGACTCTGTAAACCTTTGCAGTCTGGTAATGGAATATATGTTGTTATACCATTAAGGTCACCAATCATCCGTTTTACTCTTTTGTTATATGCTAGTGATTAAAAATTTTGCAAAATAAGGTTAGTTAACCCTTGTCATGCTGTATAAATAACCTCACCGAATTGCTGTAAAATCAAAGGGCTGGAAGCACTGATAGAACTTGTTGTTCAAAAATCTTCTTTTAGAAATCAATTTCATAAACAACTCTGACAAGAAAAGTACAAGCAGGAGATGCAGACCAAGATCAGACTGCAATTATGTGCAGGCTGATCTTGGTCTACGTCTCCTACCAAAACCAAAATAATCCGGATTCAGCATGACAAGGGTTGATATTGAAGTAGAACTTCTTGTCAGAGTTGGACTAACAAGGGCAAGTGATCTGTTTTCCCTTTATGAACATGTGATATTGTTGGAATGTCATAGGCTGGTCTATTTCTTAATGCAGTCACAGTTATGAGTACTCATTACTTTTATTTAGCATCAAGGGCAGAGGTTGGTCATTTCAAGTTTATTTGTCTATGAATATAATCATCTTAACTGGATTATAAACCGGTTACTAGACAACCAAATTTTTGGACTGGTCAAAAGTTAACCTTTTACTGTTTCTTGAAATTTTAGATTGGTCCAAATTGAAAGAGGTTGCAGACAACAATGAGAATTGGATGTAATTTGAAATGAAACCATCCTATGTGACAGAAAATATTGTGGGAAAAGGAGAAATTGCTTGTTACAAGCAATTTCTTCTTTTTCCACAATGTTTTCTCAAGTATAGAATCACAGTTACGTAAAATCCCGGGTTTAAACAGGAAAGGGTTACAAATAAAAGAAGTTTTGGACAATTTTAAGTTTATGATATCTTATAAAACTTTGTCTTTCATGTTAAAAAACATTGTTGGAAATGAAGATTTTACATGTAACAAACAATTTCTTCTTCAATTGTTGTTCAAAGCTTTTTCCTTGAAGGTCTGAATAAAGCAAGATTGTGTAAGAATGGGTTAAAGAGCATGCTAGTGCAACCTTTTTAAGAATTCTTTTCTCAAGACCTTCAACCCATTCCCACATGATAAATTTTAGACTGGTCAAATTCAAAGTTGCAGACAACATTATTTGGTTGATGAATTTTTAAAGTCTGATATCTTTGGGAAGAAAACAATGTTTATAATGAAGAAATTGCTTGTAACAAGCAATCTCATCATTTTCTATAATCATCATTTTCTATAATGTTTTCCAAAGTCTTTTTATTATAGGATGTAAAAAGCTGGATAGTGTGGGAATGGGTTCAGTTGTACAAGCTTAATGCTTATTCAACCCATTACCAGATGTCAAAAATTTAGCATGGTCGGAATTCAAGATTTTTATAGATAACAATTATCAGATACTAAATTTTCACATGGTTTCCCTTTTGGGATGGATAATGAAGAAATTGCTTGTTACTAAAGAGAATCTAATGAAAGGATTAGCTCCATTATATCCTGGTGCATACACAGCTTCACCTCCTAAGTTTTTATCTGTGCTTGGTTCCTTCCCATCCTGCCTTGTAAATCCTCATGTATTTTTCTTCATAGCTGGAGCTTTGGTGATAGTCAAAAACTATACAGGTGACAGAATTAATTTTGGTTTGTCGATGGAGAGAGCTAAGTCTGAGGGTATAGCATGTGAAATGGTGATTGCGGGAGAAGACTGTGCTCTGGCTTCACATGACAAAACCGCAGGTCGGCGGGGACTCTGTGGTGTTATAATTGTCCATAAGGTCAGTCAAAATGTCTGTATGCTAAATATATATATGGCCATCTTTTTTGTGTCTGTGGTTAATTGATTTTGATCTAAGATATGTCCTACACTTTAAACCCATTATCACAGAATGCCTCATTTATGGAAAAAATGTGAAAATTAAAATGGTAATTATTTGTAATTTTTCTTTTTTTTTTCTGAAAATGTTTGTATAGTCATGAGGAGGAACCCTATTGAATATGGTGACATTCTCATCAATATCAAGGGAAAAGGGGCCTTATTGACATTTTTTTTTTGCCACTCTACAGGTAACAATTTTAGCTCAATCTTTCTAGAACTAACAGTAAATGCTTGTACTGTCATGAAAGAAGAACCCCCATTAATTGATTGATTGAATGGGGTTTAATGCCACTTTTAGCAGTATTTCAGTCATATGGCAGCGGCTGGAGCACCTAACAATTGATTCCTGGTAATTCTCACACCAGCACTACTACTACATCCTTTCCTAGCCTCCAGCTTTTTTACGTCCCTGTGCTTTTATACTTGAGAAAACATTGTGGGAAGAAAAGAAATTGCTTGTAGCAAACGAACTCTTCATTTTCCACTATGTTTCCTTACTTACTCAATGGTTATTTTCAAATTTAAGCCACCATAAATTTTTGTCTTCAAAACCTTCGAATTTGGACAGGTCTAAAATTTTGCAAGACAGGAAAGGGATAAAGAATAATTCGCATTATATTCCCCATATCCCATTCCTTGTTCTTTCGTTTCGAACAAGGACAGGAAAACAGGGGATAAAGCCTTTTTGGCACGAGTTACTGTAAATTCATGAATACAGTTGTATGTTTGAAAAAAAAATAATAATAATAATAAAACAGTATTACATCTAATTGAGATCAAACTTCAATTTGTAACATCGAAAGGAGACTAAAACGTCATAATTACAGCCCACATTGTCTCTAGTTATGATATTCTAGTCAACACAAGCATAGTCAATTTTTCCCCCGATACTGGATTTAGTAACCACAACTTCATTGTAGCGCATCTATCCCTCGGATTTGTCTAAAATTTCCTCGCTATTGGCATACACTTATTTCAATGTTTTTTACCGGAAGCACTTTAATTATTATCCTATATATTATTGCTGTATATTGTCCAAATTGTACCTCTATGTACTTGGATGAAAATAAAAGATATGTTCTGTTCTGTTCTGTTCTGCTATCCCACTTAGGTTTACAATTATCCACTCATTGGTGAGAGACAAATGTCAGAAAGAATATTATGTGCTGCCGCCGGGGATCGAACCCATGACATCCCATGATTGAAGATTAGGAGTCTGATGCGCTACCAACTGCGCTATGACGGTGGCAGAACCTCCATCGAATATTGTAGAAGATGGCATTGATGGCAATATTAATTATCTTCTCATCCAATCACAAACTTTTGCTGTTATATCCATTAGACTTTGTAAAATATCCCATTGCTTTCAAACTTGAGTTCATTGGTTAGCTTGAGAAAGTGAGCTCAGATGAGTGATCTGGGGCCATCTTTGCCCTCCCTTTTTTATTTTTGTTTTCTTTTAAGAAAGCTACATGAAAGTCTCTCTTACAATTTTTTCCCACAATCACCATTCTAATGTCTGAATTATCCTCCGTAATAATCTACCTCTTAAAATCAAAGAAGCCTGCACTACTTTGAAAATGACAATTCATTTTTTAATTGACCCATAACCAGGATGACAAAATGTTAGACTGGTTAAGATTTAAAGAGTTGCAAATGAGTATTTAGGGTAAAAGAAAGGGGGTCATATGGGTGTAAATAAAATTTTGTGAGGGTCTACAAAAGCTGAATGAATTGTTATTATACACATACAGTAAGTCTTTATTTCCGTATTATGAAAATGTTTATGGTTGAGTGATTTCTATACATTATGCTAATCTTACCATTTACTAAACACTGGTCCAAATTAAAAGAAAGGTTATCTAGGATGACTCAAAGTGAGTTAAGATTGGAAAATGAAATCAATATGTGGTTGAAATAAAGTCAAGTATTTCTTTAATTATGTGTTCTTTTCTTATTTTCTTTCAGTTTGTATCTCACCTGAGCACAATGTGCTCAAGGTGAGCTTTTATGGTCATGCTGTGTCCGGCGTCCAGTGTGCATTGTCCGTCTTTCATCGTCTGTTGCCCATCAATATCTTATGTGCACTGAAATGTCATATTTGGTCAGAATATTTGTCTCAATAAAATCTCAGTCAGTTTCATTATTGGGTTACATGGGGTCAAGAACTAGGTCATCAGGTCAAATCTTTGAAAAACCTAGTGTGCGCTCTACAAGCCACATTTTTAGCTCAAAAGTCTGATTTTTGGTCAGCATATTTGTCTTCATAAAACCTAGGTCAAAGTTGATATTTTGGTCATATGGGTTCAAAAACTAGGTCACATGGTCAAATCTAAGAAAAACTTTTTGTGCACTCTACAGGCCACATATTTGGTCAGAATGTTCTGCGCTTTTAACTGTCAGTCAAGATGTTGGGTCACATAGGATCAAAAACTAGGTCACAAGGTTAAAACTTTTAAAAAATCTTGTGAGCAATCTAGGGGCTACATTTTTGGCTTAAATGTCTTGACATTTGACCAGAATGTTTTTCTCCGTGAAATCTAGGTGAAGTTTGATAGTTGGGTCATATGGGGTCAAAAACTAGGACACCAAATCTTAGAAAATCCTTGTGTGCACTCTAGAGGCAACATTTTGGGCTCAAATATCTTGATTTTTGGTCAGAATATTTGTTTCCATAAAATCTCAATATTGGGTTACATGGGGCAATAAAGTAGGTCATTAGGTCAAATCTAGGGGGCACACTTTTGGCTGAAATGTCTTGATATTTAGTTAGAATGTTTGTCCTTATAATACATGTATCTTGGTCAGGATCAATATTGAGTCACATATGGTCAAAAACTAATCATTAGGTCGAATCTTAAAAAACCTTGTGTGCACTCTAAAGGCAAAATTGAAGGCAAATATATGAATATTAGGATAGAATGTTTGTCCTCATAAAATCTCGGTCAAGTTAATGTGTTAAGTCACATACGGTCAAAAACTACTTCACTAGGTCAAATCTTAGAAAAACTTTTTGTGCACTCTAGAGGCCATATTTTTTGCCTAGATTTGTTCAGAATGTTTGCATTCATTAATTCTTTGACAGAATTTATATTTGATCATATGGGGTCAAAATCTAGGTCACTTGGTTAAACATCAAGAAATGACTCTGTGCTCAACATATTTGGTTTGATTGCCACCATAGTGGGTAACTATGTTTGTCTCCATCTCTTAGCTAGGGGCACAAACATTCTGAATCTTTATAAGAATATTTTTTTGTTTCTGTTTCCTTTACAAGATATTGCTCACAGACACTTCAATTACTTCTGCAGTCATCAACTCAGATGAGTGCTTTAGGGCCAATGGCCCTCTTGTTTCAAGTGGGATTGTTTGGAGATCATTTGATTTTAAGACAGAGTTTTACTTTATAATAAAGTACTCATACTGATTATTTAAATTTGTTTCTGATTCTTAATGTATTTGTACTCAATTTTCTCAGGTCCTATGTCTTATACTCCCACTAACTAGGTTAATGATGGTGTATAATGGAGTCACTTTGTCCATCTGTCCAATTGTTTTTCCATCCGTCTGTCTGTCTGTTCATATGTCTAACTGCCTGTCCATCTGAATTTTTTTCATACAGCTATAACTTCTGTAGTAGGAAAGCTTTCAACTATATATAATGATTCGACATGCCTAGGAGAAGTGCAGTACATAAGAACCTTAACTATACTATCCTTATTTTTGAGTTATTTGTCCCTTGCTCGTAATAATTTCCCAATTATGATTTTGCCATGACTTCTTTACTATGAAAGTTTTCAACTTGTTATTTCATTCACTTATACAATATGACTAGGAGAAGTGCAATATATAAAAACCACTGCTCTGCTATCCATATTTTTAGTGTTATTCTCCTTTATCCTTTTCAGCTCTTTGATTTTGTTTTTGCATAACTTCTTTTGTAAGAAATTTTCAACTTTTTACTTCATAAACTTATCCAATAGTACTAAGAGATTTGCAGTATTTTAAAAGCACAACTTTGCTATCCTTGTTTTTTTGGTAATATCACACTTCCATTTTTAGGTCACCTGACCGAAGGTTTTTACATTTTAAACTTCTTCTTAAGAACCCTTGGATGGATTTCAACCAAACTTGGCAGGAAGCATCCTTATGGGAAGGCGCTTCAGATTTGCACATGTCATGGAGTTATTTCCTCTTGGGGCTCCATAAGAGGCAAAAAAGGGTACATCTTTAAAAATCTTCTTGTCATGAACCGGATGTCAGATTATATTCACATTTGGTATTTAGAGTCTTTAGGGCAAGGACTATCAAGTTTGTACAAGAAAAAAAATCTGTCAAGAAATGTCCATGCTGGGGGGGGGGGAGGTGCAAAGGTGGGGGTGTTACATTAGCTTACACAGTTACAACTTTGAAAATCTTTTTCTACCAAACCAAAAGACCTTCAGCTCTGATATTTGGTATGTGCCATCATATAGTGGACCTCTATCAATCTAACCCCAGGGTCAAAATTAACCCATTCCAGGGTGTCACAAGTTTATCATAGGCTTATATAGTTAAAATTTAAGCAATCTTCTTCTCCCACACTAGAGCTTTTATACTTGGTATGTAGCATCATCTGGTGAATTTCTATCAAGATTGTATAAATCATGGCCCAAGAGACATAATTAGCCCATTCCTGGATGTCACAAGTTTTACAAAGGGCTTATACAGTGAAATTTTCAAAAATCTTCTTCTCCCAAACAGGAGGGCCTAGAACTTTGATTTTTGGTATACAGCATAATCTGGTGGACCTTTATCAAGATTGTAAAAATTATTGCCTCAGGATTAAAATTAGCCCATTCCCGAATGTCACAAATTTAACATAGGCTTATATTATGAAATTTGTAAAAATCTTGTTCTCCCAAACAGGAGGGCCTAGAACTTTGATATTTGGTATACAGCATCGTCTTGCGGATCTCTATCAAGATTGAACCAAATATTGCCTCAGGAGTAAAATTAGCCCATTCCTGGATGTCACAATTTTAACATAGGCTCATATAGTGAAAACTTAAAAAATCTTCTTCTCTCAAACAGATAGGCCTAGAGCTTTGATATTTGGTATGTAGCATCATCTGGTAGATCTCTATCAATATGGTTTGTATTATGGCCCTAGGGTCATAATAAGCCCATTCCCGGACGTCAAGAATTTTACATATGGCTTATATAATGAAAATTTAAAACTCTTCTATTCCAAAACTAAAAGGCTTAGAGCTTTGATATTTAGTATGTAGCATAATATGGTGGACTTTTATTTGTTTTTGTGCTCTTTGGACTCAGGTGACCGAAAAGGCCTTATGGGCCTCTTGTTTAAATTCTGAATTTCATTTTTGCTATTACTTGCAAAGCAAGAAAGGTTTCAACTTGCAACTTTGCTATCATATTAGCTGTCAACTTCATGTATGTCAATTTGTAAAATTAACAACATTAAAGGAAATTTTGATCTTTAAAAATAATGGTAGATTTCGACTAAAGTTTGTGGATAAGTTCAGGATCAGACAAAGATCAGTTTCATTTGAAAAAAAATTAAAATGAGTGCTTTGCTTTTTTCCGTTTTGATAAAAGGAATTTTCAGACCATATTCTATCATCAATCTAAAAAAAGTATATCCTAAAATTCATGGTCCATTGGTACAGACTCAAATTTTCCTTAACCCATTACCAGGTGACAAAATTTTAGCATGGTTGAAATTGAAAGGAGTTGTAGACGAAAACTTTTAAGTTTAAGTACAATTTCTTTATAGAAATTGTACTTTTTGAGTAGAAAAACATTGTGGGAAATGAAGAAATTGCTTGTTGCAAGCAATGTCTTCATTTTACACAAAGTTTTTTCCAATTTTATATCTTGAGGGGTGTCAAAAAGCATCATTGTGTGGGAAAGGGCTAACCCAGTACCAGACTGAAATGTTAATTAGACTAGTCCAAATTCAAAGAAGCTGCATATGACAATTCTTAGGTCTGCGTAAATAAAAAAATGTGCTAAATGGGATAGAAAATATTGTCAAAAAATAGAAATTGATTGCTAAAAGTGATTTCTCCTTTGGCCAACAATGTTTACTTTAATGTAAATTCTCAGTGCAAAAATTAGAGGTTTCATGGTAATGGGTTATCTTAAAAATAATCAATGAATATTCTAAATGCATTTTTGTGAATATCCTGACTGGAAAATCTCTTGGCTTTATTCATCTATGAAACTTTGGAAAGGGGATACATAAGTTCTATTGTCTGTAAATTATCAGATTGCAGGAGCCCTAGCAGAGGAAGGTAAAACCTTGGAGGAGGTCACCAAACAAGCTCAACTTGTTGCTGATAATATGGGTAAATTTGATAGGCTGTTCACCTTGACAGTTTTTTAGAAATTTTGAATAGTTTTTAGCTCTACTGGCCGAAGGCCACTAGAGCTATAGTGATGGCTTTTTCCCGTCCGGCGTCCGCGCGTCCATCCGTGCGTGCGTCCGTCCGTCCGACGTCCGTCCGTTAAACTTTTCCTTGGTTACGCCATAAAGTCCACAGTTCTCATCGGATTCTCTTCAAACTTTCACAGAATGATTGTACCATCATAAGGAACGATTCCTTTCAAAATTGGGTCAGATCCGTCAAGAAACACAGGAAAAGGGGCCTAATTAAAACTTGATTAAAAAATCTTCGTTTACGCGATAAAGTCCACAGTTTTCATCGGATTCTCTTCAAACTTTCACAGAATGATTGTACCATCATAAGGACTGTTCCTTTTGAAAAAGGGCATGATCTGTCAAGCAACACAGGAAAAGGGGCCTTATGAAAATTTAATTAAAAATTCAATTAAAAATCCTCGTTTACGCGATATTGTCCACAGTTTTCATTGGATTCTCTTCAAACTTTCTCAGAATGATTGTACCATCATAAGGATCGTTCCTTTCGAAAATAAGTATGATCCGTCAAGAAACACGGGAAAAGGGGCCTTATGAAAATTTAATTATAAAATCCTCGTTTACACGATAGAGTCCACAGTTCTCATCAGATTCTCTTCAAACTTTCACAGAATGATTGTACCAACATAAGGATTGTTCCTTTCGAAATTTGGTATGATCTGTTAAGAAACATGGGAAAAGGGGCCTTATGAAAATATAATAAAAATTCCATTAAAAATCCTCGTTTACGCGATAGAGTCCATAGTTTTCATTGGATTCTCTTCAAACTTTCACAGAATGATTGTACCAACATAAGGATCGTCCCTTTTGAAATTGGGTTTGATCCGTCAAGAAACATGGGAAAAGGGGCCTTATGAAAATTCAATACAAAACTCCATTAAAAATCCTCGTTTACACGATAGAGTCCACAGTTTTCTTCGGATTCTCTTCAAACTTTCTCAGAATGATTGTACAATCATAAGGAACGTTCCTTTCAAAAATGGGTCTGATCTGTCATGAAACAGGGGAAAAGGGGCCTCATGAAAATTTAATTAAAAAATTCTTGTTAAAACTCTGGAGTCAATAGTTTTCATCGGATTCCGTTCAAACTTTCACAGAATGATTGTACTATCATAAGGATTATTCCTTTTGAAATTTGGTATGATCCTTCAAGAAACACAGGAAAAAGGGGCCTTATGAAATGTTTAATAAAAAATTCTCATTAATAATCTAGAGCCATCAATTTACAACAGATTCTCTTCAAACTTTCACAGAATGATTGTACCATCATAAGGATTGTACCTTTTGGAATCGGATATGATTCCTCAAGAAACATAGGAAAAGGGGCCTTATTAAAATTTAATTCAAAGATCTTTGTTTACACTCTAGAGTCCACAATTTTCATCTGATTGACTTAAAACTTTCACAGAATGATTGTACCATCATAAGAATTGTTCCTTTCAAAATTTGGCATGATCAGTCAAGGACCACGGGAAAAAGGGGCCCGATTAAAACTGGATTGAAAAAGTCCTTGAAAACACAATAGAGACCATAGTTTTCAACAAATTCTCTTCAAACATTCCCAGAATGATTATTACATTAAATGGATTTTTCCTTTCGGAAGTAGGTTTGATCCATCAAGTTTCATGGGAAAAGGGGCCCTATGAAAATTTAATAAAAAAAATCTTAGTTAACATGTAATGGCCCTAGATTTCACCTGATTGACTTCAAACTTTAACATAAGGATTGTACCATCATAAGGATTGTTCCTTTCAAATTGGGTCTGATCCATTGAGAAACATAGGAAAAGGGGCCTTAGGAAAATTCAATTAAAAAAATCTTAATTAATGCTTGTAAATCCACAGATGAGATGGGGTTGTCTTTATACTCAAACAGAATAATTATACTTTTGTAAGAAGAGTTCCCTTTGGAATTGGTTCAGATCCATCAAGTAACATGGGAAAAGGGGCTAGATGAAAATTCAATTAATAAAACCCTGTTAACACAATAAAGCCCACAACTTTGATCAGATTTTGTTGAAACTTGCACAGCATGATTGGAAGGTCATAACTATCATTCTTTTCATAACAGGGTTTGAACTGTCAAGAAACACAGGAAAAGGGGCCTTATGAAAATTTCATTTATAAATCCTTGTTACTAAGTCCAGAGCTTTCATCGGATTTTCTTCAAACATTTACAGAATAATTGTACAATGATAATGATTGTTGATGTTTGCATTGGACCTGATCCTTCAAGTATCACAGGAAAAGGAGCGTTATGAAATTAAATTTTAAAATCATTGTACCACAATTAAGTCATCAGTTTTCATCAGATTCTGTTAAAACTTTCACAGAATGATTATTCCATCATAAGGATTCTTTCTTTTCAAATTAGGCGTGATCTGTCTAGTATCATGGGAAAAGGGGCCTTTAGAGAATTTTATCTATAATCCTTGTATCCAAGTCCAGAGCTTTCATTGGATTTTATTCAAACCTTCACAGAATCATTGTACAATAATCACGATTGTTGATGCTGACATGAGACCTGATCCTTCAAGTATCACAGGAAAAGGAGCCTTATGAAAATTTTATTTTAAAAATTTGACACCAAGATTAAGTCTGCAGTTTTCATCAGATTCTGTTCAAACTTTCACAGAATGTTTGTACCATCATAAGGGTTGTTTCTTTCCAAATTGGGCCTGATCTGTCTAGTATCATAGGAAAAGGGGCTGTATGAAAAAGTATTACCAAATCCTCATAAACACAACAATGCCCTCAGTCTTTATCAGAATCTCTTCAAACTTTAATTGAATGATTGTACCATCATTTGGATTGTTCCTTTGTAAATTAGGTCTGATTGGTTAAGTGACACAAGAAAAGGGACCTTATAAAAATTTTATTACAAAACATCATTATTACAATAAAGTCCTCAGTCTTTATCATTTTCTTCAAACTATCATTAGGATTGTTCCTTTGTACATTGGGTCTGATTTGTTAAGTTTCACGGAAAAAGGGGCCTTATGAAAATTTAGTTACAAAAATTCTTGACACAATTCAGTCCACTATTTTCATTGATTCTCTTTAACTTTTAAAGAATGATTCTACCTTCATTAGAATTGTTCCTTTTGAAATTTGGTTTGTTCTGTAAAGTATCATGAGAAAAGGGGCCCTATGAATATTTCACTATAAACTCATTAACACAATAAATTCCACAGATTAAACAGATTGATTGTACCATCATTCCAATTGTTGATTTTGACAGTAATTCTGACTATAGCAAGGGTCACATAAAAAGGGGCCTTATGAAAAACTCTCTTAAATATTCTGGTTATCACAATGATGTCCCTTGATTTCACCGGTTTCACTTCAAAATTTCACAGAATGATTGTACAAATACTTAGATGGTTCTTTTCAGAACTGGGTACAATCCACCAAGTATCATGTAAAAAGGGGCCATATGATTTTTTTTTTTTTTAAATATTCTAGTAAACATAATGAATTTCCAATAATTCATCAGATTCACTTTTAACTTTCATAGAATGATAAAACCAACAGTAAAATATCACGGGAAAAGGGGCCCTATGAGAACTTGAATTTAATATCTTTGTTAACACAATAAAGTCAACAGTTTTATTGGATTCTCTTCAAAGATTTATATTTGTGGCATTTGAAACACAGGAAAAGGGGCCTTACAGATTATCATTCAATACATTCTTGTGTATGTGATGAAGATCACAATCATTATCAAGTTGTCTTTTAAATTTCACAGGACAATTGTCGGGTTGTAAGGAAAGTTCCTTTTGGAATGAAATTGATCCATCAGAAAACACAGGAAAAGGGGCCTTATTGATTTTCATTCAAAACAATCCTGTTTATGTGATTAAGTCCACAATTATTGTCAGATTCTGATGAAATATTCACAGAATGATTGTAGGGTCATAAGGTAACTTTCTTTTGGAAATGGAGTGGATCCGTCATGAAACATGGGAAAAGGGGCCTTGAGGATTGTTGCTTAAAATGATAAAGGGGATAAAGCCCCTTTTTTTTTCTTTATGCATTATTCTTTGAGCAATTAACTTCCTTAAATATCAGATTTCTTTAACGGAAAACTTGATAACCAGTAGAGCGTCTCAGGCCCTCATGGGCCTCTTGTTATTGTTTATTTAAGTATTGATAAATAATAATGTATCTGTAAAGTTGATTTATATCTTAACCCTTCTCATGCTGAACCCGAAAGATTTCTATTTGGGGGGGGGGGGGTGTATAGATAAGCTCAGACTGCGCACATGTGCAGAATTATCTTAGTCTTCAACACCTGCCAAACCAGAATTGTTTATGAAACCAGTGTTAAAATGAAATATTGACCTGCAATTAGTGCTTCCAGTGATTTCAGTCCTTTGATTTAAGAACAATTCTAAGCAGGATTTTATTCAGCGTGACAAGGGTTAAAGTGTATGACCATTCAATGTTACAGCAGTCTTGATACAACTGAAATTGACAGTTTGCCACTATCAATCAGAAAAATCCATTGACCAATTAACCCTTCCCTGCTTCGCAAAATTTTAGACCTGTCCAAATTCAAATATTTTGCAGACAAAATTTCAAAGTTGATTTTATTTGAATAAAAAAAACATTAATTTGGATAGAAAATATTGTCCAGTAAGAGAAATTCTTCTTTTTCCACAATGTTTTCACAATTATAAAATCACAAGGACGAAGGTTAATGCATTCACTCAGACTGGTAGTGAATGGTGACTTCCGTTATTTATGGCTAATGAACGCTGTTACTACAATAAAAAGACAATTTTAAAATGGAGGAATTTAGAAATTCTTTTAGGGCTGAAAACATTGTGGATATTGAATGAATTGCTTGTTACAAGCAATTTCTTCATTGTCCAAAATGATTTTCCATTTTTCTTGAGGTGTGTCTTAAAGCATCATTGTGTAGCAATGGGTTAACAGTTTGTTTTATGTTTTGAGACAAATATTTTGCAACCTTGTACTAATGTTTGGTATCTCAGTAGCACTTCCGTTGGACGGTCAGAGGATGTCGCAAGGAATGCCCCTGTTATGTTTAAATCTTTGATATATTGCACTATTTCAGATCTGTGTCCAAATATAAAAGTTTTGCAGGCAACAATAGAATCAATTAAATTTTTCGAAAATGATCATTTAGTAAGGAAGAAAATTTTGTGGATAAAGAAGAAATGAACTTGATGGAGCATACAATCTCATATCACAAACCAATGATGAAGCTCAAAAAAAAAAAAAAAAAAATCATCCCATTTTACATAAATTTTCTTCTTTTGACAGAGTTTTTTCTATTTACTATGATTTGATATAGTATGTCATTAAAACCAGTGATTTCACTGAAACTGAAACATTTATTATTCAAACTGAATATGTTGTAGGCACTATTGGATTAGCTCTTGGAGCCTGTTCCACTCCAGGGTCATCAGGTCCTCTCTTCCACTTAGAAGCAGATCAAATGGAACTTGGACTAGGTAATAAATTCCTGTTTGTCTTCTGCTTTTGATAAGTTTGTCAACCCATTACCACACAAGGAAATTTTAGACTTGTCCAAATTGAAATAAGTTGCAGATGACAATTTCAATTTGATAATATTTTGAAAATTTGTGGCTTTTGAGGAAAAAAAACATTGAGGATAATGAAGAAATTCTTCATTTTCCACAACGTTTTCCAAAGCCTTTTTCTTGAGGGGCATCAAAAAGGGTCATCATTTGAGAATGGGTGAGTATGAAAATTGGTGTTTTCTAAATGTTAATTTCCAAAGTCTCTAGAATTTAGATGAACACTTTATAAGATACATGTTTATGATGCTTACATTAAAAAACTGTTTTTTTCAGATGAATGAACATTGTAAGGTTTTCTAAATGACCCTATTTAACTCATAACCACACAATCCTGACTTTTTACTCTCCTGAATTATCATAATAAGTAAAACATTGAAGAGAAAGGAGAACAAGTAATTTCTCATTTTTTCTACCTTATGTGACACTTATTTTTCAATTTTAAACAACTGTCTGGACCTCTTTCAACCATTCTAAGATTTTGTTGTCTTTTCATGGGTCAAAACCATTTATGAGTCAAAAATGATAAAATACTTAAAGTATTATGTTGTATGGTTTTGATAGAAACATCCTTGAATATTTCAGGTTTGCATGGTGAAGCAGGTGTGAAGAGAATAAAGGTAATGCATTAAGGCTATATCCATTACTATAGCATTTGCCCATATGAGCGGCTCTCCCATAAGGCATTAGTTGCTATAGGGGGCAGTGCAAGGATATAGGTCAAAACTACTTAGAGCCCTGCCTTATTCTTCAACACGCTCTACGAATAGCAACATCACAAAGTCTAAAGTCTCATCCAAAAGACAAAAAGTTTGTAAATTTGGTCAGCCCGGGGACCAACCCAGGGACCTCAAGTACTCTACCAACTTAGCTAATAGGGCTGACTCATCAATAAGAAGGTCCTTCGCCGTAATGCAGTTAGTAATGCATCAGACTCCCAAATTTCAATTATGGGGTGTCATGGGTTCATTTCCTGGTAGCCTAACATACCTTTTATGATATTTGTCTCCCACCAATGAATAGATAATCGTAAAGCAGCTGTTGGCTAGGAAAGGATTAATGGTAGTACTGAAGTGATGAATACCAGTACTCCAGCCTCTGCGGCATGACTGAAAAATTGTTAAAAGGGACGTTAAACCCCATTCAAGCAAGCAATCAATCATCATTAAGGCAGTAAAGATTTTCTTGAACTTAAAAATTTCTTCAATCTACAAACCTTTCACTGACTTGATACATTTAGTACCTGAAGTTAAAAATTCTACGATTTGACCCATTCTCAAACAGTGACACTTTTTGACGCCGCTCAATAAAAGTTCTGACAAAACTATTGTGGAAAATGAAGAAATTACTTGTCACAAGCATCTTCTTCATTATCCACAATGTTTTCTAACCCTAAATTGATTTTTTTTAAAATTTCATAAAATTTTAATTGTTGTCTGCATCTGCTTTCGATTTGAACCAGTCTAAAATCTTGCCGCCTGGCAATGGGGTAATTATGTTGAGGAATACTTTCAATAATCAGGAGATGAAAATCATGAATTGTATGCAAGGATAAGGGATGTACAGATACAATGCTTATGATTTTAAAATATGATGATTTGATTAATATGATAAATGTTAAATTTCTCCAATCTTAACCCTTTCTCACTTAATGACGCTTTTTGACACTTCTAAAGAAAAACAATTTGGAAAACATTGTAGAAAATGAAGAAATTTCTTGTTACAAGCATTTTTTTTTCATTTTCTACAATGTTTTCTACCCAGAAATTTGAAAAAATCTAGAATTTCATAAACATTAAACTGTCGTCTTCAATTTCTTTCAGTTTGAACCTGTCTAATATTTTCTTGTGTAGTAATGGGTTAAGATATGCAAAAATAACAAGGGCTTTTCCTCTTCAGATATTTGTCAAAGCCTGTCGGGAGGCTATAAGCTGCAAATAGTTCACTATATTCTAACCAATGTAATTAAATTCACATTATCCTACATCTTATTCCCAAAAATTGTTTACTTGTACAGTATTTTTTGACAGCTATTAACAGCCAATGAGACAGTAAAACTTATGATAGATCATATGACAAATCCAGAGAATAGTACTCATCTAGCCTTGAAAAAAGGTAGGTTATATTCTGCTTATGGTGCTCCACAAAGGGGTTTACTTCTTATACTTTCCAAACAGTGAGTATATAGCCACAGCTTCATCTGACGTCTGCCCGTCCTTCCATTTTCCATCCATCCGCCCCAATATCTCCACAACCCTCGGGTCAAATTGGATGACACTTCACATATGAATTTCTTCAAGGTCAAAGCTTAAATTTGACCTTGTCAAAAGCATTAGTCCTTCAATTATCGGTGGATTTCAAAATAATTTGGCACAACTGTTCTCTATCATGAGTAGATATGCAATTTGAAACAAATATTCTTCTCTGTCTCTGTTTCTATTTGTCTCTGTGATTATTTGTCTCTGTGTCTGTCTCTGTGTGTCTCTCTCTGTCTATCTCTATCTCTCTCTCTGTGTCTCTGTCTGTCTGTCTCTCTCTCAATGACATTCATACACAATCCCTTTTTTTTAACCCTTTCCTGTATTTTTTAAATTTTAGACTGGTCCAAATTGAAAGAGGTTGCAGAGAACAATGAAAATTAGATGCAATTTGACTTGAAATGATCCTATGTGGTAGAAAATATTGAGTGAAAAGAAGAAATTTCTTATTACAAGCAATTTCATCTTTTTCCACAATGTTTTTGAAGTATAAAATCACAACAACATAAAATCCCTGATTTGTACAAGAAAGGTATTATGACCCTCAAGTAAAAAGCTTTGAAAAAAAATGTGGAAAATGAAGTTACATGCAACTTCTTCATATCCTACAATGCTTCCTACCTTGAATAGCAATTTCCTATTTTCTTACCATGTTTTCCTCAGTATTGATTTACAGAGTCTTGTTTTACCAAACATTTGGGGGAATTAGTGTTCAATTGTACCACTGCTGTAAGATTGAATCTCTTCAAAATAGCTGATCATGTGGGTTTGTCCTTCATCAAGATATTTCAGAGCCCCAGCATAGTTCTCATGATACCTAAATTCATTGTCCATACATAAAAACTTTTGTCTGATCCAAATTGAATAAGTTCATGACAACAAAGTATAAATGATGGAATGTTAAAAATCATTGTCTAAAGGGGTAGAACGCATGCTTCATCAAGTTATAAACTGCATGAGAAATTTTTCCAGATCCACTGAAACATGGTAAGGGTTTCTTTAGACATGCTGCACCATGCTTGAATTTTGGTCAACACTCAGAAGCTTTCGGACCCATCTGGTAGAACCCTCTGTCATTTTCAAAGCATTATGGAATAATTTAGTGAACTTGTTCCTGTGAGATAACCACCTGTGTAAGAATGAACCACTGTGTAACTTTTAAACTGCCATAATCCTATTGTTTCCATTTTACCCTTTCCCGTTTCTTGAAATTTTAGACTGGTCCAAGTTGAAAGAGGTTGCAGACGACAATGAAAACTGGATTCAATTTGAAATGAAACCATCCTATGTGGTAGAAAATATTGTGGAAAAAGGAGAAATTGCTTGTTATAAGCAATTTTTTTATTTTTCCACAATGGTTTCTCAAGTATAAAGTCACAGAAACATAAAACCCCGGGTTTAAACAGGAAGGGTTGATGGTGTCCTTTGAGGTGATAGATAGTGGCCTGACAGTCTAGGTTCATTTTCAAGACTCTCTCTGACATGTTTAAATTCAGTAGTCAATTTCTTCACCTTGTTGTAACATGGGGCATGCTCCCCAAATGTTGCTACATGTCCTCATAAGTTTACTTAGGGGATAAGCATTCAAGGCCAAGGTATTGAATAATCACATGAGGCTGGTATTGCCAATTTGTTTACTCATAGTGGGTAGGTTTGGGAATCAAATTCTGCCTTAAAGCAGAGAGAGTAAAATCCCACTGTCACAGCAAAGTGATTATAATAATTTATGTATATAGACCTCAATTGGTATGTTTTGGGGTGGAAAATCATGTGGGAAATGAAGAAACGGCTTGTTACAAGCAATTTCTTCATTTTCCACAGTGTTTTCTAAAGTCTCTTTTCTTGAAGGGCGTTGAAAGCCTGAGTTTCAGGGAATGATTGAGATATATTTGTTGCATATTTAACAGGTGACAAAGTAGCCTGTATGATCAACAACCTTGGGGCTATGACTGTGTTGGAGATGAACGTAATAGCCATGGAGACCATCAAATATTTAGGCAAGTCTAATCAAATAGGCATAAATCTATCGCCCTGAAAAAATTCAAAAATGTTCAAAAATTTAAAGAAACTGTCACTCAGAATCAAATTAAAAATTGCAAAAAAGATTACGAGGTACAATGAGCAGAACAAGTGATCAATAACCAAAAAGAGAATAACTTATATGTAAGGTAATCTGCCTAGTGCGAAAATGGCCGATATATGTATAATGGTAAATAATCAATGCATCATTTGGTATAAGAGAAAGCAGTATCCTGTTATGATAAATGCAGACAACATTTACCACATGAGATAGTGATAAACCTGAAAAGGACCGCATGTGGGTCACCATTGATCGTCTAATATCAGTAAAGGTGTGAAAGTTGTCGTCAAACTGGTGATTGGTGTGTCTTATATGTAACCAATCATCGATAACTACGTCGTTTATGGCACTTATACAAAAACTTTACATAACCAACACCCTTTTCGGGAATTTTACCACAGAAAATTTATGGATTTCTTTTCTCAAATTCCTGGGACATCTTTAAAGAACACCAGACGCCTGGACAGACTTCAAAAACCTGGTACTGTCCCGCATAATCCGCGACAAATGGCATGTCTGCGTTATCAAACATAGGAAAAGGGTCCTTATGAAAATTTGATTTAAAAATCCTTGTTAAAACTGTTAAGTCCACAATATTATTCAAATTCTCTTCAAACTTTCATGGAAGATTGTACCATTATAAGGCTTGTTCCGTTCAAAATTGGGTCTGATCAGTCAAGTATCATGGGAAAAGGGACCTTATGAAAATTTAATTAAAAAACTCTCTTTCCACTCTAGAGTCCAAAGTTTTCATTTGATTCCCTTCAAACTGTCATAAAATGAATATACTATAATAGGGATTGTTACTTTGAAAATGAGTCTGATCTGTCAAGTATCACGGGAAAAGGGGCCTTATTATTTTAAAAAATCCTCGTTTACACTCTTAAGCCAAAGTTTATTCAGATTCTTTACAAATTTTCACAGGATGGTTGTACCATCATAAGGATTGTTCCTTTCGAAAGTTGGTCTTATCCATTTAGAAACATTGGAAATTTAAAGAGGCCATATGAAATTTTAATAAAAAAATCCTTGTTAACAGAATAAAACCAACAGCTTTGATCAGATTTTGTTGACACTTTCACCGAATTATTGTAAGGTCAAAAGGATAATTTTTTAGCTCCTCTAGCTGAAAGCCAGAGGGCTATTGTCATGGTGTGATGTCCGTCATGCATCCATCCGTCTGTAAACTTTTCCTTTAAAAATCTTCTCCTCAGAAAGTACTTCACAGATTTCAACCAAATTTCACAGAAATGATTCTTTGGTGACCGTCTATCAGATTCCTTTAAATAATTTTGATGGGATGAAAAACCTAGCTTTTAGGGAGCTTTTTACCATATATGGAATTAAGAGACTAAACTAAAGGTAGTCTCTTTAAACAGTATCAAATGGATGTTTTTATATATTACATGGATGTCCATGGATCTTTTTTTGGATTACCTTTAATTAGAGATTTTTAAAGAGATTTTGGTCTGTTGAAAATTCTAGATGTAATGGGCCAAATTGTTTAAGGCTTATTAAATCAATCTTACAAATCAATCTGTTTAGTCAACTGCAATGCATATCATTTTGTATAATGAGTTTTCTTATTAAATGTTTGACAGAAAGATTTATCATTACCCTAAAGCCCTTAACCATATGACAAAATTCTAGACTGAATTAAATTGAAAGAAAATGCAATTATAGCCCATTACCACACAACACATCACTGCTTTTCTCACCATCTTAGAAATATGTGTTTGAAAAACTTTGCATGAAAAGGAGAAATTGTATGTAACAAACAATTACTCCTTTTCAGCTCCACTGGCTGAAAGCAAAGTGACCATTGTCATCGTGTGGCTTCTGTCATGCCTCTGTCTGTCCCTTTGTATGTAGACTTTTCCTTTAAAAATCATCTCCTCAGAAGGTACTGAACAGAATTCAACAAAATTTCACAGAAATAATCCTTGGTTGACCTTTTTATCAAATTTCTTCAGAGAATTTTAATCTGATAAAAAACTTGTCTCTAATGGGCGGGGCTAATTCCATATATGGTGAAACCTTTAAAATCTTCTTCTAGGAAACCAGTGGATGGATTTGAACTGAATTTCACAGAAATAATTCTTGGGTTACCCTTTAATAGATTTCTTCAAGGAATATTGATCAGATGAAAAATATGGCTTTAATGTGTGCGGCTATTTCCATATATGGTGAAAGCTTTAAGAATGTTCTTTCCAGAAACCAGTAGATGGATTTCAACCAAATTTCACAAAAAATGAATGTAATTCCTTGGTGACCCTATATCAGATTCCTTCAAAGAAAATTCTGATGAGATGAAAAACATTGCTTAAATGGGTGGGTTAATTTCCTTATATGGTAAAGCTTTCAAAATCTTCTCAGTAACCAGCGGATAGATTTCAACCAAATTTTACAGGAATGGTCCTGGGGTGACCCTTTATCAGTTTCCTTCAAAGAATTTTGATTGAATGAGAACATGGCTCAAATAGGTGGGGCTTATATCCATATAAGATATACAGTGAAAACTTTAAAGAATTTTTTTTTCAGAAACTAGTAGATTGATTTTAATTAAATGTCACAGGAAATATCCATTTTTTAGACCCTTTATCAGATGTATTCAATTAATTTGATTAGAAAAGAGCATGGCATTTTGGTGGTGGTGCTAAATTCCATAAATGGATTATATTCTGAGAGCTTTGAAAATCTTCTTAGAATCCTATCGATGCATTTCAACTCAATTTTGAAGGAATAATCCTCAGGGGACACTTTCTCAGATTTCTTCACATAAAGTTGAAAAACATGGCTTTTGTTGACGGGGGCTAATGTCCATATATAAAATACATGTACTGTGAAAAATTTGTAAAGCCTTTTCATTGTATACAGTGAACATTTTGTAAATACCTTTTCATCTGAATTAAGATACGAATTTTTCATAACTCAACTTTACTTTGTAAAACAGTGAAAAGTTCAAATTGCTTCACTAGAACTTTTTCAAAGATTTCAGTGACTAGATTTATTTGCCAGAGATGGCTAAGATGATTCAGTTTATATTTTATACACCATTTCCTAAATCAGTTTATTAAGGCCTGTGGAGCAATACAGGCGCTCAAATGCCTCTAGTTTTGAAATGGGGTGTGAACTGTCAAGAAACACTGGAAAAGGTGCCTTATGAATTTATTTTAAAAATCCTTGTACCACAGTAAAATCAACGGTTTTCATCAGATTCTCTTCAATCATTCACAGAATGATTGTACCATCAGTAGGATTGTACCTTGTCTGATTCGTCAAGTAGGGGGCATTACAACCCATTCCAACTCAATCCCTCATTTTTACGCCCCTCAACGAAAAAGCTTTGGAAAACATTGTGGAAAATGAAGAAATTGCTTGTATCAAGCAATTTCTTCATTATCCACAATGTTTTCTATCCAAAAAGACAAAAAAAATCAAAATTCCATCAACTTGAAATTGTCGTCTGCAGCTTCTTTCAATTTAGATTGGTCTAAAAATTTTGCTGTGTTGGAATGGGTTTAACATAATTACACAGCATGATTGTACCTGTACCATCATTAGGATTGATCCATTTAAAATATGGTTAGTTCCATCAAGTAGCACTGGAAAAGAGATTTTATGAAAAAAATCAGAGTAAAATCTTTGTTAACACAATTAAGTCCACAGTTTTCATTGGATTATGTTCAAACTTTCATAGAATGTTTGCGCCATCATTAGGATTGTTATTTCCTAATTGGGTCTGATCTGTCTAGTATCACAGGAAAAGGGGCTGTATGAAAATTCTGTTACAAAATTCTCATTAATAAAAGAATGTCCTCAGTCTTTATCAGTTTCTCTTCAAACTTTTATAGAATGATTGTACTATCATTTAGATTGTTCCATTCTAAATTGGGTGTGATCTTTTAAGTTTCATGAGAAAAGGACTTAATGGCAATTTTATTCCAAAACCATTATTAACTCGATATTGACCTCAGTCTTTATCATTTTTTTCAGAATGATTGAACTATCATCAGGATTGTTCCTTTGTGAATTGGGTCTTTATTGTTCACTTTTGACGGGAAAAGGGGCCTTATGAAAATTTCATTGAAAAATCCTCATAAACACAATTAAGTCCACAGATTACACTCATCGATTGTACCATCAATACGATTGTTGATACTGACAGTGGATTTGATCCGTCAAGTATCAAACAAAAAGGGGCCTTATTCACTGGATTCACTTCAAACGTTCATAGAATGATTCTAAAATCATAACTAGAGGCGCTTGAGCGCATGTATCGCTCCACAGGCATAAACGTACTGATTAAGCAAATTTTTTCATGAATTAAAAATAAACTGAATATAATGAAAATAAATTTAAAGCAATGAAATCTTTGAAATATTTCTAGAGAATCATTTCAAACTTTTCATTGTTTTTACAAAAGTCAAGTTATGTAAAATTCATTATTTAAATTTTTCACTGTATATAATATATGGACATAACCCACCACCATAATAGCCCTGTTTTTCAACCAATCAAAATTATATGGAGGAATCTGACAAACAGTCATCTGGTTATCTTTCCCATGACATTTAGGTTGAAATCCATCCACTGATTTCTGAGAAATTTATAACGTTTTCAGTATATACCATAATTATATGGAAATTAGCCCTGCCCATTTAAGCCATATTTTTCATCCAATCTGATGAAGGTTTACCCAAGGATAATTACATGAAATTTGGATGAAATCCATTCAGGGGTTTCTCAGATGAAGACTTTCAAAGCTTTCACCATATATGTAAATAAGCCCCGCCCACTAAAGCAACGTTTTTCAATGGATCAAAATTCTTTGAAGGAATCTGATAGAGGTTCACAATAGGATCATTTCTGTGAAATTTTGTTGAAATCTGTCCACTGGTTTCTGAGAAGAAGAATGTCAAAGCTTTTACAATACAAGAGGACCATGATGGTCCTAAATCGCTCCCCTGAGTATAATGGTTCATGGCTTTATGATATAAACAAAATAGCAAAGCCCTCTGTCTAATAATTTTGGAGAAGATGTTTAAGGATTTCTCTTTTAATCCTAGGTATATTGATGATCCCACCATATGGCACAAATTTCCAGAATATTGTAATGCTTTGAAGTATAGACATCAATACTTAAAAAGTATAAAAGCTCTAGGCCTAAAGGTTTAGGAGAAGAAGGTTTTCAAAGATATCAGTATTTATTTCTAACTAGAATTAGGGATCACACAGAAAGGGCTAATTTTCAGAATATGTCAAATCTTTGAAGAATTTTGGTAGATGGTCAATAGTTGATGATATGTACAAAATATCAAAGTTCTGGGCCTAATTGTTTGGGAGAAGAAGACTTTAAAAGATTTCCTTCTTTTTTCCTTTGTAAAATCAGGGATCACATAGAAAAGAGCTAATTTTCAGAATACAGTTGTTCTGTGAAGTATTTTGGTATAGGGTCAATGGCTGATAATATGTACCAAATATCAAAGCTCTAGGCCTTATTGTTTGGGAGAAGCCGCCGTCATAGCGCAGTCTGTAGCTCACAAGGCTCCTAATCTTCAATCATGGGTGTCATGGGTTCGCAAGACTCCTAATCTTCAATCATTGGTGTCATGGGTTCGATCCCCGGCGGCGGCACATATTCTTTCCAACAATTGTCTCTCACCAATGGATGGATAATCGTAAACCTAAGTGGGGTAGCAGCTTGGGGCTGGGAAAGGATGTAGTGGTAGTACTGATGTGAGAAATACCTGGATCCATTGTTAGATGCTCCAACAGCCACGATATGACTGAAAAACTGTTAAAAGTGGCGTTAAACCACATTCAATTAATCAATCAATTGTTTGGGAGAAGAAGATTTTTAAAGATTTCCTTCTTTATTCCTTTGTAAAATCAGGGATTGCACAGAAAAGGGCTAATTTTCAGAATACAGTTATTCTCTAAAGTATTTTGGTAGAGGGTCAATAGGTGATGATGCACACCAAATATAAAAGCTCCAGGCCTTATAGTTTGGGAGAAGAAAATTTTCAAAGATTTCCTTCTTAATTCTTTTGTGAAATGAGGGATCGCACAGAAAAGGGCTAATTTTCAGAATACAGTTATTCAGTTAGAGGGTCAATAGATGATGATATGTACCAAATATCAAAGCTCTAGGCCTAAAGGTTTGGGAGAAGAAGATTTTTAAAGATTTCCTTCTTTATTCCTTTGTAAATTCAGAGATTGCACAGTAAAGAGCTAATTTTCAGAATACAGTAATTCTTTGAAGTATTTTGGTAGATGGTAAATATGTGATGATACATACTAAATTTAAAAGCTCTAGGCCTTATTATTTGGGAGAAGAAGATTTTTAAAGATTTCCTTCTTTATTTCTTTGTGAAATCAGGGATCACACAGAAAAGGGCTAATTTTCAGAGTATGATAATTCTTTGAAGTATTTTGGTAGAGGGTCAAAAGGTGATGATATGTACCAAATATCAAAGCTCTTGGTCTTATGGTTTAGGAGGAGAAGATTTTCAAAGAATTCCTTTATAAAATCAGGAATCGCACAGAAAAGGGTTAATATTTAGAGTACATTAACTTTTTGAAGTATTTTGGTAGAGGGTCAATAGGTGATGATATGTACCAAATATCAAAGCTCTAGGCCCTATGGTTTTGGAGGAGAAGATTTTTTAATAATTGTTTACGGACGGACAGACAGACGCCATACAATTACTGATCACAATAGCTCACCTTGAGCACGTTGTGCTCAGGTGAGCTAAAAAGAAATAGCCCCACCCACCTAAGCCATGTTCTTCAATTGATCAAAATTCTTTGAAGGAATCTGATTGAGGTTTACCATAGGATCATTTCTGTGAAATTTGGTTGAAATCTGTCCTCTGGTTTCTGAGAAGAAGAATTTCACAGCTTTTACCATATGTGGAAATTAGCCCCGCCCACTTAAGTCATGCTTTTCATCCAATCAAAATTTTTTTTAAGAAATCTGCTAGAGGTTCACCATAGGATCATTTCTGTGAAATTTGATTGAAATCCATCAACTAGGTTCTAAGAAGAAGATTTTCAAAGCTTGTATTATATTTTTTTGTTTGATACTAATTTTGCCCAATCTAGAGAAATTGGAGGAATTTAAGAAATTCTTTCAAACTTGGAACTCACATATTCAAGTGAGCGATATAGGACCACCATGGTCCTTTTGTTTGTCTCTGCAGTTGCATAACTGAAAGATTGTACAGAATGGTGTAAAATCAAATTCAAATCAGATTTTACCCTAGTTCAATTAGGCTTTCTGCTAGCAGTAGCAGTATAATAGTTCTTTCTTTCCATTTACAGAAGGAGATTTGGGCTTATTAGTAGAGAGAGCATATTGTGGAGCTTTTGTTACCTCCCTTGAGATGGCTGGTGTATCTATCACATTGCTAAAACTCAATGAAACATTCAAAAGATGTTTAGGTAGGTAGTCACTTTGTTTGACTCTCCAAACTTTGCCACGTTATGTTTTTCTCATCCCTTAGACTGGTCCAAATTGAACGACGTGGCAGATAACAATTTTCAAGTTAGTGAAATTTACAAAAATACTTTCTTTCTTAGGCTATTTTTTCATTTTCCTCAAGGTTAAACTTAACATTTATGAAAAAGGAAAATTGAGTAGAAATGGGTTTGATTACATACTTTACAAAATGTCTTGAAATAATATCTATGTTTATTTTTGTATGATATAGCTAAAATATATTCATAGAGTGTATTTGTATCATTTATATAAACACAAATAACAAATTTTTATGTTTTTAGCTCACCTGAGCACAAAGTGCGAGGTGAGCTATTGTGATCGGTCGTTGTCCGTCGTCCGTCCTGCCGTCTGTCCGTCTGTCCGTCTGTCCGTCCGTCCACAATTTCTTTAAAAATCTTCTCCTCCTAAACCAGTAGGCCAATCATGCTGAAACTTTGCAGGGATGTTCCTTGAGTGAAGTTCTACAAAAGTTGTTAAAAGAATTTAATTCCGTCAAAAACTCTGGTTGCCGCGGCATGTGAAAATGGGAATCTTTAGTAAATCTGTAAAAATCTTTAAAAATCTTCTCCTCCTAAACCAGTAGGCCAATCAAGCTGAAACTTTGCAGAGATGTTCTTTGGGTGAAGTTCTACAAAAGTTGTTAAAAGAATTAAATTCCGTCAAAAACTTTGGTTGCCACGGCATGTGAAAATGGGAATCTTGAATAAATCTGTAAAAATCTTTAAAAATCTTCTCCTCCTAAACCAGTAGGCCAATCAAGCTGAAACTTTGCAGGGGTGTTCCTTGGGTGAAGTTCTACAAAAGTTGTTAAAAGAATTTAATTCCGTCAAAAACTCTGGTTGCCGCGGCATGTGAAAATGGGAATCTTGAATAAATCTGTAAAAATCTTTAAAAATCTTCTCCTCCTAAACCAGTAGGCCAATCAAGCTGAACTTTTGCAGAAATGTTCCTTGGGTGAAGTTCTACAAAAGTTGTTAAAAGAATTTAATTCCGTCAAAAACTCTGGTTGCCGCGGCATGTGAAAATGGGAATCTTTAGTAAATCTGTAAAAATCTTTAAAAATTTTCTCCTCCTCAACCATTGGGCCAATCAATCTAAAACTTTGCAGGGATGTTTTTTAGGTGAAGCTCTTCAAAAGTTGTTAAAAGAATTTAATTCTGTGAACTCTTGTAACTGCGGCATATGAAAATGGAAATTTTAGAAAATCTTTGTTGTCTTTTTTTTTAACAGACTACAAGGCCAAAGGCATTTATATTTTATATAGAGCTCAATCATATTGTTCTCAACCAAGTTTTTTTTAAATATTTAAACATGGCCCTTCCCAAGGCATCCAAGGATATGAAAAACATACAAATATTTTCCACTCCTCATGTATAAGTTGTAATGCATTCATATTTTGATTTATAGTACATCCAGATTGTTCTCTACTAAGGTTGCTAAAATTACACCCATTGAAGTTGCAGACAGTAAAAAGAGTTTGATTGAAATCTAAATACAAAGAATTTCAGGTAGAAAACACTGTGAGAAATGGATAAATTGCTTGTCACTCCCTTTCTCACTATGTATTTTTCAAACCTGTTTTCCCTGAAGGTGACAAATTCTGGGATAGTTTGGTAATGGATTAAACTATAAAGCCAAAGGCATTCATTATTATTGTAAAGCATTACTGGATTGTTTTGTACAAAGCCCAAAATCTTATATATCTTTTATTAATTTTGCTCAAGTTGTGTCTTTTTTATACTAAAAAGTACTGTAATTTGGAGATGCCTCAGGTGAGCGATTTAGGACCATCATGGTCCTCTTGTTTGAAATATTGTAAACTTCATTTTATAGATGCCCCTACCTCAGCCCCAGCATGGCCAAGACCTTTATTAGGGCCAGGACAGACAAACAGGGTAACACCCCAGCCCATGTTACCAGTTCAGGGTACAAATCTGCAATCCTCAGAAGGGCAGGGTGTTGTTGTTTCTAAAGGTATTCAGAATTGCAATTGAAATTTGACGACCCCTTTCACAGATTACTACTTTTGAGATATGCATATGAAATATTCAGTGTTTATAAGGGAACTTTAACCCATTACCTGACAGCAAAAGTTGAGATTGTACCAATTTGAAAGTAGTTGCAGGCGACAATTCAAAGTTATTAAAAATTTTAGATTTTTTCTTGGTAAAAACATTGTGGAAAATGAAGAAATTGCTTGTTGCACATAATTTCTTCATTTTACACTGTTTTCCCATTTGTGTTTCTTGTGAGCGTCAAAAAGCGCCATTGTGTGGGAATGGTTAAGTAAGTATATTTCTATAGGTTGCAAAATAAAGACTGATCAGAATGCAAGTGCACACTCAATTAGTAATTTGTTCTGTATAAAACACCAGAATTCAGAGTACAGCCTCTTAACAATATATCGATCACAGATAGGTCAATTGTTCTTTACCTTGATTACCGTTGTGACAATGTCTGTTAAACCAAAGCATACAATTTTAAATCTTTTGGGAGTATAAAACAAGGATGAAGATAATAATGGAATCCCGTCGTCAACATTTTAGGTGGCCAAATTCCATCAACTAGCAGCCAAACCACTAAAGGTGAAGATGAATCAGAATCTCAACTCGATCTGAAAGAATCCCAGTCATTTCACAGTTATTGTACTGGTTAAATAACTTCTCAAAGCAGTCTTACGAAAGAATAATGCCCTTACTAAAGTAACAAATAATTTCTGAATGAACACCATAACACAACACTCTGGTAGTAATGATCACAAAATGTCATTTTGGCAGAAAAGATTCAGCCTGATTTTGTTGCAACTATGAAAAAAGTTTTCTCCAAAAATAACAAGTTCTTTTTGAGATTTCTGCGGTGTCTATAGTCTAGCTGTCATATTCCTTAGGGTATGTTGGAAAGGATAGTCGCTGCGGCCGTGGATTGAACCTGGGACCACATGATTAGGAGTCCTACATGCTACCACTGTGCTATGATTACAGCCTGATTATTTTTTGCAAAACTTTGTAGACACTCTAGAGGCCACAACATTTGCTCATTATAGCCCCACCTTCATAGTAGAGGGGGTATACTGGTTTCATCTTGTCCGTAAGTCTTTCTGTATCAATCCTTCTGTCAAATTTTCTGAAGTAATCAAGTTAAACAGACTGTTGGATGGCTAATCTATACAAGTTCTACTATAATTTAAAAACAAACACTTTCATGCTAACTTTGTGGTTTTTCCAGAGGAGGGAGCTGTGATAAGCAAAATACTCGAAACAGTCTGTGATAGATTATCTAGTAATGAAGAGTTGCTCAACAATTTAGACAGTGAGAGTGGTGATGGAGATTGTGGCTCTACAATGGCGAGAGGAGCCCATGGTAAGTTATGTGATGTCTACAGTAGAGATAGTTTACAGAAGATCATCTGTTAGTGAATAGTTTCTGATCAGTTAACCCTTTCCTGTTTAATCCCTGGTTTTACGTCCCTGTGATTTTATACTTGAGAAAACATTGTGGGAAAAGAAGAAATTGCTTGTCACAAGCAATTTCTCCATTTCCCACAATATTTTCTAACCCATAGGTTGGTTACTTTTCAAATTGCATCCAATTTTAATTGTCGTCTGCAACTTCTTTCAAATTGGAGCAGTCTAAGATTTTTATACGCCCGTCGAAGACGGGATGTATTATGGGCGTCCGGACGTCTGGTTGTCCGGCGGTGTCCAATTGACTTTAAACTTGGCAGTTATATTCTTCTCATCAATACGGAGTGCAGTGCACAAGAACCATAACTCTACCTGGCCTATTTTTTGAGTTATTGCCCTTTGTTGTTTTTCATACTTGAATCTTGTCCGGAGTATATCTCTAAAAGTATTATAGCTGGGTCATGAAACTACATGGGTGTATAGATCTCACCAAGGGGGAGTGCAGTGCACAAGAATCATAACTCTACCTGGCCTTTTTTTTGAGTTATTGCCCTTTGTTAGGTCACCTGACCGAATGGTCATTGTGACCTATTGCAATCATCGTTTGTCCATCGTCGTGCGTCGTCCGTTGTCCATCGTGCGTTGTGCGTCGTCCGTTAACTTTTTAACATTTTCATCTTCTTCTCAAGAACTACTGGGCGGATTTCAACCAAACTTGATAGAAAGCATCATTGGGGGATGCCAATTCAAGTTTGTGAAAATAGGGGCTCTGGGGGTCATAGGGGCCCAAATAGGGGCCAAAAAGGGGTAATTTTTGGTACTTCTTTAAAAATCTTCTTCTAATAAACCGTTAATGCCAGAGCTTAAATATTTTGTGTGCATGACAACTAGGACAGGTATATTATAAATTGTGAAATTCATGCCCCTGGGGTCATGTATGGGCCACACCCAGAGGTCAAAGTTCATCATGTTAAAAAATTCACATTTTCATCTTCTTCTGATGAAGTACAAAGCCAATTTCAAAGAAACTTGGTGAAAAGCATCATTTGGTAATGGTTATTCAGATTTGTGAAAATAAAAAGGCTGTGGGGTCAGGGGGCCCTAAAATGGGGACCAAAAGGGGGTAATTTTTGGTAACTTTTAAATATTTCATCTTCTTCTCAAGAACTACTGAGCGGATTTCAACCAAACTTGGTAGAAAGCATGATTGGGGGATGCCAATTCAAGTTTGTGAAAACAGGGGTTCTGGGGGTCAAAGGGGCCCAAATAGGGGGCAAAAGGGGTAATTTTTGGTATTTCTTTAAAAATCTTCTTCTAATAAACTGTTAATGCCAGGGCTTAAATATTCTGTGTGCATGACAACTAGGACAGGTATATCATAAATTGTGAAATTCATGTCCCTGGGGTCGTGTATGGGGCCACACCCAGAGGTCAAAGTTCATCATGTTTAAAAAATTCACATTTTCATCTTCTTCTGATGAAGTACTAAGCCAATTTCAAACTAACTTGGTGAAAAGCATCATTGGGTACTGATTATACAGATTTGTGAAAATTAAAAGGCTGGAGGTCAGGGGTGCCTAAAATGGGGACCAAAAGGGGGTCATTTTTGGTAACTTTTAAACATTTTCATCTTCTTCTCAAGAACTACTGAGGGGATTTCAACCAAACCTTTTTTCTAATTCTTTCAAACAAAATCACTTGTCTTGGTGCTCTTTTACTCAGGTGACCGTTAAGGCCCACTGGGCCTCTTGTTGTTTTTCATACTTGAATCTTGTCCGGAGTATATCTCTAAAATTATAATAGCTAGGATCATGAAACTTCATGGGTGTATAGATCTCACCAAGGGGGAGTGCAGTGCACAAAAACCATAACTCTACCTGGCCTATTTTTTGAGTTATTACCCTTTGTTGTTTTCATACTTGAAGCTTGTCCGGAGTATATCTCTAAAAGTATAATATCTAGGATCATGAAATTTCATGGATGGATAGAGCTCACCAAGTGGAAGTGCAGTGTACAAGAACCATAACTTTACCTGGTCTATTTTTGGAGTTATTGCCCTTTGTTGTTTTTCATACTTGAATCTTGTCCGGAGTATATCTCTAAAAGTATTATAGCTAGGATCATGAAACTACATTGGTGTATAGATCTCACCAAGGGGGAGTGCAGTGCACAAGAACCATAACTCTACCTGGCCTATTTTTTGAGTTATTGCCCTTTGTTGTTTTTCATACTTGAATCTTGTCCGGAGAATATCTCTAAAAGTATAATAGCTAGAATCATGAAACTTCATGGGTGTATAGATCTCACCAAGGGGGAGTGCTGTGCACAAGAACCATAACTCTACCTGGCCTATTTTTTGAGTTATTGCCCTTTGTTGTTTTTCATACTTGAATCTTGTCCGGAGTATATCTCTAAAAGTATAATAGCTAGGATCATGAAATTTCATAGATGGATAGAGCTCACCAAGGGGGAGTGCAGTGTACAAGAACCATAACTCTACCTGCTCTATTTTTGGAGTTATTGCCCTTTGTTGTTTTTCATACTTGAATCTTGTCCGGAGAATATCGCTAAAAGTATAATAGCTAGGATCATGAAACTTCAAGGGTGTATAGATCTTACCAAGGGGGAGAGCAGTGCACAAGAACCATAACTCTACCTGGCCTATTTTTTGAGTTATTGCCCTTAGTTGTTTTTCATACTTGAATCTTGTCTGGAGGATATCTCTAAAAGTATAATAGCTAGAATCATGAATTTTCATGGATGGATAGAGCTAACCAAGTGGGAGTGCAGTGTACAAGAACCATAACTCTACCTGGCCTATTTTTTGAGTTATTGCCCTTTTTTATTTTTCATACTTGACTCTTGTCCGGAGTATATCTCTAAAAGTATAATAGCTAGAATCATAAAATTTCATGGATGGATAGAGCTCACCAAGTGGGAGTGCAGTGTACAAGAACCATAACTCTACCTGGTCTATTTTTGGAGTTATTGCCCTTTGTTGTTTTTCATACTTGAAGCTTGTCCGGAGTATATCTCTAAAAGTATTATAGCTAGGATCATGAAACTTCATGGGTGTATAGATCTCACCAAGGGGGAGTGCAGTGCACAAGAACCATAACTCTACCTGGCCTATTTTTGGAGTTATTGCCCTTTGTTGTTTTTTATACTTGAATCTTGTCCGGAGTATATCTCTAAAAGTATAATAGCTAGAATCATGAAACTTCATGGATGGATAGATCTCACCAAGGGGGAGCGCAGTGTACAAGAATCATAACTCTACCTAGCCTATTTTTTGAGTTATTGCCCTTTGTTGTTTTTCATACTTGACTCTTGTCCGGAGTATATTAATACAGCTAGGATCATGAAACTTCATGGGTGTATACAGCTCACCAAGGGGGAGTGCAGTGTACAAGAACCATAACTCTTCCTGGCCTATTTTTTGAGTTATTGCCCTTTGTTGTTTTTCATACTTGAAGCTTGTCTGGAGTATATCTCTAAAAGTATGATAGCTAGAATCATGAAATTTCAAGGGTGTATAGATCTCACCAAGGAGGAGTGCAGTGCACAAGAACCATAACTCTACTGTGCCTATTTTTTGAGTTATTGCCCTTTGTTGTTTTTCATACTTTGTTTGACAAAAAAAAATCATTCAAAATAACCTCAGTTCTATTCAAACCCACAGTTAATATTAAGCAGTCTGACGGGCGTATCTTGTGACAATTTGGCACCTTGTTCGAGAAATGGGAAAGGGTTAAAGATGTGATAGGGATTGTGGCTCTGATGTGATAGGGATTGTGGCTCTAAATTGGCTAATGAGCCCATGGTAAGTGTTGTGATGTTTACTCTAGAAATAGCTTTCTATAGACTATCTGGGTATTTAAATAATTGTTTTGCCTTCTGAGTATTGATAATTGACTAATTGCGTTTGTTTAATCAAGAATTATATTGACCAATCAAATCAATTGTTGAGCTTGGTATTAAGATTTGAGCTCCAACATTTCCTGCTATTTGTGTGAAACATTTTTGTTGGTTTTGCCACTTAAATGTCGTAACTACAGCTTATTAAGCTGTAGTTACGACATTTAGGTTGCAAACCAACCATTCTACTTTTGCCGTTTAAAATCGAAGTGGGACTTCCTGTCGGAGTCATTGAATGTGGCTAAGGAGTTAGTGGGCGGGCCAGCGATTAGTCAATTATGTCTGTCCAAAACTTAACCTCAGACAAATTTTAATTTCCTTTTAGGCTATTTGACAAGCTAAAATAGAAGATTAGAAAACATTATGAGAAATAAAGGAAAAATTGCAAGTTTCAAACAATTTATCCTTTTGTCACATTTTTCCAATCTAATATGCTACCTAGTTTTCAACTTAAGACACTCTACAGCCTCTTTGAATTTAGACTAGACTAAAAGTTTGGGTAAAATAAAGTACTCATATTTGGTATACAGGTTTCTTTTGTAGATATTCATCTGCTAATGATAAGTTAAATGTCATCTAACAAGGTTAAACCTTTACCTAACAACAAATAAGACTTTTCCAAATTAAAAGAAGTTGTTGAGGACAATTCATAGTCACTAGAATTTTTTAAAAAAAAATGTCTTTTAGGGTTGAAAACTTGGTGAATAATAAAGTGACAAGCAATTTCTTCATTTCCACTTTGTTTTCTAAAGGGCCATCAAAAGAGGTATTGTGAGATTGTGAGGAAATGAGTTAACATCAATGTGATGCCAATTTGCCATTGCAAGGGTAACCCACTTAATCCCTATTCCCAAAAGAAAACTTATATTTAACAAGCAATTTCTTCATTTCCCATCATGTTTTTCGGTCACCTGACCGAAGGTCATGGTAACCTATTGCCATTGTGTTTTGTCCATCTTTGTCCGGCATGTGTTAACTTTTTACATTTTCTACTTCTTCTCAAGAACCCTTGGATGGATTTCAACCAAACTTGGCAGGAAGCATTCCCATGGGAAGGCGTTTCAGATTTGTTTATGTCATGGAGTTATCTCCCTCGGGCCTAATAAGGGGCAAAAAGGGGTACATCATAAAATCTTCTTGTCGTGAACCAGCTGTTGGAAAGGATTAACATTTGGTATTTAGAGTTTTTGGGCAAGGACTATAGAGTTTGTACAAGAAAAAAAATCTGTCAAGAAATACCAATGCAAGAAAATCCTTTTCTACCAAACCAAAAGACCTACAGCTTTGATATTTGGTATGTAGCATCATTTGATGGACCTCTATCAACATTGTATAAATGTTGGCCCCAGGGTCAAAATTAGCTTATTCCCAGACATCGCAAGTTTTACATAGGCTTATATTGTGAATACTTAAAATCTTCTTCTCTCAAATAGAAAGAGCTTTGATATCTGGTTTGTAGCATCATCTAGTGGATGTAAGATTGTATAAATTATTGCCCTAGGGTCAGAATTAGCCTGTTCCTGGTCATCACAAGTTTAACATAGAGCTTATATAGTGAACATTTTAAAAATCTTCTTCTGCCAAACAGGAGGGCCTAGAGCTTTGATATCTGGTATGTAGCATCATCTGGTGGACATCTATCAAGATTGAATAAATTATGGCCCCAGGATCAAAATAAGCCAGTTCCTGAATGTCATAAGTTTAACATAGGCTTGTAAAGTGAAAACTTTAAAAAAAAACCTTTTTATCCCAAACAGATTGTTTGTAGCATCATCTGGTGGACATTTATCTGCTGTTATGCTCTTTGGACTCAGATTACCAATAAGGCCCTATCAGCCTCTTGTTTATGGTACTTATTTTAAACATAAATTTTCACCCTTTCCTGTTCAATCCCTGGTTTTTACCTCCCTGTGAATTTATGATTGATACAAGAAAGTTCTTCTTTTTCCAGAATATTTTCTACCCTACTGAATGGTTACTTTTCAAAGAAAAAAGAAATTAAATTTTTGTCAGCATAACCTTTGAAATTGGGCAGGTCTAAAATTTTGCAAAACAGGGTTAAAGGTCATCTGCATCAGCTTTCACTTTGGACCAGTCTAAAATTTTGCTGTCTTGTAAAAGGAAACCCAATCCCTTTCAGTCTGGCTTTTTCATGACCCTCGAAATATCCTGAGAACTTGAAACAAGTGATTTCATAGCAATTTGTTCATCATCCACAATGTTTTCTTCACTAAAAGAGAAAGATTCTTTAAATTTCACAAACTTTACATTGTCATTTGCAACTTTTTTCACTTTGAACTTAAATTTTGCCATCTTGCAACAGGCTAATGAAACTGCTTGTCTTATATCTTTTATAGCTATAAAAGAAAAGTTGAATGATTTACCGTTCAGAAACCCAGCCAAACTTGCCTTAGAACTTGCTCACATTGTAGAGAGGGTCATGGGTGGATCATCTGGAGGGGTAGGTAACATGTTTGTCCTGACTATTTGGAATGGATCATTAGATTCTTTCTTATAAAATACTATTGCTGTGAAGTCCTTGGCCTAGTGATTAGACTCTAGCCTTGCAATTTGAGTGTTCTGGTTCATTCTACCATGACTGGGAATTCTTATGGGCAAAAAACTAACTACATCTTGCTCATTGGGTATATGTGAGGGTTGTAAGCCAATGTACCATGGCTGCCTGGCTTCATATGTTAACAGCTGACTTGCAATTCAATGATCAAGGGAGTAAAGTGTAAAGTCTTTTGGATATGCTAAGATAATAGACTATTAACCCAAGTTTAACCATATTCTGTTTTGCAAAAGTTTAGACCTGTCCAAAATCAAAGGTAATGCAGACAAAAATTTAAAGTAGATTTAATTTGAAAAATAACCATTCAGTAGGGTAGGAAATATTGAGGAAAGAGAAGAAATTGAACCAGAGATTGAAAAGGAAAGAGTTAACTTTTCAAATACAATCTGTAACATTTTGTACATAGTTGTGTAAAGAAATATTGAAGTATATAGTTGTATAAAGAAATATTGAATTATACGTCTAATGTTATGTAATAAGTCTTATGTAATTTAGCCCACTCACAAATTTTTGTATCTGTAAACAAACATTTGTAGAATGCATGATTATGGCTTGTGTTTTCAGTTTCATCTATCAAAAATTAGTGTTCTGATTGGCCGGGAAAAAAATACCTCAATGGACAAAATTTGAGCGCACAGCTATTTGTATGATTCTGCACAAAATAGTTTCGAACAAAAAAAGGATCAAAATTTATAAAATGTTTGATATTTCTGTCAATGACTTTAAATTATAAGAAATGAAGAGAATATGTATTTGTTTTCATGCAAGTATGAAACGAAAAACCTAACTACACTTCGCTTCACATATTCATACAGTTTGATTAGTTTTTAGCTCACCTGAGCACGTAGTGCTCAAGTGAGCTATTGTGATCCCCTTTTGTCCGGCGTCCGTCCGTCGTCCGTCGTGCGTCGTGCGTCGTGCGTCGTGTGTCGTGCGTCGTGCGTCGTGCGTCGTCCGTCAACAATTTCTTTAAACAACATCTCCTCCCAAACCACTGGGCCAATTTGAACCAAATTTGGCAGAAATGTTCCTTAGGTGGTCCCCTTCAAAAATAGCTAAAAGAATTGAAATCCGTTAAAAACTCTGGTTGCCATGGCAACAAAAGTGAAATTTTAAAAAAATCTTTAAAAATCTTCTCCTCCTGACCCAGAAGGCGTAGAGCCTTGATATTTTGCATGAAGCATCAGTATATTGACCTCTTTCAAAATAGCTAAAATCATGATCCTCGGGTCCCCAGGGGCGGAGCCCCAGGGGGGTGGGGTTTATATAGAAATAAAGAACGATTTTTTAAATGACATCTCCTCCCAAACCACTGGGCCGATTTGAACCAAATTTGGCAGAAATGTTCCTTAGGTGGTCCCCTTCAAAAATAGCTAAAAGAATTGAAATCCGTAAAAACTCTGGTTGCCATGGCAACAAAAGTGAAATTTTAAAAAAATCTTTAAAAATCTTCTCCTCCTGACCCAGAAGGTGTAGAGCCTTGATATTTTGCATGAAGCATCAGTATATTGACCTCTTTCAAAATAGCTAAAATCATGATCCTCGGGTCCCCAGGGGCGGAGCCCCAGGGGGGTGGGGTTTATATAGAAATAAAGAACGATTTTTTAAATGACATCTCCTCTCAAACCACTGGGCCGATTTGAACCAAATTTGGCAGAAATGTTCCTAAGGTGGTCCCCTTCAAAAATGGCTAAAAGAATTGAAATCTGTTAAAAACTCTGGTTGCCATGGCAACAAAAGTGAAATTTTAAAAAAATCTTTAAAAATCTTCTCCTCCAGACCCAGAAGGCGTAGAGCCTTGATATTTTGCATGAAGCATCAGTATATTGACCTCTTTCAAAAAAGCTAAAATCATGATCCTCGGGTCCCCAGGGGAGGAGCCCCAGGGGGGGTGGTGTTTATATAGAAATAAAGAACGATTTTTTAAATGACATCTCCTCCCAAACCACTGGGCCGATTTGAACCAAATTTGGCAGAAATGTTCCTTAGGTGGTCCCCTTCAAAAATAGCTAAAAGAATTGAGATCCGTTAAAAACTCTGGTTGCCATGGCAACAAAAGTGAAATTTTAAAAAAATCTTTAAAAATCTTCTCCTCCTGACCCAGAAGGCGTAGAGCCTTGATATTTTGCATGAAGCATCAGTATATTGACCTCTTTCAAAAAAGCTAAAATCATGATCCTCGGGTCCCCTGGGGCTCTGGGGGGGGGGTATAGGCATGAAGCATCAGTTCACATACTTTTTTCTTATTTCTGAAATTATAACCCATGGAAAAAGTTCTTTCCTTCTTTCAAATCAGCACTTAAGCCTTGGAATTTGTAATTTAGACTTTTTGATCCCCAGGTTCATAGTCTTTATATGTAATTGTGGCCCACTTGTTTCATAATCCTAACCTTAACATGAAATAAGACTATTGAAAGAAAAAGAGCCTTTATCTCAGGTGAGCGCCCCAGGGCCAACGGCCCTCTTGTTTCGTTTCATACCGCCGTGAAAACAAAAATATTTTCTTCATCTATGAAAACACTTTCAAAAAATATTCACATGCTATTCATGTTAGAATCAAAATAATGTATTTAATAGCTCAATTAATTTGAAAATAGATACAGAGTGAATCATTGCAATGCACATACATCATACTCCGCACCTAGTGTCTAATTGCAAATTACTTCTATGTTAAACTTATTATTTCATAAGCAATTTCTTTTTAGCTCAGCTGTTGTTGTTTTTGTAAAAAAACAAACAAACCTGAGATATTGCTATCACTTTTCTCTCAATCTGCGTTGGTGATGTTGACATCAGCAGAATTAAATAATCTTAGTAATTTTGTGATATGTTCTCTATTACTAATAGCAATTACTTGAAATATGGAAATTTAATTTTCATTATCAAAAAGGTAATACTACTCAGAAAGGAACTCTGCATGCATCTTTGTACAAATTATGTCCCTTTTTGTTTCTTATAAGATTTTTTATTGACCATCAAGCAACAAGTGTTGGGTATCTGTATGGATTGCTTTTGTTCATTACCACAGGAAAAATATTTAGACTGGTCAAAATTGCTAAAGTTGCCAGAGACAAATTTTACTTGATGATATTTTGATTTTCTTTATCTTTTGATGTGTAAGACCTTATGGATAATAAAGAAACTGCTTGTAACTGTGCAATTTCTTTATTTCCATGATGTTTTCTACCCCATAAGACATATTTTTTTTAAATCACATTATAGTCGTCTGCAACTTTTTAGCTCACCTGAGCACAATGTGCTGAAGGTGAGCTATTGTGATTGGTAAATGTCCGGCATCTGTCTGTCCGTCCGTAAACAATAATTAAAAAATCTTCTCCTCCTAGACCATAAAGCCTAGAGTGTTGATATTTGGTGAGTATCATCACCTATTGACCCTCTACCAAAATACTTCAAAGAGTTACAGAACTCTTAAAATTGACCCTTTTCTGTGCGATCCCTGATTTTACAAAGGAAATCTTTGAAAATCTTCTTCCCCAAAACATAAGGCTAGGAGCTTTGATATTTGGTACATATCATCAGCTTTTGACCGTCTACAAAACTATTTCAAAGAATTACTGTACTCTTGAAATAAGCCCTTTTCTGTGCAAACACTGATTTTACAAAGGAAATCTTTGAAAATCTTCTCCTCCTAAACCATAAGGCTTTGATATTTGGTACATAACATCACCTTTTGACCCTCTACCAAAATACTAAAAAAATTTACCGTATTCTGAAAATAAGCCCTTCTTGATCCCTGATTTTACAAAGAAATAAAGAAGGAATAATTTAAAATCTTCTACTCAAAAATGATAAGCCCAGAGCTTTGATATTTAGTACATATCATCAAATATTGACCCTCTACCAAAATACTTCAAAGAATTACTGTATTCTGAAAATTAGCCCTTTTCTGTGCGATCTCTGATTTTACAAAGGATTAAGGAAGGAAATAGAAAATCTTCTTCTCCTAAACAATAAAGCCTTAAGCTTTAATATTTGATACATGTCATCATCTATTTACCCTCTAACAAAATACTTCAAAGAATTACCCTATTCTGAAATAAGCCCTTTTCTGTGCGATTCCTGATTTTTCAAAGGAATATAAGAGGAAATCTTTGAAAATCTTCTTAGAGCTTTGATATTTGGTCATTTCATCAGCTATTGAACCCCCAACAAAAATGCTTCATAGACTTACTGTATGCTGAAAATTAGCCCTTTTCTGTGCGATCCCTGATTTTACAAAGGAATAAAGAAGGAAATCTTTTAAAATCTTCTTCTCCCAAATGATATAGCCTAGAGTTTTGATATATTTGGTACATGTCATCACCAATTGACCCTCTAACAAATACTTCAAAGAGTAACTGTATTTTGAAAATCAGCCCTTCTCTGTGCGATACCTGATTTTACAAAGAAATAAAGAAGGAAATCTTTGAAAATCTTCTTCTCCTACACAAATAAGCCTTGAGCTTTGATATTTGTTATGTATAATCAGCTATTGACCATCTACCAAAATACTTCAAAGAATTTCTGTATTCTGAAAATTAGCTCTTTTCTGTGGCAACCCTAATTTAAGATAGGAATAAAGAAGGATATCACTGAAAATCTTCTTCTCCTTAACCATTAGGCCTAGAATTTTGATATTTGGTATGTATCATCAACTATTGACCCTCTACCAAAATACTTCAAAGAATTATCAAATTCATAAATTAGCCCTTTTCTGTGTGATTCCTGATATTTCAAAGGAATATAAGAGGAAATCTTTGAAAATCTTCTTCTACCAAACCATTCTGTTAGAGCTTTGATATTTGGTACACATCATCAGCTATTGACCCCAAACCAAAATGCTTCAAAGAAATGCTGTATTCTGAAAATTAGATCTTTTCTGTGCGATCCCTGATTTTACAAAGGAATAAAAAGGGAAATCTTTTAAAACCTTCTTCTCCCAAACGATAAGGCCTAAGGCTTTGATATTTGGTACATATCATCAGCTTTTGACCCTCTTCCAAAAATACTTCAAAGAATTTCTGTATTCTGAAAATTAGCCCTCTTCTGTGCAATCCCTGATTTTAGATAGGAATAAAGAAGAATATCTTTGGAAATCTTTTCCTCCTAAACCATTAGGCCTAGAGCTTTGATATTTGGTATGTATTTATGTCTGTACCCTCTAACAAAATACTTCAAAGAATTACCGTATTCAGAAAATTAGTGCTATATGCCTGGATCATCAATATACCTAGGATTAAAAGAGAAAATCCTTAAACATCTTCTCCAAAATAATTAGACAGAGGGCTTTGCTATTTTGTATATATCATAAAGCCAGGAACCATCATGCTTAGGGGAGCAATTTGGGACCATCATGGTCCTCTTGTTTTAATTTGGACCATTCTAAAATCTTGTTGTCTGGTAATGGGTTAAGATTAGCTTTGCCTGAAAGAAAAAATCTCCGGACAGATCCTATACATCTGTTTTCAGTTATACAGTTTATTTTTCACCTCTGCTGCCATGGCACTACAGCTAGATATATCTGGAAAATCATGGTTACAGGCCCTAACTAATGGGATAGCTGCAATACAGAAGTAAGGTTTTACAGTCATAACAAATACATGATTTTTCGTCTTGCTTGAAGTTAAACAGTTTTAGTCAAATCAAAGGGCAATTCAACTGACCTATGGCATGGCAGTTTGATTAAGATACCAAATGAAAATATTCTTGAAAGAATATAGTCTTGAACGGAACGAAAAGGCAAATGGTTTGTAGACAGCCTAAATATTGCAACTACAGCTTGCATATGCTTTAGATACAATTTTAAGTCACTAGCAAACAAGAATGTTTGTGATAAATGTCTAAATTTAAAATTGCACTTCAGGTCAAAACGAATGATTTTTTTTTTTTGTCATGTTTTGTTGTTGACCCCCCTGGGGATGATTGAATTTAGTATATAATTACTGTAGTCAAAAAATCTATATATGTTCTTCCTTTATATTTGATATCAGTTCTTTCAATTCAATACTTTTCAGAAAGACTCTGATGATTCTGACCATGTTTATGAATAGTAAGATTAATTAATGATTCTCAACCCTGATTGACCTATTCAATCCTGTGTGACCTGGGTCTGAGGAGACTGTCCCTTTACTGTAAAAGATGACATTAAATTTGAATGAAGAATTGTTTTCTTGCAGATATGGGAAGGCAGAACCAGGGGATAGGACAATGGTAAATACAGTCTTTTTAACCCTTGGCCAAAACAATCAGACCTTTTTATAACCCACATTGATAAGATAGCACTTATTGCCCAACTGCCAGTCATATCCATATCATGAGAACATTTTATTCCCCTTCATCAATTAAGTCAAGGGCTTATTGTTTTACCTGTGTCTGTCTATCTGACTGTCTGTCCATAACTTAACCTGCAAACTAAGCATTTTCTTGTATTTTAAACTAATTTATGATACAATGCTCATACTTGAAAGAAAGTTTGTTTTCTTGTTACCCATCTTTTCATTTCAAGGTCATTTATCAAGGTCACTTATCAAAGTCAAGAAAAAATGCCATTTCAGGGAGACTAGTGACCTTTAAATAAATATTGTTGTTGCTTTGTAAATCAAAACTAAGCCAATTACAATACCCATATTTGTTATGAAGATACTTTCAAGTTGATTTACATTGACAAGGAATAGGTCATCTAGAGCATTTGTGTTTCACAAACACATCTTGGTTTAATAATGATTGATTGATTGAATGGGGTTTAACGCCTTGTTTCAACAGTATTTCAGTTATATCGCAGCGGCTGGAGCACCTAACAATGGATTCCTGGTATTTCTCACACCAGTACTACCACTACATCCTTTCCTAGCCTCCAGCTGCTATCCCATTTAGGTTTACGATTATCCACCCATTGTTTAGGGACAAATGTCGGAAAGGATATGTGCCGCCATCGGGTATGGAACCCATGGTTTAACTTATGAACATTGAATGTCAGGAAAGGGTAAAATCGTCCAAAAGTTGCCCTAGACATGTGTTAAATACTTTCAGCTTGATGCATTGTGGGCAGCTAAGGAGACTTTTGGGGCCAAACTTTCTCAAATGTCAGCTAAGGAGGCATTTTCAGAGGCTGTGAAGGTAAGATTTACGATGTAATGATATTCCGACCATATATGAATAATTTTAAGCCTATTCAGTGTATACCAAGTAATTATGCACTTGCAATAATTTTGCACCATCCTTATAATAAGATTTTTTTAAATTTCAACAAATTTCCACAGATTGTATAAATGATATAAGTCTTGACATGAAAGATTTAATCAAGAGTATGTTTAGGCAGAATAAAAGTATAGTAGCATTGCTTATCTTCAAAGTTTTGGGGTGAGCTATTGTGATAGGTCATTGTCCATTGTCTGTCCTTCTTTCACCTGTCCATCAATTCTGAGTGCACATGTGGAAATTGAATCCTATCCCTTCAGTATTTTAAGTTAAAGTTAAAGTTTTGAGTTTATAGTCTTTTTCTACGCCTTGTGTAACCAAACGACTTTACACTTTAATCCCTGATTATTAAATTACAAGTCGGCTGTTAACATATGGCGCCCATGGCAGCCACAGCACATTGGCTTAAAACCCTCACAGGTACCCATTTAAACACCTGGGTGGAGAGGAGCAATGTAAGTAAGTTTTTTGCTCAGAAAAATTCCCATGGTCCAGGCGGGATTTTCCTATTCAGAGTTCCGCATCCTACCACTACACCACGGAGCTATTTTCTTTACTCCAAGAAAAATGAATAGAACATAATCAAATAGCATGTGTACATCTTTACTTGATACTAAGTGCTTGTGTGAAAGTTTAATCCAATCCAATCAGTAGTTCATGAAAAAGAGAAAAAGCTATAGACCGTCTGACCAAGTGACCGTCTTCTTTATTACACTAAACATAGTGTTAGGGGGTATAACTAGTACTTGTGAGGATTTTCAAAGTGAACTGACAAAATGTAAAAATAGGTTAAAACAAATTGCTTGTTTTCACTCTAGGCTTGTGAAGCAGCAGCAGAAGGGACCAAGTCTATGAAAGCCAAAGCTGGGAGAGCTAGCTATGTTAGTGCCAATCTATTAACCAGACCAGACCCAGGCGCCACTGCGGTTGCAATCTGGTTGAGAGCAACACTTGATTCTTTAAACTAGGCGTGTGATGTTATAGTGAATTATCAACACCAGTTGAAGACTAATTTGGGCAAATGTCTTTCTATCTAGGCAAAATCTTTGATAGACTTTGCTGAGTTTTATAAAACTTTGTAAATGATTAACATGTAATTGTTACCAAATATCTGTTATTATTGCACAAACGACTGGTCCAAGTTGAAAGAAGATGCAGGCAACAACTTCAAGTTGATGGAGTATTGAAAGTCTTTGCCCTTTAGGGTGGAAAACATTGTGGACATTGAAGATATTGCTTGTTAAGTGCAATTTCTTCATTGTCTACCATGTTTTCAAAAAAAAATCTGGAGAGGCATAAAAAGCAGGATTGGATGGAAAGTGTTTAAAGCTCCGTAGTGTTGTAGAAAGTATTTAACAGATAGCAGGGAGTTGGTTTGGCCATATGCAAGGCAGCACATCTTTCCATTTATAGCAGTTTTAATTTTATAGTGTATTCAATATACATATATGATAAAGAATAAACAGATGTTATCTTGTAAATAATAAACTCTTTGTCTTTCCCTTTCACAGATATATAACAAGAGGGCCATTGGCCCTAATTTGCTCAACTGAGTCGATGACTACAAAAGGTTAAGTGAACTAATTTTAGCCATATGTGACCCCCTTATCAAACCTTGTCTTGAAATCAAGAGCAAACATTCTTAGAAAGTTTCTAGATATTTATACCAGAAAAGTGACCTGTAAATTACAAAAAATAATTCTTAAGATTAGACCTAATGACCTGGTTTGACCCCATGTAACCCAATATAAAAACTGACGTTTTTATGGAGACCAAGATTTTGAACAAATATAAAGTCAATTGAGCCAAAAATCTAGCAAATATAGTGCAAATTGATATGGCCTCTGGAGTGTAAACAAGGTATATCTAAGAATTTACATAGTGACCTTGTTTTTAGCTCCTTTGGCTGAGAGCCAGAGGGCTATTGCCATTGTGTGGTGTTCATCGTGCGTGTTACCATCTGTCTGTAAACTTTTCCTTTAAAAATCTTCTCCTAAGAAAGGACTAAACAGTTTTCAAACAAATTTCACAGAAATGATCCTTGGGTGGCCCTGTATCAGATTCCTTCAAAGAATTTCAAAGAACTTAAAAGAGTAAAAGTTTATGGACGGACAGACAGATGTACGCATGCACGACAGACACAACGCCATGTCAATAGCTCGCTGGCTTTCAGCCAGTGGAGCTAAAAACAATGAAAAGTTTGAAATGTTTCTCTAGAACTATTGCAAAGATATCAGTGACTTAGATTTATTTTCCTTATATTCAGTTTATACTGAATGTATGAAAAAATTTGCTTTATAAGTACATTCATGCCTGTGGAGCAATACAGGTGGTCAAGTGCCTCTAGTTTACACCATGTGATGAAAAGTCAAACTTAGCCGACATATCTGGACACAAAATTTCTGACCAAATGTAAAAATTGAACAAAAAAATGTGGCCTTTAGAGTGCACACATGGTTTTTCAAAGATTTGACCTAGTGACCAGGTTTTTTGAGCCCATTTGATCCAAATTTAATATTGGCAAAGATATGATGGACACAAACATTCTGACCAAATACAATTATTTATTCCCAAAATGTTGCCTCTAGATTGTACTCGAGGTATTTCTAAGATGTGACCTAGTAACCCAGTTTTTCACCAAACTTTACCAAATTTCGTACTTAACAGATATTATGGGGACAAATATTCTGACCTAGTATTAAGATATTTGAGCCTGAAATGTGCCCTTTAGAGTGTACACAGTGTTTTCCCAAGATTTGACCTAATGACCTACCTTTTGACCCAAGTGATCCATATGAAAGTTGACAGAGATATTATGTAGACAAATATTCTGACCAAATATCAATTGACTTGAGGCACAAACCTATTTCCCCCGCCATCAATGCGCAGTTGGTAGCGCACCAGACTCCTAATCTTCAATCATGGGTGTCATGGGTTCGATCCCTGGCGGCACATATTCTTTCCGACAACTGTATCTCACCTATTGGAGGATAATCGTAAACCTAAGTGAGATAGCAGCTGGAAGCTTGGAAAGGATGTAGTGGTAGTACTGGTTTGAGAAATACCAGGAATCCATTGTTAGGTGCTCCAGCCGCCACAATATGCCTGAAATACTGTTAAAAGTGGTGTTAAACCCCATTCAATTAATCAAAAAGATAAGCCTATTTCCAAGATGTGACCCTGTGACCTAATTTTTGACTCCACTTGATCCAATATAGAATTTGACCAAATATTATGCAGACAAACATTCTGACAAATATTTGAGGCAAAAATGTGACTTCAGTTGTGCAAACAAGGTTTTTCTAAGATTTGACCTTGTAACCTAGATTTGACCCTTGTGACCCAATATCGATCTTGACTGAAATATTATGCAGACAAATATTTTGACCAAACATCAATAGATTTGAGTCCAAAAGGTGCCCTCTAGATCGCACAGAAGCCTATTTCCAAGATTTGACCCTGTGACCTAGTTTTTGACCCACATTACCCATTATAGAACTTGACTAATATATTATGCAGACAACATTCTGACCAAATATTACATCATTATAGGACAAAATGAGACCTCTATTGTGCACACAAGATTATTCTTAGATTTGACCTTGTGACCTAGTTTTTGATCCCATTTTACTCCGTATTGAACTTGTCCAAGGTATCATGCAGACAAGCATTCTGACCTTATATCTTGACTTTAAACCAAAAATAGGGCCTCTAAAGTGCTCACAAGGTTTTTCTAAGATGTGGCCTAGTTTTTACCCCACAAGACCCAATTTCGAACTTCACTGATATCTTTTAACAAAATATCAAGACATTTGAGCCAAAATTGGGAACTCTGAAAACATAGGTTTTTAGCTCACCTGAGCACAAAGTGCGAGGTGAGCTATTGTGATCGGTCGTTGTCCGTCGTCCGTCAGTCCGTCCGTCTGTCCGTCCGTCCGTCCACAATTTCTTTAAAAATCTTCTCCTCATAAACCAGTAGGCCAATCAAGCTGAAACTTTGCAGGGATGTTCCTTGGGTGAAGTTCTTCAAAAGCTGCTAAAAGAATTTAATTCCATCAAAAACTCTGGTTGCCACGGCATTTGAAAATGGGAATCTTTAGTAATTCTTTAAATATCTTGAAAAATCTTCTCCACCTAAACCAGTAGATCAATCAAGCTGAAACTTTGCAGGGATGTTCCTTGGATGAAGCTCTTCAAAAGTTGTTAAAAGAATTTCATTCCGTGAAAAAATGTTGTAACCGTGGCATATGAAAATGGGAAATTTTAGTAAATCTTTGTTGTTGTTTTTTTCATAGACTTCAAGGCCAAAGACCTCTATATTTTGTATAGAGCTTAATCATATGGTTCTCTACCAAGTTTTAAAATATTTAATCTCTTGGGTCAAAATTGGCCCCTCCCCTGAGGTCAGAAGTTTGGAAAAATGCTTAATAAGAGAAATTTCAAAAGACTTCTCCTCTTAAAGTATAAGGTCTAGGATATTTATATTTGGTATGGAGCATGACTGGATGGTTTTGTACTATATCACTTAAAGTTGTCCTCCCAGGGTCAAAAACGGCCCTGCACTAGAGGTCGAAAAATTGGGAAAAAGTAAAATTTGAGTATGTTAAAAAAAATCTTCATTTTAAGGCGGAGGGCATTTATATTTTGAGTGTAGCATAGCCTGGCTGTTATCTATCAATTTTGATTAAAATTATGCCTGTAGGTAACCCTTGCCCTGGGTGTCCAAAGTTCGAAAAATGCTCAATTAGACCATGTTCAACAGTCTTCTCCTCCCAATCTACAAAGTCTTAGGCATTCATATTTGGTATATAGCATGTACAGATGGTTCTTTACCATGTTAGCTAAAATCTTAGCCCTGGGATAAAACATAGCACTGCCCTATAGGTCCAAAAGTTTGGAAAACATCCAATTAGAGCAACTTTGAAAGACTTCTTCTTCTGAAATATATAGTGAAGGGCATTCATATTTGGTATGTAGCATGACTGAATAATTTTGTACTATGTTACAGGGAAATATGCTCTTAGGATAAACAAAGATTTACTAAAATTTCCCATTTTCATATGCCGCTGTTAAAAGAGTTTTTAACAGAGTGAAATTCTTTTAACAACTTTTGAAGAGCTTCACCAAAGGAACATCCCTGCAAAGTTTCAGCTTGATTGGCCTACTGGTTAAGGAGGAGAAGATTTTTAAAGATATTTAAAGAATTACTAAAATTTCCCATTTTCGAATGCTGCGACAACCAGAGTTTTGACGGATTAAAATTTTTTCACAACTTTTGTAGAACTTCACCCAAGGAACATCCCTGCAAAGTTTCAGCTTGATTGGCCTACTGGTATAGGGGGAGAAGATTTTTAAAGATATTTAAAGAATTACTAAAGATTCCCATTTTCAAATGCCGCGGCAACCAGAGATTTTGACGTAATTAAATTCTTTTAACAACTTTTGTAGAACTTCATGCAAGGATCATCCCTGCAAAGTTTCAGCTTAATTGGCCTACTGGTTTAGGAGGAGAAGATTTTTAAAGAAATTGAGGACGGACGGACAGACGGACAACGACCGATCACAATAGCTCACCTCGCACTTTGTGCTCAGGTGAGCTAAAAACTAGGTCAGTATGTCAAACTTGAGAAATACCTTGTGTGCAATCTAGACGCCAGATTATTAGGTCAAATATCATATTTGGTTCTAAAATTTGTTTGCCAGATATCTCGGTCAAGTCTAACATCAGTCCACATTGGGTCAAAAACAAGGTCACAAAATCAAATCTAAAAAAATTCTTGTGTGCACTCTTAGAGGCTACATTTCTGGCTCAAATGTTTTTAAAGTTGGTCAGAATGATTTTTCTCCATGATATCTTGGTAAGGTTAATATATTTCAGTCACTACACTTCTGACATTAGATAAAACTTTCGAGATATTGTCTCAATATACATGTAACAGTTATTTGACCCTTTCTAAAATATATTCTCTAAGGATAACATGCCATAAAATTACAGTCTTGTCAAATCTTCTTCTCCAAAACAGTTTGGTGTAAAGCTTGATATTTTGTATATATCATAAAACCTTGAGCCATTGTATTCATCATACTATAGTACCATCATGGTCCTCTTGTTTCAGAAAACTTTCATTAAAATTTAGTAGGCATATATACAACAACTCTAGGGTAATCACAAAGTAATCGTGCTGTCTGGTGTACCACTGGATATGTCGTTTAGATCCAGAGTGTGTAGCCACAAAGCGACCCTACGATGGAAACAGGGGGTATCTACAGGTTATGATCTTTAGAAATATTTTTACGGCTTGATTTACATTTGCAATGGACGCTGTAATACATAGCCTGCAATTTTCTGTAAAATATCTTTTACATCATATGATATTGAAGTCTATGATTTTAGTTAACCTGGGCTCAAAGTGCTCAAGGTGAGCTTTTGTGGTTATGTAATATGATAACCAGACAATATCCCCTCTAGACAAAATCCCCCTACTATGTTTTAGATAATGTGGACATTATCCCCTTCCTAAATTTAACAGGGCGGACATTAGCCCCTTCATCATTCTGACAGGGTAGACAAATCCCCTTTCCAACATTATCCCCTTGATGGGCAGACATTACCACTTTCGTAAAACTGTCAGGAAGGACAAAATCGTCTGGCACTAAAATAATAGAACAGACAACCCTTTTCATGAATAACAAGGTGTGTTTGTGAAACACTATGCCCTCCAAACAGGAATTCTTTAGAAACAGTAGATTTTTATTGTTTTATAGGAAAATGTTTAGTTGGAAGGTTATGTTTTGCAGACATATGGAGAGACACACAGACACCGGTAAAACAATATCCCCCCATCTTATTGATGCGGGGGCATAATAAACTGGTGCTAAACTGTTAATTTAATTACAGTTCAACATCTTGGTGAAGTACATTTATGAATTTAGTCTGTTCAAAAAGTAGATCACTTGGTAGTCTTAACCCATTCCCACACAAAGGTTTTTTGACGACCCTCAAGAAAAACAATTCGGAAAACATTGTTTAAAATGAAGAAATTGCTTGCAACAAGCAATTTCTTCATTTTCCTCTGTTTTCTTTCCAGAAAGTTGCAAAACTAAAATTTCATTTACTTTAAATTGTTAATTTGAAACTACTACGAATTCGGACTCGTCTAGAATTCTGTTGTCTGGTAATGGGTTAATAAATATTTACTAGTTATGTAATTCTTATAAAGAAAGTGTCTTCTAAATTAAAGCTTGCTTTGAAGCTGCAGTTTCATGTTTCTTTGTTTAATCAAGAACTTAGATGTGCTAATTAGGACCATCTTGGTCCTCTTACTCAAACAGGGCAAGAAAAACAGGAAATTAATAAATAACTAAACTCATTATTAAAATGAAGATTAATATTATGAGTTTATTCAAGCTTAAATGATTAACAGTTATCTGATATTAAACATTTCAATGTTTATTTAACAAATACAGTTCTCAATTAACTACATACTGAAATCTATTTAGATGGATTGACTAAAATATGAAACCCCTTTCCTAGTCTGTCTTCTAGATTCAGTCCTAATTCAGTTCCTTCCCTGTGATATAAATCTTTCTTGGTACTCAACATGAATGCACCAGTACATGCTGTTGATCGAATAGAAGTGATATAAACAGTATGTGATGGAGTATTGAAAGCAATAGTTCTTCACATTTGAAAAGCTTACCAGCATTTGATAAATCCTGCGCACCCTGGACTTCAAATACATAATTGAAAAACTATTGCAAAACACCTATATATGCCGTTGCAACATTTTTCTGAATTGTTGGTCTTGCATTGATCTCATTCCATTACATTTTTGAATAACTTGTACATTTTTAACTGATACATGAACTCTTTTTTCTCTAGGAAAGGGGTTTAACAAAGCAGGCTCTTTGATTTTATGTTTCTGAGTGTGTTCAAAGGAATCTGTAAGATTTATTGGGTCAAGCAATTATTTCAATGCTCAAACATACTTGTTCCTCAGTTTTCACTACAAACTACATGTTTCAGTTTGAAACGCTATTGAATCTTCATGTCTATTTGTGGACCAACTAAATGAATGACTTAATAGCTAGCAAGATGTTTTGTGTTGTCTTGCAAAAATTTATTTTATTTTCAAATAATGCCAAACTTTAGGTTAAAAAAAAAACAGCTTAAGTTGTGGACACTGTCCCATTCAAAAATCAAAATTCTATTGAGCATACTCAGAAAATAAGTATCACAAAGCCAATGTGATGATTCTGAGAACAGAAAAGGGGGCGTCTATGATACACAGAGCTGAATATCTCACAACAAATTATGACAAAGCATTAGTCTATGAAGAGATTTCAATGTAAAAAATGATACTGACTGCTGAAATACAGCAAATAAAGACTTTTCAACTGTCTATTCAAACACACTACAACCGAAATTCATGCATTATCATGTCTTAAAAGCTGGGTTTTCTAGAAAAGGAAAAATGCTAACCAGTATTTATCTCATTACCACACCATCTTGTGTTGGACACATTTGAAATGTAATGTGTAGAAAAACATTGTTGGGAAAAAAATAGCATGCAACAAGTAATTTCTTATCTTACCAAGATAGAGTATGGGTAATGAGCAATTTTGAAATCAGCCTGATGTCAGGATGCAATGACTGAATTAACCTTTCACATCTTTTAAACCCCAGAACCTTAAGTCTCTGTGACTTTATTCTTGAAAAAAGATTGTGGAAAAGGGAGAATTTTCCTGTCACAAGCAATTTCTCCTTTTCCCACAATACTTTCCACCACATAAGATGGTTTCATTTCAAATTGTATCCACTTTTCAATGTCCTCTGCAACCTCTTTGAATTCGGACCAATCTAAAATTTCAAAAACGGGAAAGGGTTGAATGATGATGTAGTGAAATTCATCAAAGTAATAAGGTAATTTTTTTTAAAACCAAACTGTAAAGACGGCACCAGAGACATCTTCATAAACTAAGTTAACTGGTCCAAATTCAAAGAAGTTGCAGATGACAAACTAAAGTTGATAAAAATTTTGATTTTTTTTTCTTTTAGGATAGAAAACATAGTGGATACTGAAGAAATTGCTTGTTTCAATGTTTTCAATCGCTGTTTTTCTTGGAGGCGTCAAAAAGCTCTGAGGCTTCAAAAAGCATCATTGCTTGGGAATGGGTTAAAATGTATTCTACACCCTTATGGTAATTATAATTTGGTAATATATACATATTTTAAAGTGTTTTTTCAATCTTCTTTCAGTTTTAAAATCTAGAGTTTTCTGGACATGGTCATAAAAAGCAAACAGCTGTTGACTTTGTTTTTATCACACTTTTAAATTCTATCAACCAACATCTTTATCAATCGGCATATAAAAAATGACCTAATCAGAAGCAAATGAAAACAGTTAAAAGCTCCAAAACAGTAATTTCATTCACATTTTAGCCTTTCTAGATAACATCATTTTAATCTTGTTCAAGTCGAAAGTGTTTGTAGAAATAAATAACCATCCAAATAGTTTACAAATAAATCTCACAAGATTAAGTGCAGGAAAAAAAGAAACCACTCAGTAACAGCTAATTCTTCTTGACCCATGATAAAATGATTAATCTCTAGTTTGTATAAACCAGTGGTTGTACCATAAGGGATAATCTAGTAACAAAAACTTGAATGGTTTAATTACATCAAGTTATATGAAATGGGCATAAATAGTTGAGATACACATGTAACCAAAATTCTTCTATGAATAAACAAAAGCACATTTCTCACACTGGACATTCCAGAAACAAAATGCCCCAGCACGGTTTAGGCAAGATCAAAGAAAACCAAAAAAGCAAAGTATTTGACACTTTCCTGCTAACTAAAGACTTTTTAAACAACAGTTTAGATAAATCCAAATTTCAAAGAAGTGGACGAGGACAATTTCTCATTCATATATTTTCAAATATTTCTGCCTTCTTGGTATTAACAAGAGGACTATGATGGTCCTATATCGCTCCCCTGAGTATGATGGCCCAAGGCTTTATGATATATACAAAATATCAAAGGACTACTCCTAATTGTTTTGGAGAAGATTTTTTTAAGATTTTCTCCATTTATCCTGGGTATATTGAATACCCCACCATATAGTGATAATTTCAAGAGTACGGTAATTCTTTGAAGTATTTTGGTAGAGGGTCAATAGGCTTTGATACATACCAAATATCAAAGTTCTAGGCCTAATGGTTTAAGGGGAGAAGTTTTTCAAAGATATCCTTCTTATTCATTTTGGAAGAAGGTCATTAGACAATTACTTATACAAAATACCAAAGATCTAGGCCTTATCTTTTGGGAGGAGAAGATTTTTTAAGCCTTTTCACTAAGTTGCCATGTCATTAAAAGTTCTTCAAGGATTTCAATTCTTCTTCAAGTATTTTGAAAGAGCATGACATAAGGATAATTTCTTTGATGTTTGGTTTAAATTCCATGGTTAATTTAGGAGGATATTATGGAAGGACAGATGGATGGATGATGATGATCAAATACCTTAGCAAGAGTACTTTGTGCTCAGGTGAGCTAAAAATGCAAAAAAAGAGGAAATCACTTGCAATTCGCAAATTCGTCATTTTCCACTATGTTTTCCCAAGCTTTATTTTTGTGGCAAATAACATGACATAGTATAAGAATTGTCAATTAGATACAAGGCCAAATTCTCTCAACTGACCATACATTTATTTTTTACAAAAATGAATATTCAGCTAAAGCATCTAACATACCAAATGGAATCTAACTTTTAATAAATTCAGAAATTACCCTTTAAAAAAAAATAAATAAAACATAAGTAGGTAGTGTAGACTGAGATCAGTCTGCACAACTTGCCTGGCTGATCATTAATGCAGACTAATGATTCAGAAAAATTAAAGGATGGAAAGAGAAGGTTAATACGACCACCTTGGTTAGGATATGGAAAAGTGTCAACAGATGCAAAAACTGAATATACATGCACATCTATTGATTTAAACTTTCATGAAATATTGCTAATGTGAAATTATTATCAAAGCACAACCTTGTCTATATTTTGCAATTTTGATAAATATACAAAGGCTTTAAAACAATAAGGTTGCAACTGCCTAACAAATGCATAGGCAGTTATTGATATGTTGCTTTTAACCCAAACTAGACACTGATGCCCCTGCGTAAGTGCTTGTCACATGACCCTCACTTGTGACCTTGAACTTGGAAGTATCAAACAGACCTTTACACATGACATTAGTACTCAAGGGAAACAACTCTGAAATCCATCAATTAATGTAGATGTTCTATGGACAAGAAATAAACACACCTACTCACACATGGACAGAGGTAAATCTATATGCATGGCAGGGGGTTCAAAACTGGAAAGAATGAATGAAAGGTTTAACTCGAATTCAAATTGATGAAGCATTATCTACGAGTCAAATTATGGTTTTAACCTATTACCAGACAGCGAAATTTTAGACTGGTCTAAATTGAAAGGAGTTGCAGACGACAATTTAACACTTATGAAATTTTAGATTTTTCAACTTTCTGGATAGAAAACCAAATTCAGTCAAAATTCAAAGAAATTGCACCCAACAATTTTAAGCTGATGAAATCTTTAAAAAATCTTTATCTTTTGGGGTTGAAAACAGTGGATAATGAAGAAATCGCTTTATTTTCCACAATGTTTTCTACAGCTCTCACATTGAGCGGTGTTTAAAAGCATCACTGTGTGAGTATGGGATAAGGTTTTATTTGCTTATTTTTTCATGTAGAATAAGCTATAGTTTTTAGTAATTGTCAAATTCTTAGAATTTGAATGAACTGTTTTCTTATTTGGTCACTCTATAAAAAGAAAATTTCAGATTAGCAACTTGTCAGGGGGAAAAAATGAGAAAAAATAAGTCCATGAACAAATGATTGAATGAGAGATCAGATTTAGTACAAGTCAATCAAGATTCACATTTCTTACATCTATCAGACTGAGTTAGAGATACAGAATGAAATATGAATTTACTGGCTTTAATTGATGATTACAGTAAATGGTTGGATGCAATGACAACATTAGTCAAAAGGCTGCAATAACAAGAATCAATTTCTAAAATACAAGTTATTCTTTAATTTTGTTGGTAGTCATTAAGACCATTAACAGATTGCTAGCTGCTCTCACTGCACTCAAACAAGGTAGTTTTCCTGAGAGGCCAAATAATTTAGGTCACAAACTCCATGGTCAGGAGCGAAACAAAAAGAAATTGTTAGTGGGTGACCTAAATGTTCTTCCTACAGCCTGAATAATCTGCATTTGTGATATTTAACCCTTTCCTGTTTTTCAAAATTTTAGACCTGTCCAAATTCAAAGGTTTTGCAGACGAAAATTTAAAGTGGATTTAATTAGAAAAATTACCATTAAGTAGGGTAGAAAATATTGTGGAAAAAGAAGAAATTGCTTTTTACAAGCAATTTCTTCTTTTCCCACATTATTTTCTTAAGAATAAAATAACAGGGACGTAAAAACAAGGGATTATACGGGAAAGGGTTAACCCATTCTCACACACCAACGCTTTTTGATGCCCCAATGAATAATATTTTGGAGAAAATTGTGGAAAATAAAGAAATTGCTTATTACAAGCAATTTCTTCATTATTCTCAAAGTTGAAAATTTCATCAAGTAAAATTGTCGTCTGAACCTTCTTTGAATTTGGACTAGACTTATATTTTGCTGTCTAGGAATTGGTTAAGTCCGCCAACACAGAAATATTCAATATAAATGATTGGGGTCAAACTGTGCTTCCGTATAAATGATTTTTTCCCATTTGTAAATAGAATATAATAATCTGTCGAGGTATTTTCTATTTCATCTTAACCTATTCCCACAAATTTCAATAGGCTGTTGACTTTGTAGGCTGACCAGGATCAAAACTTTTTGAAGCCTCTCCAGAAAAACTAATGGGAAAACACTAAGTAAAATGATGAAATTGCTGGTAACAAGCAATTTCTTCATTTTCTACTATGTTTTCAACACTTAAAAAATCTTAAATTTAATGATCTTTGAATTGTCGTCTGCAACTCCTTTCAATTTTGACCAGTCTAATATTTCGTCATCTAGTTATGAGTTCAGATGATTTCAATGAATACCATCAGTACACAGTGAAATGACAAAATTGAGATTTAGGATATAATGATTCTCCCTAACCAAGATCTTAGAAATCTTGAAAAAATCTGACATAAAGGAACATCAGCTAGACAGAAAAATACTTTATGCTACTTGAATGGTAAACCAGATGTTTAACCCATTCCAACTCAACAAAATTTTAGACTGGTCCGAATTGAATGAAGCTGCAGACGATATTTTCAAGTTGGTGGAATTTAAATTTTCTTTGTCTTTTTGGATAGAAAACATTGTGGATAATGAAGAAATTGCGTGATACAAGCAATTTCTTCATTTTCCACAATGTTTTCCAAAGCTTTTTTCTTGAGGGGTGTAAAAAGGAGGGCTTGTGTGGGAATGGGTTAACCCCCTACAAAACTATCCAATCTCCTTTAACACATAACCAGATGGCAAAATTTCAGACTAGTCCAAATTGGAGGGAGTTGCAGTTGACAATTTAAATTTTAACAAGCAATTTCTATATTTTTAACAAAGTTCTTCTAATTGTTTTCATTAGGGGCATCGAAAAGCATCAATGTGTGGGGAAAATAGTAAAACAACTGCAAAAGAAGAAAATTTGTTGACTAGCATTTCATTGATAACATTTCTACCCTTTTCTTTTAATAACATTTCTACCCTTTCCTTTAAATGTCTTTGTTTTTTCTATAAATTTTTATCAAGTATTTACATTTCCTTTTTCTGAAAAGGCTAGACTTAACCCTTTCCTGCACAATCCCTAGTTTTCACGTCCCTGTGATTTTATACTTGAGAAAATATTGTGAGAAAAGAAGAAATTGCTTGTTACAAGCAATTTCTTCTTTTCCCACAATATTTTCTAACCTATAAGTTGCTTACTTTTCGTATTGCACCCACTTTTAAATTTCGTCTGCATCTTCTTTCAAATTGGACTGGTCTAAATTTTTGAAAAACAGGAAAGGGTTAATTTTTCTTTGATTCTGCAAAAAATTTGGGATTGTTCTGTAAAAGGTTTGTATTTGAGGTGAGCAAAGAATATATTAATTTAGAGACTTTCAGTTGTATGATTGATTTTTTCAAAGACAGCGTGTACTATAGCATGAGGACACACTCATGATATTTGCAGATGAATTTCAAGAGGCAAGTGCGAAACCCGTTCCAAGTGCATATCGTTCGAGGGTAACAAACACATTTGAACTACAGCTTGAATAAGCTGTAGTTATAATGTATTGATCATCCACTGTCCATATTGATATGCACTTACAATAGTTTTACACTCAACCCTTGGTTTATCCTGACTAATAATTACATACTACGAATCAAATATCTATTTACAGCACACACAAAATCTATTCATTAAAACAATAAATTAACTACCATGTTCTTTTCTTTTACACAACACACTACTGTCAAGTTTATAACAAGGGAAATAAACTGGTATTCAATTGATGCAAGGTTAAAGACTGGCCAAGTTTGGTCTTTGATATTCATTCTATAATTGATGGATATGAACTGCCAAACCAAAAGTCAATTGACCAATCAAATCATTTATTTAGAACGGAAGTGGCAAAGGATATATGTCAATTGCAAACAAATACCTTGGATGAAAGACAACACAGTACCTATTCAAGCCAAACAAAATAACTTGGAAATTAGGAAAAATCTATGAGGTTCAATTGGCAAGTCAATAACCCAAATCTTTCACCAGTTTATCGTCATAGTTAACATCAATGTAGCAATCAACTTTTTTACATTATCTATACTTTGTAAAACAACAATTTATTCCAATTACATCTCACATATTGCTAGACCTCTTTTACACCCTTTAAAAACTCTTACATTGATTAAATTTGTGCAAATATGAAATGTGACTCCTCATGTAAAAAGGAACCATCCAGGAAACAAACATTTGTGACCTGTTGTCAGGTGAAAAGGGATCTTACAGGTGTTCCGTAAAACAAATACCCAAGAGATTGTATCAAGCAGAGGTTAAATGTCACATTTAGATAGTTATAAAGTAAGGTAGAATGGTCTTTCTTCTAGACCCTAGAAATCTTCCAGGTGCAAAGGGTTCTAACCCTGGTCAGCCTGCAGCAAAGTCCACAGCCTAACAAGAGTTGATACTTTTCAAACCTCTCAGGAGGTCTCTTCCCCCCCCCCCAAAAAAATGATTGATATTTGAAACAAGAGGGCCAGTGGCCCTGGTGCTCACCTGAGATAAGGCTCTTTTTTTCTTCAAGGCCTAATACGAAATGGGTCTAGAGAAGACCTCCTTTAACATTTATCTAAAATCAACTTATGCTACCATCCAAACCAATGCTTTCAATAGATTTAAAATATTTCAGTAATTATTAAAGGGGGCAAACTAACATATTTCTGCCCAATTTGGTTTAAATTGGCAAAATAGTTTTGAAAGGGTTGCCTTCTTTATTTCTAATTAGTCTAATCATCCTGTGGCTGTAAAATTTTATCAATTTTGAAAGAGGTCAATGTACTGATGCTTCATGTAAAATTCAAGATTCTTCAACTTCTGGGTCAGGAGGAGATGTTTTTTTTCCCAAATTTTACTCCTGTTGTCATAGCAACCAGAGTTTTCAACTGATTAAATTCTTTGGTTGAAATCAGCCCAGTGGTTTGGGAGGAGATGTTGTTTTAAAAATCCTTCTTTATTTCTATATAAGCCCCACCAACCCTAGGGCTTCGCCCCTGGGGCCCCCGAGATTGATGATTTTAGCAATTCTGAAAGAGGTCCAATGTACTGATGCTTCATGCAAATTATCAAGACTCTAGGCCTTCTGGGTTTGGAGTAGATAATTTTTAAAGATTTATTTAAATTTCAGTTCTGTTACCATGGCAATCAGAGTTTTTAACGAATTTCAATTCTTTTAGCAATTTTCAAAGGGCACCACCCAAGGAACATTCCTACCAAATTTGGTTGTAATCCGCCCAGTAGTTTGAAAGATGTCATGTTAAGATTGTTGACTAACAAAAGACGACACATGACAGTCAGAGGACGATCAAAATACCTCACCATGAGCACTTCATGCTCAGGTGAGCTAAAAAGTTATTGGGATCCACTCTGTCTTGGCATTTCAAAAAGCATGTATGGTTTGGTTATGACCATTTTGGAATAAAAAGAATACCCCCAAAGTGGAAATTTGGCTCCTGGTCAGACTGGGAAATCTGCATGGTCTGACCAAAGTTGGTACTATTGGTAATGGGTCCCTGATAAAAAAATCCACTTTCAACGAAGTATAGTTGACTTTAAAAACTCTTCATTACACAGACAAAAACATATACTACAATGAACGTAAAATATCAATGAATTAGAGAAAAACTATTTCAAATGCATACATACTATACATATTATATATATAATAGTTTTATACTAATGCCTTGACATTCCATTTATTAGCAATCACTTTCGACAATTTCTATATCATTATCAAAGAAAGGTCTTTAATGTTTACCTTGATAGGTCAATCCAAACCTGAACAAAAGAGACAAATCCTCTGCAAGCAAATATACGATACATATCAAAATAACATTGCATAACTTGAGTCATCAAAAGAACACATCATTAACAAAATGGCATATTATTGATTCTTGTTGTTTGTACCCAATCAATGAAGCATATCAGAATTTTTTTTTTCACATCAATATTTCCAATATTTGCAGCTAATAAACTTGAAAGCATATATTCTTTCCCCCCCTCCCTTTTTCACCCTTTTCTGTTTTGCAAAATTTTAGACCTATCCAAATTGAAAGGTTTTGCAAATGAAAACTTAATTTGGATTTAATTTGAAAATTGTCCATTCAGTAGGGTAAAAAATAATGTGGAAAATGAAGAAATTGCTTGTTAAAACCAATCTCTTCTTTTTGAATATTAAAAATAACTAAGAATCTAAAATTTCATAAACTTTAAATTACCTTCTACAACTCCTTCCACTTTGGAGAAGTCTAAAATTTTGCAGTCTGGTAATGGATTAAGCAAATAGTAAACATATTGGAAATGTCATGTGCAGAGTCCTTCTGAAATGCTACACACAAATCAAACAACCTTTTAAAAGGATTCAATATAGTTTTCTAACTTAACTCTTTCCTGTACAAACCGGGGATTTTACGTCTGTGATTTTATACTTGAGAATACATACTGGAAATAGAAGCAACTTCTCCTTTTCCCACAATATTTTCTACCATATAGGATGTTTTCGTTTCAAATTGCATCTAATTTTTATTTTTGTCTGCAACCTCTTTCAGTTTCAACCAGACTAAAATTTCAAAAAACAGAAAGTGTTAATCATTGACTCAATCCACACACACACACATATACAAGTCACATCTAGAACATCATAAAAACCGGTATACTACAATCAAAATATTAATTGATGCGGTATATACATGACAGTTTATTGGCTTAAATGTGTGACCAGTATCTATCACAGGGCTTCTAATTCGGAGTAGTAATATTGTAAGTCCATCTTTTTTCATCAGAACCATATGTTGTAGGAACTGATTATTACAGTACTCAAGGACTAAAGTTACCCACATAACATAAGGTTTGAACTACTACCAGAAGCTTTGTATCAACATATGAAGCACTCTTTAAACAACACTTTATCTCCCCATATCCTACATTCTAAGACCAAAAGGCTTGTAGACAGAGCAATTCTGCAGAAGTCAAATATTTTTCTTTCTCCTTTGTTTTTCAGCTTTAGTTTACTATCCCGCTTTTTTATACCCTCAAGAAAATGCTTTGGAAAACATTGTGGAAACAAAGAAACTGCCTGTAACAATCAAAATTTGTCTCCTCCCATGTTTTTTACCCAGAAAGACCATGTCATATTTTTTTTTTTTCAATTTTATCAGCTTGAATAGTCATCTTCAATTACTTTAAAGTAATTGGTTATTTAGTCTAATATAAATACATGAACCATCATTTTGCAGTATCTTGTTTATCTTCTGAAATGATTGTCAACTTGGACGAATTCAATATATCAACCAGGTCATTGGGTTAAATGGCTGTTGTCCCCAGTAATCAACTAATTGAAATAGAAGACACATCTTTGAATATAAGTAGGACCAATATTCAACTTAAATTACATAGAATGACCATTTGATGAAATTAAAGCCTGAATAGTAGGTATTCACTGCTCTTGAAAACCTTTGTATTTATTCACAGGCCTATCGAATTCACTTAATTTCTTGATACAGCTCATTTCCATCAATTTACTACCAAGCCCTTGTTTCGTTCCCCGTCAGAAAAATATTGCAAGAAAAGGGGACATTGCTAATGAAAAAACAAACACTACTCTCAATATTTCCTTCCCTCTAACATACTTTTTAAATTGAAGTTTTGACATGTTTCAACTTCATAAATATGGACTAAACAAACTTTTGTTGTCTGATAACAAGTTATGAAAGGGATAAGCTAAAACCTTTCCTGTACAAATCCTTGATTTTACGACGCTGTAATCTTATACTTGAGAAGAGAAAACATTGTGGAAAAAGAAGAAATTGCTTGTCAAGCAATTTCTTCTTTTCCCACAATTTTTTCTACCGCACACAGGATGGTTTCATTTCAATTTTTCTCGTCATCTGCAACGTCTTTTAATTTCGCTGGTCTAAGGGTTAAAGGAGTTTGAATGCCGAGAGAAGATTCTAAAATTTTATATTTTAAAACCACTCCACAAAAGCCCAAGTTATATAAGAATGTCTTGAGGACAAGTCTTTCTATGAGAACAAAATTCTTACATTTTTCTACTTTTTGCAATATACATACACTAGTTTTTCGATAAATGGTACCCAAATTAAATGCCATTCCTCTACAGACAAAAATATTGCTTTCATGTATTTCTCTATTATATTGCAAGTCAGCTTTAGGCTTACACTCAAGACCAATGACAAAAACTTATCGTTAGAGTAGTTGTCACATATTTAAGGGGACATTAGATGGGCTTTGCTTGAACTTGTCTCTGAAATCTTCAAGTTTACTGTGTATTAACCAGAAAACCCTTATTAACACTAGAGAATTTTAATAGCCAAAGTGATTTAAGGCTATCAGGTTTAAATCTGAAAACTACAACCAGAATTGATATAGCTCATTATGAGTAATTTTCCAGAATTTTGTAATGCTTTAAATGAACATGTGTAGGTCACTAACAATAGTATCACATTAACCTATTAAAATACAAACTTGTGTATCATGTAAGTTATTACAGCCACAATTAGCGGATCGCCGCTTTCAATGAAATAATCGATTAAAAACTCAAATCATTTATTCAGACCTGGAGAGAACTTTTGAAACTGACATTTATGTTAAGCATATTTGTTGTCTCTGACCACATATTTTTCAAAATAATGTTATTACCTCAGCCAAACTGTCATGTCGGAGGTCAGTTGGTGTGGCCAGCGATCTGTCATTTTCTATATCTATAGTTTGTATTACCTATGTTATCCCATATCTGGTTGATCCCACAATATTCCTGTAATGGCAGGCACTACTGACAAAGATAAGCCTGCATATACATGCAGACTGCTCTGTCTGTACAGTACCCGCTTTTCATTTCAGTCAACAGGACAAGGGTTTAATTCAAGCAATTGGATACATAAGCTTCTTATATATTTGAGGTCTCACACTGTGTTTGTCACAAATCCAGCCTGATCTTGGTCTACACTGAAGTTTACATCATTCAGAGAATCCACTTTCAGCCATATTCTAGATCCATGTCAGGATGCACACAACCAGTACCACAGATATTGAATTATTTACTCAAGTACTTATTGTCCTAAACACAGCTTGTCTTAAGATGACACATTGTTTGTCAGTTTGTTTTTGGTACCACCTTTGACTTCTAAGTTTTCTAACTTTTTCCACAAATCTTCTCTGTCTTTTTCTTTCTTTTTCTCCCTGTAACACAAGACAAATGAAAGAGTTGTTCCAAATATTCTTTCCTGAAACTAACTTTTTGATCAGAAATAAAAGAAAAACACTTCTCTAATGCTTATTGTAACACCTTCCATTAACCAATTCCCATACAACAAAAATTTGAAGACAATTTAAAGTTTATGATTTTTTTTTTTTTCACCTTTTGATTTTCTTCAGTGGCATCCAAAACCATCACTGATGGGAAATGGGTTAACTGGATGGTTTGTAAGTGACTAAGTTTTCTTTATACATTTGGGTTATCTCTCTTGATTATACTTTCTTATTTTGATTGATTGATTAGATTACAGTATTTCAGTCATATCACAGCACCTATCAATGGATGCTGGTATTTCTCACACCAATACTACCACTACATCCTTTCCAAGCCTCCAGCTGCTCATCCCACTTAGGTTACAATTATCCACCGATTGGTTCGGGACAAATGTGGGAAAGGATAGTTGCTGTGATATAGTATTGATTGATTGAATGGGCTTTAAAGCCCCTTTTAACAGTTATTCAGTCATATTGCGGTAGTTAGAACACTACTTTTAAAAGTATTTCAGTTATATCTACACAGCTGGCGTACCTAACTATGGATTCCTGGTATTTCTCACACTCATTTCATCCTTTATGGCAGTTGTCTCCCACCAATGGGTAGAAGTGCCATGACGGGAGATCGAACCAGGGACCCCATGATCAAATACCCTATGGCCATGGCAAAAGATGTCTTTGAAATATCTCCAGTACTATCATACATTTATGACTTTATTAATTGAACAGAGTGCTCTTCTGGCAATCGACAGATTACTGATCACATCCAATGACCTATGACAAGAAGTTCTACTTAGACAATACTTTTTGCAAAATTTGTGGTCGGTAGCATGTAACATAAAAGTTAAATTGGTGGTAAACTAAACACCATCACTTATACTTGAAATAAGCTGAAGTTAAACCATTAAAGATGTTTCACATAAATGTAACCCTGCTTGTAATGCTGTTGGATGTCAACTAGGGTAGGGATTTAAATGAAAGTGTGAAAATAAATCAAAGGGCAATAACTCTCAAGGTAGAGTAGTGGTTATTTTGCATTTTATTATGATCATGAATATTCAAGATCATAACTTTCAGAGATACGCTATGGAAAAACAAATAAATCTATGCTATGGAAAAATTTAAGTCTGAAAAACATCAAAGGGCATTATCTCGAAAAATAAGTATGGTAGAGTGGTGGTTCTTGTACATTGCAATTTCCCTGAATGTGTTCTTTTCACACATTACGTTTCATGATCACACCTATCATAATTTAAGAGATATCTGACAGAATTCAAGTCTGTAAAACAACAAAGAGCAATAGCTAAAAAAATCAGTATTGTAGATTTATGGCTCTTGTGCACTGCACTTCCCCTTTGCAATATCTATCTACACTTAAAGTTTCATGATCATATCTTTTACACTTTCAGAGACATACTATGGACAAAGTACAAGTCAGAAAAACAACAAAGGGCAATAACTCAAAAAATAAGTATGGTAATTATGGTTCTTGTTCACTGCACTTCTCCTTGGTGAGATCTATCAACCTGTAAAGTTTCATGACACCTTCAGAGATATGCACTGGACAAAATTCAAGTCTGATAAAAAAAAAATACCAAAGGTAACAAGGTGCCAAATTGTCACAAGATACGCCCTTCACACTGCTTAATATAAACTGGGGGTTTGAATAGAACTGAGGTTATTTTGAATGATTTTTTTTTTGTCAAACAAAGTATGAAAAACAACAAAGGGCAATAACTCAAAATAAACGCTAGGTAGAGTTATGGTTCTTGTACGCTGCACTCCCACTTGGTGAGCTCTATCCATCCATGAAGTTTCATGATTCTAGCTATAATACTTTTAGAGATATACTCCGGACAAGATTCAAGTATGAAAAACAACAAAGGGCAATAACTAAAAAAATAGGCTAGGTAGAGTTATGGTTCTTGTGCACTGCACTCCCACTTGGTGAGCTCTATCCATTCATGAAATTTCATGATTCTAGCTATTATACTTTTAGAGATATACTCCGGACAAGATTCATGTATGAAAAACAACAAAGGGCAATAACCAGGTAGAGTTATGGTTTTTGTGCACTGCACTCCCACTTGGTGAGATCTATACACCCATGAAGTTTCATGATCCTAGCTATGATACTTTTAGAGATATACTCCGGACAAGATTCAAGTATGAAAAACAACAAAGGGCAATAACCCAAAAAATAGGCTTGGTAGAGTTATGGTTCTTGTACACTGCACATCCACTTTGTGAGCTCTATCCATCCATGAAGATTCGTAATTCTAGCTAATATACTTTTAGAGATATACTCCGGACAAGATTCAAGTATGAAAAACAACAAAGGGCAATAACTCAAAAAATAGGCTAGGTAGAGTTATGGTTCTTGTACACTGCACTCCCACTTGGTTAGCTCTATCCATCCATTAAATTTCATGGTTCTAGCTAGTATACTTTTAGAGATATACTCCGGACAAGATTCAAGTATGATAAACAACAAAGGGCAATAACTCAAAAAATAGGCTAGGTAGAGTTATGGTTCTTGTACACTGCTCTCCTACTTGTTGAGCTCTATCTATCCATGAAATTTCATGATTATAGCTATTATACTTTTAGAAATATACTCCGGACAAGATTCAAGTATGAAAAACAACAAAGGGCAATAACTCAAAAAATAGGCCAGGTAGAGTTATGGTTCTTGTGCACTGCACTCCCACTTGGTGAGATCTATACACCCATGAAGTTTCATGATCCTAGCTATAATACTTTCAGAGATATACTCCGGACAAGATTCAAGTATGAAAAATAACAAAGGGCAATAACTCAAAAAATAGGCCAGGTAGAGTTATGGTTATTGCGCACTGCACTCCGTATTGATGAGAAGAATATAACTGCCAAGTTTAAAGTCAATCGGACTTATGGTGACAGAGTTATGCTCCGGACAAAGAAGTGGACACCGCCCGGACAACCGGACACCACGGGTGATCCCATAATACGTCTGTCTTCGACGAGCGTATAAAAACTAAACAAGAGGACCATGATGGTCCTAAATTGTACACCCATGGCATATGCAAATTATAGTATTTTTTATGAATAAATGACACAGCTTGAGCCAAATAACATTCATACATACCACATATCAAAGCTCTTGGTCTTATGGTTGGAAGAAGAAGATTTTCAAAGATTTCCTTCTTTATTCCTTTGAAAAATCAGGGATTGCACAGAAAAGGGCTAATTTTCAGAATACTGTAATTCTTTGAAGTATTTGGTAGAGGGTCATAAGGTGATGATACATACCAAATATAAAAGCTCTAGGCCAAATAATTTTGGAGAAGAAGATTTTAAAAGGTTAATTCTTTTACAAAATCAGGGATCGCAAAGAAAAGGGCTACTAAAGACTGATACACACTCAATATCATATCACTGCACCTTATAGTTTGCGAAAAGATTTTAAAAGATTTCCTACTTTATTCCTTTGTAAAATCATGGATTGCACAGGAAAGAGTGAATTTTCAGAATATGCTTCTTTGAAGTATTTTGGTAGAGGGTCATAAGGTGATGATACATACCAAATATCAAAGCTCATGGCCTAATGGTATGGGAAGAGAAGATTTTTAAAGATTTCCTTTGTCAAATCAGGGATTGCACAGAAAAGGGCTAATTTTTACAGTACAGTAGTTCTTTGAAGTATTTTGGTAGAGGGTCAATAGATTATGATTTATACCAATTATTAAAGGTCTAGATCTATAGTCTAGGAGGAGAAGATTTTCTAATTTGCCATGGCAACCAATGTTATTCCTGGATTTCAATTCTTTGAAGTTTTTTGAAAGAGCATGACCTAAGGATAATTTCAGTGAAGTTTGGTTGAAATTCCATGGTTAGTTTAGGAGAATATTTATATGTAAAATGTGATAGTATGGACCAACAGATGGGCGTCGACAATGACCCATCACAATAGCTCACCAAGAGCACTTCATGCTCAGATGAGTTAAATAAAAAAGAGCTTACAATTGTCATATGCAACTTCTTCAGTTAAGACCAGTCTGAATTTCTATCTTCTGGTAATAGGTTTACATAATTTACAGAATCCTAACAGTTTATTTCTTTGGATGAATACTAAACAATGCAGCTTACTTTTGTCTCTCTGATTTGTAGTTTGCAGTTAGATCATCAAACAGTTTACTGTTCATTTCCATGAAGGTTTTGAGGACATTATACACAAGGGCTACAATTGTCTGGTTCCAGTGTTCCTTTGAGATTTTGTAGAGTGCAGGAAACATGATTGGTAAGATCACCGTTGAGTTCTCCTCAACCAAACTTACAATGTAATCGTTGTTCCAGTAGTACAACGCTCTTTCTGCAACCTGAATTCAAGCAACAACCAACAACAGTTATCCTTAAAGTAGCATAAGTAAATATAAAATAAGTCCAGTCCTGCCATGTCCCTTTTTGGGGGGGATCAAAATTCCAGAATAAATTTTGAAAAGGGTTACTCAAGGAACATTCCTGCAAAGTTTGTTTGAGATTGACTCAATGGTTACAGAGAAGATTTTTAAATAATTGTTGACACTTTCTAACAGAAGCCGGACAACAGACACAGGGAAACAATGTGCTCAGGTGAGCTTAAAAGCATTAGGAATTATCCCCCTTGTTTATGTAGATTGCTTTTTCGATAGTGAATATGTTTCTGTTTCAAGTGAATGTGTTAAGAGAACCAAATATATTACAAAATACCAAAGTTCTAAGTTGAAAAAGGGGAATAATTCGTTAAACAAGAGGGCAAGTGGCCTTGGTGCTCACCTGACAAAAGCTCAGGTGAGCTTAAAAGCATTAGGAATTATCCCCCTTGTTTATGTAGATTGCTTTTTCGATAGTGAATATGTTTCTGTTTCAAGTGAATGTGTTAAGAGAACCAAATATATTACAAAATGTCAAAGTTCTAAGTTGAAAAAGGGGAATAATTCGTTAAACAAGAGGGCAAGTGGCCTTGGTGCTCACCTGACAAAAGGCTCTTTATCTTCAAGGCCTAATACTAACTGGGTCGGGAGAAGACCTCCTTTTGAAATCAAACTAAAATCACCTTATGTTGCTATGCCAACCAATGCTTTCAACAGATTTCAAATCATTTAATAATTATTTAAAGCGGGCAACTTAAGGTAAACTTCTGCCAAAATTTGGTTAAAATTGCCCAAAGAGTTGCTTTCTTTATTTCTATTTAAGCCAAATCACCCTGTGGCTCTGAAATATTAACAATTTTGAAAGAGGTCAATGTACTGATGCTTATTGCAAAATTAAAGATTCTTCAACTCCTGGGTCAGGAGGTAATGATTTTTTTATTATTTTTCTTTTTTTAATTTTACTCTTGTTGTCATAGCAACCATAGTTTTCATCTGATTTAATTTCCTTGGTTGAAATTGGCCAAGTGGTTTGAGAGGAGAAGTTAAAAAAAATCCTTCTTTATTTCTATTTAAGCCCCACCCCCCTGGGGCTCTGCCCTTTGGGACCTTGGAGTGGTGATTTTAGCAATTCTGAAAGAGATCATTGTACTGATGCTTCATTCAAAATTTCAAGACTCTACACCCTCTGGGTCAGGAAGAGATAATTTCTAAAGATTTTATTAAAATTTCCGGGCGCCGAACAGAGGACGGTAAAATACCTCACCATGAGCACTTTGCCCTCAGGTGATCTAAAAATGCATTTAGATTTATTTTCCTCTTGGTGTAGATTGCCAATTTGATAGTGAACATTTATTCCCAGTTTCAAGTGAATGTATTCAGCAAAATCAGATATATCTTAATATCAAAGTTCCTCTAAGTTGAAAAAGAAGCATACTTTATTCAAAAAAGCATTTAATTATCCCCCTGGTATATATTGCTCTTTTGAACATACAGCCGAGTTTCAAGTGAATTTGTTTCGTAATACCAAAGATATTACAAAATGTCAAAGTTTTTTGGACAACACAGATGCTGACACAGAATCAAACATAGACCTAGCTATAGTTATACCTAGCGATTTCTCTGAAAACAGTTAACCCATTCCAACTCAAGCCCTCCTTTTTACGCCCCTCAAGAAAAAAGCTTTGGAAAACATTGTGGAAAATGAAGAAATTGCTTGTCTCAAGCAATTTCTTCATTATCCACAATGTTTTCTACCCCAAATTACTGGCAAATTTAAAATTCCATCAAATTTAAATTGTCGTCTGCAGCTTCTTTCAATTTGGACTAGTCTAAAATTTTCTTGTGTTGGAATGGGTTAAGCAAATAAGACAAGTTTACCTGGTAATAATCATCAATAAATAAGATATTTAACCCCTTTTCTGTACAAACCTGGGACTTGAGAAAACATTGTGGAAAAAGAAAAAATTGCTTGTAACAAGCAATTTCTTCTTTTTCCTCAATATTTTGTGCCCTACCAAATGATTATTTTTCAAATAAAATGGACTATAAATTGTTGTCAACAAAACCTTTAAATTTTGACAGGTCTAAAATTTTGAAAAACAGGAAAGGGTTAAATGACCATTCAGAATTAATCCAATTTAATTTCTAAATTTGTACAAAATGTGTTCAACACCTAATGCTCCCAAAAGAGAATTATCAACTTTTACCTTGTCAGATAACCTTATTTGACAGTGTATTATAGGTAATCTTGTTGGATAAGACATGTTCAGTGTAAATCATATAGGAAGTCCCAAAAATATGGATTCTGAACAAAGACACTATTTGAAAACAAATAACCACCATTTTATATGTACCCCTACATAGTACAACAGACCATTACCAGGGTTGCATCTACAAATTCTCAAAAGGGGGGGGCTGTCCCCCATAACAATCAGAAAAAGGGGGGGGGGCCAAGCCAAATATTGGATAAAGTGTGAAAGGGGGGGGGGATAAAATTCAATTTATATGATAGTGCTTATCTTAACATAATTGTGTCCACAATAATATGAATTACTGTGATTCTTCTTTACAATATCTATCTATACATGTATATACTGCCTAACTCCCATTTCTGGTATTACTGGCAAGTATTGTCTACTAGTATAGTTACAGTAAGTTTGTTAACTCCAGTTTTTTTTACTATTTCAAGTACGTCATCCCAGGCTTGATACCGTTCTGGTTATTAAACTGGAAGCCCTGATTTTTCCAAAAATGGCCAGGAGCACATTTTCTCACTAATAATTTAGGGGATCTGTAGTCCCATTCATTTTTTCTTAATAAAAAATTGTGAAATTGTTTGTGATTTTCCATATATAGAAAAAATCAGAAAATAAAGGAGCACAATTTCTTATTCGATCTAACCTAATTTTAAACAACAGAAACCATTCATTTAAATTTGTTGCCCATGGTAACCATAATCATCCGCTGGTTTTGAAGTTTTGAAGTTATAATACAATCCTTATTCCATGAACGAAGAATCAAAATTACATTTTACTAGTAAATTTTGAGAATTAACCTATTGCATTTCCTTAATAAAAATATCACCAGTCACGGCAAGGTAATTTTTGCGGGCAAATTTAATTTTGAGCAGGATCTGGTACAAAATGTTTATCATGCGTGATTATGACTATTTTAGCGGGTTTCACACAATCCTGCGCTCTAGATGCAACCCTGCATTACCTGAAAGTGAGGACTTGATACACAGCGCGATATTTGTCTGAACAGTGGCTCCATCACCTTCTGAAACTGGGTGGGTTCTATAACATCTAGGATCTCTTCAATCTCTCCTAGAAACATCACCTAGAGGAACAGGAAAAAAATAACTAAAAATGTGTTTTATGATCCAAGTCTGTTGCAAACTAGGCTTTTATTGTAAACTATTACATCCCATTGATGCTTTATGACACTTTAATGAATAACAATCATGGAAAACTTTGTGGAAAAAAGAGAAATTGCTTCTAACAGGTAATTTCTCCTTTTCTCCCAACGTTTTTTTACCTTTTATGGCACTTATTTAGTAATATTAGCTCAGTTTAAAATATAGTCTGCAACTTCTTTCAATTTGGACCAGTTTAATATTTTGTTGTCTGGTAATGGTTTAATCACAGCAATTTTTTATATTAATTTCTGTAACATCTGTTGCAGAATACGGAAATATAATATGCTGTCAATTTGAATGTCAAACAGTTCATACTCGTTTTCGTTTTTATCTTTGTTTCTTGAGTTTTAGTGACTTTAAGTAAAATTTCAGGCTTCAACTAACCCTTTACCATCCCACAAAATTTTAGACTGGTCCTTATTCAAAGAAGCTCCAAACGACAATTTAAATTTTGATGAAATTAAGTCAAACAATCATAAAGGGGAACACATCTATCCATAAATGTAGATAAGTTACTACAAACACAAATGGACACACATATCAATGGGTCAGCCTATCATAGTTGTTACCACCAGTACACAACAACTCTTTTGTGCTGACCAATCGATATACAAACCTGTGCATCCATGGACTTTTGCCAGTATGTAAAACCAAATCTCTAGGTAGACTAGAATGTGTCACAGACATCAATGCTCCCTGCACAAGGCCATTTTTTTTCATATGACTTTCAGTTGCGACCTTGAACTTGGGAGTATCCAACACAACTTTACACATGACAACACATGAAGTACTCTTCAAGGGGAACAAGTGTGACATTTTTCTTTTTTCAAATTCATCAATTAATGTAGAAGTTATGCTCCTGACAAGAAGAGAGACATAGACTATCATACACATAAACACACTCACACAAGGACAGAGGTAACTCTATATGCTCTGGTCATAAACAAGAGAGCCAGAATGGCCCTAAAATCGCTCACCTGACTAATGTAAGATGATTCAAAATTTAGCCAACACTTCAGAAAAGGGTCACCAAAGGAATATTCATGCCAAGTTTGGTTGAAATTGGCCCAATGGTTACTGAGGATAAGATGTTTAAATATTTCAAGGTCAAAAACTGCCCCACCCTGCCACGCCCATATTTGGGTGTGAAAGAAAATCCCACGAACAGCTTTTGAAAAGGGTCACCATAGGAACATTCATGCCAAGTTTTGTTGAAATTGGCCCAATATTTACTGAGGAGAAGATATTTAAAGATTTCAAAGTCAAAAACTGCCAAGCCCTGCCACACCCATATTTGGGCGTGAAACAAAATTCTGTGAATAAGTTTTGAAAAGGGTCACCCTAGGAACATTAATGCCAAGTTTGGTTGAAATTGGCCCAATGGTTCCTGAGGAGAAGATGTTTCAAAATTTCAAAGTAAAAATCTGCCACGCCCTGCCACGCCCATATTTGGGCAAAAACGTAAATTCCACGAAACAACTTTTGAAAAGGGTCACCAAAGGAACATTCCTACCAAGTTTGGTTAAAATCCGCCCAGTGGTTACTGAGGAGAAGATGTTTAAAGATTTCAAAGACAAAAACTGCCACGCCCTGCCACACCCATATTTGGGCATAAATCAAAATTCCAAGAACAACTTTGGAAAAGGGTCACCCAAGGAACATTCATACCAAATTTGGTTGGAATTGGCCCAATGGTTACTGAGGAAAAGATGATTAAAGATTTCATAGTCAAAAACTGCCACGCCCTGCCATGCCCATATTTTGGCCTGAAACAAAAATCTGCAAACAGCTTTTGAAAAGGGTCACCAAAGGAACATTCATGCCGAGTTTTGTTGAAATTGTTCCAATGGTTCCTGAGGAAAAAGTGTTTAAGATTTCAAAGTCAAAAACTGCCACGCCCTGCCAGCCCATATTTGGGCGTCAATCAAAATTTTGTGAACAACTTTTGAAAAGGGACACCCAAGGAACATTCATACCAAATTTGGTTGAAATTGGCCCAATGGTTACTGAGGAGAAGATGTTTAAAGATTTCAAAGTTAAAAACTGCCGAGCCCTGCCACGCCCTTAATCCGCGAACAACTATTGTGAAGGGTCACCCAAGGAACATTCCTACCAAGTTTGGTTGAAATCCGCCCAGTGGTTACTGAGGAGAAGATTTTAAAAGAATTGTTGACGCCCTGCAACGCATGATGCACGACGCACAACGCAAGACAGACAAAAAGGTGATACCAAAAGCTCACCTTGAGCACGTTGTGCTCAGGTGAGCTAAAAAGGGTTATAATTCTAATAATTTAGATCAAAGTAATGGATTTTGCCTAGGGGTGTATTTCAAATGGTCACAAACGCTAGTGTAAAGTGTAACAGTAGTAGCATTAGTAAGAAGAGATATTATACTTGCATGTAAAACTTTAACCAATGCATTACACCTATGGCCCAGGGCATAGAATAGACCACTTTCCTACAACAAGAGGACCAGAGTATGATGGTTCATGGCTTTATGATATATACAAAATAGCAAAGCCCTCTGTCTAATTATTTTGAAGAGGATGTTTAAGGATTTTCTCTTTTAATCCTAGGTATAATGATGATCCCACCATATAGCGCTAATTTCCAGAATGTGGTAATGCTTTAAGTATAGACATCAATACATACCACATATCAAAGCTCTAGGCCTAATGGTCTATAGGAAGAAGGTTTTCAAAGGTATTATTCTTTATTCCTAGCTATATTTAGGGATCCCACAGAAAAGGGCTAATTTTCAGAAAACAGTTATTCTTTGAACTATTTTGGTAGAGGGTCAATAGCTGATGATATGTACTAAATATAAAAGCTCTAGGTCCTATGGTTTGGGAGAAGAAGTTTTTCAAAGATTTCCTTCTGTTTCCTTTTAAAAAATCAGGGATTTCACAGAAAAGGACTAATTTTCAGAATACTGTAATTCTTTTAAGTATTTTGGTAGAGGGTCAATAGGTGATGATACATACCAAATATAAGAGCCATAGGCTTTATGGTTTGAAAGAAGAAGATTTTTTAAAGATTTCCTTCTTTATTCCTTGGTAAAATCAGCAATCGCACAGAAAAGGGCTAATTTTCATAATACCATAATTCTAAGCTCTTGGCCTTATGGTGTAGGAGGAGAAGATTTTTCAAACATTTCCTTAGTAAAATCAGGGAACGCCTGGAAAAGGGCTAATTTTAAGAGTACAGAAATTCCTTGAAGAATTTTGGTTAAGGGTCTATACGTGATGATATGTACCAAATATCAAAGTTCTAGGGTCATAAGGAAGGTTCCTTATGGTTTAGGAGGAGAAGATTTTTTATTAATTGTTTATTGACGGACAGATTGACAGACGGACAGACAGCCGTCGGACAATGACCGATCACATTAGCTCACCTTGAGCATGTTGTTCTCAGGTGAGCTAAAAACCCAAGTTAACAAAACACATCTTCAAAATTCTTGGGAATAGCTCCTTTAACCCATTCCAACTCAACAATATTTTAGACTGGTCCAAATTGAAAGAAGCTGCAGACGATATTTTCAAGTTGGTGGAATTTAAATTTTCTTTGTCTTTTTGGATAGAAAACAATGTGGATAATGAAGAAATTGCTTGATACAAGCAATTTCTTCATTTTCCACAATGTTTTCCAAAGCTTTTTTCTTGAGGGGCGTAAAAAGGAGGGCTTGTGTGGGAATGGGTTAAGGTCATTTAGCCAAATAATAAACTTAACTCTCAATCCTAATATCAGCTCCCAAATTCTTAGCTCTTGCAAAAAAAGACGACCCAAGGATGGGGAATAGGGATGGAAGAAAGAAACAGTTACACTTACCTCCTTCTGACTACAAGTCTTTGGCCAGAATTTCAATAACCCTTTAATAACCTGTAAACAGACAATTGAGTTTTGTCTTGATTATATAAACCACACAAAAGTATTATATATTTATATATGACTGGCATAGCTGAAATAATGAATAAAAGATAAATAAGTGTTCTTGTACAGTTTTCAAGCTAACAGTAGCTTTTTCAAACATTAATCTTCTAGTAGTTACTTTTTAGTATTGAGAATGGTCCTCCAGGTCAAATTGTGTAGAGAATGCAAACCTATGACCTTGACCCAACTATCTATGTTTCAATAGCACATTGACTCATGATGGAGAACAAAAGTGAAGCAAAATGATATGACAAACAATCTACTAAATGGAAAAATGCAAATATCAAGGAATACCATGAATTATTAAAATATTCATATTAAAAGTAATGTTAAGGGAATGGAGAAGAAAATAACAGTGAGCTTCTGTCTTTATAATTGGTCTAAATTATTTCTATTAAAAGTTAAGTACTGGTAAGCTATGTAATACTTTAAATAATTCCATTTAACACAACCCAATTACACTTTTTGACGCTTCTCAACAAAAACAATGGAGAAAACATTGTGGAAAATTAAGAAAATGCTCAAACCAAGCAATTTTTTTCTTTTCCACAATGTTTTCTAGCCAGAAAGTTCAAAAATTCTAAAATTTCATAAACTTTAAATTATCGTCTGCAACTTCTTTCAATTTGGACCAATCTACAATTTTATTGTGTTGGAATGGATTAAGAAAAGGTATGAAATCTGCCTGATGTTAATAGATTTAGATTTCATTACTTGAAGATTTTATTTTCATAGCTGTATTTCCTTTGATATATTGAAAATTTCTGTTTGAAAACACACATTTAAAAAAAGCATTAAGAACATTATTTAATTAAACAAATTGTTTGAAATCTACAAATTATTTTAAACACACAAAAAAGATAAAGGGATAAAAACAAGACACTCTACTGGCTATCAAATTTCCCCTAATTAAATCTGATATTTAAGGAACTTAATTGCTTAAAGAATGTACCTAATGACAGTAACAAATTGGAAATTTTTCCATTTATTATTTTGAGCAACAATCCTTAGGGCACATTTTCTGACAGATCCATCAATTTTCTACAATCATGTAAAAGTTCTGAAAGGATTGAGTAATAATTGTGGTCTTCATCAAGGAAAGGAAAACATTTTGAGTGAAAATCCAAAAAGCCCCTTTTTCTAGTGTTTTCAGCAGATCCACTCTTTTTCTATAAGGAACCTTCCTTATGACCCTACAATCATCCTGTGAGATTTTCAAGACAATCTGATAATAATTGTGGACTTTATCCTGTAAACGAGAATAATTCCAGTGAAAACCTGTTTTGAGTGAAATACGGAAAGGCCTGTGTTTCCAGTGTTTTCCAACGGATCTACTCCTTTCGGAAAGGAACCTTCCTTATGAATCTACAACCATAGTGTAAATTTTCAAAACAATCCAATATTATAAAGGATGTGTTAATGATCCATAATCATATAAAGGCTCTTTTTCTTTCAACAGTCTTGTTTCATGTTAAGGTTAGGATTATGGGTGGGCTATACTTTGTACTATAAAGGCTCTGAACTTGGAGAACCCCAAGGTCTTAATGACAAATTCCAAGGCTTTTAAGACTAACTTGAAATAAGGAGAAACTTTTTCCTCCCTCTGGATCCATGGGTTATAATTTCAGAAATAAGAAAGTAGTCAATGAACTTATGCTTCATACAAAATATTAAGGCTTTATGACTTGAGGGTCAGGAGAAGAATCTAGGGGTCATGATTTTAAATATTTTGAAAGAGGTCAATATACTGATGTTTCATGCAAAATATCAAAGCTCTATGCCTTCTGGGTCAGGAGGTTTTCAAAGATTATTTCAAAATCTCACTTTTGATGCCATGGCAACCAAAGTTTTTATCTGATTTAAATTCTTTTAGCTATTTTTAAAGGAGACCACCTAAGGAACATTTCTAACAAATTTGGTTCAAATTGGCCCAGTGGTTTTGGAGATGTCATTAAAAAATGTTCTTTATTTCTATACAAACCCATCCTCCATGTGGCTTCGCCTCTGGGGACCTGAGGGTCTTGATTTTAGCTATTTTGACAGAGGTAGATGCTGGTAACCAGAGTGTTCTATGGATTTTTATTCTTTTAGCAATTTGGCACCACCCCAGAAACATTTCTGCCAAATTTGATTCAAATTGGCCAAGTGGTTTGGGAGATGTTGCTTAAGGGAATTGTTGATAGACGATGTACAAAAAAGTGATTAAAATAGCTCTCTTTAGCACTTTGTGCTCAGGTGAGCCAAAACTGTTGACTTTATTGTGTTAGCTAGGATATTTGAATGAAATCGCATAGAACCCCTTTTCCTATGATAATTGAAGGACCCTACCCATTTTCAGAAGAATCAATCCTCAGGATAACACAACCATACATTGAAAGTTTGAAAAGAATCCGATTATTAGCAAGGAAAAAATTAATGGACAGTTGGGCAGATGGATGCCAGACATGAAACACGCCATCACTATAGCCCTCCTGGCCTTTGGTCAGTAGAGCTAAAACCTTTTTAATTATATATATTTTTTGATAAATCTATTTGTAATACCTTTCAAATTCTTTACTATATAATATCTAAATATTTGTTATTAAAAAAACCTTTTTACAGACCCTAAAAATAAAAATTTTAAAAATAATCAAAGTGGAGAGCTTTATTAACTTGTCAAATAAGGTACATTTTTATCAATATACTATTGCATTTTATATACATGAACTATAATTTTTGGACCAAATTGAAACACTGCCTGCAATAACTTTTTAGGGCTGAACAATTCTTAGAATTTGTTAAAAGTCAGCTTTGGAGTTAACAGAAAGCAGGTAGAAGTTATGGTGATATGTGTGAATTAATGCTTTATAAGCCAAACAATTACAGTTACAAAAGTATGAGTAAAGATAAGTAATGATATATGAAAGATTATTTATAGCCTGCATCAAAGTATACAGTTCATTCTTTCTTTCTACTTAATGCATGAATATGCTAAAGAATAATGTTTCAGCAACCTAGAAAATCATAACAAAGTTCATATGAATTCAAATTGCCTTTTCAACACACTAAACAAGTGTTTAGTAGCTTTAATAGCCCATCTATAACACCTCTGTTTTGAACTTAAAACATGCTTATCATATCAGTGTGTATATTACTATCTATGAACAAGTTCTAATAGGATGTGAAGTCAGGCACAAAGGATATGTGAACATTATAGACCGCAAACAGACAGACAGACTGTCCACTCACTGTTTCAGCTATGGCAAAGTTGTCTAGCTTTTTATTGCTGTTATTGGGCTTTTATATGAAAATATAAACAGTCACTTAAGAATAACTACTAGTAAATCTTTAATTACTTTCTAATTTTTTTCAAGTCTCAGTTCAGTAATATAAACAGTTGAAACTTTCATCAACTTTACTTATACGAAGGGAACAATTATGTTAGGTATGTAGTGAAATTTCTTTGCAATTTTTGTTACTATCCAGTTAATAGCAGTGTGTGAGTTTGGAATCTAAACAATTAATTCAGTCATTTAATTTAGATCGATAGAGGCAAAACTTATATCTTTTAATAGCTGATAAACAACATTTGATCAAATCAGGACAGAACTTATGTTTACTTACATCTTCAGTTAAGCTAGCATCCTTTTCCAAGAACTGAACAACACAATATGCCAACTGAAAAATATTAAATATTTTAGAATTACAGTCTTTGCCAACATGAACACTGTTCAAAGGCATATAAAGTAATGTACAAATATCATACTTATAAAGCTAGTCCATAGCTGCATTGAAAAATTTTTGTTATTCAAAGTTTAGTGGCTGGTTTACCAATCAATATTTTCTTCATTTCACATAAAATCTATTGTCTTTTCTCAACAAAATATTGTGGTTTTACTTACAGAAGAGCAATCTCATTTGAACCCATTCATCCACAATAAAACTTTTTCACACCACTCAAGAAAACAATTGGGAAAGCATTGAGGACTAGAGGCGGTTGAGCACCTGTATCGCTCCACAGGCATGAATATACTGATTAAGCAAATTTTTCATTAATTTAAAATAAACTGGATATAATGAAAATAAATATAAATCATTGAAAGCTTTGAAATAGTTCTAGAGAACCATTTCAAACTTTTCATTGTTTTTACAAAAGTCAAGTCAAGTTATGTAAAATTCATATGGACATAACCCACCACCATAATATCCATGTTTTTCAACCAAAGAATCTGACAAACAGTTATCTGATTGTCATTCCCAAGAAATTTGCTTGAAATCCATCAACAGGTTTCTGAGAAATTTACAAAGTTTTCAGTTTATACCATTATGGAAATAAGCCCTGCCCAATTAAAGCCATGTTTTTCATCCGATCAAAATTCTTTGAAGGAATCTGATGAAGGTTCACCATAGGATCATTTCTGTGAAATTTGGTTGAAATACATCTACCGGTATCTGAGAAGAAGATTTGGAAAGGTTTCACCATATATGAAAATATGCCCCGCCCATTAGAGCCATGTTTTTCATCCGATCAAAATACTTTGAAGGAATTTGATAAAAGGTCACCAAATAATCGATACTGTAAAATATGGTTGAAATCCATCCATTGGTTTCTAAGAAAAAGATTTTGAAAGGTTTTACCATATATGGAAATTAGCCTCGCCCATTAAAGCCATGTTTTTCATCGGATAAAAGTTCTTTGAAGGAATCTGATAAAGGGTCACCCAAGGATCATTTTTGTGAAATTTGGTTGAATTCTGTTCAGTACTTTCTAAGAAGATTTTTAAAGTAAAAGATTACGGACAAACGGATGTACACACGTACACATTGATGGGCGCATGACGGACTAACACCATGTCAGCCAGTGGTGCTAATTAGAAATTGGCTGTTTTCACTAATTCTTTGGCAAAAATAATCATTATAAAAAACTCCTATCCCCTTCCATGATCTAAATTCAGTTTTCATAATTATGCATTATTTTACTTTTTTGGATAACAAGAGGCCCATAGGGCCTTATTGGTCACTTGAATCCAAGGAGCACAAATAAAGATAAATGTCCACCGGATTATGCTAGATACCAAGTATCAAACCTCTAGGCCTTTTAATTTGGGAGAAAAGATCTTTTAAAGTTTTCACTAAACACTTGTGACATCTTGTAATGGGCTAATTCTGACCCTGGGGCGATTTATACAATCTTGATAGAGGTCCACTAGATGATACTGTTTACCAAGTATCAAAGCTCTAGGCCCTCCTGTTTGGGAAAAGTAGAGTTGTAAAATTTGTGACGTCCTGGAAAGGGCTAATTGTGTCTCTGGGGCCATAATATATACAATATTGGTAGATATCCACAAGATGATGCTACATTCCAAATATCAAAGCTCTAGGCCTATCTGTTTGAGAGAAGAAGATTTTCAAAGTTTTCATGATATAAGCCAATGTTAAACTTGTGATGTCCTGGGAGGCTAATAATGACTCTGGGTCAATAATTTGTACAACCTTGATAGAGGTCCACCAGATGATGCTGTATACCAAATATCAAAGCTCTTGGCCCTCTCGTTTTGGAGAAGAAGATTTTTAAAGTTTTCACTATATAAGCTTATGTTAAATTTAAATATTTTACCTTGACTATCAAAGTTATCAATGAACAAGAGGGCCATTGGCCCTGGGGCGCTCACCTGAGATAAAGGCTCTTTTTCTTTTAACAGTCTAATTTCATGTTTAGGTTAGGATTATGATACAAGTGGGCCATACTTACATATAAAGACTATAAACCTGGGGATCCAAAAGGCTAAATTACAAATTCCAAGGCTTCAGTGCTGATTTGAAAGAAGGAAAAAACTTTTTTCTCCCTCTGGATCTATGGGTTATAATTTCAGAAATAAGGAAGAAGCCTGTGAACTGATGCTTCATGCCTATAACCCCCTCCCCCCCAGCTCTGCCCCTGGAGACCAGAGGATCATGATTTTAGCTATTTTGTAAGAAGTCAATATACTGATACTTCATGCAAAATATCAAGGCTCTATGCCTTCTGGGTCAGGAGAAGAAAATTTTTAAATATTATTTTAAAATTTCACTTTTGTTGCCATGGCAACCAGAGTTTTTAACTGATTTCAATTCTTTTAGCTATTTTTGAAGGGGACCACCTAAGCAACATTTCTGCCAAATTTGGTTCAAATCGGCCCAGTGGTTTGAGAGGAGATGTCATTTAAAAAATCGTTCTTTATTTCTATGTAAACCCCACCCCCCTGGGGCTCCGCCTCTTGGGACCGGAGGATCATGATTTTAGCTATTTGAAAGAGGTCAATATACTGATGCTTCATGCAAAATATCAAGGCTCTACCCCTTCTGGGTCAGGAGGAGAAGATTTTTAAAAATTATTTTAAAATTTCACTTTTGTTGCCATGGCAACCAGAGTTTTTAGCTGATTTCAATTCTTTTAGCTATTTTTGAAGGGGACCACCTAAGGAACATTTCTGCCAAATTTGGTTCAATTGGCCCAGTGGTTTAGGAGGGAGGAGATGTCATTTAAAGAAATTGTTGACGGACGACACACGAGGCACGACGGACGGACGCCGGACCAAAGGGGATCACAATAGCTCACTTGAGCACTACGTGCTCAGGTGAGCTAAAAACAACCTAGATATAGCCTCACCAATAGTATGATCTTAGAATTACAGTATTTTCCTTCATATATCAGTCATGAAGACCTTTGATTTTATAAAGCTTAAAAAAAAGGCTTAACCCTTTACTGTTAAATCACTGTTTTTTACGTCCTTGTGATTTTATATTTGAGAAATCATTGTGGGAAAAGAAGAAATTGCTTGTAACAAGCAATTTCTTCTTTTCCCACAATAGTTTCTATCCTACTGAATGGTCATTTTTCAAATTAAATCCACTATAAATTGTCGTCTGCAAAACCTTTGAAATTGGACAGGTCTGAAAAAATTTAAAACAGGAAAGGGTTAACTAGAATGCATACCCAAACTTTGTCGAAGGTCACAATTCTTAAAACTGCCCGGTTGATTATTAGAATAAATACGGTACATGTATATAGATTGATATACATGTACACAAATTGTTAGTCAAGATATCACAGGCAAAATCTCAAGGAAAGAACAAATAGGGCATTGCAAGTCGATTCTTCAATACCTACAGTATTTTCCTTCAATCCTACAGCCATGTAAACCTTTGATTTCATAAAGATTAATCCTTTCCCACACAACGACGCTTTTAAGTGCCCCTTAATAGGAAAGCTTTGGAAAACATTGTGGAAAATGAAGAAATTGCTTGTTACATGCAAATTCTTCATTGTACACACCGTTTACTCCCTCAAAAGATTTTTAAAATCCAAACAATTTGAAATTGTCGTCTGAAACTTCTTCCAACTTGGACCAGTCTAAAATTTCTCTTGTGGGAATGGGTTAAAGAAAGGCTTAACTAAAATACATGACATAGAAAGTATTAAGAAATTGCTTCCTAAACTTCTCATTAAATTGCTGTTAACAAATATTTCTATTACTATAAATCTGTTTTAATTACGTGTTTTGTTCTAATTAGATTGTTTGAATGGAGTTTAACACAACTATTAACAGTATTTCAGTCATATCGCTGCAGCTGGAACACCTAACCATGGTTTCCTAGTATTTCTCACACTAGTACTACCACTACTTCCTTTCCGAGCTTCCAGCTGCTCATCCCACTTGCAATGTAACACAGAAGTTACTGGAGTTGATAGTGGGTTTTCCCTAATATTTCAATGTGATATGGCAGCTTTTTTAAGAAAATCTTTATCTTAGCCAAAGAACTTTTCAAAATAGGCAAAAGAACAAAAATAAAAGACGAAAATAACACAATAAAATGAAAGAATATAAAACAATTGCCTTTAATATTAAGACTTAACAAAAGGGCAATACAAAATGTTTTATCCAACTGAGATAAGTCAACCCAGTTTCAGAAGTTGCAGATGATAATTCTAAGTCTGATTAAAATTGAAAAAAAAAATAGAGCTAATTAGTGAAGAAAACATAGTCACAAAAGAAACTGTTTCAAAAATCATTTTCAAAAATGTTTTCTTGAATATAAGTTCTGTGGGTCATAAAAAAGCAAGATTGTTTGGGATTGAACTAACTCAGCTGTACAGAGAGAATAGACGAATGGAGTAATGTGTCCCAATTATGTGATGGGGCAGTCAACAATAGAGAAAAAAAGAATAGCTCTCCTACTACAGAAAATAGTTGAACATAAATTAGTCAATAAACTATTAAATGAACAACAGAATTTTAATTTACAACCTGGCTTTTCCACTACATGAAATAATATGTAAAATTCATTTCAGCTTCTGATGCAAGGTAATTGACAGATCCATGGCAACACCCACTGCCTCCAACAAGACATTTGACTTAGCTTTTAAACAGTTAAAATTTAGCAAAATTTATTGTGAGTAAAACGCAACAAACAAGAGGGCCCCTGGCCCTGGTGTATTCACCTGAAACAAAGGATTTTTCTTCTTTCAATAGTCAAATTTAAGTTAAATCTTTGGTCAGGAGAATTTCTTTTTGGCCCTGGGACGCTCACCTGAGATAAAGGCTCTTTTTTATTCAACAGTCTTATTTCATGTTAAGGTTAGGATTATGATACAAGTGGGCCATACTTTATACATACATAAACTAAGTACCTGGAATCCGAAAGTCTAAATTACAAATTCCAAAGCTTAAGGGCAAATTTGAGAGAAAAAGAAAACTTTTTCCTCCCTCTAGATCAATGGGTTATCATTTCAGAAATAAGAAAGAAGTCAGTGAACTGATGCTTCATGCCTATACCCCCCACCCCCACCCTGGGGCTCCGCGCCTGAGGACTCAAGAACCATGATTTTAGCTATTTTGGAGGAGGTCGATATACTGATGCTTCATGCAAAATATCAAGGCTTACGCCTTCTGGGTCAGGAGAAGATTATTTTAAAATTTCACTTTCATTCCCTTTTTAATGAATTTCAATTGAATTAGATATTTTCACAGGGGACCATCTATGGAACATTTCTGCCAAATTTGATCCGAATTGGCCCAGTGGATTGGGAGGAGATGATTAAAATTTGATCTTTATTTCTATATAAACACACAAACACACCCCGGGCTATGCCCCTGGGGACACAAGGATCTTGATTTTAGTTATTTTTAAAGAGGTCAATATACTGTTGCTTCAAGAAAATATCAAGGCTCTATGCATTCTGGGTCAGGAGGAGATGATATTTAAAGAATATTTCAAAAATTTGACTTTTGTTGCCATGGCAACCAGAGTTTTTAATGGATTTCAATTGTTTTTGATATTTTCAAAGAGGACCACCTAGGGAACATTTCTGCCAAATATGGTTCAAATTGGCCCAGTGGTTTGGGAGAAGATGTCGTTTTAAAATTGTTCTTTATTTCTATATTAACACCCCCACCCACCCAGGCTCTGCCCCTGGGGACCCTTGGATCCTTATTATAGCTATTTTGAAAGAGGTCAATATACTGTTGCTTAATGCAAAATATCTACACCTTCTGGGTCAAGAGTCTTTTAGCTATTTTAAAATGGGTACTACCTAAGGAACATTTCTGCCAAATTTGGTTCAAATTGGCCCTGTGGTTCTGGAGAAGATGTCGTTTTAAAATCGTTCTTTATTTCCATATAAATCCCACCACCCTGGGACTCGCCCCTGGGGACCCAAAATTTTGTACAAATTCGCCCAGTGGTTTGGGAGGAGATGTAATTTAAAGGAATTGTTGACGTACGACAGACGATGAACGATGCACAATGGATGACTGACGATGGACAGACGCTGGACAAAAGGTTATTACAATAGCTCATTTGAGCACTTTGTGCTCAGGTGAGCTTAAAATCTGGTTGAAATTTGCCAAGTAGTTATGACAAAGATATTGTTTCAAAACTCCTTCTTTATTTCTATGTAGCCCCTCCCCAAGGGCACCACCTCTAAGGACATGAGGGTGAAGAATTCGAAAATATTGAATCAGGTCAATATAATGATGTTTCATGCAAAAAATCAAGGCTATACCCCTGCTGGTTCAGGAGATTTCAAAGAATTTTTCCAAATTTTTCTTTCACTGCCATGGCAACCTGAGTTTTCACTCTTCCAGTTTCTTTGAGAAAGAACCACCTAAATATCCCTGCCAAATATGGTTGAAATTGACAAAGTGGCTTGGGAGATAGACTGAATGGGATTTAACACTGCTTTTGACAAAATTCCAGTCATATTGCAGCGCCTGGAGCACCTAACAATGGATTCCTAGTATTTCTTGCACCAGTACTACCAGTACATCCTTACCTAGCCTCCGGCTGCTATCCCACTTAGTTTTACAATCATCCACCCATTTGTGAGGGACAAATGTCAGAAAGGACATGTGCTGCGGGGATCGATTGATGGATTGAATGGGGTTTAAAGCCACTTTTAACAGTATTTCAGTCATTTCGCGCTGGCTGGAGCACAATGGATTCCTGGTTTTTCTCACACAAGTACTCCCACAACATCCTTTCCTAGCCTACAGCTTAGATTTACATTTATCCACCCATTGGTGAGAGACTTATGTCGGAAAGGATGTGCTGTCACCGGGGATCGAACCCATGACATCCAATGATTGAAGATTAGGAGTCTGACGCACTGTGGCGGCTGTGGCTTGGGAGGAGATGTCACTTAAATTAACTGTTGAATGTCACTTAAATTAACGGTTGAAGGACAAAAGACTCAGATGGTCCAACCTGTAAATTAGGTGACCACAGGTGAGCTACAAATGGGAGAGAAGAGAGGAGGGTTAGTTACCTTCTCAAACTGTTTTCCAAGTCTGGTTTTTTTCTTCTTAAGCAAATCTTAATGTGTGGAAATGGGTTAAATTAGGAACATCCTTGGCTCAGAGGAGGATTTACCATTGCCAAGCTGCGTAATTTGTCTATTAATTTGCATAGAAATCTGTTCAAAAGTGATGCAATATATTTTATAGGTCATCTTGACTTAGATCAAACTGCATATACACTGCAGCTCCACTATAACGCTGTCGGTGGGGTCCAAGAAATGAAACAGCGGAAGAAGTGGAGTTATTATGCTATAACGCTGTCCCCCCCCCCCCTCCCCCCGCCGTAACTGAAATTTTCAACCGTCGGAATCGGAACCAAACACCCGATAATTCGTGATGAAATTCTTGTAACAAGTTTAATTTTATACAAGTTACTAGTTGGGAAATGAAAAACAACAACTGTAGTTACGAGATTTTAGCAGAAACCGACGAAATTCAGCTTGCGGAGAATTAATTTCTAACCTTACCTTCCCGGTCTATCAGGATTGAATAATCCGTAAATTTCTACAGGTCTATAAATTGAGGTTCTCTTTCTCCCAATATTAAGAAGCTAGAACTTTTACCCAAGACATGTTTTATTATTTTGATAGTCGTCGGCATTAATCTAATTGAATTTAGTTTTACACGGACCTAAATATTTCCATCCTTACACAAAAGGGATAAAATCTAAGTATTCCGCATAGCGACGTCTCCTTGGAGACCGACGAGTTGTTGAACACCTGGGGTTACTGAAGCGTTGAGAAAATGTCGCGTGGATCGACCTTCGAACCTCTTTTGCGGTAATGGACTTGGTCTAATTTCTTTACCATTGTTGAAAATACGGTAACAATAAACCGACAAAGAACTCTATCTGAACCTAGTCATTTACGAATCGGGAATTTAAACCGACCAGTTGCACGTATACAAAACTGAATTAAACTTTGTAGCCGCTAACTTTTAATCGTAAAAATAAGGTCATAATAATCGAAAAAAATCCGAGACGGCGGAATGTCTGGCTTCATAACGACAAGAGTAAATAATTCCGTCAGCAAGAATTCTCACGGGGTACGCTTCTGGCACGTGACAACTCCGGAAACTCTCTCATAAATAGCTGAACATCTGGCGGCGGCACCTTTGATCACCTTTCCTCCCTCAGAATAAAATAAACTGTACCCGAAAAAACTTGACTTCAAATTTGTCGACGAGCTTTTAGCCGTGCGTTTGATCATACAGGATGGCATTAAATTTTCGGATTATTGTAAGAAATGCGGAAAAATAACGGTATTTTATTTTAATCTACTTATATTATCTATCCCGTTTCGGATGAGAATCTTCCGATATTGTGACATTTACAATTCAAATTCACGTATTTTCTGAGAAAACGTTGCAACTACGACTGATTGTTTTCAAAGCACATTGTTGCGTTTTTATCTTGAAGCCACTATCCTCTACGAGCTCCGGATACCAGCAAACTATGAAGTGAAATAATTAGTAGGCTCAAGTCAATTTGTCTAATTTCACGCTCGAGCATTACTTTAAGAACACGTCCTACCCGAGACTGAAGAAAATTAAGAACGCCGAGAGTGAAACAGTCTGATATTTTAATCGCACCACCTACAAGGTTTGTAACTAAAGGATACCGAGGTGCATGCCTATTCTCTAATGATTTAAAAAATATAAAAGACCTAAGGCATTGATCATCTCAATGTCAAACAGTAAGACCAAACAATCGAACTGATTTTGTAAATTGAAACACTACGTGTGTCATCAATCAAACAAAGCAATTACCTCAGAAGTAATGCATTAATGACCAGGACCGTCCACGTAAGGTGTTAAAAACTTACCTGGCTTCGGGTAATTATCGATTTTTATGTGCAACCCTTTTTCGGGATGAAAAAATCGCGACCAAAACAGCATTAACGTCTTATCTCAGCATCTGCAACCCGAAATGCCCCCCCCCCTCCAAAATTTTGGGAGCCAAGCGGACCCCACGTTATAATGGAGTCAGTGCTGTGCCCGGTAGCGTTATAGAGGAGTTGCAGTGTATTTAGTTATTGGGGATAATTTTAGCCCATTCCCACACTGACGCTTTTTGATGCCCCTCAAGAAAACCAATTGGGAAAACATTGTAAAAACAAGAGGCCCATGAGGGCCTGAGACGCTCTACTGGTTATCAAGTTTTCCGTTAAAGAAATCTGATATTTAAGGAAGTTAATTGCTCAAAGAAGAATGCATAAAGAAAAAAAAAGGGGCTTTATCCCCTTTATCATTTTAAGCAACAATCCTCAAGGCCCCTTTTCCCATGTTTCATGACAGATCCACTCCATTTCCAAAAGAAAGTTACCTTATGACCCTACAATCATTCTGTGAATATTTCATCAGAATCTGACAATAATTGTGGACTTAATCACATAAACAGGATTGTTTTGAATGAAAATCAATAAGGCCCCTTTTCCTGTGTTTTCTGATGGATCAATTTCATTCCAAAAGGAACTTTCCTTCAACCCGACAACTGTCCTGTGAAATTTAAAAGACAACTTGATAATGATTGTGATCTTCATCACATACACAAGAATGTTTTGAATGATAATCTGTAATGCCCCTTTTCCTGTGTTTCGAATGCCACAATTATTCCATGCATCTTTGAAGAGAATCCAATAAAACTGTTGACTTTATTGTGTTAACAAAGATATTAAATTCAAGTTCTCATAAGGCCCCTTTTCCCGTGATATTTTACTGTTGGTTATATCATTCTATGAAAGTTAAAAGTGAATCCGATGAAATATTGGGAATTCATTATGTTTACTAGAATATTTAAAAAAAAATCATATGTCCCCTTTTTACACGATACTTGATGGATTGTACCCAGTTCTGAAAAGAACCATCTAAGTATTTGTACAATCATTCTGTGAAATTTTGAAGTGAATCCGGTGAAATCAAGGGACATCATTGTGTTAACCAGAATATTGAAGAGAGTTTTTCATAAGGCCCCTTTTTATGTGACCCTTGCTATAGTCAGATCCACTGTCAAAATCAACAATTGGAATGATGGTACAATCAATCTGTTTAATCTGTGGAATTTATTGTGTTAATGAATTACAGTGAAATATTCATAGGGCCCCTTTTCTCATGATACTTTACAGAACAAACCAAATTTCAAAAGGAACAATTCTAATGAAGGTAGAATCATTCTTTAAAAGTTAAAGAGAATCAATGAAAACAGTGGACTGAATTGTGTCAAGAATTTTTGTACCTAAATTTTCATAAGGCCCCTTTTCCCGTGAAACTTAACAAATCAGACCCAATTTACAAAGGAACAATCCTAATGATAGTTTGAAGAAAATGATAAAGACCGAGGACTTTATTGTAATAATGATGTTTTGTAATAAAATTTTTACAAGGTCCCTTTTCTTGTGTCACTAAACCAATCAGACCTAATTTACAAAGGAACAATCCAAATGATGGTACAAACATTCTGTGAAAGTTTGAACAGAATCTGATGAAAACTGCAGACTTTATCTTGGTGTCAAATTTCTAAAATTAAATTTTCATAAGGCTCCTTTTCCTGTGATACTTGAAGGATCAGGTCTCATGTCAGCCTCAACAATCGTGATTATTGTGCAATGATTCTGTGAAGGTTTGAATAAAATCCAATGAAAGGTCTGGACTTGGTTACAAGGATTATAGATAAAATTCTCTAAAGGCCCCTTTTCCCATGATACTAGACAGATCACGCCTAATTTGAAAAGAAAGAATCCTCATGATGGAATAATCTTTCTGTGAAAGTTTTAACAGAATCTGATGAAAACTGTTGACTTTATTGTGGTACAATGATTTTAAAATTAAATTTCATAATGCTCCTTTTCCTGTGATACTTGACGGATCAGGTCTAATGCAAACATCAACAATCATTATTATTGTACAATTATTCTGTGAATGTTTGAAGAAAATCCGATGAAAGCTCTGGACTTGGTAACAAGGAATTATAAATGAAATTTTCATGAGGCCCCTTTTCCTTTGCTTCTTGACAGTTCAAACCCTGTTATGAAAAGAATGATAGTTATGACCTTCCAATCATTCTGTGAAAGTTTCAAAAAAAACTGATCAAAGCTGTGGGCTTTATTGTGTTAACAGGGTTTTATTCATTGAATTTTCATATAGCCCCTTTTCCCATGTTACTTGATGGATCTGAACCAATTCCAAAGGGAACTCTTCTTACAAAAGTATAATTATTCTGTTTGAGTATAAAGACAACCCAATCTCACCTGTGGACTTACAAGCATTAATTAAGATTTTTTTAATTGAATTTTCCTAAGGCCCTTTTTCCTATGTTTCTCAATGGATCAGACCCAATTTGAAAGGAACAATCCTTATGATGGTACAATCATTATGTGAAAGTTTGAAGTCAATCAGGTGAAATCTAGGGCCATTATGTGTTAACTAAGAATTTTTTTATTAAATTTTCATGGGGCCCCTTTTCCCATGAAACTTGATGGATCAAACCTACTTCCGAAAGGAACAATCCACATAATGTAATAATCATTCTGGGAATGTTTGAAGAGAATTTGTTGAAAACTATGGACTCTATTGTGTTTACGAGGACTTTTTCAATCCAGTTTTAATCGGGCCCCTTTTCCCGTGGTCCTTGACTGATTATACCAAATTTTGAAAGGAACAATTCTTATGATGGTACAATCATTCTGTGAAAGTTTGAAGAGAATCCGTTGTAAATTGTTGGCTCTAGATTATTAATGAGAATTTTTTATTAAACATTTCATAAGGCCCCTTTTTCCTGTGTTTCTTGAAGGATCATACCTAATTTCAAAAGGAATAATCCTTATGATAGTACAATCATTCTGTGAAAGTTTGAAGGGAATACAATGAAAACTATTGACTCCAGAGTGTTAAAGAGTATTTCTTAAAAGATTTTTCGATTAAATTTTCATAAGGCCCCTTTTCCCGTAATTCCAGATGGATCTGACCAAATTTCCAAAGGAACAATCCTTATGATGGTACAATCATTCTGTGAAAGCTTAAATACAATCTGATGAAAACTGTGGACTCTAGAGTGTTAACAAGAATTTTTTTATTAAATTTTAATAAAGGCCCCTTTTCCCCTGTTTCATGACAGATCAGACCCATTTTCGAAAGGAACGATCCTTATGCTTGTACAATCATTCTGAGAAAGTTTGAAGAGAATCCGATGAAAACTGTGGACTCTATCGTGTAAACGAGGATTTTTAATGGAGTTTTTAATTGAATTTTCATAAGGCCCCTTTTCCCATGTTTCTTGACGGATCATACCCATTTTCGAAAGGAACGATCCTTATGTTGGTACAATCATTCTGTGAAAGTTTGAAGAGAATCTGATGAAATCTGTGGACTTAATCTCGTAAACGAGGATTTTTTAATTAAATTTTCATAAGGCCCCTTTTCCCGTGTTTCTTGACGGATCAGACCCATTTTTAAAAGGAACAATCCTTATGTTGGTACAATCATTCTGTGCAAGTTTGAAGAGAATCCAATAAAAACTGTGGACTCTATCGCGTAAACGAGAATTTTTAATTGAATTTTTAATGAATTTTCATAAGGCCCCTTTTCCCGTGTTTCTTGACGGATCATACCCATTTTCGAAAGGAACGATCCTTATGATGGTACAATCATTTTGTGAAAGTTTGAAGAGAATTCGATGAAAACTGTGGACTTTATCGTGTAAACGAAGATTTTTTAATTAAGTTTTAACTAGGCCCCTTTTCCCGTGTTTCTTGACGGATCTGACCCAATTTCGAAAGGAACGATCCTTATGATGGTACAATCATTCGGTGAAAGTTTGAAGAGAATCCGATGAAAACTGTGGACTTTATCGCATAAACTAGGAAAAGTTTAACGGACGGCCGACGGCCGGACGCCGGACAGGAAAAAGCCATCGCTATAGCTCTAGTGGCCTTCGGCCAGTTGAGCTAATGAATAACTTCTAACAAGCAATTTCTTTATTTTTCAAATGTTCTATATCCAGAAAGTTAAAAAAATTCATGAACTTTAAATTGTCGTTTGTACCTCCTTTCAGTTTGGACCAGTCTAAAATTTTGCCGTCTGGTTGAAGGGTTGACAGTGTGGAATATGTATAAGAATTCATGGATGATGATTACTAGAACTGCCATGAAGTAACAATAAGCTCCACAAAAAGCTTTAACTCATTAACAAACTACAACATTTTAGATGATCAAGCAATTACTTCTTTTTCACAATGTTTTATCAAAAATAACATCACAGGGAATTTAAAATCCGAGATTGCACAGGAATTAGTTATCAGTTTAATATGATGGTGTAAATAAATATTTTGACAATTATCATAGTTTTTAACTTAACCAGCTATAGATATCAGGCATTATTCTCAAAGATTCGAAATGACATTTTAGGAAGAAAAAAATAATTCATATTGTCATTAAACAAATGAGAAAGATTTTAAACATAAAAGGATAGTTTTAATTGAATAAAAAAAAAATCATTTTGTTTATCTTTTCTATAAGAATAGCACTTTTTTCTTATATGCATAATACTTAATTAACCTTCCCGTGTAATCAAGAGAATAAAGTCTGTAAAATATTTACAGTCCAGTTTCATCCAAGTGTAGCACACCACAAAGTAGAATTCTAGTGTAGAAAACACTGTGGGGAAAAGATGTGACAAGCTATTACTTCTTTTCCACAAAATTACCTCTAATATGATTTTATGACAGTCATAAAAAGGGGTTATGTGCAGGTGAATTGAATCACAAGCCAGTGCCAAAAATCTGTATTTTGTATGACTGTTTTTAAAATTCCATCAGCAAACTACAATCCAACAAAGTTTTAGACTGTTCCAAATTGAAGTGTTTGTTAATTGTACCTTAGAGGGTAGAAAACATGAGAGAAAAAGAGAAATGCTGGCTTCTAGCGATTTCTACTTTTCTTATGTTTTTTCTGTTCAAAATGCAGGTTTGTGTGGTTATGGTTAAGGTTGAAACCATCACATGCTTCGATTATAATTATTATCTTTAAGATCAAGGGATAACCCTGTGATCTCAGGAATTCAAGTTTGAAAATGAAAGTAATTTGACATACCTGAGCATGATATAAACTTAAGCTTTTCGCCTTATGCAAGGGAATTAAAACCTTCATTAAAAACAATTTATGCTCCCCTTTCAGTGGTAATGCAAAACCATTGATAATGCTGAAATGAAAATTAGAAAATTTCTTATAACTAATTTGTAGACAACAAATGTTCAAACAGGTGCAAATTGAAAGTTGCAGATGAAAATTCAAAATGAGTTTAAATTGAAATAAAAAAAAACAATAATAAAAAATACCATGCATGTTAAAACAAGAGGACCAGTTGCCCTGGCGCTCACCTGAGATAAAGTTCATTTTTTGTAAGGCTCAATACCAACGGTTCTGGAGAAGACTTTTTTCAAATACATACTAATGTTACCATAGCAACCAAAGCTTTCAATGGATTTAAAATATTTAAGAAGGAGGAGTTGTCATTTTAAACTAGAGGCACTTGAGAACCTGTATCGTTCCACAGGCCATGTGTACCAATTAAACAAATGGTATTTTCAAGAATTTAATATAAACTGAATCGTGGCTGCCATATCTGGCAAAAAATCTGATCACTAAAATCTTTGATACTGTTCTCGAGAAGCATTTCAAAGATTTCACTGTTTTAAAAAGCCAAGTCTGGTTATGTAAAATTCATCTACTAACTTATATGAAAAGGTATTTTCAAAATTTTCACTGTATACCATATATGGACATATGCCATGACAATAAAAGCCATGTTTTTCAACCGATCAAATCTATATGAAGGAATCTGACAAAGAGTCACCTGAGGATAACTAATACAATATTTGGTTGAATTAACAGTTTTCTGAGAAGATGATTCTCAAATTTTCAGAATATATTCCATTTTATGGAAAATAGTTCTTCCCAACCATAAAGCCATGATTTTCATCCAATCAAATCCATTCGAGAAATCTAATAAAGGGTCTGAACAGTATAATTCCTGTGAAATTTGATTGAAATCAATCAAATGTTTTTAATAAAAAAAGAGTTTTAAAGTTAACTAAATATCATATATGGAAATTAGCAACATAATTTAATCTGACAAGAGGGCAAAATGGCCCTTATTTGCTCATCTGAAAATTATTTTGAACCATCTGTTTGTAGAGATAAAAAGATAGATGTAGAATTAGGAAGGCAGATACAACCTTCATTGCCCATAGTAATGGTTGGACTGACATTAATTGAGTTCTCATAAATAAATAGTTAATTTTAGGTTATACAAGAACAAAGAGGATAAGTTTGTGATCAGAGCATTCAATACTGCGGGATAAATGGGCATGCCAATAGCTCGGTACAAATGATAAGATCAAGGGGAGACTATTGGGGAACTTATGATCGTAAGATCATCAAAATTACTAACACAAATTTCATATATACACAAAATATTGGAGCAGTGCCCACCATATTGTGGTAGTAGTGCTACGAACAACAATGATTCAGTACTAATTACAATTCCAAGGGGAGATAATAAGGCCCACATTTATAGGTCAATCAGAATTTCAATAACAACTTTTTAAGATTTACATTAATCTAATCCCTTTTTTTTAACTCTTTTTTCTCTTCACCCATTTTCATAATAAAAGTGTCAACGAGTTAAGCATTTCCATCCTCTTTAGAACTTGATCAGTCTTAAATTGTATAATTGCATTTTTCATTTTGTTTGTTCTTACCTGCCTAAAATCTCTAATAATTCACCTACTCCATTGAAGGACTCTGTTTCATAAATAAATCTGGAAGAAAATGAAGCAAATTTATTTCAACTTTTTTAATTAGAACTAATGTTCAATTGACCGCTGGCCTACTTTTTAGCACAGACAAGTCATCATTTTAATATAACCTAGATATCAACTTGAACTTGAGCAGACTTACACCCCGACAAGCATTTTGTCACTCAAGGAGCACATAAGACTTTTGACTTATGGAACCAAAAAACAATAGGGTTCCTTCTGGGGTCATGGATAGTATTGGTATAAGTGTCAAGGTCCTATGTCAAATGAACTATGAACTTATGAACTAGAGCTTGGAAATGGTTTTCAGTGAAAGTTCATTTGTGACCTTGACCTTGACCAACATGACCAAAAAAATTGTTTCTTCTTCTCTTTTACTTAACAAATTACCAAACAATAACATTTAGACTGAAGTTGCACTAAAGAATTTCTAGTTGACGAATTTCAAAAGTCTTTGTCTATAGGGGTAGAACGTTGTGAATAATGAAGAAATTGCTTGTGACATGCAATTTTTTCTCTCTGCACAATGCTTTCCGAAGTCTTTTTCTTAAGGAAAGTAAAAAAGCGTGATTGTATGGGAATGAAGACAAGCAATTTCTTCATTCTCGACAACACTTCCAATTTCTTCATTCTCAACAATGCTTTCCAAAGTCTTTTTCTTGCAGGGCGTAAAAAGTGGGATTGTGTGGGAATGGATTAAACAATATTTTGTCTAAATTAACTATTGAGGATGGATTATGCCTTTTATTAACGACATAGGGCTAGACAATTTGAATTGTACATTGTTTTTCTCTTTAATACCATATTGAATCCAAATTAACTTAAGAATTAACTAAAGATTTAATAAAAGAAAGGTACATTGTGTTTTATTAAATTTGTACTTACCGAAGAAATATATTATTTATTTGTTTCCTAATGAAAGCTCGCAACCCTAAAAATTTCCCATATATCCGATGTAGCACTGTCTTCAAGAAATCTCTTTCTCGAGGATCTTCACTGTCGAATAATTCTAACAACTGAAATCATGACAAAACAAAACAAAATTACAGTCAACTTTCATTAGAATAAGAATCATTGTTTGTAAAAACATTTTCAAGAAAAGTTGATCCAACTGAATCCATCTAAAAATCTCCTGAATTATAAACTTGTTACAATATTCAGAAAAACAATGTCATAAAATAAAACAAGAGTACCCCATATAGATGTCAATGCTTGGCTGTTCAAGTGCTTGATGGTGGGTAAATTTCCAAGTCGAAAAAGGGCATAATCTTTTCAAAAATTCATTTAGGGTTAACCCCCTTATTAATATATATTGCTCTTTTGATACTGAACATATGTTCCAAGTTTCAAGATAAGTTATACCAGAGATATTGGAAAATGTTAAAGTTATCGGATGATGCTGGCGCATACGACAAACAGACCATAGCACCAGGGCTACAGAAATTTGAAAATTTAAATTTGTCCTGGACAATGCCCCCCCGCCGGCAAAATCAACACACACCCCCTCCGCCGACAAAAACAAATACCCCCCTTTTTTCACCTTTCAAGTATGTAAAAGGGTTCATCATTCATTCAGTAGTTGCCTTAATTTTCAAATTTTCTGAAGATGATTATAATGTTCAACAAGAGGAAGATAGATGAAAATAACTGACAGGTCCTACTTTCATTTTGTTTTTGAAAATTCGGCTGTGTATAAATTGCAATTCCGGCAATGTACGGCAATTACAATATATTGTAAAATTAGATACCCTCGATTTAATTATAGTAATGATACACAGTCATGTCGATTTTCTCTCAACACGAGCGTCTGTTGATGGAAAAACACAGCTGACGTCACAAAAATGTCAGGTCAGTCGATTCTACCCCATGGGATCGCAGAATCGTGATGACATTAGAAAGACCGACAAGACATCACAGAGTGTGTCCGCCCATGTGTTGCACTATTTTCCTAAAGGAGAATTTGTGCACAAATCTAGGTCAATTATTTATTGCAGTTAATTTCTGGTTTATTATTCAGACATTTTCCACCCCTGAAGTAAGATTTTAATTTTATTGACAGAACTAGTGATATTATTAAGCTGTTGTTTTTCGTTTATATTCAAATTATCTGTATTCTACAGATTTCCAATTATTGTTTGGATTCTATTGGCTATGTTTATTACCGTGAATGTAAAACTATATAACATATATTAACAACGTGACTTTTTTTATACAAGTTTCAAATCCAGTTTCACGCGCTTACTTGTGATAAATTAATTTCATAAAAGCATTGTGCTGAGCTATTCCGACTTTATACGAACGGCAATCTGAAGCCTGTTCATCTCTAGACTTATGTACCCACCCAATGGTATAGTAAAAGAAATTGGTTTCACGAATAACGGCAATTTAAATCAACACAGTATTAGATGTACATTTTGATAAGACTTCGAACGTGTGTAAGTCAAACCGATTCTCTATTGCAAATAGTTTACAAAACTCGGTACCCAAAGTTCGGTCAAGGGTGAAACTGCAAATCAGGTCCACGTGAGGTTGGGCGTTTGACTGGCCGGCGGGTAAACCAATTATCGATTTTGGCACTTTTGTTTATCTCTTAATCTGCAGGTAACGTGTGAAACCCTTGAATTATTTTGGTTTCAGGTGGATTTTGATATATGGTGGGCGAGTTTATCAACATTTCAACGTGAAATTTGGTAAAAATTTTGGAACCCAAGTGCTTGTCAAATGCATTTTCTTTTTTTCCTAATTTCTTTTCCCTTTAGTTAGCTTTGTTTCTATTCTGAACAATGTACAACTATAACAGCATTTTTCTGAAATGTGACTTTGATAAGTAACCTTGACCTTAATTGATGACCTTAACCTTACAACCAATACCTATTTATTCCAAATATCGGCCCTGTATTTTCAGCATTGTTTGAAAAACAGGAAAATTTTGAGTTTTTGAATAAAGATACAAAATTGACCTTGAACATTGAAGACATTTACGTTACAACAAACTAAAGCCAATCAATGCACAGAATCTATAAAAATGAGCCATGTATCTCTAATAGTGTTTGAATGAGCAAAGTGTTGTTTTTGGCTTAACCCATTCCAACACAGTGGAATTTTAGACTGGTCCAAATTGAAAGAAGCTGCAGACGACATTTTCAAGATGATAGAACTTTGAATTTTTTTGTCATTTTGGGTAGAAAACATTGTGGATAATGAAGAAATTGCTTGATACAAGCAATTTCTTCATTTTCTACAATGTTTTCCAAAGCTTTTTTCTTGAGGGGCGTAAAAAGGAGTAAATTGAGTTGGAATGGGTTAAGTACAAACATTTTTTGACCTTAATAAGTGCCCTTTACCATGATGGATAACTCTGATCTTACAACTAACTGATTCCTTTTAATCAAGGAAGCTATATCCAAAATATGAGCCATGTATCTGCAATGGTGTTTGAATAGATTGATTGATTGAATGGGGTTTTACGTCGCTTTCAACAATCTTTCAGATATATCGCGGCAGCTGGAGCAACTAACAATGGAATCCTGGTATTTCTCACACCAGTACTACCATTACATCCTTTCCTAGCCTCCAGCTGCTATCCCACATAGGTCTACAATTATCGACCCATTGTGTTTGAATAGAAGAAAAATGTTAAGTTTTTGTGGTAAGCCTACGACTCACAAATAGAGGAACAGTCATATATTGGTGAAATAATATGCCAAAATCTTATTGATGCAGGAGCATATACCCCCAAAACTAGAGGAACTTAACACCAGATTCACTCCACCAGCCAAAATTTACTTATCATACAGGTAACTTATTTTTCTAACATGTTTCAGACAAAATTTGAGAAAGAAGGACAGATGCAAATGATACCATAACAACCACACACTCACCCCATTTTCCTTTCTTTTTCAATCTTAGAAAAAATAGCCCCAAAAGATATTGATCCAACCATTAACTTTTTGTCAAATTATTATTTTGCTTATTTTGCTTCAAAACTAACATTATCTATTTTTTGAGGTGGAGGTGGGGTTTAATTCACAACACCACACTCTACCTTCTCTCTACCCTTGAAAATAAATATTGTTATTGAAAACTTTGTTGGAAATGGAGAAATTGCTTGTGACAAGACTTTTCCAGAAAGGTCTAGCAGCACTTGGGTTCTTGACACCAGGAGTTTTTCTCAGTGTGTGACAGGCCCGTAGTTTTTTTTAATGATGACATCAGTTCAAAACTACCAGAAATGTCACAATGGAAACTCGAAATGTTTCCAAGATTCAAAAGCCCCTGCAAATTATATTAAGTCAGAAATATTTGGAAAACTGACAAAAAAAACTACCGCTCGGTCAATTTTGGAAATGTGACCCTCTTTTTGAACAAGGAAGATATAGTGATTCGTCTTTAAACCATGTGTTAGACCTTAAGAGTAACAAAAATTGACTTTTTTAATGACCAATACTCAATTTAGAAAAAAAAATACATGACCTTAAGCTGTGACCTTGATCTAGGTGTACCAAAACAAATTTTATAACTCATTGAAGAGATCAATTGTACCAAGTTATTTTGAAATCTGTATGTAAATGTAGAAGATGTGCTCCAGACAAGGTCAATTTTATCACTTGACCTACAGCTGTAACCTTGGGCATATCCAACAACAAGCTGACTTCTATATACCTCCCAAACATAGTTTTTGTCGGGTAGTATAAAAGATTTAGACGGCCATCATTCCCTCATATCCAAATGTTAATTAAAGTCATAATTTCTTGACAAAAAACTAAGTAAGCCTTACCTGTAAAACAAATTTTTGATCAATATACTTTTTTGCATGGCTAGGTTGAAAGTCTGGAGATTCAAGAAAACGAAGAAAAAATTCATACACAATCTGAAATAAAAAGTAACAAGGCATAAATTGAAAACTGTAAAATCAAATAATTTGAAGATTCATTAATACAGTAAAACCCACACTTGTATTGTGTACCAACAACAAAATCTAAAACTGCTTCATAATGAAAGCAGTTACAGGCTACAATTTCAACATGGTCAATTTCATAGATAGAAAGTACTGAGGGATATGGAGAAAATTCTGCTTACAAGCATTTTCTTCTTGTCACACAATGCTTTCCATAACTAATTTTCTTCTTTGGATCAAATTGAGAAACTATGCAGAAATCATTTAAGCAAATCCATTAATCAAACATTAATAATCATCATAAAAGAACTGTGGCTTAGTGCAATATAAAGCCTTGACACCAAACACACCTTAATTTCTTATGTTACTGTTATGAATCACACCACAGAGGAAACTTGCTTGATCATCTAACACAACCTCATGATTGTTCTGATAAAAGACTCATGTTTTTTGGAATTGTCTCATCAAGACAATTCCAATTAGTCCTCACAACTTACTATTTGACAAAAGAATGGGAATTTACATTGTGAAATCTAATTAGATCCCTCCTGTGCTCTAAATATACAATTTGGTAACAATTGTATAAAAAGGGGCTATCCTTGAAGTGCAAAAAGTATCAACCTGATCAACCTGTGTTAAGCATACAGGCTGACTAGGATTTATTTATACAAGGTTCATTCTAACTTTTTATTCCTTTGATCCACTAACTCCGTTTGACTAGTTCTGATTGCAAATTTGTATCACAAAATCCTTGAACAGTCTGTCTTACATCTATTTATCAGTGGATATACAGAGATCTCCCAATAATATGTTTATCTTACTTGTAAATGTGGCCATGAAGCTTCAAGAGTGGGTTCATCTTCTTCAGGGTCAAATTCTGGGTTGTCATTAGGAGGTAATGTTCTGAATATATTACAAGCAATCTGAAATGAGACATTCAAATAAGTTATTTAAAAGTTTCTTTATTCTACATCGAAAAACACAAAACTTAATACCTCTCTATAAACAACTTTTAGTTTGGCTGTTTTTTCAGAGAAAACCCAAGGTATGGCGATAGCCTTGGTATCGTCGTTGTTGTTGTGCTAAAACTCTGACATTTTGTGATATCTCTGGTTCTACTGAAGGCATTCACTTGAAACTTGGCACACATATTCACGATCAAAAGAGGAACATTTAGTATCAAGGGGGATAACTCTAGATGCATTTTGTGCAAATCATGCCCCTTTTTTCGACTTGGATTTTTTATCCACTATCCAGCACCCAACAGTTGAGCGTTCGGCACCCGTAGGCAGTGCTCTTGTTGTCCTTGGAATTGCTGGCAAAACTAATTCAAGTCTGACAGAGCAGTTTATCTGAGATTCAAACTACATTAAATTTTCTACATATACATAAAACTAGAGGCTCTTGAGGCCTGATTTTACTGATCAATTATCTTTTTTTTACGAAGAATCTGGTACGAATCACAAAAGAGTTATCCCTGTCAGATTCTGAGAAGACATTGTTAATTTCACAATACATAGTATATATGGAAAATACTACTTTTCTTTAACCGAGATTCTCCATCACAGTGAAGAGTAATACTGTTAAAAGCTGCGTAAAACCCCATTCAATCAATCAACCTATAATACACATGTGACCTTAAACATGAACCTTTTTGTTACACATGGTTAATCTAATTATGCTGGAAAACAAATGTGCAATTTTGTTTTGAAATGTGTTCCTAAATGGAGGAGCTCAATTTTAGCCAATAATGACATTTGACCATGACATGTGACCTATGTGTTCCAAGTTGCACATTGGCTTCTTATGGATTACTATTGTGCCAAATTGTTTATGAAATCTATCAATACAGAGCCAGGTCCTGATAAGCTCAATTTTAACATTAGATCTTGGTGTGTCATCTTGACATTGTAGTAATCCAAGGATTTTCTTTTTCAAAAGGCACATCCACTTATGATTAAGAACAGCGCCAGACTATAACAGAATCTATCTAGGTAAGAATTGTGCTCCAGACAGGCTAATTTTTACCATTAACCTCAATGAGTGACCTTTACTTGGAGTAGTTACTTTTTTTTTTAAATGACTCATGTACAAATGATGGAGATCAACTGTGTCTCATATATGCAAATCCATCCATAAATTTAGGAGTTATGCTCCACACAAACTACTTTCTTGCATCTGACCTTGATGTGTGACATTGACTTTTGAGCTATAAATATCCTTTGAAATGACACATCTATTCATGGGGAAAATGAATGCAAATTATTTTGAAATTCCTCCATAAAATGAAGAAGCCATGTAGAAGCAATGCTCCAAACAAATGCAAAGCAATAACCTCTTGAGCTTTGATAATAAGCTGTAATAATGGCATTTCATTGATTGAATGGGACTTAACACGACTCTTAACAGTATTTCAGTCATATCGCGGTGATGTGAGGGCCTAACCATCAATTCCTGGTATTTCTAATACCAGTACAACAACAACATAATTTTTTAGCATCCAGCTGCTCATCTCATTAAGTTTACGATTATCCACCCATTTGAGGGAGGACAAATTTGGCATTTTAATCACAGCTTAAAATAGATGTTTGAGACCAAATTTGCAATTTCAAACAATGTTTGGCAGAAGTTTTGATCTAGAAACTTAAGTTTTGTCTTTTAATGTTGTTTTGGTACATGATTCATGTTTTGAAAAGCCCCATTCAGAATAAATCTACTTTTTCTTTGTCATATACTTTTGAGGCTTCTTGAAATACAATCATACATTAGTAAACAACACTAAGTAGATAATGTCAGGGAGGTCCTTTTAAAAAGAAGCCTTACTTTTAGACAGTCTAGATTTTCCTAAGGGATAACCCAAAATCCTTTACACTGACCTAACACTAGTTGTGGTATCGTCCTATCAAATTGTAATATACATTAAGACATAATGAAATATGTTTTTTTTACTATTTGACTGAACATTTAATGATATTGATGGATACAATGTTCATATTTATTAGAATCAGTTAATGAACTCATATCAAAATTTCTATATACCTTAAAATGCTGGGAGTGATGCAAGTCCTTCTAAATAATAATAAATATCAATTACCCTTTACATTGTCATTAAATACAAGTCATGTACTTTGATGGAAATATTCCCTCTCACTTTTTTTTTATTCATTAAGAAGCTATACCAAAACTTGCATACTAATATGATATCGTACTTTTTTTGTTCATTAGTAAAACACTTCCATACTCTTTGCCTCTGGCACCAAGATTAGTATGCTGTCAGATGGCAATGTCATTTTGCTCAATTATCCCATTCCCAAACTGCCCAAAATTGAAAGAAGTTGTAGACGCCAATATAAAGTTGATAAAATTTTGGATTTTTACAACTTTCTGGGTAGAAAAAATTGTGGAAAATGAGGAAATTGCTTGTTATAAGCAATTTCTTCATTTTCCACAATGTTTTCCATAGCTTTTTGCCCTGGGGGCGTCCAAAAGCGTCACTGAGTGGGAATGGGTTAACCCTTTCCTGCTTTTGGAAATTTTAGACTGGTCCAAATTGAAAGAGGTTGCAGACAACCATGATAATGGGATGCAATTTGAAATGAAACCAACCTATGTGGTAGAAAATATTGTTGGAAAAGGAGAAATTGCTTGTAACAAGCAATTTCTCCTTTTTCCACAATGTTTTCTAAAGTATAAGATCACAGCAACGTAAAATCCCGGTAATATTCCCCTTGATAGTTTGAATTGTTCATTGTGATAGTGAACACACATGCCAATATACAAGGGAATACATTTTCAATAATAACAGAGATATTAACAAGATTGAAGTGTGTCACACCAACGTCTATATCAATGCAAACGACATCAATGAGCTCACAATAATTTGACTTTTTGTTCAAAACAGTCAAAATAATAAAGAGAAAGGTATGTTTGCCAATGCAATTTTTCTGTCAGCCTAAATAACAGTTCATTTTATACAGGGTAAATAAAAAGGTATCATAAACAGCTAAGAATAACACCAACATTCTGCGGATGCAATAATCAATACCACATTGACAAGGTCAGCTTTAACCAAAGACAAAAACTCGACCTGTCACATTCAGGCTAGCCATAACAACTTAGTACAGGTCTAATACAAATCACTTTTGTCCATCATGCATATTCATTCTTTTACAGCAGTTGACAATAAAATTCCAGAATGTTCCTCCTTGGAAGGCAGCATATAGCGATCATTTCACCCTTGTGTCTTGAACCCCCGACACCTGACACATATTTTTGGCTTTGAATGCAATTATGTGGGTAAAAGCATGTCCACAGGAGTGCAAAATATATAGACCATGTCTAGCCATGAAAATGGATGCGAGTGCTATGACATCTTGCATTAACCCTTGTAATGCTGAATCCGGAATATTCTGGTTTTTGCAGAGGTATAGACAAAGATCAGCCTGAAATTAAGAGCAGTCTGATCCTAGTCTACACCTCCTGTCTGTCCTTTCAAACCAGAGTTGTTTACGAAATAAATTTTCAAGAGGTATTGACAAATGAACAAGTGCAACCAGTACTTTCATCACTTTGATTTTAATGCACTTATGAAATGAACTTTATTCAGCACAACAATCAAAACACAAACAATAATAACATTGTCTGTTTTGTTATTACATCCATCAAGTGTTTGTCAAAGATTATGTTTTATGCCTCCAAATACACACATATCTCTAGGAATTTGCTGATCTCTGTCTTAAGTAATTCAAAGAGCCCTCAAGATTAAGTTAATTCCCTTCATTATTCAAAGGATGTTGTATGCTTTTTTTTTAACAAAACTATGTAAGAAAGAGAAAAATGGACTTATTCAGTTATTTATAAAGTTCTCTTGATGAATCTGCATACCTTTCTGTTTCCTTGGATTTACATTTACTTTCTTATCTCATAGACAACTTCTTTAAATTTTCTTAAGATTTGTTTTCTAGCATAGAGCTAAATTCAGAATTAAAATTTCTTCAAACGATGTAAAGTCCTTTATTAACCAAATAGCAATTTAACCAAATAGCAACTAGAAATTGTCGCAAAGCGGACTAATACCCTCCAACAGCGCTTGTCCATATACAAGTGCTATCCGCAAAAGGGCCATAACAAACAAGAGGACCATGATGGTCCTATTTTGCTCCCCTGAGTATGATGGCTCAAGGCTTTATGATATATACAAAATATTAAAGCCCTACACCTAATCATTTTGGAGAAGATTTTTTAAAGATTTTCTCCTTTAATCCAAGGTTTAGTGAAGATCCAACCATATTGAGCTAATTTCAAGAGTATGGTAATTCTTTGAAGTACTTAAGTAGAGGGTCAATAGGCTTTAATACAAACCAAATATCAAAGCTCTAGGCCTGATGTTTAAGAAGGAGAACATTTTCTATGATATCCTTCTTTATTCCTTTCTGTGATTGCACAGAAAAGGGCTTATTTTCAGAGTATGGTAATTCTATGAAGTGTTTAACCCTTTCCTGCACAATCACTTGTTTTTACGTCCTATTGATTTAATACTTAAGAAAATATTGTGGAAAAGAAAAAATTGCTTGTAACAAGCAATGTCTTCTTTTCCCACAATATTTTCTACCCTATAGCTTGGTTGCTTTTTAAATTACATTCACTTTTATTTGTCGTCTGCAACTTCTTTCAATTTGGACTGGTATAAATTTTTTGAAAACAGGAAAGGGTTAAGTGGAGGGTCAATAAGTATTATTACACACCAAATATTGAAGCAATTGGTCTTATGGTTTGGGAGAAGATTTTTAAGGATTTCCTTCTTTATTTCTATGTAAAATTAGGGATCACAGAGAAAAGGGCTAATTTTCAGAGTATGGTAATTTTATGAAGTATTTTAGTAGAGGGTCAATAAGTATTATTACACACCAAATATTAAAGCCCTTGGCCTTATGGTTTGGGAGGAGAAGATTTTTAAGGATTTCCTTTTGTATTTCTATGAAAAATCAGGGATCACAAAGAAAAGGGCTAATATTCAGGGTTTGGTAATTCTATGAAGTATTTTAGTAGAGGGTCAATAAATGAGGATTTATACAAAATATCAAAGCTCTAGGCCTTATGCTTTGGGAGAAGAAGTTTTTTTAATGATTTGCTTCTTTAATTCTTCCTAAAATCCAGGATCACACAGAAAAGGGCTAATTTTCAGAAAACGGTAATTCTTTGAAGTATTTTCCTAAAGGGTTAATAGATAATAATTAATACAAAATATAAAAGCTCTAGGCCTTATGCTTTGGGAGAAGATTTTTTTTAAAAGTTTTCCTTCTTTACTTCTATGTAAAATCAGGGATCGCAGAGAAAAGGGCTAATGTTTGGAATACTGTAATTCTTTGAAGTATTTTGGTAAAGGGTCAATAGATGTTGAATTGTACCAAATATCAAAGCTCTAGGCCTTACAGCTTGGGTGGAGTAGGTTTTGAAGTTTTTTCACTACGCTACCACGCTATGGTTTTGGATAAGAAGATTTTTTTAAGATTTACTTCTTTGTTTCTATGTAAAATCAGGGATTGCACAGACAGGGTTACTAACTGTAACTGTATTACTATTTGTATGAATAATTTTTTCTTTTTCCTCATACATACATAATGCATGTTTTATGAACTTAACCTATACTGTTGAGTGTGTGTTTTGAAATAAGATGCATGCCAAAATGGACAAAAAACACAAACTAACTTTTTATCTTTTTATCATTCATTCACCAATTATTTCAAAATTCCCTGACTTTTCCCTGACTTTTGCTTAAACTGTAAAATTCCCTGACCAATTCCAAAATTCCCTGACAATTCCCTGACCTTGAAAAAAAAATTTTTTTTCCCTGACTTTTTCCCTGACGGTGGACACCCTGACAGAAAAGGGCTAATTTTTAGAATACGGTAAATCTTTGAAGTATTTTGGTAGAGGGTCAATAGATGATGATTTGTACCAAATATTAAAGCTCTAGGACTTACTGCTTTGGAGGAGAAGAATTTTTAAGTTTTTCCACTCTGTTGCCATGGCAACCAGAGTTCTTCATGGATTTCAATTCTTTAAAGTATTATGAAAGAGCATGACCTAAGGACTATCATTTCTGTGAAGTTTGGGTGAAATTCAATGGTAGGTTTGGACGATGACCGATCACTAAAAGCTATAGGCCTTATGGTTTGGGAGGAGAAGACTTTCAAAAATTTCATTTATAAAATCAGGGATCACACAGAAAAGGGCTAACTATCAGAATATGGTGATTCTTTGAAGTATTTTGGTAGAGGGTCAATAGATGATGATACATACCAAATACAAGAGCCATGTCGGACATGGCCATCCCCTGCCTTAAAAGCTTGATAGTAAACTGAAGCCAGTTAGATTTAGGCACTGTATTTCTACTCTATTATACTTTTAGAGATATGCTCCGGACAAATCTAAGACTTTAAAACAACAAAGGGCAATAACTCCAAAATTTTGCAAGAAAGAGTTGTGGTTCTTGTGCACTGCACTTCTCCACACAAGATCTATCCACCTATGAAGTTTCAAGTTAATAGCTATTATACTTTCAGAGATATGCCCCGGAAAAAATCTTAGTCTTTAAAACAACAAAGGGCAATAACTCCAAAATTATGCAAGTAAGAGTTGTGGTTCTTGTGCACTGCACTTCTCCTCAACAAGTTCTAATCACCTATGTAGTTTCAAGTTAATAGCTATTATAGAGATCAGAGATACGCCCCAGACAAAATCTTAGTCTTTAAAACAACAAAGGGCAATAACTCTATAATTATGCAAGCAAGGGTTGTGGTTCTTGTGCACTGCACTTCTCCTAAATTACATCTATCCACCTATGAAGTTTAAAGTCAATAGCTATTTTACTTTCAGAGATATGCTCCAGACAAAATCTTAGTCTTTAAAACAACAAAGGGCAATAGCTCCAAAATTATGCAAGCAAGAGTTGTGGTTCTTGTGCACTGCACTTTACCTCAATGAGATCTATCCACCTATGAAGTTTCAATTTGATAGCAATTATACTTTCAGAGATATGCTCCGACAAGTTTAGTGACGGAAGGACGGAAGGACAGAGGGACGGAAGGACAGACGGAGACCATTACAATATCCCCTTCCCCGAAACAGCAGGGGATTATAAAAGCTCTAGGCCTTATGGTTTGGAGGAGAAGATTTTCAAAGATATCCTTCTTCATTTAAATCTAAAATCAGGGATCACACAGAAAAGGGCTAATTTTTAAAGTATGGTTATTCTTTGAAGAATTTTGGTAGAGGGTCAACAGCTGATGATATGAATCAAATATAAAAGCTCTAGCCTTATGGTTTGGGAGGAGAAGATTTTCAAAAATTTCAATGTAAAATCAGGGATCGCACAAAAAAGTGCTAATTTTCAGAATATGGTAATTCCTTGAAGTATTTTGGTAGAGGGTCAATAGATGATTGAAGTCCATAGAAGAAATGCTCTTGACAATCACAATTTTAGTGTTTGACCATTAAACTATGCCAAAAAATCTTTCAAAGGGCACATCTACTCATTGTGTCAAGTTATTTTGAAAACCATCAATAAATGTAGGAGTAATTATCCGCACAAATTAGGACGGACCAACAGACTGACTTACCGTAATTTGTCCATATATTCGGACACAATTAAATAATTATTTTTTTTCATGTCCGAATACATAGATAATTACTCAAGCCAGTGTCTGAATTTATAGATAGATCGTCGTGCGGCCGGGAACAACCATTGCCGGTTTTCATGAGTCACTAACTGTTTTGCTCAGACACTGAATTCATTTCAACAGTAAATAAACTTGATATGTGTTACGCATTACGTTCGTAAATTTATTCATTATTATTATATTTTTTCAGATTGTTTCAAGATACCGGCGAAGACGACGTGAATTTAATGATCATTCACTGATTAAAAACCTTAATAAACGATTTACTTTTCTAAACCGTTGTATTTCTTCGTTTTAATGATTGATAGAATCCCACATATCACCGTAAGAATACGACAAGATTGTAACTGCAGCATGTTCAGACAAAATTGTTACGACGTTTCGGTAGTCAAAGTCCGATTTTGAGAGTATGGTAAATTCTTTTTCTGTCATTTATATACAATCATCGTCGGTTGAATTGAAAAAAAGGGATATTGATATGGAGAGCTAAACAAAATCTTCGCATGTCAATTGTTCATGTATTAAAGTCACCAAGAGATAAGAAGTAATTTGTCAGAATAAAATCACGGCATCGGTCAATTACGACAGTTTTTCTCTGATCTGCTTCACATGAATCATCGCGTAATATTCCCCGCAAATTTAAAGTAAATGCGATGGCCTACCTGTGAGAAAAAATCCTTTCTTTAAAATTATATCTGTAATGTTTTAAGAGTATTCAGACAGATGATTAAACCATGTAAACTTTCGGCATAATGACAAGGGTAAAAATTCGGTCACCAAGAATTCTCACGGGGTACGCGTCTGGCACGTGCCAACTCCGGAGACTCTCCCAAATATAGCTGAACATCTAGCGGCGGCGCCTTTGATCACCTTTCCTCCCTCGTAGTAAAATAAACTTTACCCGAAAACCTTTATTTTATATTTGTCAAACGAGACTTGTTACGTGTGTTTTAATGAACAGTATGAGATTAAATTTTCGGATTATTAAAAGAAGCGGGGATAAAAAAGGTAATTTATTTTAATATACCAATATTGTATATCGGATGATAATAATTTTGTGACAAATTAACAAGTAAAATTCTCGCATTTTCCGTATTTAGGGAAAACGTCGTTGCTACGACTGATTCTTCTCGAAGCATATCATTGCATTTTTTTTCTTGATATGTTACGGCCGATGACAATACCCTCGATGAGCTCCGGATACGAGGAAAGTGTAGTAAAATCGAAAGTAGGTTCAGGTCAGTTCGAGTAATTTCATAGGGTCGCACAAGTTAATCGTAGCCATCCTTTCAGAGCAGGTCCTGTCGGGGATAGAAAATTAGGAAATCAGGGAGAAAAACTAAGCGTGATATTTTAATTGCATCATCTTCACGGTTTGTAGCTCAAGCATATCGAGGTGCGTGCCTATTCTCGGTCACTGTTATAAACAATATACACCTGTTGACACTTAACCCAGACAGTTTGGAGATACCGATCGCCAAGATTCCAAATTACCGATAATGGATGCTGTATTTGTTAACCTGATATTTTATGTTCGTAAATTCGGTGTCCGAATTTATAGATAAATTCTAGACACCATTTGTCCGAAATTAGAGGCACAAAATTAATTATTTCATGAAATAATTAATGGTGTCCGAATTCTTGGAGTGCCCGAATATATGGACAAATTACGGTACATAATATTGCACTTACACACATACACCGACTTGTCAAAGAGACAACTATGTCTCGCTCACCGCAAGCAGGCTCGACAAATATTCTCCAAAGGAATCTGATAAGGAGTCACCACAGATCATTGCTTACAGACATGACAATGGACAAAGAGCAAATCACAAAAGCCCTTCCTAATTCTCACATGAGCTTAAAGGGTAAAACAATTGCTTTAAGCATAGACAAAAATCAGCCTCTATATACATAGTCTTATTTGTACAATTGAAGTTAGTGTTTTGGCTTATAAATGCAATATAACTGTTCAAAATGGTAATTCAGGTTTACTTGTCATCACAATATAAAAGATCAGACTGAATGCTACCAACTAGCAACCTGTCAGCACTCCCACTTTTCTAGAGCTACAGAGTTAGTGCTGTATCCACAAAGACTGGTATATCAGTATTGATTGACAAGACAAGAATTCTCTTGTCTGCTTACTGCTATAATTACCTCTTTTCTCTATTAATTACCATTTCACACTCATTCCTATTATAACTTTAATAGCATGATCATTACTGAAAAGTCAACAATTTTTGCTTTAGTTATACATCCTTGCTTTTAAATCATTTTGATTTTTTTTTAACAGGGTTTAAATCCACTTTTATAAATTGTCATACTTTGGGTGCTGGAGCACCTAACAATGGATTCCTGGTATATCTCGCACCAGTACCATCCAGAGCTACAGATAAATTTTCATGTTAAAGGGTTTTTTACCCCTAAAATTTTCAGTAATGCTGATTTATAAAAAAACAATGCTGAAAATATAGGAAAACATGAATTTAAGACATTTATAGTCTTAACTTGTTTCTATTAGGGAACAACATTCAGAAGTTATGAAGAACACCTATACAGCTTTAATTTTGTTCTTGAAATCTCATGTCTAGTCCCAGTTTATTAAGAGATTTTTGAAGTTCTGACACTGTAGTGTGTGCTTTTCCATTGTCTAATTCTACATTAGCTAAAAATTTAGTAACTGGTTCTCAATCTTTGACATAACGCAAACACACTGAAAGCTGCTTGTGGATAGCTATGTCTGTACTCTCATCTATTATAATTGCAAAAAAATCGCAGTCTTTGATATCATGAATAATTTCTTTCTAAAAAATATTGCTCATACACATCTCAATGTCTGTGATAGTATCCCAGCTTAAATTTTGACAGTCAATTGTGGCCCCATTAAGCTTGTGTAGTTGAATCAAACTGTTTATTTGGGATGAAGGTGTTTCAGAATTTGCAGCATAAAAACAGTACGAAACAAGTTTTTATCAGTCAAACTTACAGAACTGTCATCCTCCTCACCAGAATCTGATAACTGGACATTTGAGGAGCAACTACTTTTAGATAGTTCATACTCGGCATGCTGGTGTTCTTTGGATTCACTATGACGTTTGATACTGTTAATTTGGAAATTTGAAGAGCCCTCTTCAGCCAAAATAGTTCTTACTTTTTTCTGTTCACGAATGTGACATTTTAATAATTTGTTTTTCCCTTCACCGATAACCTGAAGCCATGGGAATCGGTATTTCCAACCGTCTACTGTTTTTACGGACACCTAGCTGCAATATCGTAGCCCTCTTTCCGATAATCTGCTGGCAAGCCTCGCCAGCAGATTATCAGAAAGAGGGCTACGATATCGCAGCTAACGGACACTGAGTCACCCCCGTGTTTCTTGGTCGAAATTTCACAGGAATCAACTGACGAATAAATAATCTCGGTCAAGATACGTTGAACAATGATTTTTGGCACATCTTCCTCCGACCTTTTGAATAATTTGAAAAGGCTGGGCGTTTCAGCATCAGTTTTTCGTTAGGAAATTCGCCCCGGTTTAGATGCCATTTCGCTTAGGAATATTTGGCCCTGCTTCAGTAATCATTCGATTACGAAATAATAAAAAAGACGGGTACCAGTACTAGACGCGTTCGATTATTTCTATCTAGGAATGAAGAATAATGTTCTCATGCTGCCCTGAACGAAAATACGCGATGTATTTGCTCGAAATGCTGATTGTTTATTTGGAATGCGTTTTTTAACCCCCAAAATATTTTTCAAATGCGTTTTTATTGATTTTAAATACGTTTTTACGCAAAAACGCATCTTATCTGTAGCTCTGACCATCATTACATCCTTCTCTAGCCTCCAGCTGCTATCCCACTAGGTTTACGATTATCGACCCATTGGTGATAGACAAATGTCTGAAAGGATAATGTGCTGCTGCTAGGGATCGAATACATCATTTTGATTTGTTCAGATTAGCAATAGAAGTATCAACCACTACTTTTACCAGTTGCTCAGCTAACATTATTTGTCACATACTGTAAATCAGGTTTCATTAGCAAGGGTTTTATTTTTGCTAATATTCATGAGGCAACAAGCTCACTAATTCCAAAATCTCGCTTAAATTAGACTATTTTGTACAGAAAAATATGTAGAGGTAAGAAATAAGCAAGGACAAAAGAAGATCAATGACAAAATATTTACCTTTTCCAGCAAACTAACATATAAATTGATGTTTAGAATTTGAATCAAAGGGGATTATCACCTCCTCATAATCAAAATACTAAAAGTACTGATGGAGATCAAATTTGATGCTTTTCAGCTATCTAAAGAATTTGTTCAAAGAAAACTCTCAATTGTTTTTCCTTGATTATATACAACTCTAAGAGTTTGGTAAAAGATTTTTTCCACACAGGAAAAAAGGGTTTTAAAATTTCATTAACCTGCTGTCTGCATAATGCACTGAAACTATTTTTGTAATTTGTGTGAAAGATTTAATAGTATTTCAGAGACTATTGCTAAACCTTTTTCCTCCTGAAGAAAAAAAAGTTCTGGAATTATTGTCAAAAATGGAGAAATTGCTTACAAAAAGCAGTTTTTACTCACAATTTAGTCTTTCCAGTAAGTGAAAAATTCTAAAACTATATCAACTTAACAAAGTTGAATCAATCTAAATGTTTGTCATCTGGTAGTGGGTTGTTAATAAGGTTACACTTTTATCACCCTATTTCACCTGTAAAGGAATTAACCATAAAAATTCTAGCAGAAATTTGTATTACCTTCATTTAACCCATTACCAGTTGAGAAAATTTTGGACTGATCCAGTTTCAAATATGTTGCAGACAATAATTTTGAGTTGATGAAATTTTAAACTGTTTTGTCTTTGTTGTAGAAAAGGTTATGGATAATGAAGAAACTGCTTGTAACATGCAATTGACTTATTTTCCACAAATTTTCTTCTTGGGCAATCTACAAATTGTTATTGTTTGGGAATGGGTTAACCATGGAAACACGAGGAAAAAGAATAGAATATACTACAATGTACTCATCTATTTTTTTCAATAAAAGTAAAAATGCGCATCCCTAGTCGTATGACCTGATTTTCAATAAAATTCATTGAATTATAGAAGGGAAATTGCCACATCATTTTTTTGTTTTCAGACTTGTTTCATTAAACAAGAGGGCCGTTGGCCCTGGGGCGCTCACCTGAGATAAAGGCTCTTTTTCTTTCAACAGTCTAATTTCATGTTAAGGTTAGGATTATGAAACAAGTGGGCCACAATTATATATATAGACTATGAACCTGGGGATCCAAAACTCTAAATTACAAATTCCAAGGCTTTAGTGCTGATTTCAAAAGAAGGAAAAACTTTTTCCATGGGTTATAATTTCAGAAATAAGAAAGAAGTCTGTGAACTGATGCTTCATGCCTATACCCCCCCCCCCCCCCCCCTGGGTCTGCCCCTGGAGACCAGAGGATCATGATTTTAACTATTTTGTAAGAGGTCAATATACTGATGCTTCATGCAAAATATCAAGGCTGTACGCCTTCTGGGTCAGGAGGAGAAGATTCTTAAAGATTATTTATAAAATTTCACTTTTGTTTCTATGGCAACCAGAGTTTTTAACGGATTTCAATTCTTTTAGCTATTTTTGAAGGGGGACCACCTAAGGAACATTTCTGCAAAATTTGGTTCAAATTGGCCCTGTGAATTGGGAGGAGATGTCATTTCAAAAAGCGTTCTTTATTTCTCTATATACCCCATCCCCCTGGGGCTCCGCCCCTGGGGACCCTAGGATCATGATTTTAACTATTTTGAAAGAGGTCAATATACTGATGCTTCATGCAAAATATCAAGGCTCTACGCCTTCTGAGTCAGGAGGAGAAGATTTTTAAAGATTATTTTGAAAATTCACTTTGTTGCCATGGCAACAAGAGTTTTGAACAGACTTCAATTCTTTTAGCTAATTTTAAAGGGGACCACCTAAGGAACATTTCTGCCAAATTTGGTTCAAATTGGCCCAGTAGTTTAGGAGGAGATGTCATTTAAAAAATCCTTCTTTATTTCTATATAAACCCCACCCCCTGGGGCTCCGCCCCTTGGGACCTGAGGATCATGATTTTAGCTATTTTGAAAGAGGTCAATATACTGATGCTTCATGCAAAATATCAAGGCTCTACGCCTTCTGGGTCAGGAGGAGAAGATTTTTAAAGATTATTTGAAAAAATTCACTTTTGTTGCCATGGCAACCAGAGTTTTAAAAGGATTTCAATTCTTTTAGCTAATTTTGAAGGGGACCACCTAAGCAACATTTTTGCCCAATTTGTTTCAAATCGGCCCAGTGGTTTGAGAGGAGATGTCATTTAAAAAATCGTTCTTTATTTCTATATAAACCCCACCCCCCTGGGGCTCCGCCCCTGGGGACCTGAGGATCATGATTTCAGCTATTTTGAAAGAGGTCAATACACTGATGCTTCATGCAAAATATCAAGGCTCTACGCCTTCTGGGTCAGGAGGAGAAGATTTTTTAAGATTATTTTAAAATTTAACTTTTGTTGCCATGGCAACCAGAGTTTTTAACAGAATTCAATTCTTTTAGCTATTTTTGAAGGGGACCACCTAAGGAACATTTCTGCCAAATTTGGTTCAGAATGGCCCAGTGGTTTAGGAGGCGATGTCGTTTAAAGAAATTGTTGACGGACGACGGACGACGGACAACGCATGACGGACGGACGCCGGACAAAAGGCGATCACAGGTGAGCTAAAAATCCTATTGGAAAAACAAAAAATACATTCTGTATAACGTCATACTTGAATCGAGAAAAAATTTGATTGCTGTTCATCATAATTTTTCTCTTTCCCCTTAACTTTTTACTGAGAGTAGTTGAACAATTGTTTGTCCCACCCAAGTTTACATAAACAAAATGCCATAGGAGAGCTATTTGCTCTCCAAAGACTGACTGAGAACAGGGCAATTGTTAAGCAGATGGCACGTTAATAATATTAGATAGTTTGATTGGTTGAATGGGGTTAAACGCCACTTTTAACAGTATTTCAGTCATATTGCAGCAGCTGGAGCACCTAACTATGGATTCCTGGTATTTCTCACACAAGTACTACCACTATATACTTTCCTAGCCTCCAGCTGCTATCCCAATTAGGTTTACAATTATCTACCTATTGGTGATGGGCAAATGATGGAAAGGATATGTGCCGCTGCTGGGATTGAACCCATGACATCCCATAGATGAATATTGCTTTACAAATAATAACAATGGAAGGCAGTACAATAATTAGACAATATAGAGCTAAAATGTTGTGCCGGACTCTTCATTGCATAAATCCTTTGAACCTTTCAACAATGGAAAACAGACCATGGAATATAAATCAATTAAAATCAAACAACTGTACCTGTTTTGACATGGGATTTTATCATTTCACTTTCTGACAGTTTGGTAAGACTAGTTTGGAATCAATAATTCCATGCCTTAATGCTGAAAGGGCATATGTGCATATACATATTACATATTACAACCTAAAAGACTGGATAGAATCCTCTTTTTGATAATCATGGCTTTTCAGCTCTTCCCAAAAATAACACCTACTTTGCAATCTTGCAAAAAATTTCAGGAGAGAAATTGTTTTAGTGTAATCGGATATTGATTTATGGTAATTGACAATTGTGAACAAAATACATGAAAGATAGATTTAGGAGCATTTCCCTCAGATCTTTAAAAAAAAAAGATTCAAAGCACTAGGTGTGACAGAGTGAAATTTTTCGCTTCGGAATTCAACAAGGTTTAGAAGCAATATTCCTCAATAAATTGTCATGGAATCTTTTGATCCGCTTCATAAATTGATTGTTGAAATCTGAAGGACTTGGAACCAAAGCTAGTAGGGCTGACTATCGGCTAAGAAAATCACTATCGCAATAGTTTTACTAGTACAGTATTGATATTGTGATACTATCACTATCATCAGAAATCAATCGCGATATATCACGATACTATCAGTATATGTTACTTTGTTTATCATATATGTTGATCTGTATAGATAGCATAGTCTACAGGCAATCCTCTTTTCATCAATGTTTTCGCCTTCCTTTACGAAGCCCAAATTGTTCCAAACATGGGACTTTCCACCTTTGTTTTTCACAATCTCGAAATTTGCAGCCATGTCAGACAACAAAAATACGTAAACAAAATAACTCGATTAGTGTGCTTGAAATAAGTAATTAATATTCATATTTAATCGAATATCATTTATGATTGTCTTATTTTTTTTATAATTCTAGCGCTGAGAATTCATAAAACATTGATAACAAGTCTTAATGTAATGTGCTTTTGGATTTTTGAGAACCTTTTCACTTCGTAAATCAAAAGTTAAATATTAATTCCTAAACAAACAAGAGGGCCAGAATGGCCCTAAAATCGCTCACCTGACTAAAGTAAGATGATTCAAAATTAAGCCAACGCTTTTGAAAAGGGTCGCCCAAGGAATATTCATTTAAGTTTAGTTGAAATTGGCCTAATGATTACTGAGGAGAAGATATTTAAAGATTTCTAAATAAAAAACGGCCACACCCATGTTTGGGCAAAAATCAAAATTCCGTGAACAGTGAAAAGGGTCACCAAAGGAACATTCATGCCAAGTTTGGTTGAAATTGGCCCAATGATTACTGAGGAGAAGATATTTAAAAATTTCAAAGTCAAAAAACTGCCACACCCTGCCACTCCAATATTTGGGCGTCAATCAAAATTCTGCGAACACCTTATGAATAGGGTCACCAAAGGAACAGTCATGCCAAGTTTGGTTGAAATTGGCCCAATGATTACTGAGGAGAAGATATTTAAAGATTTCTAAATAAAAAACTGCCCCAACCTGCCACGCCCATATTTGAGCATCAATCAAATTTCATGAACAACTTTTGAAAAGGGTCACCCAAGGAACATTCATGCCAAGTTTTGTTGAAATTGGCCCAATGATTACTGAGAAGATATTAAAAGATTTCCAAATAAAAAACTGCCATGCCCATGTTTGGGCAAAAATCAAAATTCCACAAACAACTTTTGAAAAGGGTCATTCATGCCAAGTTTGGTTGAAATTGGCCCAATGGTTACTGAGGAGAAGATGTTTAAAGACTTCTAAGTCAAAAACTGTCCCTCCCTGCCACGCCCTTATTTGGGCATCAATCAAAATTCTAGAACAACTTTTGAAAAGGGTCACCCAAGGAACATGTTTGCAAAGTTTGGTTGAAATTGGCCAAATGGTTACTGAGGAGATGTTTAAAGATTTCAAGGTCAAAAACTGCCCCACCCTGCCACGCCCATATTTGGGCATAAATCAAAATTCCACGAACAACTTTTTAATAGGGTCACCAAGGGAACATTCATGCCAAGTTTGGTTGAAATTGGCCCAATGATTACTGAGGAAAAGATGTTTAAAGATTTCAAAGTCAAAAAACTGCCACGCCCTGCCACACCCATATATGGGCATAAATCAAAATTCTAGAACAACTTTTGAAAAGGGTCACTCAAGGAACATTCATACCAAATTTGGTTGAAATTGGCCCAATAGTTACTGAGGAAAAGATATTTAAAGATTTCAAGGTCAAAAACTGCCACACCCTGCCACACCCATATTTGGGCTTCAATCAAAATTTCATGTACAACTTTTGAAAAAAGTCTCCCAAGGAACATTCTCACCTAATTTGGTTGAAATTAGCCCCATAATTACTGAGGAGAAGATGTTTAAAGATTTCAAAGTCAAAAACTGCCACGCCCTGCCAAGTCCATATTTAGGGGTCAATCAAAAATCAGCAAACAACTTTTTAGAAGGGTCTCCCAAGGAACATTCCTACCAAGTATGGTTGAAATTGGCCCAATGGTTCCTGAGGAGATGTTTAAAGATTTCAAGGTCAAAAACCCATATTTGGGCATAAATCAAAATTCCAAGAACAACTTTTTAATCGGGTCACCAAGGGAACATTCATGCCAAGTTTGGTTGAAATTGGCCCAATGGTTACTGAGGAGAAGATGTTTAAAGATTTCAAAGTCAAAAACTGCCAAGTCCTGCCATGCCCATATTGTGGGGTAAATCAAAAATCCGCGAACAACTTTTGAGAAGGGTCACCCAAGGAACATTCCTACCAAGTTTGGTTAAAATCCACCCAGTGGTTACTGAGGAGAAGATGTTTATAGAATTGTTGACGCCTTCTGACGCACGATGCACGACAGACAAAAGGTGATACCAAAAGCTCACCTTGAGCATGTTGTGCTCAGGCAAGCTAAAAAAGAGTACTGAAGAAACAAAAATCAAATGTGCCTATCAAGTGATAATAGAAATTGAAAGTAGGATAAGTTACACAGAAAACTCGTTCTTCCTCTATCTCTCTCTTTCTCTCTTTTTTAACCCAAGAGCCCAAGAAAACATTGAATTTCTGTGTAAGTAGGCTTTGAATATTTACTATCGAAACTATCGATATTTGAACAAACAATTGCGATATTATCGATGTCGGGGAATTGCAATAAATACATCAATATCATTACTGTCACTATCACAGTACATCGACCTATCGATCTATCATTGCACCTCTAAAATCTAGACATTTTGAAGACTTTTTGGAAATGAGAATATTATTTGTGGATAAAAATTGAGGAATTTGCAATGCCTATCGGCCATTTAAAATGCATTTTCTAACATTCTAAAAATCTTCAAAATGCATTTTTATTTATTTTGAATACATTTTTTACACAATTGTTGTGAACGTAGCCGGGTTCTTAACACTGCTCTGAATCTAGTAGGCCAAGTGGTAACAGTCTAGGATATAATTCAGAATACAGTCTGCCATCTTGTCGTACAAAGGGCGGCAAACGTTCTACTTTACTAACCCTTGGCCTGTTGAATAGAATTTTCTGTATGTGTGATGTCACAGAACAGAAAACGAGGCCCGCCAATCAGTTGTTTTTTTAACAAGAGGCCCATAGGGCCTTATCAGTCACCTGAGTCCACAGAGCACAAAAACAAAAGTCCACCAGATTATGCTACATACTAAATATCAAAGCTCTAAGCCTTTTAGTTTGGGAGATGAAGAGTTTTAAATTTTCATTATATAAGCCATATGTTCATTCATGATGTCCGGGAATGGGCTAATTATTACCCTAGTGACATAATTCATGTCCACAAGACAATGCTGTATACCAACAAGAGGGCTGTTGGCCCTGGGGCGCTCACCTGAGATAGTCTCTTTTTCTTTCAAGAGTCTCATTTCATGTTAAGGTTAGGATTATGAAACAAGTGGGCCACACTTACATATCAAGACTATGAACCTGGGGATCCAAAAGTCTAAATTACAAATTCCAAGGCTTAAGTGCTGATTTGAAAGAAAGAAAAAACTTTTTCCTCCCTCTGGATCCATGGGTTATAATTTCAGAAATAAGAAAGAAGTCTGTGAACTGATGCTTCATGCCAATACCCCTCCTCCCCCGGCTCCATCCCTGGGGACCTGAGGATCATGATTTTAGCTATTTTGTAAGAGATTATTATACTGATATTTCATGTAAAATATTAAGGCTCTACGCCTTCCGGGTCAGGAGGAGAAGATTTTTAAAGATTATTTTAAAATTTCACTTTTGTTGCTATGGCAACCAGAATTTTTAACGGATTTCAATTCTTTTAGCTATTTTTGAAGGGGACCACCTAAGCAACATTCCTGCCAAATTTGGTTCAAATCGGCCCAGTGGTTTGGGAGGAGAAGTCTTTTAAAAAATCATTCTTTATTTCTATATAAACCCCGGCCCCCTGGGTTTCTGCCCCTGGGGACCCGGGGATCATGATTTTAGCTATTTTGAAAGAGGTAAATATAATGATGCTTCATGCAAAATTTCAAGTTTCTAGGCCATCTGGGTCAGGAGGAGAAGATTTTTAAAGATTATTTTAAAATTTCACTTTTGTTGCCATGGCAACCAGAGTTTTTAACGCATTTCAATTCTTTTAGCTATTTTTGAAGGGGACCACCTAAGGAACATTTCTGCCAAATTTGGTTCAAATTGGACCAGTGGTTTGGGAGGAGATGTTGTTTAAAGAAATTGTTGAGGAACGACGCACGAGGCACGCCGGACGCCAGACGGACTCTGGACAAAAGGGGATCACAATAGCTCACTTGAGCACTACGTGCTCAGGTGAGCTAAAAATCAAAGTTCTAGGCCCTCCTGTTTTTGGGAAGATTTTTACAAATTCCACTATATAAGCCTATATTAAATTTGTGACATCCAGGAATTGGCCAATTTTAATCCTGAGGCAATAGTTTTTAAATCTTGATAGAGGTCCACAAGACGATGCTGTATACCAAATATCAAATGGCTCTCTAGTTTGGGAGAAGAAAACTTTTACAAATTTCACTATATAAGCCCTTTGTGAAACTTGTGATGTCCGGGAATGGGCTAATTCTGTCTCTAGGTCCATGATTTATACAATCTTGGTTGAAATTCACCAGATGATGCTACATACCAAATATAAAAGCTTTAAATTTTTTTTAATTTTTTTATTTTTATTTTTTTCTGCTATTGCGGCGACACAAAACAAAGAGTTTATGATGCAGAAGTAATATTTCGTTACGTCAAACTTAAATGTTTTATTTTTATTATAGAGTGCTATTCATTGGCTGATACGATTGAAAATGAAATTTACAGTGCACAGTAAAATGTGTATTTCCGTTTATTTATCGTCGCTACCGTAGCACATACCCATATGAGTGACACCCAAGAAGACGGTTATAGTTGTTACAGGGGATAGTGCAAGGATAAAGGACGAAACTACTGAGAGCTCCGCCGGGTTCTTTAACGTGCTCAATGGATAGTATCTCAACTCGGGGCCTCGGTTTAACGTCTCATCCGAAAGACAATTAGTTTGTTAGTTGATAAGGTCAGCCCAGGGCTCGAACCCGTGATCTTGAGGTTTGAAGTCAAGTGCTCTACCAACTGAGCTAATCGGGCTGACATGCACAGTAAACCAGTCTGAGCAACCTTTTCAATCAATATAAATGCTCTGAATTACCAAGGGAAACCCTGGATGTAACTAAAAACCCAAACATCCGCTTATTATTATTATTCGCCACCACCCCCCCCTCTGGATATAATTTTTTGGGGCCATCTGTAAAATTTTCTGCGCCGATCCCACAATGGCGCGCCCTTGCCAGAACTCTGTAGAGCAGATAAACCTTGAAACCATTCTTTCAACATAACTATTTATAATCTTGATATTTTGCTCGAAAAAATGTGAAATTTATATATCAAAGTTAAACAAGAGCCATATCGGACATGGCCATCCCCTGGCGTAAAAGCTCGACAGTAAACTCAAGCCAGATAGATATAGGCTTCTTGTTCACTGCATTTCTTCTCAATTAGTTCCATAATAGCTATTATACTTTCAGAGATATGTTCAGGACAAAATCTATGTCTTGAAAACAACAAAGGACAATAACTCGAAAATCATGCAAGCAAGAGTTGTGGTTCTTGTGCACTGCACTCCTCCTCAACGAGATATATCCACCTATGAAGTTTCAAGTTAATAACTATTATACTCATACTAATGATACATACCAAATACAAGAGCCATGTTGGACATGGCCATCCCCTGCCTTAAAAGCTTGATAGTAAACTGAAGCCAGTTAGATTTAGGCACTGTATTTCTTCTCTATTATACTTTTAGAGATATGCTCAGGACAAATCTAAGACTTTAAAACAACAAAGGGCAATAACTCCAAAATTATGCAAGCAAGAGTTGTGGTTTTTGTGCACTGCACTTCTCCTCACTGAGATCTATCGACCTATGAAGTTTCAAGTTGATAGCAATTATACTTTCAGAGATATGCTTTGGACAATTTTAGTGACGGACGGATGGAAGGACGTAGACAAAATGACGGAGGGACAGAAGGAAGGACGGAGACCATTACTATATCCCCTTCACCGAAACGGCGGGGGATAATAAACAAGATTTTTTGCAGTAAGACTACGATCAAAGTAGATTTATGTAATAGCCGGTTTTCTATGTATAGGGTTTTCTATGTATGTAGGCAGTAAACAGTATCAAATCACGTGACCAGAGGGATATTTGGTAGAAATCTGTGTTGTAACTTTTGAGGAAAAGGTTTTTTTTACTCTTTCCAATTCAATTTCCAATTTTCCATCCCTGTGATTTAAGAATTCAGAAAACATTGTGGAAAAAGAAGAAATTGCTTGTAAAAAGAAATTTTGTTCTCCTCACTATTTTCTACACTACTGAATAGTTTTTTTCAAATCAAATCCACTCAAATGATGGACGTAATGCAGACACATGGATGCATGACAGACAACAGCTTTCAGCCAGTGGAGATAAAAACTGTATATTTTTATATTTTTCTATTGCAACAGGTAAGACGTGAAGACAAATTTTAGATTTCAAGTTTTAAGTACTTGGACTAACAAAATTTTTTGATGTTGTTTCTTGATGTTTTGTAATTGAAGTAAAGGATTAATTAAACCACCTCTGAGAAGGCTTATTTTTCTGACTTACTAGCAGATTTCATGGGGGTTCATCATAAAAATCAATGATGGCAGTATTCAGATAAACGAAACAACATTGAAGTCTTCCTTGCTTTATAAGTAGGAGATGAATATCTCTGAAAAAATTGCCTACCAGTTGTATGCAAGCCAAACCAAAAGCTACTAAAAATAGAACGAGACTGTCTAAGACTCTCATGCACAAGGTTTCCAGGACATGATCACATAGGCCGATGACAATCTCAAATTGTCGTTTATGAAGGAAATCCTTTGTTGTGGGTACTCATTAGAAAGGTCCTGGAGAGGGTTCTAATGAGTACCATTATCATAGGATTTGGAGCAGAAAAGTTTGCATATTTCAGTTGAAATCAAAAGTCTTCCATTTATCTGTAGCTCTGGATTCTATATCATACCTATAGGTGTACTACACATGTCAGATATTTCATTCAGACACATGAAGTCAAATAAAATTTGGAATTTCCCTTCAGGTATACTCCTAGTTGGCATTAGGTTTTAATCCATTACCAGATGAAAGTTTTTTAGACCAGTTTATTTTCAAAGAAGTTGCAGATGACAATAAGTTGATCAAATTTTAAAATTGTTGCCATTTGAAACAGAAACAAGATGTGTTTGTGAAACACCATGCCCCCAAAACAGGAATTCTTAAGAAACAGGGAAAGGGTTAAAATTTTGACCTTGACCTTGATGAAATGACCTTCCCCAGTTGCGCCTTGTTGAGACCTATCTACATACCAAATATTAGCATTGTAACTTAATCAGGGTTGAAGTTATAGGAAAATGTTTAGTTTTGCAGACAGACAGACAGACGGACAGACAGACGAACACCGGTAAAACAATGTGCCCCCGATCTTATCGATGCGGGGGCATAAAAATGGACAAAGCAGAAGTTGCTTGAAGAAGTAAATTCACCAATATCTTTAAAAGCCTTCTTCTTTCTTGAGTTGTGTAAAAAACAGAATAGTGAGGAAATGGGTTTATATGGCAATGGATGATAATCACATTAATCTTGTTTCATCAGTGGAAATTGTAGAAAGGGTTGCCAAATGTGTAACAACATCATTTGCATTGAAGAATTTTGAGCTTTGACCTTAAATTTAATTTGCAGTAGTAAATGAGATCAACCTTGCTTCTAATAAAACTAGGGAGGATGGTTGATAAGTTTATGAAATCATATCATTTGGAAAAATCAGCCTCAAACAATTAAGACATGAGTCACAGCAAGAAAGACAAACTGATGTCAAATGAATACATAACTTGTGTCCCATAAAGCAGAGATACAACACATACTCAGCCTTCATGTTTGACTCATAAATCAGGGGATTTGCCCAAAAGATAATAAATATCATGCTTTGACTCAGAGAAATTTCTCTAAAAGTGGTCAAAATGACCACTTAAGAGTTATTTCTAAGGGTCAAAACAGGGTATTTTGATCCCTTAAAATGTCTTGCTCCAAATATACAAATGAAATTAAATAAATTAATCCTTATTGTCAGTGCTCCAGATAATTTCAAGAGGCATCAGTACTGTACTGATCAAAATAATTTTAAATCAGTACTTGATATGAGGATCAGTACCAGCTTACTCTCAGTATCAAATAAACAGAAGGAATATCAAATTTCGTTTCTTTCGTTTATTAAGTAACCTTTTAATCAAAACTGAGCTCTTTAACCCAACACAGAGATGGTAAACATTTACACCATAATGTTAGAATATAGCAAGAACGCTAGAACTTTTCTATGTAGCCAATTGATCGCTATCAAAGCAATTGGCCTGATTATATATTACACTTAAAGTAATTTATATAAACAGGTCAATTGCTCATCAAATATTGAATTAAAGTCAGTAACTCAAAATCTGAGCTATAGCTATAGCTTTGTTTGAAGAAAATTAGACAAAATGACATTTTATAAATACGAGTATCTACCGTAGTAGACACCCGAACTCTTCCTTAACTTCTATGAATCTTCCGAATCGATTTTACATTCTACTCAGCAACAAAACTTTTAATATATTTTCATTTCGTTTTTGTATCACAAATTCTATTTAATTAAACAAGAAACCATTTCTATTCAGAATCATTTCTTGTTTCAAACAGATGTCCAAACCGGCGAGAATGAAACTGCTGTAGGGATTTGTCAGTAGACGGCTGAAAAAAAACTCGTCAAAGTTTTCTGTCTCGACATTTTGCGATTTAGTCAGTCGGAACACCTGGTTTCACATCGCTCACGACATTAAATTAGAAAGAGATTCAATGCCAGGTACCTTCCTTGTTGACAAGAATTTTCCCACGGTCTGCATTCCAATGTCACGGAAAGAGATGGAAAATCGATTGGTAATTATGGTAGGTAATAACAAAGTAATGGGGATTTTCGGCAATATCGGAAATAGCCGAGTGATTACATGAAATGCTAGAGTAAGTCCAATTTTGTTTACGCGTTCGTACCTAATAATGTCCGTACTCATAATTTACAGTCCGTAACTTTTACGGCAATACGCTGAAAAATATGCTTAACCAGCCAATTTACGTCCGTAAATTACGGAAAAACGGACCTTATCTGGAGCACTGATTGTACTTATCTCATTACACAACTTCAGTTTTCTACCAAGGATTTTCAGAAGAGGGGACAATTGTTCCTCAGGCCCTATGTTTATGGAGACATTTTCATAATGAAAGAGACAATTCCATTTCACAGTAATATGTAACATCATAGCATTATTTCAACTTCAACTATAAACCTTGTTTTGCTGATAAAACCATTTCTACATAAAAATTGAGAGCAGCTTATTTTAGTTCTTTTGTCATTTAAATGATTGTGTGAGAAATGAAATATTTAGCTACTGTGGACTAAGATCAGACTTTACAGCTGTGGGTAGTCAGCCTTCTTGGGCAATCAAAACTGTTTCATGGTTAAAATAATTATTGCTGATTCATAACTCTTACGACTGATTTTTGAGTTTGGCCATGCAGATAATTTACTTTTCTTTGTGATTCCACCTATCTGTATGACAGGACAAGGTAGCCATAAAAAAATACTGTGGTTTGAGTTTTTTGTGATTGTGCTTTCCATCCAATCCTAGTGTGACAAGTCATAAAATTTTCCTCCCTATGTAACAGTATGAACCACTCTTTATGATGTTTAGACATCTTCAAAATATGTTTTATCCCTAGAAATTCATGGTCAAGGAGTAAGCTCCTTAATGTCAAAGGCTAGCCAAAGTCATAAATAACCAAAGACTGTGTAAATTTGACTAGTGATCAAGCGAGAGGGGCTGTTGCAGCAAAGGTCCCCTTTTCCATCTAGTTTTGGCCCAGTGGGTACACTTTAACCTATTCCCATACAGTGACGCTTTTGGATGCCTCCCCCCCCCCCCTCCAGAAAAACAAATTAGGAGAACATTGTTGAAAATGAAGAAATTGTCCCATCCAGAAAGTTTAAAAAACAACAACTAAAATTTTATAAACTTTACAGCGTTTGACACTAATGGGAGTCCGGGAGTCCGAGACTCCTAAAAAACGGCCCGGACTCGTAGAATTTCTGACTAGGCAGTCCGACGGACTCCTTTAAAATTCACCAGTAACCTTGCCCATATCGTTTGACAAAAATCCTTACAATCATTCTTACTCGTCACGTTTTTCGGCGATCGGAAATTATTTCCGTATTTCAAATTTTCCAGTGTCAACGTAAAATCACTTTAACAAATTGAATGTCGCTCAAAATTAATTAGAAAAGTAATTATTTTAAATTGCAAAATCATTCACGTCTTAAATTTGCTCAAAGGCAAGGCATCAAGAATTCGAGGCGTGCATTGAATGGGCGCTGACATTTTGAATGTAGATCGACGGAATCGGCCGAGTTGTCACGAATGACACTACCCAGAATGCTCAAATTAGATAGGTCAGTATTTGAAAAATGCTACCCATCAGAAGATAACGAATGCCCGGAGTGAATCAGTCCGGGCTCTTCGAGGTGGATTATTGGAAATTGTGTAAATAGTACAAACACAAATTTAATATCAAAATGAACCTTAATCATTTATCTATCCATCTAAAGAAATGTTAATCTGCAAAAAGTTGGATATTTTATGCATTTAAGTCTCTTTGTCACGCCATCGGAAACTCCAAGTTTTCGGCCATTTTGAATCAAATGTCAGCCATTTTTGCTGTTTGACAGCTAGATCCAATAGGAACCCCTCTTCAATTCTAGAAGATCTCCCGCCAAAACGATAGCAAATGAAAATCTAGGTCATCATATTTGGAAGACATAGTATGTTTTGAAAATAGGACAGTTCTGATAGTAAATAAGAAAAAAAAGTATGAAAATAATTCATGAGGTTATTGAATTTGATAGAAAAAAAAAAAGATATTGACAATTCAGTATCTTTTAAGATAAAATATTATCATGGTGGGTTAAAAAGGATACTTTGATTCATTAAGAACAGCTGACATCAGTAAACAACGTGATGTAATAATAGATCACATGGCCAACCAAATGTCATGGCCGCCAAACATAGGAAATATTTTATGAACTGAAAAGAAACCGGTATTAAATGCTTGATACAATTGATACTATTATTTTGATATAATTTGTTCATAATATAAACGTATGTAAGGAATTGGTCCGCAGAGAGTCCCTTATCACAAAACATACAATATTAGGACTTACAACAAAGCGCAAAGAAGGTGGTAGTTGTAGTCCTCGCCAGCAGATTATCAGATAGAGGGCTACGATATCGCAGCTAGCAGGGATCGTACACCTGTCTTATGTATGACGGTGAGAAAAATGAAATGTAATTTTTGTACTAAGTATGAGAACTTTGGTAGTTTTGTAACAGGTTGCAGCAATTTTAGAGTTCATGCAGTGAAGAGGCACAATACCTTCCAGAGTCACAATGTAACAACAACACACAGAGCTCAACCAATCGACTGCTGGTCCTTCATTACTCCAACTAAATAAATCTATTTTTGAAAAACTTCCAAAGCCTGGCAACTTATTAAATTCTAGTGCATTGATTGAGTATTCTCATCACTGTCTCTTAAAAAGTGGTTATTTTGATCAATATCCATGTACAAGGATAAGATTTTTCTAGTGTACATTTTCAAATTAGCATTTTACATTTTTATTAGGATATGGAGATAAGCAGTATCCAATGATCATATACCAATATTGATGGTGAATAAATTAATACATGTTAATAAAACAAATTAATTTAAAGACAATTTTCAGAATTTTATTCGGACTCCTTGATTTTCCTCCGGACTCCCTGACTTCTTAAGTTAGGAGTCCGGTGGACTCCTTGCTTGGAGAAGTTAGTGTCTAACGCTGCTTTAAATTGTCATTTGCAACTTCAATTTGGACCAGTTTAAATTTTTGTCAAGTGGGAATGCCAATACTTATCAGTGCTCCAGCTGGGATTGGAAAAGGGCAGGGTGCTAGTGCCCTGAAAAGGCACTTCAAGTTGCAAAGCGACAAGATGGGGAGGGTGTGGGAGGGGGTGTCCCCTTCCCACTGGGGGGGGGGGGGGTCTCTCCCAAGAAAATTTTGAATTTATAGAGCTTAAAGATGGGCTCTGGTGGATTGTTTTAGTTAAAATAGTATTTTGGTTTTCAAAAAGAGTGACTTTTTATTTACATCATTTATATCATTTATTTATTCATTATTTTCACCAACTTTTTTTCACTCACAGATTTTCCTTTTTTTTTTTCATTTTTTCATATCAATTTCAAAATAATCATCACATTCTTTAGATATGGTCAAATCATTTATATCTATAGAAACCTACGTGAAGAAATCAGTAAGTTTTCTCTTGTTAGCATTTCCAATCTTGCTAAGATTACATAGAGTACGCTCTCTGGTAGGCATTATGAAAATCAAAATGTTTGAAAATGTATGTGTTCGCTTGTTGAAATAAAATGAAAAAGTGAAGTTCCTTCAGTAAAAAAAACTGTCTGGAATTAGCATTACGGAGGTAATTATTTTAAAGAATGACAAACCGTGATATAAAAACTTGCCTCGTATTGTTTTCCACTTCTCATTCCCTGTTTAAAGAAACCGACAATTGACAACAAAGCGGCGCGATTTTAATAATAGATCTTATTATCTGTTAGTTTTCTTGCATTAAATTTCCATATTGATTAAAAAAAATGATTTCGAACGTGTGTAAAAAGAATTATCTGTAGGTCTCGAATTGACCCAATTTCCGAAGATGCAGCAAGGGAAGAATAAATCGTAGCAGAAGGACGAAAACTATATCTATTTGAACCTTACAAAAAAAAAGAAATTTCTTAATGAAGGGTGTCAAACTTGATCATCATCCACGCTATATTGCGTAGAACCATACGCAAGCATTTAAACAGTAATTGGTGTTTGTTTACAACTGTCAAATCGATTTAAGGGCATGTGCTAATTGTCATGTAAAGATTATCGGAAACTGCTCCCTCGATAACGAATCGCCCTTTGTGATTGGTTAATTTGCTGATATAAGCCGCACCCCCCACTTCTACAGGTCATAATGTGTATGCTGGATTAACGCATCGGTAATCACGTCGAACTTGTGCTATTAATCGAATTAATGCGACATTTAAAGGATAGTCTGTAATTTCTAGAGTATTGGTAGAGTTTAGGGTCTATCATTTGGGCAGGGCATTTGAAAAAAGGGCAGGGCGCCGCACTTTGAGGGCAGGGCGGGGCGCCCTTATGAAATGGCCTAGCTGGAGCACTGCTTATCAAGATGCATTTATACCAAAACATTTTTCCTTTTAATAAACTCAGGGTTCTCCCCAGGCCCTTATGGAGTATCGGCCCTGATATGCCTTCATAAATTAAGAGAGGTTGCCAATACGCCTTCAGATTGCTGAAACGCTTAAATTTGGTCACCAATACAGCTTAATTTCCAGGTGAAGGAAGGGTCAAGCAAAGCATTAAATTGGTTGCAGAAGCAACGACAGGCTCTTTATCAATAGTGTTGTATACCAGTATTACATAACATCTCTATTGATAAGACCCTTATACTCTTTCTAATTGGTGATTATTGTTTTTTTATCGCATTTTCCACTGGTACCATGCTCTCAGTCACCAAGGATGGTGGGTACCAATATGTAAACAGTAAATTAACAAGAAGACCATGATGGTCCTATATCGCTCCCCTGAGTATGATTGCTCAAGGCGTAATAATATAATATACAAAATATCAAAGCCCTACACCTAATATTTTGGAGAAGAAGAAATTTAAAGATTTTCTCCTTTAAGCCTAGGTATAGTGAAGATCCAACCATATTGAGCCAATTTCAAAAGTGCGGTAATTCTTTGAAGTACTTAAGTAGAGGGTCAATAGGCATTAATACATACCAAATATCAAAGCTCTAGGCCTAATGGTTTAGAAGGAGAACATTTTCTTCTTTCTGGGATTGCAAAGAAAAGGGCTTATTTTTAGGATAAACTAATTCTATGAAGAATTCTGGTCATAGCGCAGTTGGTAGTGCGTCGGACTGTCAATCTAGGTCCTGGGTTCAATCCCCAACGGCGACACTCATTCTTTCTGACTATTTGTCTCTAACCAATGGGTCGATAATTGTAGACCTATGTGGGATAGCAGCTGGAGGCTAGGAAAGGATGTAATGGTAGTACTGGTGTCAGAAATACCAGAATTCCATTGTTAGGTGCTCCAGCCGCCACGATATAGCTGAAAGATTGTTGAAAGCAGCGTAGAACCCCATTCAAACAAACAAACAAATGTAGTATTTTGGTAAAGGGTCAAAAGGTATTATTACACACTAAATATTAAAGCTCTTGACCTAATGGTTTGGAAAAAGAATTTTTTTTTAAAGATTTCCTTCTATATTTCCATGTAGAATCAGGGATCACAAAAAAAGGGCAAACTTTCAGAGTGAGGAAATTCTATGAAGTATTTCGGTAGATGGTCAATAGATGATGATTTATACAAAATATCAAAGCTCTAGGCCTTATGGTTTGGGGAAGAAGACAATTCTGAAAGTTTTCATTCTTTTATTATAAGTAAAATCAGGGATCGCCCAGAAAACGGTGATTCTTTGAAGTATTTTGGTAGAGGGTCAATAGATGATGATTTGAACCAAATATCAAAGTTCTAGGCCTTTTGATTTGGGAGAAGAAGATTATTTAAGATTTCCTTCTTTTTTCATTCTTTCATTTGATTACAATAAAACCCCTCCTTAAGACCACCCTAGAAATATGGGCTATTACGGCCAAATGCTTACAGAACGGACTTTTTTGTTCTTTATTTCAATGGTCGCAAACCCCTCTAAAACGGGCATCCTGCTATTCCAAATTACGACCATTAAATTCAGTACCAATTATAGCTGATACACTATTTTGAACCCGACTAAAACCACCAGTAACTTCACACATTGAGACCGACCACCCGAATTTCACACTTGATAAGAGCAACACTAATTGGGTACAAATGCATTGTCAAGACAATATCAGATTTTTGAAGTTATAGCTTTTATTATTTTTAATTATCATTTGAATATGTCATGGGTTTTGACACATGAGTAATAAAGTCGAAAGTGAAAAAGTATCCGAGAAGTTACAAATAGTTTGTTTACGGCAATACAAACAGATAAGTAGCAATTAACTTTTGATTTCAACTTAATTGATGTTTGGTATTTGCATTATAGAAGATATGATATCAACATTCTGACACTGTGAGCCTGTACTTACGTATTAATAATATGAGGTCGGACTTCTGAATCAGATCCAAACGGAGAAGAGAGAAAGTAGAATTTATCAAAGATAATGACATAAGATTAAGTTGTAATACATGTTTTTATAGTTTTATATTTGTATGTATAGTATTAATATATTCAAATAATGAAGATGAAATAAACATGAATTACTTGACAACAAACAACCAAACCTCAGTATTACGAACACCCCGCTATTACAACCACGCAAGGGGTTTTACTATATATGATATCATTTGACTCACTGTATTTTTGTGGCTTATGGGTATGTTCTTTCATTTTCCATCTTTTCACTTCTTTTTTTAGGAGACAATCAGCCCTTTCTAACAAATGGAGAGGTAAAATAAGCTGGGTAATGCAACAACAAATTGGTGTCAAAATCAGCCCCATAGTAGAGAAATCAAGTTAAAATAATGACAAATATGAAGTATATTATTCAAGAATAACTCTAAATAAAAACAAGATGTCAATAAACAAGCTACAAAGCACTTTTGATCACCTTTATTATGTTTAGTCATATCAAGATGTTAATAGACTGTTATACTGTGCATTTGCCACTACGCTTTCAAAAATTTCTGGGAAATTTAAGCGTATCAGCGAATTGAAGGTGTATCGGCAAACTCTCTTATTCTATGAAGGCTGCATTTTCTCCATGAATAATACAGGGCTCTGCAGACTCCCAGAATTTGGGGAGAAGTCACTTCTCACTAGTCTGAGAATTGGGAGAAGTTTTTCAAAATGGGGAGAAGTGGTGAGACTTTCAGGAGAAGTGGATCACATTAAAAATTAAGTTTTTGCGCGTATTCCTCATTTCTATCAGAAAATTAAATAGTTTTACAACCAAGTTTTAACAACCAAGTAGTTATTATGTATTATGCAATAAACATAGTAAATACTGCTTATCCTTTCAGTACTCAATAAAGATCTTATTCCTGTGAACAAATACTTTTGTATTTTTCATTTTTTTAGGTTTGAGAATTGAAGAGTTTTATTCTGAATTTATTTTTTTTTTAATGTTTCATAATAGATTCATATATGATAAAAAAGTCAACTAATAAAAAAAAATGCAAATAGTGTATAGGCGGTCTGAATGTTCCTATTTGAAGCAGAAAATGAGAAAAGATTGTATTGTAACAACATGTATTTAATCAAACCATTACCAGAAGAAAAAATTCAGACTGATACAAATTGAAAGAAGCTAAATAAGATATTTAAAAGCTTAACTAAGAAAGAAGGTGCCAAAGACTGAAAGAGGGTAGAAACATGTGGGGGAAAGGATAAAAATTGCTGCAATCATTTCCTCCTTTTCCCACAGTTTCCCATAAAAACACTTCAAGATGTCAAAATGAGGGATTGTGTGGTAATGAATTAAAGTCTGTCCACTTTACCTGATAACATAGAGGGCCTAGATGGATTAAAATTGTCATTAATTGGTCAAAAAATGTCCTCTGTGATTAAGTCAGTTATAGTGTGTAAAGGGTAAGGGTTACTGCTGAGTACACATACATGCAGAGGTTTAAAGTTAACACAGGATAATTTTCTCCATTTTATAGGATTACATGTTATTTAATGGAATTATTACTAACACAAGTAAGTGAAATTTAGTTTTTGGAAAGAATGTATCATAACAAGAAACTCAAGAAAAGATCGTAGCAGCCTTAAGATTGTTTGCCACAATTTTCTTCACTTGTTACAATTAAAGCAGATAATTCAAATTGAAGGATTCTAATGAAAAATGAATTTACTCTACGTAGATTTTTGGCAGAATTATTTTTCATCAAGATTTCAAATTTTAACAAAGTGTTGACTTCTGGTAAATGACAAGGCGTCCGTAAATGTCGGCCATTATTCTCATTATGTGAAAGTTAGCAACAAATCTCGTAGACTGATGATAACTTAATTTACAGAAATAATTAAAACTTAAGAAGGGAAAGGATTTTAAATAAAGATTTCTGGTGCCGAGAGTATACAAAGCATTGCCTAAACCAATCAGCGTAGGTGTGAATGAAGCAACTATTAGCTGCCAGAACATACCCCTATTTCTGATAATCTGCTGGCCTCGCGACCATCGATACACGCTTGAATTAAGATCAAAGGGCTTCCGACCGACAGTTGTATAATTGCACACTGTCCCCTACTTTTATAGCCTCTGGGCCAGATTTGTTTATCACCTATCGTATCCGACGACTTCCCAAAAATTCCAGGCGACTTCCCGAAAATTCCAGGCGACTTCGACTTCGCTTTGATCCGCAAATCAGGCGAAGTTTTATGAAACCAGGCGACTTTTTCGCCTGAGTCGCCTACTCTGCAGAGCCCTGTAATATCCTCATCACCTTTCCAAGAGTAAAGTATTCTTTTTTATTTTTTGACATGGGTATTTTATTTAGCAAAATAACCTGCATCGGGCCTCCTGTAAAGCAAAGCTAGATTGAACAATGTAGACTGTATAAGATCATGTGTCTAAAACTCGTATGTCCAAGCCATTTGCCATCACGTATTCTTATTGAATCTATTATGTGCAAAATATGGATTTTCATAGTCACAAGGATCCCACTGTCCCATTAACATCATTGGAAATTAAAGGCACTGAATGGAACATTATACTATAGTTCATGAACTGTCGACTGGTTCTTTTGTCTAGCTTATAGAATTGTTACAGAAAAATCAATAAAATGTAACCTCTAATGTGTACTATATTACGGAAACCTAAAATGAAATGTAAGAATTCTGATAACAATCTTATTCTTAGGGGCTCCTCCAAATTTTCCTCATTGACCCTTTCCAATTTTTTTAAATTTAAGACTGGTCCAAATTGAAAGAGGTTGCAGACGACAATGAAAATTGGATGCAATTTGAAATACAACCATCCTGTGTGGTAGAAAATATTGTGGGAAAAGGAGAAATTACTTTTTACAAGCAATATCTTCTTTTTCCACAACGTTTTCTCAAATATAAAATATCAGATGTAAAATCCCAGGTTTGTACAGGAAAAGGTTAAACCACAAATTAGAAATTAGATGACCCTGACAGGAAAAATGAAGAAAATATAGATGAAAAGGAAGAAAAAAGGGTCATCTTCATCTGAAATTGCTCATCTGAACCTGAATGGAGTTTAATGCCAATTAAAACAGAATTTCAGTGATACTGCAGTGGCTGGAAAACTTAACAATAGGTTGGTGGTATTGCTCACACCAGTACTACCACTACATCCTGTCTGAGCCTCCAGCTACTCATCCCACTCAGGTTTACAATTATCCACTCATTGGGGGGGGGGGGGGAGACAAATGTTTGAAAGGATATTTGCTGCAACCGAGGATCAAACCCTGGACCTCATGATTGAGAGTCTGATGTGATTGAGCGCCTGTATCACTTCGCAGGCCTGAATATACTGATTAAGCAAATGGCGTTTTCAGGAATTAAGTTAAAACTGAATTCTCTTTGACATATCTGGCAATAAATGTAGTCACTGAAATCTTTGAAATAGTTCTGGATAAGCATTTCAAACTTTTCATTGTTTTATAAAAGTAAAGTTATAAAAAATCCATTTACCTAGTCAGATGAAAAGGTATTGTACAGTTTTAACCCTTGTCATGCTGTATAAAACCATTGTTCAGAAATGCATTAAAGTCAAAGGGCTGATGACACTGTAGATCTGCTAATTAGGGCCAATATTTCGTTTGGAAATTAATCTTGGAGAGAAAGTCTTGTTTATAAAGGACAAGCAGGTGGGGTAGACTAAGATCAGACTGCACATAAATTATGTGTAATTTTTACTGTATACAATAGATGGACATTGGCTACGACCATAAAGGCTATATTTTCTAACCGATCCTAATAAGATGTAAGAATCTGACAAAGAGTCAATTGAGGATTATTCCAGTGAAATTCTGTTGAAATCCATCAGATTTCTGAAATTTTTCAAAGTTTTAACGATGTTCTGCTGAAGCCACAATACTGCGATATTCTCAGGTTACATTTGTGGATGTTGTAAAAAATTAGTGCACAAGCAAAGATTATTGGCTGAATTTCAGCAGGGTTTTTTTCTTTTTTGGACTGGTCTGTAACATGGACCTGTTCCAAATGACAAAAAAGTGCCATTTTTCCCCATAAATCGGGATAGAAAATTCCCAAGAAGATATCATTTCCTTATGTTGAAGGAAATTCCACCATATGAGCCTCAATAAAATCTCTAGCAATAAATATCTGAGATGTCATTTGTCAAAATTTGGAAATACCCCTAGATCGATTTATTTAAGTCATATGGTCCCGAGTTAATGATCCTCCGTTGTGCAAAAACTTGGATTCAGTGAATTAATTTAAGATTAACACAATAGGAGTGCTGATTCTAAGAATAGATCGGACAATAGCACCTCCTTTTTCTGCAAAAACTTTGCTTAAAGCTTTCTTGATGTTTGTTTGTTTGAATGGGGTTTTACGCCACTTTCAACAATCTTTCAGTTATATCCCAGCGACTGGAGCACCTATCAATAGAATCCTGGTATTTCTCACACCAGTAATACCATTACATCCTTTCCTAGCCTCCAGCTGCTATCCCACATAGGTCTACGATTATCGACCCATTGGTGAGAGACAAATAGTCAGAAAGGATGAGAGCAGCCGTCGGGGATAAAGCTTTCTTGAAAACTATCGTATGTTTCAATAGCCAAAACAAGAGGACCATGATGGTCCTATATCGCTTCCCTGAGTATTATTGCTCAAGGCTTTATGATGTAATATACAAAATATCAAAGCCCTACACCTAATCATTTTGGAGAAGATTTTTTAAAGATTTTCTCCTTTAACTCTTTCCTGTATAATCACTGGTTTTTACGTCCATGCAATTTTATACTTAAGAAAATATTGTGATAAAAGAAGAAATTGCTTGATACAAGCAATTTTTTCTTTTATCAAAATATTTCTACCACATAGAATGGTTTCTATTCAAATTGCACTCACTTTTCTTTGTCGTCTGCAACATGTTTCAAATTGGGCCAGTCTAAAATTTCAAGAAACAGGAAAGGGTTAAGACTAGGTGCAGTGAAGATCCAACCATTGAGCAATTTTGAAATACTTAAGTAGAAGGTCAATAGGCATTAATACATACCAAATATCAAAGCTCTAGGCCTAATGGTTTAGAAGGAGAACATTTTCTATGATATCCTTCAAACTCCTTTCTGCGATTGCACAGAAAAGGACTTATTTTTCGGATAAAGTAATTCTATGAAGTATTTTTTGTAGAGGGTCAATCGGTATTATTACACACTAAATATTAAAGTCCTTGACCTAATGATTTGGGAGAAGATTTTTAAGGATATCCTTCTTTATTTCTATGTAAAATCAGGGATCACAAAAAAGGGCTAATTTTCAGAGTAAGGAAATTCTATGAAGTATTTCGGTGGATGGTCAATAGATGATGATTTATACAAAATATCAAAGCTCTAGGCCTTAAGGTTTGGGAGAAGAAGATTTTTAAAGTTTTCTTTCTTTTATTCAATGTAAAATCAGGGATTGCCCAGAAAAGGGCTAATTTTCAGAATACAGAAATTCTTTAAAGTATTTTGGTAGAGGGTCAAAAGATGATGATTTGTACCAAATATCAAAGCTCTGGGCCTTATGGTTTGGGAGAAGAAGATTTTTAAAGATTTCCTTCTTCATTTCTATGTAAAATCAGGGATCGCTCAAAAATGGCTTATTTTCAGAATATAGTAATTCTTTAAAGCATTTTGGTAGAGGGTCAATAGATGATGATGTATACCAAATCTCAAAGCTCCAGGCCTTATGGTTTGGGAAAAGAAGATTTTAAAGTTTTCCTTCTTTATTTCTATGTAAAATCAGGGATCGCTCAAAAATGGCTAATTTTCAGAATATGGTAATTCTTTGAAGTATTTTGGTAGAGTGTCAACAATAGATGATGATTTGTACCAAATATCAAAGCTCTGGGCCTTATGGTTTGGGAGAATAAGACTTTTTAAGTTTTTTCAATCCGTGCCATGGCAACCAGAGTTCTTTATTGATTTCAATTCTTTGAAGTATTTTGAAAGAGCATGATGTAAGGATCATTTCTGTGAAGTTTTGTTAAAATTCCATGGTTTGTTTAGGAGGGGAAGATTTTTTTGTAATTATAAACGGACGGACAGACGGACAGACGGACAGACGACAGACGATCACAATAGCTCACCAAGAGTACTTCGTGCTCAGGTGAGCTAAAAATTAAAATAAAAGAATTAAGTCATGGGAATTCTAAGTAAACCAAACCTTAGATACAAGAGTTAACCCTTGTCATGCTGAATAAAATCTTGTTCAGAACTGAAAAGATCAACTATGTGTCATGATTTCTTTTCGAACATAAATGTTATTAACAACACTGTCTTTAATATGTCAAACAAGTGGTATAGGCTAAGATCAGACTGCACCACCTGCTGAAACATGAATATTCCTGGCTCAGCATGACAAGGTTTAAGACTATGGGGGGCCAACTGAAAAGCCTGTGGGCTTGGGCAGAAACAGACCTCTTAGCCCATTCTCACAATCCCGCTTTTTACACCCCCTGAAGGAAGAAGCTTTGACATATATTATGGACAAGCAATTTCTTCATTGTCCACAATGTTTTCTAGTTGAAAATACAAATATTTATAAATATTGCAACTTAAAATTAACTTAAAATTAACAACTGCAACTTCTTTGATTTTTGACTAGTCTAAAAAATTTTTGTGTGGTAATGGGCTAAGGTCCATGAAAATAAAGTATCATTATCATTTTGAAGTCAACATAGAATTTTTCCTATTTGGTGTTTAACAGAATCTGATAGTGACAACAGGATTTTTTTTGTTTGACAGAAACTGATCACTATGAGTAATTCTAAACAAATGGACAATTTTGGTCATAATGCATTTATTCAATACCTAAGCCTCAAAGGCTAACACATAGGAAATCCATTGGGACATGATAGAAACATTACGGGAACATGTCCTATGTTATAGCATGTTGAACAAAATGGCCACTGAATTTATACACAATAGAGTCTTGAAGATGACTCCTCTCCTGGCAGGCCACCAACTGTAACCTAAAAGGACACCATCAATAAAATCCATATGACTACGGCAGACCAGCAAATTGCACAGTGGTATTGGCCTTTTACTACTAGCTTTCAGTGATCTATCAAGGTTTTAAAGTACAATTTTGTCCCCAAGATGTAAAAGGGTGTTTATTGTGTGAAATTGGTAATCACTTATTATGTCCTTGAACCATGTATATAAAGGGGTCTAACCACACTGTGTACCTCTGTCATGGAGATTTAAAACAGCTCTTTAATTTACTCTGCCCTGCTAGGTCAAAAGTAAGACATTATTCAGGGTATGTTTACATGTCTTTGCTTGACTCCGATGACCACTGACCCTGTTTCTATCTTGAAATGTGAGTAAATTATTTTGCTCATTTAACCCATTACCAAACAACAGAATTTTAGACTGGTCCGAGTTGAAAGATGTTGCTGACTACAATAATTTATTGATGAAATTTTAGAAAATGACAAGTGGAGGTCAGCACAAAGATCAGACTGCACACATGTAAATATATCATGTAAATTGTCACAACATTCATCTTGGAGACGATTGTTGATTCAATTTTACCCGAGAGTATTTTATCGTCTTTACACTTTTTTGATTATCAAACCTTTTTTTGTGACTTAAGAAATTGTCTGGATGATCAATTCAAAACATCTTTCTCTAATCTTGGACATTAATTCCTGGACATTTTTTCTGATGTTCAAGACGAAATATGCATCGACATCTGCTTATTGAAAGCACTGTGCAATGCCAACTTTATTTTGCAAATTAAAATTCAATAAACAAGTTTTGAAAAGGGTTGCCCAAGCCACATTCCTGTAAAGATTAAATCAAATTGTCCCAGTGGTTTAGGAGGAACATATTTTTAAAGAATTATTTCAAGATTTCCTCAAGTCAGATAAGTCCAGCCCTGCCATGCCCACATTTTTTTATATCAAATGTGACAAAAGTTTTGAAAAGGGTCACCTGAGGAGCATTCCTTCTAAGTTCAGTAAAAATTTGGCCTAGGGTTTAAAAGGAGAAGATATTTAAAGAATCATTTCATAATTTCCTTAAGTGTGATAAGTCCTGCCCTGCAATGCCAACATTTTTTTTTCAAATCAAAATTTCATGATCAAGTTTCAAAAAGAGTCACCAATGGAATACTCCTGTCAAGTTTATTCCAAATTTTCCCAAGGGTTTAGGGGGAAGAGAAATTTAAAGAATTATTTCCTGATTTCTCTAAGTCTATTAAGCCCAGCCCTTCAAGCCAAGACCTCATAGCTTCTTGAATGATCATACATGATCTCTCTCTGACATGGAATCGGAAAAGGATCAGTCCTATAAAATTTGGTTGAAAGTCATCCGTAGTTCTTGAGAAGACTTTGAAAGAAAAGGTATAAGGATGCAAGTACTGACACACAGTTTGTGCTCAGATGAGCTAAATAAATAAACAGACTGTCTACATGTAGAGAAGGTTTAAATTCAAAGTAATGACAACCCTTGTCATCCTGGAATGCACGGACAAAAATTTGCCTGCACTACTTTCTGTCCTTTTTTCAAGCAAGAAGAGTTTTTAAAGAATTAAATATTCGAAATAAATATTGATCCTCAGCTAGCACATCCAGTACTTTCAGTCCTTCAAATTTAATGACAATCTGAAAGAATTGTATTCAGCATGATCTTTACTATGTATAGTCATATCATGATGTTAACCCTTTCCTGTTTTATGAAATTTTAGACTGGTCCAATTTGAAAGAGGTTGCAGATGACAATGAAAAATGCATGCAATTTGCAATCTGACTATCTTATTTGGTAGAAAATATTGTGGGAAAAGGAGAAATTGCTTGTTACAAGCAATTTCTCCTTTTTCCACAATATTTTCTCAAGTATAAAATCACAGTGACATAAAATCCCGGGTTTGTCCAGGAAAGGGTTAACAGACTTTCATGCCCCACATTTGCCATAATGCCTTTTAAAAGAGGGCCAAAATTGCCCTAAATTGCTTGCCTGAAAATCATTTCATCATTTCTCTTAGATTGATCAGCCTATCGAAGTCTGATAAGCCCAGCCATGCCATGCCCCATTTTCAGGAATTACAGTTTCACAAAAAACTTTTGAAAAGGGTCACCTAGAAATAAGCCTGTCAAGCTTAGTCCAAAATTGTCTGATGGTTTAGGAGGAGAAGATTTTTAAAGAATTATTCAATTATTTCTAATCAGTATGATAAGCTCCTCCTGCCACAACCAATTTTTTCACGAATCAAAATTTCACCAACAAGTGTAGAAATGGGTCACCAAAGGTACATTTTGCCCAGTTTCATCTTAATTAGCATAGTGGCTTAGGAGAAAATGATTTTTTTAAAGAATAATTTGAAGATTGCTTCAAGTCTGACAAGACCCATTCTGCTCCAACCCCATTTTTTCCCCCAATCAAAATTTCACGTACAAGTTTTGAAAAGGTCACCCAAGGAAAACTCCTATCAAGTTTGGTTCTGACAGATAATGCACAATTGACACTGGGTGTTCACAAAAGCTAAAGGTGAGCATGTTGTGCTCAGGTGAGCTAAAAATTGCTAGGAAGAACCCTGCCATGACAATGAAGCCGATGTCTAGTGTAGCCAAGAATTCCGTCAAACCTCTATACTTCATTTGTACATTAAAATCAACCAGAACACAATACAGCAGAAAAAGTCCCATAACCTTTATCTTGGTGGAGAGGATAACAATATGTTCAAGCCATTCTAAGCTAGATGGCCGTATTTTGACAACAACCAACATTTCACTCACCATTCGAACGATATCTTGGTATACTGGTTCTGCTAGCACTCCTCTTGTTGCAGTTATGTAGTCTACCAATTCATTTAAACATGCTCTTTTCACTTCTTTACTTTTTAAGTCCGAGACTGGGTCCATAAAATCAAAAACAGCACAACACTGTTGAAGTTTCTTGATGAATAAGTCCTGTTGATCTGCTGGAGCAGCATCTGAAATATGGAAAAGAGACCTTAATGATTGAATAATAAATTACACACCTGCTTGGTTAAAAAAGTATCTGAAATGATGCAGTGTTGCATCCAAGAATTTCCACAAAAGAGAGAGAGAGAGAGAGGGGGGGGGCTTCCCCATCTAATTATCAGAAAGGGTTCAGGGGTAAGTAAATAATTGAGGAGGCTGGTTGATGTATACACAAAAGGTGTTTTGATTTTCTCTAGTCAATAATTCATTGTTATTGTCATTTTAACAGCTGAAGGGCTGAAGAGTAACAAGCAAAGCAACTTCTTCATTTTACACAATGTTTTCTATTCAGAAAGTTGAAAAAAATATAAATTTCATAAACATTATATTGGCGTCTGCAACTCTTTTCAATTTAGACCAGTCTCAATTTGGGTTTAAGGTTGCAGGTGTGGACACACATTTCTATAGACCCATGATGAATACAATGTCATGTCAGTAGCCTTTGGCCAGCCAATCAAGAGCTGTCATTGGACAGCAACGGTCAACTTTTCTGAGCACTGGATAGCAATAGCATTTCAAAGTCAACATTAGGCATAATTTCCACTATCATGAATGTCAGAATAATTAGTAATTTTTAAATCATGACATGCGTAGAGTTTCTAACCCAGACATGCCATAATTTTTTCAACTGATTCCGAAACATTAAACTAAAAATTACTTTAAGATTGGTGATTTAACTTTAACAAAAAAGATTACAGTCATAGAGGTTTTCTTTCACCACGAGCGTGTGTTGACTATTAAACACAGCTGACGTCACAAAAATGCCGGGCCCGTCCATTCTACAATACAGGAGCGCAGGGTCGTGATGTACATCAAAGACACTGACGAGACAGACTCGAGAGGGTCACTCACGTGTTGCACTATTTTCCCAGAGAAGAATTTATGCACAAAACTCTGTCATTTATTAATTGTAGACAATTAGTGATTTATTTTCCGGAACTCTAACCTGGATTCATTTTCAACCCATGAAGTAAGATTTTCCGATTCATTGTTTCTTTGTTGAATCTAATTGACGGACCTAAAAATATATTTAAAGCAGTATTTTTCGTTTATATGCTACTAGTGATCAAATTATCTACATTATTTCCACTGATTATTTTAATTCTATCAGTTTGTAACTTTAAGAAAATGACAAATATATATTAACGGCGTAGTTTTTTTTTTTTAAATACACTTTTCATGCCCTGCTTCAAGTTTGTTTAAACGCGTGCTTATGATAAACGCAATTTTTAAAAAATCACCCAAAAATAGGAGTACATGAGGACTGAATTGCATCCCAAAAACCTAAGCATCGAAAAATAAACAACAAGTCACAACTTGACCTAAGAAATACCCTAACTACAACAGAACTAAGCTATAATAACGATATTTTGATATCAAAACGACCATGTATGAGTGGAACAAATGATCGACAACCAAAAAGAGCAGGTAAATGTATAATGGTAAATTATCACTGCATTGTTAGGTATAAAAGAAAGTAGCAATGCATTTTCAGGGTTTTCGTTTGACCCGAGACCTCGGGTTTTGATGCACAGAAATTCAAAAAAATGCAATTTTGACGCTCGAAAATTTGTCACTGTGCGTCATTTTGACTCTCGAAAATTAGCAGCCATGCGTCGAGGGTCATCTTAAGTGTGCCAAAAATATTTGAAAATGCTTAATTGATTTTGAAAATATACACCCCTTTCAAGGATAACACCAAGCTTGATTGGTAATTAACACTCTCGAGTGATGGACATGCATCGGCCATCGTAATTGAAAGGTACTTGACACCTGTGAAATTAATGATGAAACTCATTTTCAGAGTTCTAATGCTACTGAAATTAACTTATTTACTATTACTTTTATAAAAAAGCTCATGAAATATAATGAAGAGGTAAAATTAACCCAAAGAAAATATTGCCCAAGAAATGTCATTGGTTTTCGTGCATAAAATCGGCACTTCTTTTTATGAAAAATAAGAATAATTTGACCCTCTTTAGCACTCTTGAGATTTCCTAAAACTGATTCAAACTAATACTATATTTCTAAAAACTAAACTTTCCCTAAATTTTATCTTATATTGAAAATAAAATACTGTCAGATTGGAGAAATGTTTCAATCTCAGACAGAGTCTATTCCTAGGCATCATTGCCAAAAAAAAAAAAGAATATTTTTTTTATGGTTTTATGGCACCATTGCTAAAAAAGTTATAAACATTTTTTCTTCTTAAATGCTTTGGGGGGGGGGGGGACATATCCCATTTTGACGCTTGGAATTTCAATTTTGACTCTTGGAAATTTTGGCCCAAGGGTCTATGACTCTTGACTTTTGGGAACTAATGAAAACCCTGATTTTGATAAATGCAGACAATATTCACAGCATGAGTCAGTCATAAGTTTTATAAGGACTCTGCATGGATCACCGTTGATTGTCTCATATCAGTAAAGGTGTGAAAGTCGTAGTTGAACTGTTGATTGATGGGTGTTAGATGCAACCAATAATCAGTAATTACATCATTCTTGGCACCTATACTATTACTTTATCTGTCCAACACCCTTAACAGTATTTTGCCGCTGAAAATTTGTGGACTTCTTTTCTCAAATTCGCAGGACATCTTTGAAGAAAATGGGATGCCAGGACAAACTTCGAAAATCCAGTACTGTCCCGCTTAATCCAGGACAACTGGCACGTCTGGTAGAACCATAAACTAAGAAGTGATAGTGATAAAAAAATCTTGCCATTAAAATTCTAAGTTTAGATTAAAACTCTATTAGAATGAACATCAGTAATGAATATTTACTAAGGGGTTGAGATGATGGTCACACAGGCATGTGCATTGTTGCACAGCACTGACAATAGTATAAACAGATTAAAGACATTTGCATGTAAAACTTTAATGGAGAATTTCACAGTGAACAGGAAGGGGTTAAAATGTGAAAAAGACAGGACAAGTTTGCAACTCTTTTTAATCCTTTCAGAAGCAACACCAACAATTATGCAACAGGTTTAAAAATTGTTTAATTGTATATCATTTAGTAGGCCTATCATTTAGCTTATGACTGTTCTCCTGCCAATTAAGTGAAGGGCCTAAGGAGTAGAGAATAGCGCAAACTTTGATATGGACCTGTGTTTTTTGTCTATATAAGGTAAAATAATTATCACACAAAATTTTGTCTTGCAACAAAATTGATTTGTATTCCCCCATCCCCCCTCCACTTCATTTTTTAAAGATATCACAAAATCAAGACTTATTCCTGACCAGTAAAAAGTCTCACGCAGTATTCTACTTTTTCACAGTAGCATCAGAACCTCCGAGATTAATACTTGCACAAAACTTAACCCATTCCCACCCACTCCCCTTTAGACGTACCTAAAGAAAAAAGACTAGGTTACAGATTTGAGATATCGAACCAATGAGAAAATCAGAAAGTAAAATGGTTAATTTAGGAAAAGAAAAATAGTGGGGTGTCAGTCCAATTCAGTGCAAAAAAGCAATACAAATAACTCATTTCCGAAACACTTCCTAAGAATGAGATCCAAAGTTGAAAATGTAGCAGGGACATACACAAGAACATTGCCATCTTGAAACAAACCAAAAAAGTACTACACATAGTAAGTTATGCCTATCGTGACAACAATATTTTTCATTCTTAATATTTGTAGGTGTGTGTAATTGATTCACTTTTTTATACCTTTTAAATGAGGTAAAGCTATCAACTCCGGGGCATTTTTCGTTCTGTAATGTGATGAACCCTGAGATCTTTTCTGTTTCTTGGATTTGATCGCAGTCTTATTGACAAAGGGGTCTATCCTATCCGTTATTCCTCCCTTAGATGTCATTGTGGCTTTGTATAGGACGCTTGTGGCCCTCCTGGTAGTAAAATGCTGTTTTCAAAGTTTCAGAACATGGCTATCCTCTCATGTTTGACAAATCCGTGGAAACCATTTTTCGAGTTACTCGTACTGAGCTGGGTCCGTTCGAGGAGGGTTAATCGTGCAACTCACAGCAACTATGATATGGTATGTGTGTTGTCCCTCGAAAACACAAAATACTACCAAACTACAATCTTAAATGGGAATATTTTTCAATTTTCTTCTGTTTTAGGTTGCTAGTTCGGTAGTGCTCTATATCCGAATATCTCGTCATGTGGTTTTTGTGCGAGAAATTACGAGACTTCATTTGACCTCGTTTTGGAGGAGCATTCAAAGGGAAGCAAATAGTTAGTTCTCATTTCAATTAACAATTTTGGTAAACCCCCTTTACTTATTACAAACAGTTGGCTACCGATGTTTCCAACAAGAAAACAACTACAAAAGGGAGAATCTTATGTGACTGTTCGAACAAGACTTCATGCAACAATCAATAGTGAATACCATCTACAACCTCTTCACTATGGACCAGTCTAAGATTTCAACTAGAGGCGATTGAGCGCCTGCATCGCTCTCCGGCATGAATGCACTTATTGAGCAAATAAATTGTCTTCTCAGGAATTCAGTATAAACTGAATCATATTCCACGCATTACAAATAAATATTGCCTCTGAATTCTTTTAAATAGTTCTATAGGGGGGATAGTAACTTCGATAAATTACAACTTCGGTAAATTGATATTATATAGTAAAATAATGGAGACTTGTGTAAAAAGGTAATTATAGCGTAATTAACACCTCCCGAACGGGTATTGGCATGGGCCATCTTAATTAATTTTGATAGTTTGTAATAATCACAATTTTATCTTTTAATATGTCGAATAACAACAAATTTATTTTTTAAAAAGAAACCCAAGAAATACATACTTAAATTCAATCAGAAAATGCGGAGATGAAAGAAATCAAGAACGTTAAACCCTTCCCTCCTTTTTTACGTAAGCTTTTAAAATAAAATGAAGAAATGGTTAGAATTAAGCAATTTCTTCGTCACCAAGAATTTTTTCTATCCAGAAAGACGATGTAATAATAATTGTTGTAAAATTTCATCAACTTGAAATTGTTGTTTGCATTCGAAGCGGTTCACTAATTTACAAAGTCAAGTTATGTAAAATTCATTTACTAAATCAGATGAAAAGGTATTTACAAAATGTTCACTGCATACCATACATTGAAACAAGCCCCACATAACAAAGACACGCTTTAAAAAATGAAAAAGCCACCAAAGGATCATTCCAGTGAAAATTGGTTGAAATCCATTAGCTGGTTTCTGGAAAAAATCATAGTTTTCACCAAATATGTAAAATAGCCCTGCCCATTAAAGCCATATGTTTCATCCAATTTCACCCAACTACAGTTCTTTGAAGGAATTTGATAAATGGTTACCCAAGGATCATTTCAATGAATTTGGTTTAATTCTGTTCAGTGCTCTCTGAGGAGAAGATTTTAAAGCAAATTTTTACGGACGCACGATGGACACAACGCCATGACAAAAGCTCGCTGGCTTTCAGTCAGTGGAGCTAAAAAACGACAAACGGTTAATAAGAGGAGATGGCGTTTTTTCGTTTTTTCTTTTTTTTTAGGGAATTTAGATCAAAGACATTAACACATTCAAAACGGTTGGATCGAATAAGTCAAGGAGCCTTAGAAAAGGCGTGAAAAAAAACCCAACACTTTAATCACAAGTTAAGCTGAATACGAAAACCAACTCGACGGTTGGCGACCAAGCCCTTGACGTTACCGCAGTTGAGTAAAGCTGTGGTTACAGTATTTGATCGCTAACCGGCAGTACTATATACCATGACATAAAATAATCTATCCCTAAAAAAATAGCAATAATTAAATTTAAAAAAGAAAATGAAATATTAGTGGAATATATTTTCTCCCTAAAGATGTAGGTGTTTTGGTAAGCCGGGTGTATTAAACTGTTTATTTCGCGTATTTGTATTTATTTGTCCATATGGTACAGAATTGTACGTGGATGTAAATAAAAGTTATGTTCTGTTCTGTTCAGTTATCGGACTGCAATACCTACTCATTGATAAGATTATCATTAAAATACCAAACCAAACACAATTTGTCTTTATTAAGTCCATTGGATTTAAATCAAAGGAATATATGTACATGTATTTATTATACTTTTATTAGTACGCATGCATAATCAATGTACTGAAAGATACTGTATGCTAGCAAGGCATGGTTTTTGTTAAGCAATCTTCTTTGTCAAGGAATATCATGATAAATAAAAATGCTTAAAATCGAGACTGAGTTGGAATGGGCAAAATAGCATGCTTTTGAAGGCGTTCTCTACAATTTGAATAAAGTTAATTCGTGTGGCTTTACAAAGAAGTCAGCATAGTGAAGACTCATTTTGAAAACGATGTGCTCAAGTGAGCTTAAATTACCTCGAAGATGAACTTGCTGACAGAGTTCGCAATATTCCTCAAAACATAAGAACTAATTTTTTGGGGATAGGCATTCAATGCATTTAATGGTAAAGCCTCCAGTGGCGGTTTGTACTCGTTGAACTCTAAGAGGATCTGTTAACTTAAGCTAACAGATCCTCCCAGAGTTCAACGAGAACGCTTTGCTGGCTGATAATGCATACCAAAGGAATCCAGATAAAATGATCACCTTCGGGGGAAAAGACATGAGAAAAATAGGAAGCAGTTTCTATCTTTCGCACAATTGTTAAATTTACAAAAACAATTTAACAGTTCTCCGTGCTTTTTGATATGCAAATGATATCTTTGCCAACATCCAATGTTTCTAATGTAACAGCTCTCGAACTACAAGTCTAAAATTTCGATGTTTGGAAAAGGGTTACAACTGCGACTGAGAGTCTTGTACTTTTATTTTCGACTAACCAAGGATTATATTTATGTTGCAAGCGTTAGCTCGGAGCCTTGGATGTGGGGAGACACAAGTTCATTGTCACGGTGATACATGGGACTTTGCACATCAAAGCCTCTGAAGTATTGCTTACCAATGATCAGAAAAGCGTCCACTTAATTTTTGTAGTCGGCTTTTTCGACCAACCCTTTTCGTTTTCTGGCCGCGATAAGGACTGGGTGGCAGCTTTCTTTAACATTTCTTTAATATACTGTATATACATGTATGTAGTACCGTTTTCCGGTTGTTTGGAAATGAGAGAGTTTACAAAATGTCAATGTGTTATTTAGTTAGCCTTTTCCCGTAGTGCATAAAGAAAAAGAAAATACTGATAATCAATTATTTGCGGAAAATATTCTATAGACCTTCCGTATTATTCACGCTGTCTTTTTTGTCATGAAAACTTGACACAATCTCATTTCAAATAGGATCAGGCTTGATTTTTGCTGTTGGGGAAAGGGTTGATGAACAACGTATGACAATCATTGTATGTGTGATGTCTGACTGATATTTTTTTCGTGTTTATATTTGTTTTTCATGTTCATTTCTATCATTTGTAAACTTATCTAGCTCGCCTGTATGGCGGAAATAAAGGATAAAACTAAAATTGTAAGCTAGCAAAGCATTGTTTCATTCAGGAATATTCTTTGTTAAAGGTTATCATGATAAAGACACGAGATTAAAGTATCCAAGGAGTTAACCCATTCCTACACAATCCTGCCTTACTGCGCCCCTTGCGAAAATAGTCGTGGAAAACATTGTGAAAAATGAATAAATTGCTTGTTACAAGCAATTTCTTCATTTTCCACATTGTTTTCTATCTAGACAGATAAATATTTCAGAATTTTCAACAATTGAAATTGTTTTCTACAACTTCTTTCGAGACTCTGATCAGTGTCATTTTGAACAAAGTGCTCAACTGAGATAAAATACCTAGGAAATGAACTTGCAGGCAGAGTTTGCAATATTCCTGAAATACATAAGTACTACTTTTTATGGCGTAGACATTTAACGGATTTAGTGGTTAAGCCCCCAGTGGCAGTTTGGACCCGTTGAGCTTTGAGACGACCTCAAAACATTGTCTGTTAACTTAAGCTATCAAAGCTAACTGAAAAGGGAGTAACGTTCGTTATTTCTCTCATTTTTGCCATAATATACGTATGTAATGATGACTTGAACTTGGTCGTTTGGCAACATTTTTCTTGGTATTTAACCCTTCCCTGTTTTTCAGAATGTTAGACTTGTTCAAATTCAAAGAAGTTGCAGATGTGTGTGCAATTTGAAATGTAACGAACGTATAGGGTAATAAATATTGTCGGAAAAGAATAATAAATTGCTTATTACAAGCATATTCTATTTTCTGAGATGTTTTCTAAAGTATAAAATCACAGGACCGTAAAAATAGGGATTTAACCAGACACAGATCAAATAATAAAACCTTTGCATTTGCACAGGTTTACACTATTTTGTAAAACAGGAAAGGGTTAACCAAGCACAGATATTTGTTGATCTTTATCAAATAACTAAAATAAATTTCAAATTCAATTGTATGTTGAATATAAATTACCTAACCAGTTGCTTAAAAAACGATTTTCGGACCACTTTCGAGAGAAAAGGAAGAATTGTGACGGAATAGTGAAAAATGCAGGAAATGATTTTTTAGTTTCCTTACATTTTTAATACCGACAACACTCATTTTCAGGTTGAAATTGAAATATGTTATTTCACCTTTGAGTATTTTTTTTATCTTTGGGTCGTTTTGGCCCCATTTAAAATCAGTTTGACCAAATCATGCCCGTTTTTACTAAATTATGAGCCGTTCTAACTTTTGGTCGTTTTGACTTTGGGTTGTTTCGACTTGCACCCTAACCAAGTTAAAAAGATGGAAACAAGCAACTCATGATGTACAATGCCCAGCGACTAATAGCCCTATAGCGTAAAAATTCTAAAAGAACGCAACAAAGTAGTAGCTCTTAAATCAAATATTAATAACTCAATTTTGTATGCTCTAAGGGACATAGGCATGTAAAAGGAAAATGATAAATATACTTTTGATAATAATAACAAAATCAAGACCTCGTCAAAATTTTAAGTATGACAAAATATTTTAAGTCAAAGCACAACGGCCCTTTTTATTGATTATCTTGAAATATGCCTAACGTGTGAAACCGAGCAATTTTACAGATTGGTAAAAGTATATCATAGGTCAGTCTATTGGCGGGAATGATAAAAAAGAAAGGAAAAGGTTTGACGAAATACAATCATCAATGAGGATAACATCGTTGATGAGATGGAAGGATTGGCCCTAGGAGCTTGATCGATCTGGGTGGACTGCGAAGGGGACTTTGGCCGCCAAGCGGGGTTTTCGGGTACCATAAAGCCAATCGACCAATCGCTTGTCCTACCCATTTACTCCGTTTGCCCCGTCGATTGACTACGACAGAAAGTTCTGATTTGATTTGAAACTACGTTATTTTGCAAAATCTATGGCCGGTAACATGTAACAAAAAAGTAGAATGCTTGGTTGGCTACCTAAATGACGCAACTACAGCTTGAATAAGCAGTAGCTACCGACGACGTCGCCAAACCAACCAAAATGCTTCACACAAATGGCGAAAATTTTTGGAGTTCCAAGTTAACTGCTTTGAGGTAAAATTATGATAATAGGAATTGAACAAAAGGGTAGGTTGCATGTTTTATTGGTTGATCGATTGATTAATAATTCATATATCAATTGATTGATTGATCGATCTGTTGATAGGTTTAGTTGTTAGTTTATTTACCGATATCCAATCGACCGACTGGCTAGCGTTTTACGTCGTTTTGATCCGTCTTTTAATTATATCACGACGAGGTCCACTTATACATGCGTTTCATGGAGATCTCCAGTAGTAAACTAGGGCCATGAATACACCGCAAACGCCTGCCATACCCAGGGGTATGACGAAACTTAATTTCTCAACCCACTCTAAGACAATAGCGCTTTTGACGCCACTCAAGAAAACACTTGGGAAAATCTTGTGTAAAATGAAGAAATAGCTTGAATCAAGCATATTTTTCATTTTTCACTAATTTTTTTTTTACCAGAAAGTTGAACAAATCTAAAAGTTTAAATTGCCGTCTGAATCTCCATTCAATTTCGACCAGTCTAAAATTTTGCCGTCTGGTAATTGCTTAAATAGACCTGGCTACCACAAAGCCAGGCAGCCGTTTCGTATTGTTTCCTATCTTGTTGGAATCGTTAGCAGTGTGTTCACATTACTTTTAGCATTTAAGATTTTATCATGACAGCACGCGTTTAGACAATTCAGTTTATTGTACAGTATCGGTGCAATGTTGAAGTAATTGTAAGGAGAAAGTTATTTGCAAACACAATAGCGTACTTATCTATCAATTTCAGTAATTCGTTTAGGTGCTGCATTTTCAAGGTCGCTCAGTATATAGACGCTTTTCTGTACAAGAATAAGCAAATACAAACTTCCTTTGAATAAACACTTTTCTTTCTTTTATTGCGTCCCTATTCATAAGATATGACAATAAAGTATAAGTTCGTGAGCACGTTTTTCAAATTATCGAAACCACCCTACTACTAGACTAAAAAGCGTTTCACCACCTTACCAAACTCTATTCGTCGTAAAATTCAAATAAACGAACGCATGCATGAATGAATGAGGATTTACGGCGCATCGGAAGGAGAGGTCATTTCAAGCGCTTTGCACGGGCTTTACCCGGTTCAGCCACGTACCCTCTAATCGGAAAATTCGTCAACGCAAGATCTAAAAATTCACGATTCGTTTATCATCTATTACTAATCTACTGTGTCGATTTAGGGTCAAAAAGGCCCAGTGACAAAAAGACCCAGTGTACAAAAAGGCCCAAAAAGGCCCGGGTCAAAAAGGCCCAGTCCAAAAAGGCCCACTTTCAAAACTGACCAGAAAGGCCCAGTCCAAAAAGGCCCACATATACATGTAAGAGAATAGCAAGTCAGTCTGATTATACGTGTATTTAACTCAACTGTTAGAAGTAATATATTATATATTAAGAAGTATTTTTATTTTATCATCTGATCCTACCACTCATGAGCATGATATTTTATGGACTTGCTCAAATGATCCATCATTAAACAACAATGATATATACTGTACAGCATAGACAAGAATCAGCAATTTTTAACAACACCTTGGTTACCAGAAACATTGCTATGATGATTGAAAACCATTTGGAAAAAGAAGAAACTGCATTTCAGAAGCAACCATACTTTATCGATATACTTGTTATAAATGGTTCTTTATGCCAACATCTTTCAAAATAGGTAATGAACATAAAAGTGTCATTCTCTAATTGCTACTGAAAAGTGTTTTATTTTAAACGGATCAATTTAAGTTAGTTTAGAATTAAACAAAAGAAATACATATTTAATGTCAAATGCTTAAGACAGGTTAGTGAGCCTTTTTGGTCAAATTTAACAGTGGGCCTTCCTGGTCTGGGCCTTTTTGGACCGGGCCTTTTTGGTCAGTTTTAAAAGTGGGCCTTTTTGGACTGGGCCTTTTTGGAACGGGCCTTTCTGACACTGGGCCTTTTTGACCCGACACCACTGTGTCTCATTCTAATCTTTACACATTCGCAAGATCGTCGGTTCGAATCTCGTGATGACCAAACTAACAAACAAACGTGTCATTCGGATGAGACGATCACTAAGGCTGCGTGCGACGGTGATATACACCAAACACCCAGGAGTCTTGAACGGGGGGGGGGGGGGCGGGGGGAGAGGGTGTCGCTCATATGAATAAATGCTGCCGTAAAAACGATGAATGAACGGAGTAAATTGTGACTCGGTTAACCAATAATGATAATGTTCTTACTCCTTTCATATTGTACCCGGAATATTCCTCTTTTGGCGGGAGGTATATACCCAGACCAGTCTGCCCACATGTGCAGCCTGATCTTAGTCTACACCACCTGCTAATCCCTGTAAAGCCAGAGTTGTTTATTAGATATTTTTCGAAATGAACATTAACCAACAATTAACCAACAATTAGTGATGGCAGTGATTTTTTCCCTTTATTTTAAAACAAGTTTTTACTCAGCAGGATAAAGGTCAAGTGAAACAGCCCGGTTTACAAAACGTTTAAACATATTATTAACCTATTGTGATAAATGAGGCTTAGTGGTAAACGCTGCTAAAACAAAGTGCATGGTCGTATAAAGGGGAGTACTCTGCTATCTTTTTACACCGGCGAAAATATCTCATCCTTGAACAACTTTTAGTTACACGAGTGCGTTTAAAGTACATGTACTTAATATTCTACTGAGTAAAACGAAATGTTTTGATTTGAGACTACGACACTTTTGTTTCAAGAATTTCGTAGGGTCCATCCTGTCACTCTCTTATGAAATTAATGGTTTCTACAAACGAATCTTGAGTCAATCCATCTTAGATATTGTAAACAATCGCTAGATGTGAAAAGTTCCATCGCTATTGTAACTATTACGAACTGAACAGATAACTTATGTATATTTAAAACATTGTAGAATCATCAAGTGCAGGGGTAAAATATTATTATCAAATAAAATTAAGATCTAATCATTTTCAATTGTGAACTGTCTTCTGTTAACCATACTGTATGTTTATATCATACGTGGTTTTGAATAAAGAGTGGTGTATTGTTGTATTGTATAATATAAAATAATCATCTTGTGTGTTATTTTGAAAAAATAAAATGTATTTGATTTTTTTTCTTTTTGATTCATTTCTTTTTTTCAATTTGAATGGTTGGTTATGTGGATATTTTAATGCCCATTTAAACACGATTCTGTCTATATTTCAGCGACAGGAGCTCCTAGCTATTTCCATCACCATTACAGCCACAAAATTAACTGATGGATGGCAACTGTCAGTTAAAGAATAAATTGATAAAAAATCATTCATTAAGACAGGGAATGAACCTTGAACTCCAGATGGTACACAAAGGAGATAGCTAATACAGGACTAAGCCACCGTTACAGAGAACACGTTGACGTACATGAGTAGTAAAGACAAAACCCTATATCTGGACACATCATTTCTCAAACGTCACAGCTAAAGGTATCTGAAACTAGAATAGCCTAAAATATTATTTTATTTATCTTAAGCAATATACACCGTTAAACTTTTGCCCATAAACAACCATTGTATATTGTACATATATTAGAAATTATTCCACCAAGTAATTTCAAATGAGCTCAGGTGAGCTAAAAATATCAACTCAGGGAGTTGAACGTTTGGCTCTGTCACCACCTACTTTGGTGCTCGACAAGAATCCTTATGAAAATAAAATTAATTTCTTATTATTGATTGTTGGAATAATGAACAATTTAGAGACGTTAGTTAAGTACTATTCTGTGCTCAAGTGAGTTAAAACGCCGATGCATTTTGACGAGAGACACAACCATGACACAACGTTTAAGAACACTTCGCGGGTTAAGTTTTGGACAGGTATGTGTGTATATTTTCGTTTATTTATCGTCGCTACCGTAGCACATGCCCATATGAGCGACGCCCCCAGAAAACGGTTAGTTGTTACAGGAGATAGTGCAAGGATACAGGACGAACCTGCTGAGAGCTTTGCCTGATTCTTAGACGTGCTCTGTGGATAGCACCGTCACATGGGCCTCGGTTGAATGTCTGATCCGAAGCACAGATAGTTTGTTACTAGTAGTTATGGTCAGCCCTAGGCTCGAACCGGTGAGCTTGAGGTTTTAAGCCAAGCGCTCTACCAACTGAGCTAATCGAGCTGACAATTTTGGACAGGTAGACAGACAATCAGGCATATAAATGAGCACCAAAAATTACCTCCGATTTTATCAAGTTTGAAGCATAATAGCCAATCAGATTAAGGTTAAACGCAAAACGGGTCATAGTCTTATACCGACGACAATAATGTTGCCAAGCTATTTCTTCTATTCAAAACTAGTATCATACTAGTATCTCGAACTCATTAACACGAGACCACAAAATTCTAGATAGCTCCAAATTCAAAGAAGCTGCAGATGACAATTCATAATTGATGAAATTTTAAAAGTGTTCACCTTTTGCAGTAGAAAACATAGAGGAGGATTATTGATTGAACGGGGTTTAATGCCACTTTTAACAGTATTTATCAGTCATATCCCGGCGGCTGGAACACCTAACAATGGATTTCTGGTATTTCTCACACCAGTACTACCACTACATCCTTTCCTAGCCTCCAGCTGCTATCCCTCTTAGGTTTACTATTATCTACCCATTGGTGAGAGACAAATGTCGGAAAGAATATGTGCCGCCGCCGGGAATCGAACCCATGACATCCCATGATTGAAGATTAGGAGTCTGATGCGCTACCAACTGCGATATGACGGCTGCTCATGGAGGAGGAGCAGGACAAGAGCTGGGTTGAGTGGGAATAGATAAAACGTTGGAATTGCATAGGTAAAGTTTAGGAAAGAACGAGAAAATGAAAACGGGCACAATCAGTGTTTAACGACCCTTAAGCAAACACTCTTCTAAAAAGATTTTTATAAATGAAGAAATTTGCTTGTAGCAAACAAATTCTTAATCACAATGTTTTCTTTCTTTACAGAAATGAAAATTTTCAATTTCACGAATGTAAAATTGTTGTCTGCAAATTCTTCCAGTTTGGACTAGTTTAAAATTTTGTCATCTAGTTATTGGTTTATCGTAGCAAAACTTAATAAATCGTATTTCCAAGTTTTCTTGCAAAACTTAACCACAGCATGTTGGCAATTTTACACCAAGTATAACTAGAGGCGCTCGAGTGCCTGTAACAGAGGGTGTTTTCAGAAATCAGTATAACCCGAATCATCTTTGCCATCTCTGGCAAATAAATCTAGTCACTGAAATCTGTGAAATAGTCCTATAAAAACATTTTAAACTTTTCACTGTTTTACAAAAATCAAGTCGAGCTATGTAAAATTCATTTACTAAGTCAGATGAAAAGGTATTAATTTTCCACTAAATTAAATTTATATAAAAGAATCCATCAAGGAGTCATCTGACGATCAATCCTTCGAAATTTGGTTGAAATCCATCTTCAGGAAGATTTTTCAAGTTTTTCAGAGTATATTCCAAATATGGAAATTAGCGTCCTCCCTTTGATTTTCATCAAATCAAATTCATTGAAGAAATCTGATACAGGGTCTCCAGAGATAATTTCTGTCAACTTTGGTTAAAATCAAACTACTGGTTGGTTAGAAAAAAATAACTTTAAAGATTTCACCATATACCATATTTGGGAATAATCCCTCCTATTTAAAATATGTTTACATCCAATCAAAATTCTTTTAAATAATCAGATAAAAAGTCACCAAAGGATCATTACGACAGAATTTGGTTGAAATCAATCTACTTGTACTAGAGTCCATATTAATAGGAATGCATTATTCATTTTCATGTTTTTCGATCAAAATTCCTTGAAGGGATCTGATATAGGGTCATCCAAGGATCATTCCTGTAAAATTTGGTTGAAATCCATCTACTTGTTTCTGAGAAGAAGATTTTTAAAGCTTTTACCATATTTGGAAATATGCAATGCCCATTAAATCCATGTTTTTCATCTGATCAAAAATTGTTTGAAGGAATCTGATGAAGGGTCATGCAAGGATCATTTCTGCGAAATTTGGTTGAATTCTGTTCAATACTTTCTGAGAAGAAGATTTTTTAAATAAAATTTTATTGATGGACGGATGCACGCCGGACACTATGCCATGACAATAGCCCCATGGCTTTCAGCCAGTGGAACTAAAACGGGGCAATACTATAGGCTATAAAAAGTATAAAAAGATAAATACAAATATATTCATCTTTTTGATAAAACAACTTTTAATAAGTTCAAGGATATGTTACAAGGTAAAAAAAATCTAAAAAGAAGTAAATAATGAACATAATAGTTTTTACAATATTGATATAAATATGTAACTATAAATATGGAAAAAAACAGATAATCTTAAAAATATCAATGTAAAAAGTTAGAGTGGTTATAAAAATGAGTATCTCAAAATGTATAATCTATATCAGAGGGTGTAGGCCACTTTCAACATCTACAAAAGAATTCAAGTATTTTGAATTAGAATAAGACCTGTTACATGGACAGGATCACTTAACCAATTACCAGACGACAAAATTTTTGACTCGTCAAAACTGAAAGGAGTTGCAGACAACATTTTATGGTTTATGAACTTTAAGATTTATTCAAGTGTCTGGATAGAATACATTGTGTAAAACAAAGAAATTGCTTGTTGCAAGCAATTTCTTTATTTTGCGAGATGTTTTCCCAATTATTATTCTTGAGGGGCGTCAAAAAGTGTCACTGTGTGGCAATTTTCAGTGCTGGATAGTTACAGCATTTGAAAAATCAGAAACTGGTAAAACCCAAATAAATGAATGCAAGTGTAACCAATATTTTCAAATAGGTGTTGGGTCATAAATCCAAGCACAAGTGCAGTGTCAAACTAGAATGTAATGATTTTTTACGAAATTTGAATTATGACCCTAATATATACCTTGAGTTGTTACAGAGGTACAACAAACATAAGACTTGAATTTTTAAGCTGTAAAGGACAAATACCACTAAAAAGAACAGATATTACATGTGGCGTACCATAAACTAACCAAACTTTAAATCCATTCCCAGACAGTGACGCTTTTGGACGACCCTTAAGAAAACAAATTCGGAAAACATTGTGCAAAATGAAGAAATTGCTTCTAACAATTTCTTCATTTTACTCGATGTTTTCTATCCAGAAAGTCATAAACTTTAAATTATCGTCTGCAACTCTTTGCGATTTGGACCAGTCTAAAATTTTGTGGTCTGGTAATGGGTCAAGTGGAAAATGGGCCATTCACAAATGTCACTGTAATGAATTTTTACTTAACCCGTCATATTTTGGTAACAAAGGCATTTGTGAAGTTTTAGAGCCAACGCATAAGTTTTAAAAGAGAAAAAAATGTTGCAAGTAAAAGCTAAACAAAAACACCAGACCATCATTGAAAGTATTACATAACCTTCCAACAGCTCCATGTCACAGAAAAACATTTTGTCACTGGAATGAAGCCTTTTTTAACCCATTCCCACACAAATTTTTTTTAGACTGGTCCAAATACAAAGAAGCTGCAGACAACAATTGCAGGTTGATTTAATTTTTTGTGTGTGTCTTTAAGAATAGAAAACATTGTAGATAATGAAGAAATTGCTTGTGACAATTACATTTTTACAATTACAAATTACTAATACATTTTCAACCCATTTCCGGATAATCCCAGATTTTTAATTTATGATATTGCATGTGATATCATACTTGAGAAAACATTGTGGAAAAAGAGCATTTTTTTCTTTTCCCAAAATATTTTCTATCATATAGGATGCTTACTTTTTGAACTGTACTTACTTTATAATGCTGTCTGCTACCTCTTTGAATAAGGACAAGTCCAAAATGTTGAAAAACAGTAAAGAGTTAAGTGGGCCATTTGTCTACAAATATTGTTTTGTAGCCATAGATGAACTTTTGGTAGTCATAGATAAACTTTTGGTAGTCATAGATAAATTTCTTAGCCTTTCTGTTCTACTTGTTGCTCATCATCATCACCTTCATCCCGAATAATTGGAGAACCTGAAACAAATAGAGATTATTACAGAGTTGAATTTAATCCGTTTCCAGATGATAGAATATGAGACTGGTCAAAATTTAAAGGAGTTGAAGACGGCAATTTTTTGTCACTGGAACTTAACCCTTTCCCGTTCAAATACCGAATTTTACATTCCTGTGATTTTATAGTTGAGAAAACATTGTGGAAAAAGAAGAAATTGCTTGTAACAAGCAATTTCTCCCTTTTCCGTAATATTTTCTACCACATAGGATGGTTTAATTTCAGATGGCATCAAGTTTTCATTATCATCTGCAACCTCTTTCAATTTGGACTAGTCTAAAATTTCCAAAAACAGGAAAGGGTTAGAAAATGTTACTTTATGAGGAAGAAAAACAGACAGATTGATGGTACCACCCATTGACCCTGCTGGCCACGCCCAATGACTCTGACAGAAAGTTTCTGTTCAGTATTAACCCTTTCCTGGACAAACCCGGGATTTCACGTCACTGTGATTTTATACTCAAGAAAACATTGTGGAAAAAGGAGAAATTGCTTGTCACAAGCAATTTCTCCTTTTCCCACAATATTTTCTACAACATAGGATGGTCAGATTTCAAATTGCATGCATTTTTCATTGTCGTCTGCAAACTCTTTCAAATTCGACCAGTCTAAAATTTCATAAAACAGGAAAGGGTTAAATGATGTTATTCTGCAAAATCTATAGAAAGAACAATTAAGATAAAAAGTAAAATTGTTAGTTTTGAGACCTTAATGTTGTAACTTTAGCTTGAATAAGCTGTAGTTATGATGTTTAAGTTGCCCAACTAAATTAAAATGCTTAACAGAAATGTCGGCCAATATCAGAGTACAAAGTTCATATCTGATTTGATTGCTCGAATAATTCTTTGATCGATAGCCACGATAGTTCAATTGTGGATAGTGAAGATGTAATCACTGTTGCTAAACTGGAGTAACTTGGATGTAAATTTAGAGCAGGAGAAGAATTTTTTCTGGACTGAAGAACTTTTTTCACATAAGTTGCTTCCTTTCTTGAACAAAACCAAACTCTTATAATGCTCATCTAAACTCAATAGAATTTTTTTTTAGAACTTGTTACAAACAATTTTTTCATAGTCCACAATGTTTCCTCTCCTATTTTTTTCAATTTGTATCAGTCTAAAATCTATCATTTGGTAACTGATTGGTGTATTAGTAAATTCAGATTAATAGAGCAAATCAGGCATGCAAGCGCCTCTTGGAATCATAGATCTTTTGAATTTGGTCACAGAATTCTAGAATTAGAAATTGAACCCACAGAAAATATGGCAGATAAAGGGCTAATCCCTCAACTATACACTGTAATAAACATTCTCTCCTTAACTCCCACGTCTGAAATTGCTACGATTTAGCTATTATGTGAGAGTTATTTCTTTTGCATAATTTTTTCTTAATCCTCAAATGAGAGGTAAAACTGAACAGAGACATTCCTTGAACAAAGTTGTCATTAAGTAAATAAAGTAACAAAAGTGCCATTGTCACAATATACTCCACCCTTTTGTATCAAGCCCCCTTTTCTGTGACACAGTCCTAAATGGCAAAATTCAGACAATAGGTGACCAGAACATTCTGAGAAATTTAATTCCAATTTGTCCATATATCATATATGTAGGGGGAGATGTGTTACCAAAAATTTTGCATTAACCCCTTACCAGATGACAAAATCTTAGACTGGTCCAAATTGAAAGGAAATGCAGATGAAGTTTCAACTTTTTGGGCAGAAAATGTTCAGTAAAATGAAGAAATTGTTTGTTGCAAGCAATTTTTCATTTTACACTATGTTTAATCAGTTGTTTTCCTTGAAGGGTGTCAGAAAACGCCATTGTGTGGGAATGGGTTAAGTCCACTTTTTTCTGTGATGCAGCCTATCTTCAGGATTTGAACATGGCTGTTCACTCTAAATTTGCATGCTAACCTGATAATTCATAGTATAGATATCCGATATTGTTTTCAATTATTTTGACATACATGTAGTTATTTTCCTGTATATTTTGACAAAGTCATAATTGACTGCATTTGTGTGACATACCATCCAGCTGTTTTAGCTTCTTTATCACTGTTTTCATTGTTAACCTGTATTTTCCAGTTGAATCAAGCTCAATGGCTAGTGGGTTTCCATTAAAAGTCAGCTTCTCTAAACAAGGCAACTCATTCTGAAAACATAAACAAGAGTTGTAAGTAGACAACAAAGCTCCTCTTCTGGGTGTATTTTACAATAGGATTTAAGGTCAAGGGCACACCATCACAGAGTCAATGCCATTGCTTCATTCCCTGATGAATGCATGTGTGAAAGATGGGTACAATAAGATAAAAAAATACCAAGAGATATAGAGTTAAAGTATTGGGTGAGAGTTCTTTATAAAGGGAACGGGTCACATGGTCATGGTCACTGTTTCAAATGAAAGCCCTTCTTCTTATGAGAGCTTGTGTGAAGTTTGAGCATCCACGGATGAAATAAGACCTAAAAATAAAAGTCAATGTTTTATGTAAAAAGAATCATATCAGGTTAAAAGTCAAGGTCACAGGGTTAAGTTCATTGTCTCACTTAATGGCAGGCAAAAATGTTATATTGCATTAAAGGTCAAATTAGAAAGGTTACAGGTCAAGGACATCATATCAAATTGAAGCCCACCTCCTGATGAATGGATGTGTGAAATATGAGCACCCTAGGATAAAAAAATGACCAAGAAAGAAAAGTGTAAATCTAAGTTATCTTTTTAAACATTAAAGATCAAGGTTGCAAAGTCACAGGGCCAAGTTCATTGTCTCAAATGAAAGCCTATCTCCTGATGAATACAAGAGTGAAATATGAGTGACCTAGGATGAAAATTACTAAGAATAGAAAAAGTTATAATGTTTTGGTTATGGTTAAATGTTAAGATCACGTGGTCAAAGTCATTCCTCCAATAAACCCATTCCAACATAATCCCACCATTTTATGCCTCTTGGCAATTTTTTCCAACTTTAATTTCATTTGAAATGTTGCCTGCATCTTCTTTCAAGTTAGTCAAATTTGAAATCAAACATGAAGCCAATGAATTCATGATTGATATGTGCATAACTAGTATAGATTATGAAAGTGTGGATAAAATGCAAGGAACTGCCCTGAAAAGCTGGTGCAGGATGAATTTTGACCTTCAAATGTGACTTTGAACTAATGAAATATTTTTTGTTATTTTTCCTTTAACAGTTAGATCTAATATTGAGCAAAAGTGTGAAATAACATCAAAATAAGCCAACTACTTACTGGGATTTTTGTCAGCACAAACTTCATACATGAATTTGAGATTGAACTGTGAACTTTAAGTAAATGAAATAAATGTTATTTTTTTCAACTAGGACCTAAGCTGAACAATTATTTTGATTTGGAACAAAATCAGCAGAACAGTTATGGAGATTTTGCCTAGTAAATAAAAAGTGGACATAGAGATAAACAGATTGATTGGCAGATGCACAGACAGATGGAGCTACTTAAAACATTTTTTGTCTGGAAGAGAGGGAAAACATAATTGAAAAAAGTGATAAACAGGGTAGAAAACATTGTGAAACTAGAAAATTAATGTGTCATAGACTCAGGTGCCCCGCATGAATGTTTGTCAAATGACCTTCTGTTGTGACCTTAAGCTTGGGAGTATCCAACAAAATTTTACATGGATGACACTAGTACTCTTCAAGGGAACAGCTGTGCCAAGTTATTTTGAAATGAATCAATAAATGTAGATAATTGTGTATGGTACTGGGGTAGGTACTTACAAGTTTTTGGAGTTCACCCTGATCTTGTACTTTGTTGTGTACCATATATAATGTCTGAAATTAAATCAAATATCTAAATACCATAATACGGGTCAAGTAACAAGGTGAATTTCGTAACTGTATCCCTTTATAATTCAATCCTGTATAAGAACATAAAGACATTAGGACCATAATGGTCCTAAATAGCTCACATAAATCATCTGCTATTAATTGTACTTTTCGGTATCAAGAAGATGAAACTGTAGCCAAATAATTTTAACAGTGGGAATGAAACTGCTTTTCACACCATGGGCACAATTTTAAAAAAACATAGACTGGTTTCTGAGAAACATCTTTTTCAAAGGTTTCACCATATAATAAGGGTCACCTAATGATAATTCATGTAAAATTTGGTTGAAATACATCCACTGGTTTCTGGTTTCCCCATATATGGAAATTAGCTCCGCTCATTTTAGCCATGTTTATGATCCAAACAAAATTCTTTGAAGGAATCTGATAAAGGGTTACATTATGATCAATCCTGTAAAATTTGGTTGAAATACATGCGCTGATTTCTGAGAAGGAGATTTTTTAAGGTTTCACTATAATATGGAAATAAGCCCCATCCATTAAAGTCATGTTTTTCATCTGATCAAAATTCTTTGGAGAAATTTGATAAAAGGTCACCCAAGGGACATTCCTGTAAAATTTTGTTGAAATTCATCCACTGATTTTTGAGAAGTAGATTTTTAAATGTTTCACCACATAATTATAGAAATAAGTCCCACCTATTAAAGCCATGTTTTTCATCCGTTTAAAAAATTTAAGGGATCTGATAAAGGGTGACCTAATGATCATTTCTGTGAAATTTGGTTGAATTCTGTACCATACTTTCTATGGAGAAGATTTTTAAATATAACTTTACAGACGGGCAGATGCATGCATAACAGACACAAAGCCATGACAAGCTTGCAGGAGGTATAGACAAAGAGCAGCCTGCACATAAGTGCAGTTTGATCTTTGTCTACACTACCTGTTTGTACCTTTCAAGCAGCATTTGTTTGTAAAATTAATTTTCAAAAGAAATACAAGCTGTCTATAAGGGCTTCCAGTGCTTTGATTTAAAAGCAGACATGAAAACCTTTTTCTTTATTCAGCATGACAAGGGTTGAGGTACTAGGAACTATGCCTTATCCCTTACTGTTAGCTTTTTCAGTACAGAAATTCCTTTCAGCTTTTCTATGTTGTTGTAAGAAATCCACAATTCACAAAGAGTATCACCAACAGCATCCTGAAACAAACAAAATATACATGTAAACTGATTGATTGAAAGGAGTTTAATGCCACTTTTGATGGTATTTCAATCATATCACAGCGGCCGGAGCACCTAATCATAAATTCTGGGTATTTCTCACACCAGTACTACCACTACGTCCTTTCTGAGTCTCCACCTACTCATCCCCCTTAGGTTTAAGTTTAACCACACTTTGGAAGATACTTTTTTCCACATTGTTTTCAATTCAGAAATATTTGAAATTCTATCCACTAGACATTGTCGTCTGCAAATTCTTTCTTTTTGGACAAGTCTAATTTTTGTCTTCTGGTAATTCAGTTAAAAAATAACCAAATTAATTGCAGGGTCTTTTAGTTTTATTCATATACTAAAGCCCTTAAAATACAATCATTATCTAAATAAAAATATCATACAAATTCACAATGATTTCCTTAACCATTTTATCATTCCAATACAATTCTGCCTTTTCACGGCCCAAAAAAAAATTCTTCATTTCAAGTGATTATTAGTGAAACACAATTCATTTTTTGATTTCATGATCTCTTAATTGTTGTGTGCTATCTAATTAATCGATTCTCACATGATGACACCTTTAAACACCCCTCAATATGAAAGTTTCAAGCAATTTCTTGATTATCCACAATCTTTTCTACCCCAAGAGCAAAGATTCATTGAATTTGGACCAGTCAAAAATTTTGTCGTGTGGTAATAGGTTAATTTGAGTGAGTCTAAAATTTAAATTGTTATTAATGCACAATCACATTTAAAGAGTTAACCCTTTCCTGTTCCTCAAAATTTTAGACGTTTCCAATTTGAAAGAAGTTACAGAAGACAATTAAAAATGGGTGCAATTTGAAAAGTAACCAACCTACAGGTTAGAAAATATTGTGGGAAAAGAAGAAATTGCTTGTTACAAACAATTTCTTCTTTTCCCACAATGTTTTCTCCAGTATAAAATCACAGGGACATAAAAACCAGGGATTGAACAGGAAAGGGTTAAGCATTACATACCAGTCCTGTAAGAGATTTGATGTTATTTCTTCCAAGAGATAAAATCCGCAAATTTCCTAGAATGAATGGAAGAAAGGGATAAATTACTGACTCATAAAAGTATTAGTAATAGATCGGAAATCTCATAATAAAGAAATTCATTTAGAGGCAGTGAAGAAACTGACAATTAACCCTCTCCCACAAAATCCCACCTTTTTACTCCTCACAAGAAACAAACTTTTGAAAACATTGTGGGAAATGAAACTAGAGGTGCTTGGGGGCCTGTATCCCTCCAAAGGCCTGAATGCATAAATCTGGTCACTAAAATCTTTAGAATAGTTCTGGAGAAGCATTTTAAAGTTTTCACTGTTTTACAACAGTCAAGTTTGGTTATATAAAATTCTTTTACTAACTTAGAGGAAAAGCTATTCACTGTTAACCAAATATGGACAAAAGCCATGACATTAAAGCCATGTTTTTCAACCTATCAAATTTATATTAACCCTTTCCTGGACAAAACCGGGATTTTACGTTACTGTGATTTTATACTTGGGAAAACATTGTGGAAAAAGGAGAAACTACTTGTTACAAGCAATTTCTCCTTTTCCAACAATATTTTCCACCAGATAGGATGGTCAGATTTCAAAATAGCATGCATTTTCATTGTCGTTTGCAACCTCTTTCAAATTAGACCAGTCTAGAATTTCATTAAACAGGGAAGGGTTAAGGAATCTGACAACTACCTGAGGATCACTCTTGCCATATTTGGTTGAAATCCCTCAACAGGTTTCTCAGAAGATGATTTTCAAAACTTTCCGAATATATTCCATATATGAAAATATGGCCTACCAAAAAGCCAAGATTTTCATCCAATCAAATTCATTGAAGAAATCCAATAAAAGGTCACCAAAGTATAATTCTTGTGAAATTTGGTTGTAATCAATCAAATGGTATCTAAGATTTTTTTCTTCAAAGTTTTCACTATATACCATATATGGAAATTAGCCCTGCCAATTAAAGCTATGTTTTTTATCCTATCAAAATTCTTTTATATAATCTGAAACAAAGTCACCACAGGATCATCCCTGTGAAATAAGTTGAAATCAATCGACTAGTTTCAGAGAAACAGATTTTCAAAGGTTTTTCCATATTTGGAATTGGACCCGCCCCATACTTAAAAAAGGCATTCCTCTTTGCAGTTCTAAAAATAGATCAAGGAGATGCAAGGTTGTAAGAAAGTGGTAGAAAGTAGGGTTTACTGCTCTTGGATATGGAAGATAAAAGCTTATTATTATCAAGGGAAATATGGATTATATATCTTAACCTATTACCAGACAACATAATATTAGACTGTTTCAGATTGAAAGCAGCTGCAGGTAAAAATCGTAAATTGTTGGAAAGAAGACGATCTTTGTCTTTTAGGATAAATAACATTGTTGACAATGAAGAAATTGCTTGTAACAAGTTAAAATTGACCCTTTAACGCATTACAACACGCCAAATCTTAGACTGGTTCAAGTTGAAAGAAGTTGCATATCACAATTTCAAATTGGGGGAATCTAAAAAATCTTTACCTTGTATGGTAGAAAACATAATAAGCAATTTCTTCATTGTCCAAAATGTTTTCCAAACCCTTTTTTCCCCCAATGTTTTAAAAAGCAGCATTGAGTGGGAATGGGTTAAATGCAAATGCAGATAGTTGTACTTAATTTGACATGCTTACTTTCAAGTTCCTTAATCTTTCAATCAAACCTGACATTGTAACAAATGTTGTTATAGCTTAACCCATTCCCACACAGTGACACTTTTTGAACCCCTTCAGAAAAACAATATGGGAAACAAAAATGTGTAAATTGAAGCAATTTCCTCATTTTCCACAAGGTTTTTTACCCAGAAACTTGAAAAATAAACTTTAAATTATCATTCGGTGACCTCTTTCAATTTGGACCAGTCTGAAATTTGGCCATCTGGTAATAGGTTGAAAACTCTAAATTCAAGGATGGTAACTCTAAATTCATTCTAATTGGAATTTTGTGCCTTTTTCATCTGAGGTTCATTACAAACCTCGATCCTTTGAAACATTGCAGTGCAGGTTCAAGTATCTGCAGACAAAATAATTTATAAGAAAACAAAAGATAGTTATTGCAATAGTACTTTCATATTTATATTTCAAACAACTGAATTAACTCAACACTTAACATTAAACCCAACACTTAACGTTAAACCAATTCCCGTATGACAAAATTTTAGACCAGTCAAAATTCAAAAAAATTATTTCACACGGTGAATATGATTGAGTTTATATTGAATTCCTGAAATCATCATTTGCTTATTCAGTACAATGATACAGGCGCTCAAGCGCCTCTAGTTTTATCAGAAAGACCAATGTACAAACCTTGTAGTGTAAAAACTTTTTCCTTGTGATTTTAAGGTCACATACTAGTAAGATTTGATTACAAACATCAAAACGTTTGACATACTTTTGTTGTATTTACTGTGTTTTAATTATCATTTCATCTCCTGACGAGAAAGTGTCATTAAAAGTAACTAAACATTGTCGCAAAGCGGACTAATACCCCCCAACAGCGCTTTTCCATATACATGTTCTATCCACCAAAGGGCCATAAAAAAAACGGACTTTATAATAAAAGGGCCATAACTCAGTCAAAGATAAATGGAACATAACCAAGATAGGATTTGAACATGTCTGACTTATACCGAGTCTTTCTGTTAAATTTGAATCAAATCCATCCAATTGTTGCTGAGAAATTGAGCGGACAAGATTTTTCACCAAAGGGCCATAAATCAATGGACCGTAACCCAAATGAAATATGCACATCTGTGCTTGGTACTGATTATATCAGTGAAGTTTGAATCAAATCCGTCCAATGGTTGCCGAGAAATTGAACGGACAGGAAAAAGCTACAGACAGACGGACGGACAAGCTGACTCCTATATACCCCCAAAATATAATTTTGGTATAATTACCAGACAACAATCAGATTATCCTGATTCAAAAAGTGCACGTACATTTAATGCTACTCTTGGAAATATTTCCTAGGGAATTTTCAAAACCTTGAGAATTAAAAAAATTCTGGTAACAATCCTTTTCTCTGTAGCTATTATGTCCCAAGTCAACAGAGAAATAAAATCTTACAAAAATTTTCATTGACCAATTTAAACAAGTAATCCATGACTGTTTCAAAGTATTTAAAAGTGGAGTATTTTTATGTTATGATACAAGGCACATGCTTGCCAATCATATGAAGGCATAGCTACAAATACTTTTAACACATTTGTTCGGATATTCAGTCAGCATACACACATGTTAATCAGGGCTACCTATAACTTTGTTATAGTTCAGAAATATCTGTAATGAAGAAATTGATTTAACTCATTCCCACCTCACAAAATTTTAGTCTGGTCCAAATTGAAAGAAGGGTTAGGCACAATATTAAGTTGATGAAATTTAAAGAAACATTGTCTTTTTTGGTAGACAACATTGTGGATAATGAAGAATTTGCTTGTGACAAGGAATAATTAGCTCCACTGGCCGAAGGCCGGCTAAGGTATTGTAATGGTGTTGTGTCAATTTTGTGTGCATCCATGCATCTATCTGTAAACTTTTACTTTAAAAATCTTTTTGTCAGAAAGTACTGAAGGGAATTCAACAAACTTCTAAGAAATCATTCTATGGATTTCAACCAAATTTTACAGGAATGATCCTTGGCTGACCCTTTATTAGATTCCTTCAAAGAATTTTAATCAGATGACAAATGTGGCTTTAATGGGCAGGGATTATTTCATATATAGCAAAAGCTTTTAAACTCTTTTTCTCAGAAACCTGTTGATGGATTTCAACCAAATTGTACAGGTATGATCATAAAAGCCAATTTTTTACCAATCGAAATTCTTTGAATAAATCTGACAAAAGGGTCATGTAAGGATTGTTACTGTGAAATTTGATTGAAATCTTTGCAATACTTTCTTAGGAGAAGATTTTAAAAGTTTACAGACGGACACATGGATGGAAGGGCGCACAACAGACACAACTCCATGACAATAGCTCACTTGCTTCCAGCCAGTGGTGCTAAACAATATCAGGTAAAGATTATGTGAGGAAAGGAGCACTGTATGTAAAAAGCAATTTCTTCTTTTCTCACAATATTTTCTAACCTATTTGGCACAAATATTTTAATGCAAACAAACTCTGATTTGTTATCTATAACCATGTTCCATTGATCAATCAGTTAGTCAATCAATCAATTCATTCATTTAGACCAAAGTGAACTTTGAACACCAACATTGGCCAAATTTATGTGAAGCATTTTTGTAGGTTTGGCAACTTAAACATCTTAACTACAGCTTATTCAAGCTGTAGTTATGAAGTTTAGGCTGTCAACCAATAATTTTACCTTTTTGTTATAAGTTACTAGCCATAGAATTTGCAAAATAACACAGTTTAATATCAAAGTTGAACTTCCTGTGGGAATCAGTGGGTGTGGATAGCAGATTTAGTGGGTGGGGCCAATAATCGGTCTTTTTGAACACCTGAAATTTTTGTCATAATGAGAAAATAGATAGAATTCTTCTCCTTATACTTACTCAATGCATTTAGATTTGCTATTTTCTCTATTTGATTTGAAGAAAGAGACAACTGCCTGAAAAGTAGATATATATTAAAAAGTATAATGTTTTTTGTCAAAACAAGAGTGCTGTAGTCACAATATACAGCAACACATAATAGCTTTTGAGGTATATGGGTTAGAGCTCATGGATACACCATGGAGAATAACTACACAAGACATGAAATTTTGTATTAAGCCCCAACCCAGACAATATGTGCAAGGTCAGGAGACTGGGAACATTCTTTGTCCACATGTATGAGAAGAATGATATGCCAACAATAAATTTTGAATTTAGCCCCCTTTTTCTGTGATGCAGCCCAAATTGCATGACTTTGGCCATATGTAAAAGGTCAGGTGACTGGAAAGATTGTGAAAATTCCATTTAACACTTTCCTGGATAAACCCAGGATTTTACGTCACTGTGATTTTATACTCGAGAAAACATTGTGGAAAAAGGAGAAATTGCTTATAATAAGCAATTTCTCCTTTTCCCACAATGTTTTCTACCACATAGGATGGTTTTATCTGGAATTGCATCCAATTTTCATTGTTGTCTGCAACCTCTTTCAATTTGGACCAGTCTAAAATTTCAAAAACCAGGAAAGGGGTAAATTCATCAATAAATGTAGGTGGAATTGTGTCGACAAGATATGGACATACAAACATTTGGATGGACAGATGGAGATCATGATTCCAAAAAACATCCACTTTCAGTGGCATACAAAATCACGAGATTTTTGACAATTCATGATCATAACCCATTACCAAGGAACAAAATTTTAGACTGGTCAAAATTAAAAGACGAAAATTTCAAGTTCATACAGTTTTTGATCATATCAGTCTGTTTGGGTAGAAAACAATGTCTCCTATGAAAAATTGCTTGTAACAAGTGATTTGTTTATTTTCCGAAATGTTTTAAGGGTGTTGTATAAGGGACACAAAAAGGCAGGATTGTGTTGGAATTGGGCAAAACATTTTTGAGTATTTTCAAGACAAATCATATTAGCGGGATAAGTATTAACTCTTTCCTTTACAAACCCATGATATTATGCCTGTGTGATTTTTATACTTAAGAAAACATTGTGTAAAAAGGAGAAATTGCTTGTCACATAGGATGGTGTCTTTTCAATTGCATCCAATTTTAATTTGTCTGCAACCTCTTTCAGTATGGTCCAGTCTAAATTTCAACAAGAGCTTTAAGTGTGGTGAATATATGCCTGAAGGGGCTTGTCAGTGACGGAGAATCCTTGCAGTAAATGTCAATTATTTCAATTAACACTAGGCACAAATTATAGTCATTTGAAAAGTTACTTACTTAAGTAAATTAGGCAACTTTTCAATTCAAGGACAGATAATTGATGAAGAACTGTAGTTATCTTGATTTTAAAGGTTTAATGCACACTAGAGACTGCAGATGCATTAACCAATTACCAGATGGCTAAATTTCGTCTGGCCCAAATTGAAAAAAGTTGCAGACGACAACAATTACCAGATGATGACAATTTAAAGTTTATAAAAATTTGGATTTTTTCAACTTTCCAGGTAGAAAACATTTTGGAAAATGAAGAAAATGCAATTTTCCACAATGTTTTCAAAAGCCTTTTTCCTTGGGGAGGCTTAAAGCATCACTGAGTGGGAATGGGTTAAGCAAAGTAACTTCTTTTGATTGAAACTGTAGGAGGAGTTGCACACACAAGAATTTTGGTGATTTATTTCAATTCAAGGGCAGCAAATTCAAGAAGGTCTTATGCACAACTAGACGTAGAGATACATTGTAAAAAGTTTCAGTTCATTCCCATTGATACTGTAGGAGGAGTTGCGCACACATGAAATATAGTGATTTTTTTATCAATTCAAGGGCAGATAATACAAGATAATTATAGAATGACTAGAGTGGTTTAAATTTCAAAGAGACATCATAGAGAATCATTAAAGCACATTACAATTCATTCCTATTGATACTGTAGCAGGAGTTGCCCGTACAAAAAATTGCTAACAAACAGACAGACAGATGAATGGACGACCATAGCTATGACATAATAAAGCCCTTCGGGTGTTTAAAAATGGGAAAGGATTAGTGATCATGAATCACTGTTTTCAAATTAAAAACATGATCGACCTATTAAAGCAGTACTTCTTTCTTACACCACCATGTTTATCTTGAATTTGGGTTAAACCAGCATGTAGGGTGGTTACATAACATTGTACGTATAGCTGATTCAGGCTGTATTTACAACACTTAGGTTGCTCAACAATAACTCACTTTTTGTTTTATCTTAAGTAACCTAAAATGTGCTGTTTCTCAGTTAAACCCCTAATCAGAGTGTCATTTCCTATTGTGGCTATAATTCATCTACATGCAAAGGTTGAAAGAGATTGGATGAAAAAATGTGCCAAAATTTGACCAAGTGACCTTGAGCTATGACCTTGTGACCTCTTAATCAAAGAGGTTCTTAGTCTAATAGAGGGATACCTACTTGCAAAGTTTGAAAAAAGTTGGATGACATGTAGATACAATAAATTTTGACATGGTGGCCTTAATTTCAGATGATCATCTCACAAGAAATAGGGTTCCTTATTTCACCAAGGATATTGACTAGAAATATGACCTGAAAAGAGGAAAGAAGAGTAAAAGACAAAGACAAAGATGGACTAACATACAAACTATCCCACCCCCCTAAAGTTACACAGTTTTTGAAAGTATAGATGAATATCCGAAAACATTCTTACGTGCAGTTCTTGAGAGTGGACAATGAGGCATCCATTTTATCAATGGGAGGGAACTGAGCAATGAGACTGACACATTCTGATTCTTCTGCCTTCTTTTCACATTTCTTCTCCTGAATAAGAAAGGATTTCGATGACGTCATCCTATTGTCAAGTAATTCACATATGAAAAGATATGCTTCAATTGTCAAATAATTTCATATATTTTTTTTCCCACTATTAAGAAATAAAATAATCATTTGTTTTGCATGCAAAATTGACAAATCTTTCATTTTTAAAAAAAAACAAAAAACCCTGCAATTTCTCTCATAGTCTTGAAAATATAGCTTTTGTTGTTCACAAAAAGATTGATGAAAGGATCTTACAATGAAACAAACTATTATCCTCAATGGGATTGACAAAAATTGAAAGAGGTTGTAGTCAATATTTCAACAAGAGATGTCATCGGACAGTATAGCTTGCCCTATTGAGTGCTTCTTACAAAGATAAATGCAAATGTGAAATCAAAACCAATTATTTTCATGAAGCATGAGAGGTGAAAGTAGGTCAAAGGTCAAAATATGAGTAAGTTCAAAGGTCAAGGCCACAAATTGATGGTACTTACTCCTAAATGAAAGTCTGTAACTATGCAAGTGTATATATAATATTCATGGTCCTAGGTGTATGAAATAAGAAAATATGAGCAAGGTTAAAGTTTTTGAAAAGTAGGCCAAATGTTAAAGTCTAGGTCATGTGATCATTGTACTAGATGTACAATAAAAACCATTGTCTTGTAAGGGATTTTATGGAATATGATGGTCCTAAGTTTAAGGAATAAGAAAATATGAGGTAAAAGGTAAAAGTTATAGAAAAGAGTGCCAAGGTCAAGATTACAAGGTCATGTTACTTGGTTGGACATGAAAGCCTATTATTTGATAAGTACATACATACAAGACAAATGTAATTGCCCTACCTAAAGTCACTCAGAAAAAAAAAGCCAGATTTAAGTTTTAGTTAGTGTTTGAAAAGAAGGTTAAGGGCCAAGATCAAGGTGACAGGGTCATGATACACAGTTGTAAAGCCTATCTTTAGAGGAGTACATTAGTTGAATATGATTGTTCCAGGTAAAGGCATCCAGAAAATAGAAGCCAGGTTAAAGTTTAGGTTAAAGTTTTTGGAAAAGTAGAATAAGAATCAAGGTCACACGGGCCTTGGTATATAGTTGTAAATGAAAGCCTATCCTAGGAAGAGTTATCTAGTCGGATATGATTGCTCAATGTAAAGAAATCCGGTTAAATTTTGGTTATAGTTTTTGATTTAAGTTTTTGAAAAGTAGGATAAGATTTACAGAGTCATGGAATCTTGGTACTTAGTTGCTGATGAAAGCCTATCATTATATGAGTACATGAGTCAAATATGATTGATCCTTGTAAATGCATCCAGAAAATAAAAGCCAGGTTATATTTTTGGTTATAGTTTTTGAAAAGAAGTTTAAGAGTGACAAGGTCATGGAGTCCTGGTACTTAGTTGCTGATGAAAGCCTTTCATTTGATGAGTACATAAGTCAAATACGTTAGCCCTATGTAAAGGCATTCAGGAAAAATAAATGCCAGATTAAATTTGGGTTATGGTTTTATGTTGTCAAGTTTAAGATCACTCTGTCAAGGAGCCACAGGTCTTTGTCTTAAATGGAAGCATATCTCCTGGTGAGTTTTTCTGAAATATATGAACCCTCTCTGGTAAATATTGATAAAAAACTTTAATCAAGTAGTGCAGATGCCAACATCATTACTGACACTGAAGGTGATGCCAACATATATATAGAGGTGCTGCATACCAATTATAAAAGCCCACACCCATCTTGATTCAGAGAAGATATTTACAAGATTACATTATTTTCACCCTTACTGTAAAATTGTTATGGCAGACAGAGTTCGGGTGTATTTAAACGAAGGATTGTTCCTGCCAATTTCACCAATCCTTGCTATGCTGAATAAAATCCAATTTATAAACAATTTTGGTTTAAAGGTACACACAGGTGCTATAGACTAAGAACAGACAACATTTAGGTGCAGGCTGATCTTTGTCTATGTCTCATGTGAAAACAGGAATATTCTAGGTTCAGCATGACAAAAGTTAAGATGGGTCTGTTGGTTCAGCAGGAGACAATGTTCAAAGAGCATCAGTATGATAATGTCAGATTTTGGGCAATCATAATAGATCACAGTGATTACTTTATGCTCAGGTAAGCTATAATAAGAACAAATGGAATTGTCAGGAAGCAGATTTATAACCACACCAGCATATTGTCACCTAAGTAACATTGTTGACCTATGTTATCCAATTAGAGACACTTGAGCGGCTGTATAGCTCCATGGGCCTGAAAAGACCATTTAAGCAAATGGTGTATTCAGGAATCATTATAAACTTAATCATCTTTGCCATATCTGGCAAATAAGTCTAGTCTCTGAAATCTTTGAAAAAGTTCCAGAAAAGCATTTAAAACTTTAAATTGTTTTACAAAAGTCCAGTTGAAATATGTTAACTCTATTACTAAGTAATCTAAAAAGGTATTTACAAATAATTCTAAATTTCACTGTATACCATATACAGTGTATGTACATAAGCCATGACAATAAAAGTCATGTTTTCAACAGATCAAAATTATATGAAGGAATCTGACAAAGAGTTACCTGAGGACTACTCCTTCGAAACCCATCAACAGGATTCTGAGAAGATTTTCAAAGATCTAAGAATATATTTGAAACATGGAAATTAGTCCCCTCCCCCCACCATTAAGTCATGATTTTCATCAGATAAAATTAGGTGAAGAAGTATGATAATGGAGCTCCAAAGGATAATTCCTGTGAAATTTTGTTGAAGTCAGTTTGTGAAAAAAAAAGTTTCTTAAAGTTTCCACAATATAAAATAATTATATGGAAATGAGCTCCACTCATTAAAGCCATGTTTCTCTTCCAATAAGTTTTCACCATATATGGGAATTAGCTCGGCCCATTAAAGCCATGTTTTTCATTTGATCAAAATTCTTTAAGAGAATCTAATAAAGGTTCACACAAAGATCATTCCTGTAAAATTTGATTGAAATCCACCAACTAGTTTCTGAGAAGATTTTTGGAACTTTCACCTATTTAAGCCCGCCCATTAAAGCCATGCTTTTCACCCTATCAAAATTCTTTGAAGGAATCTGATAAAGGGCCACCAAAGGGTAATTTAAGTGAAATTAGAATGAATTCTGTTCAGTATTTTCAAGAGAAAGAGAAGAGAAGATTTTTAAATTTTACAGACAGATGGATGGAGACATGCATGGAAGACACCTAGCTGCGATATCGTAGCCTTCTTTTTGAGAATCTGCTTGCCAGCAGATTATCAGAAAGAGGGCTGCGATATCACAGATAGGCAGACACCATGCCATGACAATAGCACCATGGCTTTCAGCCAGTGAAGTTAAAAAAAATGAGGGCACCCTCTTGGGTCAAGGATAATATTTGTATTCAGTTTCAAAGTCATAGGTAAAATGGCTTATGAGTTTGAGCATGGAAATAGTTCTTAACCATAGTTCAACTGCGTTGTTGACCTTTGGCATACATGACCAAAACAATAGGGCACTTCCTTGGATCATTGGCAACAATTGTATGAGGTTTCAGGGTTGTAGGTAAATTGGTTCTAGAGCATGGAGATTAGTCAGTAGATTTACAAATGGACAGATAGATAGGCATGGTGAGACCAATATACCCCCTCCACTTCGTAGGTTGTTGTATAATAATGAGATGGCAAAAATGTGAGAAAAAGCATATTCATCACTTTTCAGATTTTTCTTCACAATGTTTTGATTGAAAATATGTGGCACAGGCTATCAAACCAATAGCTTGTTTAGTTTTGGCTTAACCCAGATGATAAAATTTTTGCCTGATCCAAAATGGAAGAATTGGAGGAGGACAAGTTTAAGTTCATGAAATTTAAACAATCTTTGTATTGTGGGGTAGAAAACTTTGTGAATAAAGAAGAAATTGCTTTAAGGGTTAAGGTAAAAAGATTCTGAAAATGCCCTGAAGGGCTCCTGAAGCCGATGACTGCAGAAGTAAAAAAAAAAAAAAAAAAAGCAAGTGACCTAATTTTAGCCAAAAGTACCCATTATCAAATCTTGTCTGAGAAACCAAGAACAAACGTTCTTTCACAGTTTCAAGGTATAAGTGAAAGAAAAGTAACAAGTAAAGAGCATAGATTTCTTTACATTTCACCTAATGACCTAGTTTTTGACCACTTGTGACACAATATCAAACATTGACAGATTTTTATGGAAAAAATATCAAATGAGCCAAAAATGTGGCCTTTAGAGTGCAAACAAGTTTTTTCCGGGATTTGATCTAGTGACCCAGTTTTTGACTCAAAGCAACCCAAGTTGAACATGGTTTAGATATTTTGGAAATAGACATTCTGACCAAATATCAATTAAACTGAGGCAAAAATGTGGCCTCTGGAGTGTAAACAAGGTATTTCTAAGAATCACCTAGTGACCTAGTTTTTGACCTCATGTGATCAAAAACAAAGGCATTCTGACCAAATATTAAAACAATTGAGCAAAACATATGGCCTCTAGAGTGCACACAAGGTATTTCTGAAATTTGACCTAGAGACCTAGTTTTTGACCCAAATTAACCCTGATTTGAACTTTGCCAAGATATAATGAGACCAAATAATTAACTTGACCAAGATATTAAGGAGACATTCAGACAAAATATCAAGACATTTGAGGCAAAAATGTGACCCCTAGAATGCACACAAGGTTTTTTCAAGATTCTATAAAATGACATAGTTTTTGACCCCCATATGACCCAATATTGAACTTATTTGAGGTTTCATGTCAGACAAACATTCTGACCTGGTATCAAGACATTTGAGCTAAAATTGTGACCTCTAGAGTACTAGCAAGATATTGACACACAATGGACGACAGACACCAGACACAAATAGTTTACCCCATGCCCAAATGACAAAAATTTAGAGGCAAATTGATTGATTGATAGAATGGAAAGTAACTCCACTTGTATCAGTATTTCAGTCATAATTTGGCGGCTGGAGCACCTAACGATGGATTCCTGGTGTATCTCACACCAGTACTACCACTACATCATTTTCTAGCCTCCAACAGCTATCCCACTTAGGGTTAGGATTATCCACCCATTGGTGAGAGACAAATGTCGGAAAGGATATGTGCCGCCCCTGGGGATCAAACCTATGACTGTAGATTGGGAGTCTGATGTGCTGCCAACAGCACTACGATTGAGGTTGAAGACAACAAAGCAAAATTTGTTTAAATTGAAAACCAAGAGCCAATTTAGGTTGGAAACATTGATGGAAAAGAAGAAATTGCTTGTGACAAGCAATTTCTTCCTTTCTCACTATGATTTACTTGCCTATAATTCTTCAGTGCATAAAAATGCTGGATTGTGTGGTAATGGGTTATGGGTTATAGAAGCCCACCCTGAGCACTTTGTGGACTGGTGAACTAAAAAAAGCGAAAGCATAAATGCTGAATTGTTTCCTAGTCATCTGTTTAACCCTTTCCCACACAGTGACGTTTTTAAAAGCCTCTAAGACAAAAAGCTTTAGAAAAAAATGTGAAAAATGAAGAAATAGCTTGTTACAAGCAATTTCTTCATTACCCATAATGTTTTCTACCAAAAGGTAAAAAAATTCTAAATTTTCATAAGTTTTAAATTGTCGTCTGCAACTCCTTTCAATTTCCATCAGTCTAACTTTTTTCCATCTGGTAATGGGTTAAAACAGACCTTAGCGTACATGACAAGCTGAAGTATTGTCATCTGTTAAAGGTTGAGATTAATTTACAGCATAATTGGTTACTGGTTGTAACTAGGGGTGAAACATGTAAAGCAAGCTTGTTTATAATGCCCGATTGAAAATCAATTTATATAAAATGAAAACCACAATAGGCCAGTTAAAACCGTCATCAAACATTCCATTAACCCATTTTTACCCAAAGACGCTTTTTAATGCCCCACATGAAAAACACTTTGGAAAATATTGTTAAAACGAAAAAATTGCTACCAACAAGCCATTCTTCTTTTTCTACAATGTTTTTCCCTAAGAAATAGAAAATCTAAAATTCATAAACTTTAAAATGTTGTCTGCAACTCCTTTCAATTTGGATCAGTCAAGAAATTAGTTATCTGGTAATGGGTTAAACTTCTATGATTGCATTCTGTGTAACACTTTCCGGAATATCATGATCATTGGCATTCAACTTCTCATGACCCTCAAACATAATTTTTGAGCAAATATCATGCTAAAGGAACAATTGTAAAAAAGAAATAACCCAGAATATTTTTTAATATATCATTTGTACAAGCATAATTATACAGATTTAAGATTCATCAACTGGCCCACTAAAAATAACCACATCTAAAGAATTTCTACTGATCAAAAGAAAGCTCTGGATGTAGGTAACCTTGACCTTGTCAGATGAACTTCAAGAGCTATAATCATTTTAAATCTAAGCATGCTATGACCATATCTGGAATAGGCTGGAAGTAATCATATTTTTTAAGTCTTTTTAAATAAACCCATTACCAGGTGGCAATATTTTAGACTGGTCTAAATTGAAAGGAGTTGAAGAAGACAATTTGAGGTTTACGAAATTTCAGATTGTTCCAACTTTTTGAGTAGAAAAATTATTTTTCTTGAGGAACCTCCAAAAGCGTAACTGTGTGGGTTATATACAAATCCAATGACACTTTTAGCAAACATTGATCACCTTCTCAAAAGTTAGAAACTCTTAAATTAAATAAAATTACTTACATTGTTTATTGAATGTATACCAGCTTTGACAGTAATTTAGGTGGAGCACATGTCTTCTAAACAGAAGTCCAAAGTCTAGAATCACTACCAGGGGTAATATTGTAGTCAATTTTTAATAATTTAATGTTTAGTTTTTTCAATCAAAAACGAGTGTCCATTGGTCGAAAAAATTATTCATACTTCCATGAACAAAATTTTTACCACGCAGCTATTTTGAATGCTTTCGCACAAAATAGTTCAATAAAAAATGTATCAAAATTTGTTAGAATATTTCTTTTTTACTCAATGTCATTAAATTATAAGAAATGAAGAGAATATTTTTTGTTTTCATGGAGGTATGAACTGAAAAACCTAATCAAACTTATGAATGAATCCGCTTTGCGTATTTATACAGTGTGATTAGGTTTTTCAGTTAATACCTACATGAAAACAAAAAAAAATCTCTTCATCTCTTAAATAAACCCATCTCCATATGACCCAAGTTGTTGAGTGGGATGTATGACCCATGAAATGAATCAATGTTTTACATACTACGTTACACATACTTTTACTCACATGTCACAGAGGATTGATTGATTGATTGAATGGGGTTTACTGTCTCTATTAATAGTATTTCAGTCATATTGCAGCAGCTGGAGCACCTAACAATTGATTCTTGGTACTTCTCACACCAGTACTACAACTACATCCTCCCTAGCCTCCAGCTGCTATCCCACTTAGGTTTAGGATTATCCAACCATTGGTGAGAGACAAAATGTTGGAAAGGATATGTGCTGCCGCAGCGTCACAGAGGACCTAAAACCAGTGTACTTTCAAAACCAATTTAATGGAATCTTCTTTTTTCTGAACTTAAGTTATTGTTTTTTGTTTTTATGACTTGTATGTGAAGCCACATGAAATAATAGAATAAAAACATCGAAAAGAATGAACTATTATTATATTAGGTCTAGCATGTAAGGTAATAAAAAAATGCCAAAAGAATGTTTAAACAAGAAGGCACACCTGCGAAACTGCGAAAGTCTGTGGATTGGCAATGTTTTAACTTTTTTCAAACTTTTTTTTGTCATATTGTTTTATTTTTATTAAACTTGAATTCCTTTTGAATTCAATGAACTCTCTTATATTCTCAACTGAAATTTGGCACAGTGGTCAACAACCTTTTATAAATAACTTAATTAATATGTCAGTATCTTTTTAGCAAGTTTTCCTTGAAAAACACAAAGGTGCTCAAAACATAGGGCTAATACGAATCCAACATCATAACATTAAGTATTTTGGTAGATGACAATGAGGTAATGCTACAAACAAATTTGAAAACTTGAGGCCCTTTGTCTTTCAGAAAGTTTTTCTTAGAATTCATAAAAAATTCCCTTTGGTTATCAAAGCAACCAGAGTTATTCATGGATTCCTATTCTCTATTGAAAGACCATCATCCAAGATGATTTGCATCTAGTTAGGGTCATGTATCCATCTTTACCTTTTACCTTAAAATTCCTATTAAAACTTGACAAAAACAAGAGGCCTATAAGGCCTTAACGGCCACCTGAGTCCAAAGAGCACGAAAACAAATAAAACTCAACCAGATTATGATACATACTAAATATCAAAGCTCTAGGCCTTTTAATTTGGGAGAAGAAGATTTTCACTATACAAGCCTTTGTTAAACTTGGGACATCTTGGAACGGGCTAATTCTGACCCTGGGGCCATAATTTATACAATCTTGATGGGGGTCCACCAGGTGATGCTACATACAAAATATTAAACCTCTAGGACCTCCTGTTTGGGAGAAGAAGATTTTTGAAATTTTCACTATATAAACCTATTAAACTTGTGACGTCTGGGATTGGGCTAATTATCACCCTAGGGCCATAATTCATACAATATTGATAGCGATCCACCAGATGATGCTACATACCAAATATCAAAGTTCTAGGCCTATCTGTTTGAGAGAATAAGATTTTTAAAGTTTTCACTATATAAGCCCATGTTAAATTTGTGACATCCCGGAATGGGCTTATTTTAATCCTGAGGCAAGAATGTGTACAATCTTGTTAGAGGTCCACAAGAGGAAGCTGTATACCAAATATATGTATCAAAGTTCTAGGCCTTGGAGAAGATTTTTACAAATTTCACTATATAAGCCTATGTTAAATTTGTGACATCCGGGAATGGGCTAATTTTAATCCTGAGGCAATAATTTTTACAATCTTGAAAAAGGTTCACAAGATGATGCTGTAAACCAAATATCAAAGTTTTAGGCCCTCCTGTTTGGGAGAAGAAGATTTTTGAAATTTTCACTATATGAACCTATTAAACTTGTGACATCCGGTAATGGGCTAATTCTGTCTCTTTGGCCATGATTTTCACCAGATGATGCTGCATACCAAATATTAACCATTGTCATGCTGAACCCGGAATATTCCGGTTTTGGCAGGAGGTGAAGTCTAAGATCAGACTGCACTTATGTGCAGGCTGATCTTAGTCTACACCTCCTGCTTGTACTTTTCCTGCCAAAGTTGTTTATGAAGTTTATTTTTAAAAGAAATATTGATTTTTGAACAACAAGGTCCATCAGTGCTTTCAGCGTTTTGATTTTACAGCAATTCAGTAAGGTAATTTATTCAGCATGACAAGGGTTAAAGATCTGGGCATTATAGTTTGGGAGAAGAAAATTTTTGAAATTTTCACTATATAAGCCTTTGTTAAACTTGTGATGTCCGGGAAAGGGCTACTTTTGACCCTGGGGTTATAATTTATACAATATTGATAGAGGTCTACTAGATGATGCCACATACCAAATATCAGAGCTGTAGGTCTTTTGTTTGGTAGAAAAAGATTTTCAAAGCTGTCACTATGTAAGTTTATGTGCCCCCCCCCCCCCCCTTAGCAAGGTCATTTGTTGACAGATTTTTTTTCTAGTACAAACTTGATAGTCCTTGCCCTAAAGACTCTAAAAACCAAATATGAATCTAATCTGATAGCCTATTCATGACAAGAAGATTTTTAAAGTACCCTTTTTTGCCCATTATGGAGCCCCAAGGGGAGATAACTCCATGACGTGTACAAATCTGAAGCGCCTTCACATAAGGATGCTTCCTGACAAGTTTGGTTGAAATCCATCCAAGGATTGTTAAGAAGAAGTCAAAAATGTAATAAGTTTACGCACAGCACACAATGCACGACAACTGACAAAACATGATTGCAATAGGTCCCCATGACCTACAGTCAGGTGCCCTAAAAAGCTTCACATTTTCCATGTCTTCTACACTACTTAAGATGCCAAGTTCGTACATGGTGTATAGTTATCTATCGATATTACAAATCTAGTGAGGGGCATATGGTAAAGGTCAAGGGCAAAATCTTAAGCTGTTACCCTTAACCGATTTCCACACAGTGACGCCTTTGGACGACCTACAAGAAAAACATTTGTGAAAACATTGTGGCAAATGAAGAAATTGCTTGTAGCAATTTCTTTATTTTCCACAATTTTTTCAACTCGAAAAGTTGAAAAAATCTTAAATTTCATAAACTTTAAATTGTTGACGGCAACTTCTTTCAATTTGGACCAGTCTAAAATTTTTCAAAGTGGTAATGGGTTAAACTCAAGTCAAAACTTGACTTAACAAGTGTTGTCCATAAACAAGATAGCTCACACTAATGGCTGCCTGTCACAAAAGGTACTCATCCTGTCAAGCTGAACCCGGAATATTCCTGTTTTGGCAGCTCGTATAGCCAAAGATCAGCTTGCACATAAGTGCAGTATGATCTTAGTCTACACCTCCTGCTTGCCCCCTTTAAGCTAGAGTTATTCAATTTTTAAAAGGAATATTGACCCTCATTAATATCTTCCATTGCTGTCAGTCCTTTGATTTTAAAGCCAGTCTGTATAGGACTTTAATTCAGCATGACAAGGATGTAAGACTGGTCTAATTTGAAAGGAGTTGCAGACAATAATTTAAAGTTTATGAAGTTTAAGATTTTGCCAACTTCTTGGGTAGAAAACAAGCAATTTTTCAATTATACACAATGTTTTTTTGTTTTTGGTTTTTTTCTAGAGGGGCATAAAAGCATCATTGTGGGGGATAAGGAATAAGAAATCAGAAATTTTCTTTAAGAAGGGGGAGTTGATACTTAAAATTTCCCTCTTGCTAAACTTCACTTGTTATTATTATATTAGTATAATTGAAGGACAGATGATGAGGGTGAAACAAAATTACTATTAATGTTTTCATAATTCTTAAATCTCAGAGCATTTTAACCCATTAACGAACGATTCAACTCTTTTATGCCTACAAGTTATTTCATCTAGGAAAATAGTGACGAAAAAGGATAAATTTCTTGTTTCAAGCAATTTTTCATTTTCTCGCATATTTTGTACCATGTATGACAACTATTTACAATTTAATTGAACTGTAAAATATTGCCTGCAAGTAGCTTAATTCTTTCAATTTTGATCAGTCCAAAACTTTGTCATCTGGTAATAGGTTAACTTACTCCAATACAATGCCATATTTTCAAGCTTCAAAGAAATACAGCTATGGACTAAAATTGGTGAGAAAAGAAAAAAATTGCTTGTAACAAGCAATTTCTTCTTTTCTCACAAAGTTTTCTTTCTCATTTGGCTCTTATTTTTCAGTTTACACTACCTTTGTTTAGTTGTCTGCAACCTCTTTGAATTGAAAACAGTCTATGATTTTGTCATATGGGAATAGATTAAAACATGCCTATGATTACAGCATATTGATGGTTCAGCGCGAACCATTGATATATGGAAATTGTTTAGCAAGAAGTTGGTCATGAAATATCACAAGGACAATGTTTGTTTTTATTTTGACAACCGTTTGCAGAAGAGTTTAGAAGCTAAGGTTGATTTACATGTCATAAAATTACTTGTCTGGTTTTCTATTTCAATACCACCTCACTTGACTGGGAGAGTGTGATTTTTTTATTTGAATTCAGAATAAAATCAATATTCTTTCCATCCATTATGTATTAAAAAGGCCTTTGAATAAGGGGAATATTACACCTTTTCATGTTCATCCATCCTTCATTCTTGATCAGATAATTTCACATTTTTAATCCATTACCATATTATAATCCCTCATTCTTATGCCTCTTAAGAATTATATGGGAAAACTGTTGAAAAAGTATAATAGCTTATGACAAGCAATTTCTCTTTTTGCAACAATGATTTTTGCCATAATTATACAGCATATAATTTTCATCCCTTTTTTTTGACAAATTTTCATTTGTAGTGTTCAAACTCTTAATTTTCAACCAGTCGAATTTTTTTGTCTGGTAACCATATTGTCAAGCAATTTCTCATTTTTTCACAATATTTTTACCCTATTTCATGATAAGCTTTCAATTTCACCACTCTGTGAGGCATCATAGTCTAGTACTAGGCTAATGAAATGTCGTCTGCAACTTATTTCAATTTCGACCAGTCTAAAATTTGTTGTTTGGTAATGGATTGTATATGAAAAACATTATAGAAAAGAAGAATCTTGTGTGAACAAAATGTCTAATATAAAATCCAGCTTACTCAGGCTAAAATTCACCAAAGTTTAGTAAGCCAAATAACAAAATGCTGGCTATCTTTTCTTCTGTTTTTTTTACACATGCAATTTTAAATACTCATCTGTAACATCTGCTGATGACAAAATTTTAGGCTGGTCAAATTCAAAGATGATGTAGAAAAAAATAATTTTCTGTCCTTGTTTGTTTATTTCTTTTTGTATTTTGAAAGCATTGTGAATAGCAATTTATTCAATTTTCACAATGTTTTGTAAAGGATTTGTTCTTTGGGGATATCAAAAAGAGTCTTTGCGTGTGAATGGGATAAATGCAGTCCATTACTTGTAAAGGGGGAAAATATCGAGCAGCTAAATACTCTGAATATACATAGAATGGTTATTCTACTGTACTTTTATTCCATATTTGTAATAGACATGTAAAACACCCTCCCCCCGAATTACAAGCACTTGATACACTTCTATTTTATAATATTTCTTTGATTTATCCTCTTTGTTGGACATGTGACAAGATTAACCCTTGTCATGCTGTATGAATTACTCACTGTATTGCTGTAAAATCAAAGGGCTGAGAGCACTGAAAGAACTTGTTGTTCAAAAATCAACATTTCTTTTAGAAATCAACTTCATAAACAACTCTGGCAGGAAAAGTACAAGCAGGAGGTGTAGACTAAGATCAGCCTGCACATAAGTGCAGTCTGATCTTAGTCTACACCTCCTGCCAAAACCGGAATATTCCAGGTTCAGCATGACAAGGGTTAATTATCTTTGTCACCTATGAGTGATGAGGGTTTTTAAATTTTGTCATCTGACAAGAATTATTCAAAGAAATTTTCTATTAGATCAAATCATTATCTGGTCCCTAACAATAACTTTCAGGACATTCCCTGAAGAATAATATCAAGAAAAAAAAATTGTGAGAAAAGGAGAAACTGATTGTACAACAGTTTCTTGTTGTCACACAGTAAATTCTACCTGATTGAACACATATCTTTTCAATTATTTATCTTATTGACTCAATTTGAAAGATTGATCTGCAACCTCCTTAACACATCACCAGATGGAACAGTGTTTTTTCTCACAGATTTGGGAACAGTTCCGAAACAAAACATATTAGGAAAAAAAAAAAACTAACAATTTTCTGAATTTTCTCTTAATTAATGAAAAACATTTCTATCATGGTTTAGAACACAAAATTAAAGACATATCTGTGAAGTAAATTAGTCGACAGAATTTGTTGTCCCTTTGATTATTTGTTCATCTAAACACTATAAGCACAAATATTTAACCTTCTCCTGTTCTGTCCCTGGTTTTAGGTACATGTATTTTTATACTTAAGAAAATATTGTGAAAAAAGAAGAAACTGCTTATGACAAGCAATTTTTTCTTTTCTCACACTATTTTATACTCCATAGGATGGTTGTGTTTTAAATTGCACATACTTTTCATTGACAATTGCAACGTCTTCCAAATTTGACTAGTCTAAAGTTTCGAAAAACAGGAAAGGATTAAAACAAGGGGCCTTATCGGTCACCTGAGACCAAAGAGCAAAAAAACAGATAAAAGTCCACCAGATTATGCTACATACCAAATATCAAAGCACTAGGCCTTTTAATTTGGGAGAAGAAGATTTGTTGAAAGTTCACTTAACAAGCCTATGTTAAACTTGTGACATCTTGGAACGGGCTAATTCTGACCCTGGCTCCACAATTTAAACAATCTTGATAGAGGTTCACCGGAAGATGCTGTATATCAAATATCTAAGCTCCAGGCCCTCCTGTTTAGGAGAAGAGTTTTGAAATTTTCACTAAATAAGCCCTATGTAAAATTTGTGATGTCCAGGAATAGGCTAATTATGACACTGGGACCCTAATTTATTCAATATTGATAGAGATCCACCAGATGTTACTACATACCAAATATCAAAGCTCTAAGCCCATCTGTTTGGGAGAAGAAGATTTATAAAGTTTTCACATTATAATAAGCCTATGTTAAACTTGTGACGTCCGGGAATGGGCTAATTTTGATCCTGGGGCAATAATTTGTACAATCTTGATAGAGGTTCACCAAATAATGCTGTATACCAAATATTAAAGTTCTATGCCCTCCTGTTTGGGAGAAGAAGATTCTGAAAATTTTCACTATATAAGCCCTTTGAAAAACTTGTGATGTCAGGGGATAGGCTATTTATGACCCTGGGCCATAATTTACACAATCTCAATAGAGACCCACCAGATGATGCTGCATAGCAAATATCAACGCTCTAGGCCCTCTTGTTGAATGGGAGAAGAAGATTTTTAAAATTTTCAGTATATAAGCCTATGTTAAACTTCTTCTTTCCTTACAATTTTTTCTACCCTTTACATTAGTTATTTCCCGATTTAAATGAGCTTTGAATTTTTGTCTGCTGCCTCTTCCGAATTGGAGTAGTCTAAAATTGTGTTGTATGGGAAAGGGTTAAAGAAGGATAAGTCGTTTGAAATATTTTATCATTCCACTTGTGTAGTAAGATATCAACTACAGTGGAATCTTCTTAATTGCAAGGCGGATAATTCACTACTTAATAGCAGCAAAAATGAAAGACTTTAAGAACAAATAGTTTTTTTTAATAGCAACATCTTGCTAATTGTTGACAAATCGATGTTATAATTAACATGTTTCCACTGTACTCACAAATAAAACTGCTCTGTTTCTGATCTATATACTAATTGGGTCAGTTTTGTCAAAATCCTTAGGTGAGACGGATGGCAATTTGATATAAGAGAGAGAAAGAGACAGACAGAAAAAAAAAAAAAAAAAAATTAAAATACATTTTAAAAACATACATGTGTACTTTCATTATTGACTGATTCCAACACAATGATGTTTTTGGTGCCCCCAGCCTCCATGAAAAAATAAACTTTAGAAAACATTGTGGAAAATGAAGAAATTGCTTGTTAAAATTTCATTAACTAGAATTTGTTATTTGCAACTTCTTTCAATTTGGACCAGTCTAAAACTTGTCATGTGGGAATGGGTTAAGAGAATCACCAATGAATGAAGTTTTTAAATGAGTGTTTTGTACACCAAGTTCTATAGTTTAACCCTTGTCATGCTGAACCTGGAATACTCCTTCTTTGGCAAGAGGTATAGACAAGATCAGCCTGCACAAATGTGCAGTTAGATCTTAGTCTACATCACCTGCTTGTCCCTTTTTAAGCCAGAGCTGTTTATATGATAAATTTTCAAAGTAAATCTTAACCTGTCTCATACTTTTGGCCCTTTGATTTTAATGCAATTGTGTAGAGAATTTATAATTCAGCATGACAAAGGGTGAAAACTATTTTTGATAGTTTTTCTGTAGCAGTGTTGCAGAAGCATTATTTTTTATGGTTTCAGTAATAGTGTCAAAAATAAGGATTCATTATTTTGCACTTTTGTATAATGCTATTAAAATTGCATATAACTGATAAAACATTGATTTAGATCTTGATATTTTTCTCTTATTGTTATAATTATGTGGCATGGGCTAATATGCTTACAAGGATAAAGCTAGTTCACTGTACCATTTTTATAAAAATCTGTAGCAATCACCGGGAGTGTCTTTGCAGAAAATAATTCTGTACATTAGGTAATTTTTATACGACAAAACACTTTTACTTCAAAGCAAAATCTATCCAGTAAAAACAAATTTGTTCTTTTCTCCTTCTCTTCTTTTTCTTCTTCCTTACCCTATTATTATTTGTAACTTAAATCATCTTTCCGAAAGATATTATGCCTATACTCAGGATATCATTCTTCCTTCTGAGTTTAACATAATCAGTGTTTGGTAAATTAAAAGGATTACTATTGTTTATCTGTAATTTCAGAAGCCCTTCTAATAGACACAGTGACGTAGTAGAATAGCTGTCCATACCCGCATTTACCGAGCAACTTTGAAACATTGTGTACCAATTGTAATGATGTCACATTTGTGGGAACATATTTGTTGCATTACACAATCATTTCACAAATAAAAGAACAAACCCAAACTCCTGAGTTATTTCCATTGATTGTGTGTATGTCTTTAAGTCTTGTGTATTATTTACTTCCATGATAAAAGCTGCTTTGCTCCTTAATCTACACAACAAAAATTGAGTCTTGTCCAAATTGAAAGAAATTGCAAACAACTATTCAATCTGTATTTTCATTGAAAGATATTTGCCAAATCATGTAGAAAGCATTGAGAGAAAAGAAGGAAATGCTTATAACAAGCAATTACTCCCTTTCTTACAATGTTTTCCATTCTGATTTTCTTTTTCTATGCATGAAAATGCAAGATTAGGTGGTAATGGTTTAAGTCATTTAATGATTAAAACTAAACTAAGATGCAACATGTTTAAAGTAAATGTTCTTTTTTATTGTGTATTTTTATTTGATAAGATTGTCCACTTCCATATTGGGAATTTTGAAAATATCATTTTTTGGAATTGGGAATCATAGTTCTTTTTACGGACCCACTCAAAGAAAGAAAATTTAACATAATAAAACACACTGTGACAAAAATCTAGACTGATCAGAATAAAAAAAAAAGATGCAGGATTAGAATTAAGTGCCATTAGGGAAGAAAAATTTGTGACAACAGGGCAAAATGCATGTAATAAAATATTTGTCCTTTTTTCCAAAAGTTTTCTAAAATGGTAGATATTTTCTTCAGAGTGTAAAAAAGCAGAATTGCATGGTAATAGGTGAAATACCTAGATTTTATAACATGTAATACTAAGCAGCTCCAGCTTTACCTCATTACTACACAACCAGTTTTTCATGTCCTAAAGGGATTATATTCAGTAAAACATTATGAGAGACAGAGAAATTTCTTGAAACAATAATTGGCCCATTTTCTTAATTTCTTTTTCTGAATATATAGCTATTCAATATAATTGCACTTTACGTAGTCTGAAACTTCCCTGAATATGCACCAGCCCCTAAATTTCTCTTCTGCTTATGTGTTAATTTGACCGTTTCCCACACAATGATCCCTTTTGATGCCCCCTTCGAAAAAACAATTGGGAAAACATCATGAAAAATGAAGAAATTTGTTGAACCAAGCAATTTCTTCATGTTTCATAATGTTTTCAAACCAAAAAGATTAAAAAATATAAAAATTCTTAACTTGAATTTTTTTATCTGCACCCCTTTCAATTTGGATCAGTCTAAAATTTTGTCATCTGGTAATGGGTTAAGTACAAAATATTGACTTACCAAGATAGCAATTGCCTCTTTGATTGAGGTAGCTCTACTCTGTAAATAAAAAACAAAATCAATATATGAAAAATCAGTGAAAATATTTCATCAGTTAAATATTTCTTGTAATCCATTTAACGTCCTACCATTTTGCTTTTTAAGCTCAAACTAATTTCAAATCAATTTCAATGGAATAGTATGGTTGATGTACTTAATGAAAGGGGCACAATTCCTGTTTGCCATTTCATAAGATTTTATTTGAGTTTTGTCCCCTAGCTTAATTAATTTAGGATTATATTTGGTGAATCAAATTTACATATTGAAAACTGATTAGTTCGTAATGGACGAGTGAATAACTAAGTTTATTTATAACATATGCAACAGAGATATATAAAGATATTAAAACCAGGAAAATTTGAGCATATTACCTGCCATTGAAACGCTTGGATAAACCGTAGACAAAATCTTTACCGACAAACGCTTAGTACTTCCGGTTGAATGAGATTCGTCGAGGGTTCAGGAGACAGAAAAAATCTGTCAAAATGACCGACAACGAGCAGTTGAATATTCTGGACCTACCGGAAGAAATTATAGAAACAATCGTTACTTACTTTAATTACCACGAAGCTAGCGAAGCGCGCCCAGTAAGTAGAGATACTGCACGATACCTATTTAGGCCTAGGAAAAGTGCTGTCAGCAATGTAATCGCTTGCTATTGAATAATTTAGAAATATTGCCACCATGCAATAAACAACACATTGTTTTCAGCTCCTGAAGTATCATTTTTGAAGACAATGTTGTGCTACAAAGATGCTAGTAAAACGCTTCGGCCCTCGAAGAGTCAAGGTAAAATGCCAATAATAACGTCGGAACATCCCGGGGCGCCTACACTAGTGGTGGGCCGATGATCAGTTGGTTTGGGCTTCAGATTACAATAATCAACTAAGAAATTCCATAATTGATTGTAGGTTTGTATCAGGTTTTTGCCGGACATATGATACATATGACTATAGTTTTTAAGTTTTAGGATAAGCTCAGGGAGGATATGCAGGGTTTGGCTTAGAAATTATTCCTGTTTATGTTTCATGATATGAATTTCAGAGATGAGTCTCCCCTTTGAAAGTAGGCCTAATCGACATAAGGCAATCTAACTGCAATATGGTAGCCCTCTTTCTGATAATCTGCTGGCAAGGGCTACGACTCTCCCCTTCTTTATGCATTGTTGCAAGTCCTAATATTGTATGTTTTCTGATAAGCAACATTTTATGGATCAATTTCGTACATACGTTTATATTAAGGATGAATTCTATCAAAATAGTAAGAATATCAATTGTATCAATCATTTTATACTGGTTTCTTTTTAGGTTAGAGCGTAGGTGCAAAAATGCGAAAATAGTTGCTGCTGAAATTAAGCGTTTGTTGTCCTACTTTGGAGGTAAAACAAACTTATTCTAAAAAATGAAAATTTCTTTTTTTTTTCCAAAACCAGAAAAGCATTTATTTTAGATTAACTTGAAAGGAATGTTGATTCTAAGAAAAGGTCGGCAAATCAGACCTACTTTTTCCGCGATATTTATTTGACCAAAACAGTGCATAAAGCATTTCTATAAAACTATCAATTAACACATTTACTGGATTCAAATAGCCAACAAGACAAGGAATGATTTATATTCACAGTAAGAAATAATTGATATCTAACTATTCTGTACTTGGATAAGTTATGAAAGATCATATTTTGTAGTTAAAAGAAGTTTGCAGTTGTAAGTGTACCAATATCCTGACATGACATATTGCGACCGTTTTTGTCCAAATCAATTGTTGTTAATGGTTGATATAGAGACAAACTTTTACACAAATATTACAGAATTACAAAATCTCTGTTTATAATGATGTAAATGATTTACAGAGCTTTAAAACTATTACAGTTTCATTTTTTTTCTGGCCTTTTCCTGTCCTGGAATTAAAGCTTTGATAGAGCCCTCATACCCTTCTCTTGATACTTTTGAATGGCTGGTACAACGTTGATAGACCCAAACCTTATACCCTGCAATACATTCTGGTCATGTTTCAGATTAGACAAGTCTTAAGTTTTGTGTACTTGTTATGTGCTAGAAAGATGTTAGAGATATATTAGTCATAAAATGAAACAAAAAGTTTCAGTGTAGTTGGCTTTGGGATTATGCCTGGTTACAGTATGATACGAAATTTTATGACTTGTCAAATTTTGATTGGATAAAATGCATGCATGCACGCACACGCACACACACAAAATTAACCCACAGTAGCTATATATCTTATAATTCACCCAATCATTTAACCCTTTCCCGTTTTTGGAAATTGCAGACTGGTCCAAATTGAAAGAGGTTGCAGACGACAATGAAAACTGGATGCGATTTGAAATGAAACTATCCTATGTGGTAGAAAATATTGTGGAAAATGGAGAAATTGCTTGTTACAAGCAATTTCTTCTTTTTCCACAATGTTTTCTCGAGTATAAAATCACAGGAACGTAAAATCCTGTATTTGAACGGGAAAGGGTTAAATGATAGAAGAACTAAACTATGCTGCTCATAATTTTTTGTGTAATCAGAAAAACAAGGTTTATGATTGTACCTGAACTTGAAATTATGCTTTGATGGTAAGTATTACAGTGAAATCAAAGAGTCTCTTTCATTCAGAAAATGTCTCAAAAAATTTAGGGCTGAGGGGCCAATAGACCTTTTCACGATCTCACAGTGCATGCGTCAAATTAAATCTCGTTATCAGCGATATTTACCCGAGACTAAGTCACATGATCTGTTGCGGGGAGTCGATAAATTATCCCTATATAATCCTATATAAAATGGCTATTTTGAACGAGCAAACACAAAGGTTAAAAATCCAAATTTGGTTGAAAAAATAGTCTCTACATGTGAGCAGATATATGCAGACTAGTTGTAACGAGTAATATTGATGATATTATTGTGTATTAGTAACCGAATCGAGTTTAAAACGGCCTGGTATCTAGGCCATATGGAATAAAACTTACCTCGAATTTGGCGAAAACAATACTATTTCCAATATAATAAGATTTTTTGAAAATATTTTTACCCACCCCCACACACGCGCCCATACAAGAAAGGAAAATACATAGAGTAACAATTAAACTCTCAATGAACACTTTAATGAATTATGATATAAACAAATAACTATATGTTATTTGTGCCGGAAATCGATGATTTTTAGCTCTACTGGCCGAAGGCCACTAGAGCTATAGCGATGGCTTTTCCTGTCCGGCATCCGTGCGTGCGTCCGTCAGTCATCCATCCGTTAAACTTTTCCTTTCATCGGATTTTCTTCAAACTTTCACAGAATAATTGTACAATAATCATGATTGTTGATGTTTGCATTAGACCTGATCCGTCAAGTATCACAGGAAAAGGAGCATTATGAAATTTAATTTTAAAACCATTGTACCACAATAAAGTCAACAGTTTTCATCATATTCTGTTAAAACTTTCACAGAATGATTATTCCATCATGAGGATTCTTTCTTTTCAAATTAGGCGTGATCTGTCTAGTATCATGGGAAAAGGGGCCTTTAGAGAATTTTATCTATAATCCTTGTAACCAAGTCCAGAGCTTTCATTAGATTTTATTCAAACCTTCACAGAATCATTGTACAATAATCAATAATGATGCTGACATGAGACCTGATCCTTCAAGTATCACAGGAAAAGGAGCCTTGTGAAATTTTATTTTAAAAATTTGACACCAAGATTAAGTCTGCAGTTTTCATCAGATTCTGTTCAAACTTTCACAGAATGATTGTACCATCATAAGGATCGTTCCTTTCCAAAATGGGTATGATCCGTCAAGAAACACGGGAAAAGGGGGCCTTATGAAAATTTAATTAAAAATTCAATTAATAATCCTCGTTTACGCGATAAAGTCCACAGTTTTCATAGGATTCTCTTCAAACTTTCACAGAGTGATTGTACCATCATAAGGATCGTTCCTTTCGAAATTTGGTATGATCCGTCAAGAAACACAGGAAAAGGGGCCTTATGAAATTTAATTAAAAAATCCTCAATTACGCGATAGAGTCCTCAGTTCTCATCAGATTCTCTTCAAACTTTCACAGAATGATTGTATCAACATAAGGATCATTCCTTTCGAAAATGGGTATGATCCGTTAAGAAACATGGGAAAAAAGGGGCCTTATGTAAATTCATTAAAAATTCAATTTATAATCCTCGTTTACGCGATAAAGTCCACAGTTTTCATCGGATTCCCTTCAAACTTTCACAGAATGATTGTACCATCATAAGGATCGTTCCTTTCGAAATTCGTAATGATCCGTCAAGAAACATGGGAAAAGGGGCCTTATGAAAATTTAATTAAAATTCCATTAAAAATCCTCGTTTGCGCGATAGCGTCCACAGTTCTCATCAGATTCTCTTCAAACTTTCACAGAATGATTGTATCAACATAAGGATCGTTCCTTTCGAAAATGGGTATGATCCGTCAAGAAACATGGGAAAAGGGGCCTTATGAAAATTCAATTAAAAACTCCATTAAAAAATTTACACGATAGAGTCCACAGTTTTCAGCGGATTATCTTCAAACTTTCACAGAAGGATTGTACCATCATAAGGATTGTTCCTTTGGGAATTTGGTCACATCCATCAGGAAACACGGGAAAAGGGGCCTTATGAAAATCTAATTGAAAAATCTTTTAGGAAATACTCTTTAACACTCTGGAGTCAATAGTTTTCATCGGATTCCCTTCAAACTTTCACAGAATGATTGTACTATCATAAGGATTGTACCTTTCGAAATTTGGTATGATCCTTCAAGAAACACAGGAAAAAGGGGCTTTATGAAATGTTTAATAAAAAATTCTCATTAATAATCTAGAGCCAACAATTTTCAACGGATTCTCTTCAAACTTTCACAGAATGATTGTACCATCATAAGGATTGTACCTTTTGGAATCGGATATGATTCCTCAAGAAACATAGGAAAAGGGGCCTTACTAAAATTTAATTCAAAGATCTTTGTTAACACTCTAGAGTCCACAGTTTTCATCTCATTGACTTCAAACTTTCACAGAATGATTGTACCATCAAAAGAATTGTTCCTTTCAAAATTTGGTATGATCAGTCAAGGACCACGGGAAAAAGGGGCCCGATAAAAACTGGATTGAAAAAGTCCTCATAAACACAATAGAGTCCATAGTTTTCAACAAATTCTCTTCAAACATTCCCAGAATGATTATTACATTAAATTGATTTTTCCTTTCGGAAGTAGGTTTGATCCATCAAGTTTCATGGGAAAAGGGGCCCTATGAAAATTTAATAAAAAAAATCTTAGTTAACACATAATGGCCCTAGATTTCACCTGATTGACTTAAAACTTTCACATAATGATTGTACCATCATAAGGATTGTTCCTTTCAAATTGGGTCTGATCCATTGAGAAACATAGGAAAAGGGGCCTTAGGAAAATTCAATTAAAAAAATCTTAATTAATGCTTGTAAGTCCACAGATGAGATGGGGGTTGTCTTTATACTCAAACAGAATAATTATACTTTTGTAAGAAGAGTTCCCTTTGGAATTGGTTCAGATCCATCAAGTAACATGGGAAAAGGGGCTATATGAAAATTCAATTAATAAAACCCTGTTAACACAATAAAGCCAACAGATTTGATCAGATTTTGTGAAACTTTCACAGAATGATTGGAAGGTCATAACAATCATTCTTTTCATAACAGGGTTTGAACTGTCAAGAAGCACAGGAAAAGGGGCCTTATGAAAATTTCATTTATAAATCCTTGTTACTTAGTCCAGAGCTTTCATCGGATTTTCTTCAAAATTTTCACAGAATAATTGTACAATAATCATGATTGTTGATGTTTGCCTTAGACCTGATCTGTCAAGTATCACAGGAAAAGGAGCATTATGAAATTTAATTTTAAAATCATCGTACCACAATAAAGTCAACAGTTTTCATCATATTCTGTTAAAACTTTCACAGAATGATTATTCCATCATGAGGATTCTTTCTTTTCAAATTAGGCGTGATCTGTCTAGTATCATGGGAAAAGGGGCCTTTAGAGAATTTTATCTATAATCCTTGTAACCAAGTCCAGAGCTTTCATTAGATTTTATTCAAACCTTCACAGAATCATTGTACAATAATCAATAATGATGCTGACATGAGACCTGATCCTTCAAGTATCACAGGAAAAGGAGCCTTATGAAATTTTATTTTAAAAATTTGACACCAAGATAAAGTCTGCAGTTTTCATCAGATTCTGTTCAAACTTTCACAGAATGATTGTACCATCATAAGGATTGTTTCCTTTCAAATTGGGCCTGATCTGTCTAGTATCATAGGAAAAGGGGCTGTATGAAAAATTATTACCAAATCCTCATAAACACAACGATGCCCTCAGTCTTTATCAGAATCTCTTCAAACTTTAATAGAATGATTGTACCATCATTTGGATTGTTCCTTTGTAAATTAGGTCTGATTGGTTAAGTGACACAAGAAATGGGACCTTATAAAAATTTTATTACAAATTTGATTACATCATTATTACAATAAAGTCCTCATTCTTTATCGTCTCTCACCAAAGGGTTGATAATCGTAAACCTAAGTGGGATAGCAGCTGGAGGCTAGGAAAGGATGTAGTGGTAGTACTGGTGTGAGAAATACCAGGAATCCATTGTTAGGTGCTCCAGCCGCCGCGATATGACTGAAATACTGTTAAAAGCGGCGTTAAACCCCATTCAATCAATCAATCATTCTTTATCATTTTCTTAAACTATCATTAGGATTGTTCCTTTGTACATTGGGTCTGATTTGTTAAGTTTCACGGAAAAAGGGGCCTTATGGAAATTTTGTTACAAAAATTCTTGACACAATTCAGTCCACTGTTTTCATTGATTCTCTTTATCTTTTAAAGAATGATTCTACCTTCATTAGAATTGTTCCTTTTGAAATTTGGTTTGTTCTGTAAAGTATCATGAGAAAAGGGGCCCTATGAAGATTTCACTATAAACTCATTAACACAATAAATTAACAGATTGATTGTACCATCATTCCAATAGTTGATTTTGACAGTGGATCTGACTATAGCAAGGGTCACATAAAAAGGGGCCTTATGAAAAATTCTCTTAAATATTCTGGTTAACACAATGATGTCCCTTGATTTCACCGGATTCACTTCAAAATTTCACAGAATGATTGTACAAATACTTAGATGGTTCTTTTCAGAACTGGGTACAATCCATCAAGTATCATGTAAAAAGGGGACATATGATTTTTTTTAAATATTCTAGTAAACATAATGAATTCCCAATATTTCATCGGATTCACTTTTAACTTTCATAGAATGATAAAACCAACAGTAAATTATCACGGGAAAAGGGGCCTTATGAGAACTTGAATTTAATATCTTTGTTAACACAATAAAGTCAACAGTTTTATTGGATTCTCTTCAAAGATGCATGGAATAATTGTGGCATTCGAAACACAGGAAAAGGGGCCTTACAGATTATCATTCAAAACATTCTTGTGTATGTGATGAAGATCACAATCATTATCAAGTTGTCTTTTAAATTTCACAGGACAATTGTCGGGTTGTAAGGAAAGTTCCTTTTGGAATGAAATTGATCCATCAGAAAACACAGGAAAAGGGGCCTTATTGATTTTCATTCAAAACAATCCTGTTTATGTGATTAAGTCCACAATTATTGTCAGATTCTGATGAAATATTCTCAGAATGATTGCAGGGTCATAAGGTAACTTTCTTTTGGAAATGGAGTGGATCCGTCATGAAACATGGGAAAAGGGGCCTTAAGGTTTGTTGCTTAAAATGATAAGGGGGATAAAGCCCCTTTTTTTTCTTTAAGCATTCTTCTTTGAGCAATTAACTTCCTTAAATATCAGATTTCTTTAACGGAAAACTTGATGACCAGTAGAGCGTCTCAGGCCCTCATGGGCCTCTTTTTGGAGACATTTTCAAAATGAAAGAGACAATTCCGTTTCACTTTAATATTTAACATCATAGCATAATTTCATAATTTTCCTCCCTATCTCGAAGCCAACTACACAGGAAATTTTTTGTAACTAAAATTTGTGCAACATCTTTTTAACACATTACAAGTTGTCAAAACTGAAGACATAATCAGGAACATGACTTGAAAATATTGCAGGTATGAAGTCTTGACCCACCAAGGTTGCATTGTATGTTCAAAAGTATCAAGGTGGGTCTGATGGATCCATCTAATATGGGGAACCGAGTTTAATTTTCCACAACAGGAAAAAAAGCAAATGCAAAAAAGAATAAAATATGTAAGTGATTTAAAGCTTTTTAATTCATTTTAAATCATTATAAACATCGTTTTTGTCATTCTGTAATATTTTTGTATAAGTTTGTTACTATATCAACCATTTACATCAATTAGTTTGGAGCAAAACAGTTGTGATGTCATGTCAGGATATAGGTACACTTACAACTGCAAACTTCTTTTAACAAAAAAATATGACCTTCATAACTTATTTAGGTACAGAGTGGTTAGATACCAATGATTTCATACGGAGAATATATATTTCTTGTTTTGTTGGCTATCTGAATCCTATAAAAGTGTCATTTTGATAGTTTTCAAGGATGCTTTATGCAATGTTTTGGTCAAATAAATATCATGGAAAAAGTAAGTCTGATTGAAGATCTATTCTTAGAATCGGCGCTCCTTTGGAGTTAATCTAAAATAAATTCACTGGATCCTGGTTTTGACACAATGTAGGATCATTAACTAGGTACCATATGATTAAATTAAGTCGATCTAAGGGAATTCCAAATTTTGACCATTGGCCTTTCTGATAGCTAAAATATTATTTAGCCTTATATGGTGGAATTTCCTTCATTGTAAGGATATAATATTGTGTTTGGAATTTTCTTTCCTGATTTGGGGGAAAATGGCATTTTTGTCTGTTTTACGGCTTTGTCCAAACAGAGTCTCTGGTCCAAAGAAGAGAAAAAATTGCTGAATTTTGCTGCGATAATTTTCGCACCTGCACTCATTTTTATGCGACATCCTCAAATTTTGCGCAAGAATGTCGTGGAATCGCGGCCTCGGCAGAACACTGTATATACATACTTATGTCATATTAAATAGACTAATTTACCCCGGGACGAGTTCAAGTTGTTCCATTAATGCAAGTCATTCTTTAATGAATTAAACACCACATAAACTTAATTATTAGTGTAGAAAATATTTTTTCAATTATGGTTTCTTTATTCGTTGAAGGTTACTGAATTACACCAGGACTGTGTTAAAGACGGTATGCAGTGACCTTGTGTACCTGGGTATTTTTTTGAAGAAATACTCCGGAAGCGTCCTGGTGTTATTCTAGTATATTTTTCCAAAGATCATAGCATAGATTGTTTTGCATATAGATTGAATTGGACAATGGTAGTTCATTAGATTGATCCATGTTGGAGTTGTAATGTAACCCTTGTCATGCTGTATAAATTACCTTACTGAATTGCTGTAAAATCAAAGGGCTGAAAGCACTGATAGAACTTGCTTTTCAAAATCAATAATTCTTTAGAAATCAAATTTATAAACAACTCTGGCAGTAAAAGTACAAGCAGGAGGTGTAGACCAAGATCAGACTGCACTTATGTGCATGCTGATCTTGGTCTACACCTCCTGCCAATACCGGAATATTCCAGGTTCAGCATGACAAGGGTTAAAAAGCATTTGAGTTACTAATTCAAAGTGCATTTTTAGTTATAAATTCATCTACATATACCCCTGGAATCCAACTACACCAGAATTCATTTGAATATTCCCTGAGTATTTACAGTAGAAAAGGAAAAATATTCATGAAATCTACTACCTTTTGAAATACACAGGGACAGACGGATGTATAAAATCATCTTGATTCCTTTCAATAAGTACCTTTGGCATACCAGAGTTTCAAATTGATTGTATGAATCTGCAGTATGTAAAGTTATTTCTCTAATTCTTTAGGTACTTATGTGAACTTTAATTCAAAATAATCCCTGATACTAAGCCCCTATCCTGGGAAAGGTCGTAGGTTATGCAAAATGATATCAAAGAAAAGAAGGGTATCTCGATGAAACACCAGTTTCTCCTAGGGTTTATAAAATGCTACATTCTACAATTACAAAAGAATCATACCAGGAATATGTTTTGAATGAATAAATATTTTCATGATAAAATCATTTTTAAAAATGCATACATGTTCATAAGGTTATAAACTTTGAAATGCCTATGGCCATATTTACTTAATGTTTCGTACATGATCAAACTGTAAAAAGGGCCCTTATAACGAGTTACCCCAGGATTCATACACTAAGTAGTGTCGTCGTTAAAATGTGGATAAAGTCCTGCTTTAATAAAATTATGTCTTTTGAAAGTATAGAAAACCCAAAGCACATTTACTAAATCTTGATCAGTTTTGATAGAATTACCCCGGGACACCCTTATATAGGTCATTCTCTACATCTTGAATACTCTGAATTACTATTGAAATTATGAATAATTCCGGATTCCCATGGTAGTTTCAGACACAAAAGACCCGGGTTCGATCCCTTACGGCGGCACTCATCCTTTCTGACTATTTGTCTCTCACCAATGGGTCGATAATCGTAGACCCATGTGGGATAGCAGCTGGAGGCTAGGAAAGTATGTAATGGTTGTACTGGTATGAGAAATACCAGGATTCCATTGTTAGGTGCTCCAGCCGCCGCAATATAACTGAAAGATTGTTGAAAGTGGCATAAAACCACATTTAAACAAATCAGACACAAAAGATCGCATGAAATAACTGGAATTACCCTGGGAAAGTTTTTCAATTTAGATAACAATTAAGAATAATGAAATCATCCCGGGCATTGAAAAATGGCTATGAAAGGTATGAACATTCATGTTAAATGAATTCCTCCATTCCACATTTACTTATTTTTTCTCATTGTAATTATAATTCAGAAAATGGGGTAATTTACTACGACGGATAAGTATAACTTTCAAATTACGCTTCTGCTTTTATCTATAACTATGCATTATCTGAATATATACATTCCATTCCTGTAGAAATAGAAAATAAATACGCCGGGGCACAGTCTAGTTGCGTTATAAGTCCCAGGGTAAGAAAACTTTATTTCTGTGGATTTGGCAAACTCGCACACTTCATGCAGCACACATTTGACTGACTTAAAAATAATCTATATCTTTGTCAAACTAAGATTGGGAATAGATATCTGACAACGTAATGGGCTTCTAATGGTTAATTTATTCTCTCTCTCTCTCTTTTTTGGTCTCAAGATTTATACCATGATAACGCTGCCCCTAGGGTATTTAAAAAAGTAGTGAATATCACTAATATTTTCTTTTTCTATTGTAAATATGACGGAAATTGCCCAAAATGAACCAAATTCTGGCGCAGTGGGAGATTGTAGATGTATTTGCAACTCAATTGCACTTTAAATTACAACTTTGACAATTTTGATATCAGGATAGCTATATATTTATGGGAAATACCCCGGGAAGCTCGTAGATCTTTCAAAATGCATAAATCTGATAGACTTTAACTGCTTTTTTCCAAGTTAATGTAAATTAATGTAAAACTGTTTATGCCATTATCTTTGAAAAAATTGTACTAGAATACCCCAGGACACTTCCCGGGGTGTTTCTTCAATAAATTCCCTGGGGTACATGAAGTCACTACATACTGTCTTTAACAAAGTCCTGGTATAATTCAGTTAAATCATTCATATAGAAATCATTGTTGAGAAAATATTTGCTAACCCATTTATTAAGTTAATGTGTTTTTTAATTAATTTAGAAATGACTTGTATTAATGGAACAACTTGAACTTAGCCACGGGATAGATTGGTCTATTAGATATGAGCAGATTTCACAATAAAAATCAAATTTGTTTGGTAAATTAGTAGCAATGGATTAATAAAGTTTTTTTTCATTCTAAATTTGATAGAAAATGCAACTAAGTCATAACATATAATTATTTATATGCATCTCTATTTATATAAATTTAGGCTCCCTGGTTTATCCTGGGGTTGCCTGGGGTAAATAGTTAGACCATAATTACAGACCTTAACCCATTACAACTCAATCCCTCCTTTTTACGCCCCTCAAGAAAAAAGTTTTTGAAAACATTGTGGAAAATGAAGAAATTGCTTGTATCAAGCAATTTCTTCATTATCCACAATGTTTTCTACCCAAAATGACGAAAAAATTCAAAATTCTATCAACTTGAAATTGTTGTCTGCAGCTTCTTTAAATTTGGACCAGTCTAAAATTCCACTGTGTTGGAATGGGTTAAACTTGTCATCAGCAGGTGCACATATATTTAACCCATTCCCACACAATGGAATTTTAGACCAGTCCCAATTGAAAGGAGCTGCAGACGACAATTTCAAGTTGATGGAATTTTGAATTTTTTTGTTTTTTGGGATAGAAAACATTGTGGATAATGAAGAAATTGCTTGATCCAAGCAATTTCTTCATTTTCCACAATGTTTTCCAAAGCTTTTTTGTTGAGGGGCGTAAAAAGGAGGGATTGAGTTGGAATGGGTTAAGGTACCTTCATACCAGAAATGATCATTGTATCTTTGAGTAATATTGAATTACAGTTAAGTTTTTAATTGACATACAACTGTTAAACAATATGTCCCTATCTTTTGAGAGAGGGTATGGAAAGAAGACAGTATCAATAGCTTTTTCCTTTCTGAACTGTATATTAATACAGACATAATAAGGGCCTTCTGCAATCTGAAAAAAAACTACAGCTTAATTTGTTGATTGATAATAATTCATATTTGTTCCTCGTGATAGCATATCTATTGTGCTAAAATCATACTGCACATTAAAAACTTATATACAAGAATATTGTTAGCTCTGTGAAGAAATTTGGATTTAACCTTTGCCATCTAGTTTACTGATTTTATTAGCTCACCTGAGCACAAAATGCTCTGGGTGAGCTATTGTGATCTGTCATTGTCTGTCCATTCACAATTACAAAAAAATCTTCTCCTTCTAAACTAACCATGGAATTTCAACAAATTCACAGAAATGATCCTTAATGATTCCTTAAGTCATGCTCTTTAAAAATACTTCAAATAATTGAAATCCATGGAGAACTCTGGTAGCCATGGCAACTTAAAAAATCTTCTCCTCCCATGCCATAAGGCCTAGAGCTTTGATATTTGGTACATATCATCATCTATTGACCCTCAACCAAAATACTTCAAAGAATAACCGTATTCTGAAAATTAGCCCTTTTCTGTGTGATCCCTGATTTTACATAGAAATAAAGAAGGACTTCTTAAAAAATCTTCTTCTCAGAATGACAACAGCATTTGCTAGAAGAACGAAAACATTTAACTCAAAATACTAGTTGGTATGGAATGAGAAAAAATAGTATAAACTGGGTGATGCAAGTGTTTTGAGGCATAGTTTGTATTTCTTTGGAATATTTTATAGTCTGCCATTGATTTTCATTGATTTCATACAATTTGCAACTGTTTGTAAAACATTGGTTAACTGAATATGCGCAGTAATGAAACTGATTGAATATGAGAGATTGCTCCAATATGAGAAACTTGAGTTTAAATCAATTTTTAGCTCCACTGGCTGAAAGCCAGCAAGCTATTGTCATGGGGTTATACCCTACAAGTCACACTACAGACCCATTCGAATGAATTTGGTGATCTAAAGAAGCATGAAAAGAACAAATCTTCATAATAGATGATAACTCCCACATAAGTATTGTCCTGTCATAAATTGAAATATGCCAGCCTGTCCTAATCTATCAATATATCGAGGAGTAGCTAAGTTGGGATAGGTCAGTGAGTCTAAAGTTATGAGTCTCATGACAAACAAAGCTCTCTCAACGTATTACAAATAAATGTTATCTTTAATCGCCATTGTAGTTTGAGACGGCTAGGCCAAGTGGTACAAGCCCTTGCTTGCCACGCGAGAGGACCTGGTTCATCTGCTCTTCCTTATTTTTTTATCCATGCCATTCATTTATTTTACGGGCTACCACTAAGAACCATAGTTCTTTTATACCACATCATTTTTTTTATCATTTTCAATTGTTTTTCACCCTAACTTAAAGCCCAAATGCAACTGTCTGTCCAATTTTTCAGTGAAGCCTAATTACAGTACTTAAAGCACTTTGATTAATTAACCCTTTCCTGTACAATCCCTTGTTTTTACGTCTCTGTGATTTAATACTTGAGAAAACAATGTGGAAAAAGAAGAAATTGCTTGTAACAAGCAATTTCTTCTTTTACCACAATATTTTCTAACCAGTAGGTTGGTTTCTTTTCAAATTGCACCCACTTATAATTGTGGTCTGCAACTCCTTTCAAATAGGACCAGTATATAATTTTGAAAAACTGGAAAGGGTTAAAGGTTGTTAGATGGTAGATAACCAACTACAGTCCTGTTGACTGATCCTGTGATATCTCCAATTCTACCACACAACTTCTCTCCACCAAAAAAATTAAAATAATTGAATAGATGAATAAGTATTTTTTTAGCTCATCTAAGCACAAAGTGCAAGGTGAGCTATTGTGATCGGTCATTGCCCGTCATCTGTCCGTCCTTTTGTTGGTCCATCCACAATTTCTTTAAAAATCTTTCCAAAACTAGTAGGCCAATCAAGCTGAAACTTTGCAGTGATGTTCCTTCTGTGAAATTCTGAAAAAGTTGTTAAAAGAATTTCATTCCGTGAAAAACTCTGGTTAGAGCAGTGTTTGAAAATGGGAAATTTATGTAATCTTTTTTTTTCCGAAACTACTAGGCCAAAGGCATTTATACTTCTTTTGAAGCTTAATTACATGGTTTACTGCCAAGTTTTCAAAAATTGAATCCCGGGGGTAAAAAACAGCCCCGCCCCTGAGGTTGAAGTTTGGAAAAATGCTTAATTTGAGCAAGTTCAAAAGACCTCTCTTCGTTAACTATAAGGCCTAGGATATTCATATTTGGTATGTAGCATTATTAGATGGTTTTGTACTAATTCACTTAAATTGTGCTCCTGGGGTAAAAAATGGTCCTGCAATAGGTGACCGAAATAGGGAAAAGTTCAAAATTTGAGAAAGTTATAATAAAATTCTTCATTTTAAGGCTGAGGGCATTTTGAATGTGGCATAGCCTGGCTATTATCTATTAGATTTGATTTCATTATGCCTTTAGGGTAAAAAATGCCCCTTCCCTTGGTGTCCAAAATGCATGAAAATGCTCAATTAGACCATATTCAACAGTCTTCTCTCAATCTACAAAGTCTAAGGCATTCATGTTTGGTATATGGCATGACCCAATGTTTCTCTACCATGTTTGCTAAAATTATAGCCCTGGGATTAAACATGGCCCTGCTCCAGAGGTCTGGAATTTAGGAAAACACCCAATTAGAGCAACTTCAAAAGTCTTCTTCTGAAATATAAGGTGAAGGGCATTCATATTTGGTATGTAACCTTACTTAATAATTTTGTACTATATTACAGGAAAATATGTCCTAAGGATAAAACGTACTGTTCTGCTCCAGGGGTCAAAATTGCGCAAATAGCTCAATTTGAAAAAAAAAACCCTCTGAAATAAAGGGCCTAGAACATTTATATTAAAAACATAGCATCACATTATTGTTAACTACCCTGTTTCTTGAAGTTATACCCCTTTGGACAAAAATGGCCCTTCCTAAGGCATCCAAAGTTATGAAAAATGCTCAATAAGAGCATGTTCAAATATCTTCCTCTCCCAATTTATAAGTTGTAGTGCATTCATAATAGGTTTATAGCACATCCAGATTGTTCTCTACCCAGTTTGTTAAATAATAACCATTGGCCCCAAGTTTGGCAAAATGTTCAATTAGAGCAATTTTAAAGTCTTCTCCTTAACCCTGGTCCACATAAGTTGCAAAAGGTAATTAAAGTTTGATTGAAAATTAAATACACTGAGTTTTTAGGTTAGAAAACACTTGTGAGAAATGGACAAGTTGCTTGTAACTACTAAGTTCTCTCTTTTCTCACAATGTATTTTAAACCTACTTTCCTGAGGGTGTCAAAATGTGGGATAGTTTGGTTATGCATTTAATTATAATGCCATAGGCACTCATAATTATTGTGTAGCATTACTTGATAGTTTTGCACTATGCCCAAAATATTTTATTTGTTTTATTTATTTGGCTCAAGCTTTGTCTTTTTCATAGAGATAAGTACTGTAATTAGCTGATGCCTCAGATGAGTGATTTAGGACCATCATGGTCCTCTTGTTTTATACGCCTCTTGAGGCGGTCGTATATTGGTGTCTGTCCGTCCATCCATCCGTCCATATGTACGTACATCCACTTTTCTCGTGAGCACAACTCCTAAGTTTCTGGCTGGATCCTTTTGAAACTTTGTCAATGTAATCACCTTAATTGGTAGATGTGCATGAAGTAAGGATTTTATGGTTCATTGATTTCTGCCTCAGTTATGCCCCCTTTAAACTTAGTCTCTGGGGCTTATTGAAATTGCAGCCTGGTGAATGCAACTCCTCCTAAGTTTCTGGCTGGATCTTTTGAAACTTGATCAATGTTATCACCTTAATTGGTAGCTGTGCATGAAGTAAAGATTTTATGGTTCATTCATTTTTGCCTCAGTTATGCCCCCTTAAAACTTAGTCTCTGGGGGTTAATGAAATTGCAGCCTTGTGAACGCAACTCCTCCTAAGTTTCTGGCTGGATCCTTTTGAATTTTGGTTGATGTTATCACCTTAATTGGTAGCTGTGCATGAAGTAAAGATTTTATGGTTCATTCATTTTTGCCTCAGTTATGCCCCCTTAAAACTTAGTCTCTCCTGTTAAAACTTAGTCTCTTGGGCTTATTGAAATTGCAGCCTTGTGAATGCAACTTCTCCTAAGTTTCTGGCTTGATCTAAATGAAACTTGGTTGATGTTATCACATTAATTGGTAGATGTGCATGAAGTCAGAATTTTATGGTTCATAAATTCTTCCCTGACTTTTGCCCATTTGAAACTTAGAATCTAGGGCTTATTGAAATTGCAGCCTTGTGAATGCATCTCCTCCTAACTTTTTGTCTTGATTTAAATGAAATTTGGTAAATGTCATCACCATAATTTTTAGGTGTACATGGATCAAGGATTTTATGGTTCATTTATTTTCAAGAGTTATGCCCCTTGACACTTGGTCTATGGACCTATTCAATCAATCAACCATAACAAACGTTTTGAACTTGACAATTTAAAAAGGTAGTTTGCAAATGCTTTGAATTTGGTTCCGTCAAAATAAGTAGTGTCTACAATTATTTTTGTGAAACAGCAGCAAAGTGGCGGCATATATTGTGACTATTGCACTCTTATTAGGTTTGAAAACACTTTGACAAAAGAAGAAATTGCTTGTATCCAGCAGCAAGCTATTTCTCATTTTTTATACCTTACTGGAGGCGGTTGTTAATTGGCTTCATCTTCTCTGTCTGTCTGTCATCTGTTCATCTGTCCATCAGTCTGTACGTTGTACGTCCACTTTTCTCATGAGCACAACACCTCCTAAATTTCTGGACGCTCTTTATGAAACTTGGTCAATGTAAACACCTTAATTGGTAGATGTGCATGAAGTGAGGATTTTATGGTTCATTGATTTTTGCCTCAGTTATGCCCCCTTAAAACTTAGTCTCTGGGTACTATTGAAATTGCAGCCTTGTGAATGCAGCTCCTTTCAACATTTTGAATGGGGTTTTACGCCTGTTTCAACAATTTTCGGTTATATCGCAGCGGCTGGAGCACCTTACAATGGTTTCCTGGTATTTCTCACACCAGTACCGCCATCACATCCATTTCTAGCCTCCAGCTGCTATCCCCTAACTTTTTGTCTTGATTTAAATGAAATTTGGTCAATGTCATCACCATAATTTGTAGGTGTACATGGATCAAGGATTTATGGTTCATTGGTTAATGCAAGACTTATGCCCCTTGACACTTAGACTCTGGGCCCATTCAATCAATCAATCATAATAAACAGTTTGAACTTGACAATTTAAATAGTCTGCAAATGTTTTAATTTGGTTCTGTCAAAAAAAGTAGTGTCTACAATTATTTTTGTGAAACAGCAGCAAAGTGACGGCGTATATTGTGACTATGGCACTCTTGTTACCATATTGTCCACATTTATGTACAAGATGTAAAAAGGCAGAATTTGGTGGCAATGAGTTAAGAATGAAAAGGCTTATCAAGGTCAGTCTTTATCTTCTATGATGTACCTTTTTGAATGATGGGTCTCATGTTCATGTCTCTCTGAATTTTACAGATCTGTAAACTATTCAACAAGTACTGTCAGATGCGGCTGAACAAGGGCTTTGCTAAGGTAGATAAACTACATGCCCAAATCCAGAAAGAGGTGAAGAACAAATTGCCGAGACGAGAGTCAGAGAGAAGGAACCATCCGCTTGCTCGACATGTGGACATTTTGTCTGCTATTGAAACCAGACTGTCTCTGCTTGGAATGTCTTACATGAAGTATATTGATACAGGGCTCTGCTGTTTTATACCTGGAAAGGTTCGGTTAAATGACAACCTCTAGTATTATGAACCAAAGCTATCCCATTTTTACTCAAGCCCCCTTTTTTTAATGCTCCGGAAGAAAAATGTTATGGAAATATTGTGGAAAATGAATAAACTGCTTGTAAAAAGCAATTTCTTCATTATCCACAATATTTTCTATCCCAAAAGACAAAGATTTTTTAAAATTTCACACACTCAAAATTGTCATCTGCAACATCTTTGAATTTTGACCAGTCTAAAATGTTGTTGTCTAGTAATATTAATTTGAGACCACAATTTGAGACCACAATTTGATGTCCAATTCCAGAAGTAGAAACCACTATACTTAGGTTATAATGATACCCTGGAAACTGAAGAAACCTATTGCGTTATCAGAGTATCATTATGACCATGCTTAAAAAGATGCCTTGGTTCCTGAAATTAACTTCTGTATAATTGACATATTCATTGTACGCTTATCGAGATAAGTAGGAGTTAATATAGATTTGTTTACTCTATATAGTGTTTTTCATGTCCCTGTGTTTATGTACTTGTTATAATCAATTTCTACTTTTTCCACAATATTTTCTACCCTTCTTTTCAAATAAAATCAACTCTGAATTGTCGTCTGCAAAACCTTTGAATTTGGACCAGTCTAAAATTATGTGAAACAGTAAATGGCTAATGTTCCTGACTATTGATTATGCAAACTAAGGTTCTTTGATATCTGGACTGCCTTGTCAGAGGTAAGTGGGCATTACAAACAATCAATGAATTTTCAGATTTCTGGCCTTTTCCACTTGACCTCCTACAGGAAGTTTGATTTGAAAATTGAACTGTGTTATTTTTCAAAAAAAGAAGAAAAATTCAATGCAAGAAAACATTACAAAAAAGTGTAATAGTTTGTTGGCGACCTAAATTAATTGTGTCCAATTCTTGTCTAGAGCATTATGTGCTACATTAATCTATGAATTTAAAAATATTAGGGCACAGTTGTTCCCCTTGATGACTACTAGTGTCAAGTGTAAAAATCTCTTTGATACTCCAAAATTCAAGGTCACAACTGAAGATCATGTGACCAGCATTTAAGTGGGGCATCAATGTCTGTTAGAGATTTCTAGTCTATATTTGAAATCATATTGATATAGATGCAACTAAAAAGATATTTGACCTTGCCTATATCTTCTGATTCTAGGGACGCCTATAACATTTCACATACATGTGTATCTTGATGAGAGTAAATGTGCTGCATTTGAAATGAGCTCCTTCTCTTAACCCGTTCCCACTCAATGGCGCTGTGAGATGCCCCAAAGAAATAAAGCGTTGGAAAACATTGTGAAAAATGAAGAAATTGCTTGTCCAAATTGAAACGTGTTGTAGCTGACAATTTTATGTTTATGAATTTTTTTATTCAATTTTCAGGGTAGAAAGCCTTGTGGAAAATGAAGAAATTGCTTGTTGCAAACAATGTCTTCATTTTAGACAATGTTTTCAAAATTGTTTTTCTTGAGGGGCATCAGAAAGCGTCAGTGTGTGGAAAAGGGTTAAGGCTGTCCATGTCGTTTTGTTTCTTGATCCTAAAACCTTTTACACACTTGTACATAAACTGGACAAGAGCGAATATTTTGTTTTTGATAATGGTCCTCTTATCCTTGAACAGTCTGTTTCCCCTAATATTTTACACACTTGTACTGTTCAATCCATTCCACAACAATCCTACTTTTTTACACCTTGTATATAGCAAGCAATTTCTTCATTATCAACTTGTTTGTTTTATCATTGTTTTAATCCATTCAAAATCAGTTTGACCCCTGAAATTTTGTGGTCAAGCAGTCAGTGACCCCTCAATTTAAAGGGTAGTACAAACCCTGAGATTACATATGTATCTCTTGATCATATCAACTTGTACATCTTTTTATGAGTAAATCCATCGTAGTTGATGCTGGTTTCTCCTCTGATGGATAAGGTCAAGGAAGATAGTTTAACCCATTCAAACATGCCACTAAAGAAAAAAAAGGGGGAAAACATTGTATAAATTGAAGAAATTGCTTTCAACAAGCTATTTCTTCATTTACCTCAATGTTTTGTACTCAGAAAGTTTAAAATTCTAAAATTTCATAAACTTTACATTTACATCTGCAACTCCTTTAACCCTTTCCCGTTCAAATACAGGATTTTACGTTCCTGTGATTTTATACTCGAGAAAACATTGTGGAAAAAGAAGAAATTGCTTGTAACAAGCAATTTCTCCTTTTTTCACAATGTTTTCTACCACATAGGATGGTTTCATTTGAAATAGCATCCGGTTTTCATTGTCATCTGCAACCTCTTTCAATTTGGACCAGTCTAAAATTTCCAAAAACGGGAAAGGGTTAATTTTTGACAAGTCTACAATTTCACTGTCTGGTAGTGGGATAAGGTGATATTTTTAGCTAGCAAAGTGTCAGCTTTGAGGTCTTCTCAGAGTTCAACAAGTGCAAACTACCACTGGAGGCTGAACCACTTAATCCATTGATTGCCTACGCCATGAAATGTATTTCAGGATGTTTGCGATCTATGCCTGCAAGTTCACCTCCTAGATATTTTTAGCTCACTGGACTGTATTTTGATCAAAATGAGTCTGATCAGTCTTCACTATGTCTGATCAGTCATCACTATGCACACTATTGCCACATTAATTAACTTTATTCAATTTGTGGAGAACTTCTTCAAACCATGCTATTTAACCCATTCCCACTCAATCCTGCTTTTTAAGCATCTCATGAAAAAAACCTTTGAAGACATTGTGGACAATGAAGAAATTGCTAATAACAAGCAATTTCTTCAATGTTTTCTACCCTTAACGGCAAAGACTTTCTAAATTCCACCAACTTGAAATCGTCATCTGCAACTTCTTTCAATTTTAAACAGTCTTTTAAGATTTTGTCATGTTGTTATGAGTTAAATCCTGGGTTACTTTAACCTCGTTTATTTATCATGATAATGTTTGACAAAGGAGATTACCTAACAAAACTATGCTTTGCTAGCTTACGAGATAAGCTTACAGTCTTTTCAGTACTTTGATTGATGCTATGGCCCAATTCTTGCATTAGAATTAGATGACGTTGTTCATAACTAAATCCAAGGAAATGTAGAGTAACCTTTCAAAGACAGGAGTAGTCCTCCGGCCGGAGACTTGTGATCTTTTGGGAGGATTTGCATAATTCCTAAGCTTGGGTTCCTTTAGGTCTGTAGTTTTTATGCCCAGGGATATTGTTTTATAGTTGTCCATCTGTCTGTCTGTCTTTGGGTCTGTTTCTGCAAAACTTAAAAAAAAGGCTTAGATTTGCTCTTGTTTGAATGTTGTTCAAGATACATGGCTCATATTAAGGATATAGGTCCCTTGCATTGATAGGTATCAGATAGCTGTAAGGTTTAGGTCACCATCAAGGTCAATGTCACTTATCAAAGTCACATAGAAAAAAAGCTGTCATGGGGGCATGGTCTTTCATGAACACATTTTGTTCTTATTCAAGTCCAATCCATATAAATCTCTGCTTTGGCCCTAACCCAGTCAATCAAGGATTCATGAAACATAGATATTTAATTAGGGAAAACAGAAGAGAAAAAGAAGAAATAGCTTGTAACATTCAATTTCTCCTTTCTTCCACACTGGTTTCCTACTGATGTTACAAACAACTCTTTTGTTTTCCACAGTTTTTACAAAGTTTTTTTTTAATGGGCGAAAAAGCAGGAATGTTGGGGAATGAGTGAAAAGAATTTTTTTCTTGTCCAAGATATACTGTATACAATTATGTTATTGTAGGTCCTTGATGAGCTGCTGTCAATACTCCGAACTCTGCAATCCACAGATCAACCACCCAGATGTCACGAGTTTCTACAAGAACTAAGAGACATCTCCTCCATGGCTATGGAACACTTCGATGAGAAAATAGCGCCAGGTTTAAAATCTAGACTACCAGCTGTTTCCTTGCCATACCCATTCTCTGAGTCATGCACTACTTGTCCCATAGACCAAGCAGGTACTAAGTGATACATTGGTTTCAATCTTAATTAGTACCCACAGCATATTTATAATAGTGTCTTTATTACCCATTCCCACACAACAAAATTTTAGACTGGTCCAAATTGAAAGAAGTTGCAGACAACAATTCTAGTTTTATGCAATTTCAGATTTTTAAAAACTTTCTGCGAAGAAAACATTGTGGAAAATGAAGAAATTGCTTGTAACAAGCGATTCCTTCATATTCCAAAATGTTTTCAAAAGCTTTTTTTCTTGGGGTGTCTAAAAGCATCACTGAGTGGGAATGGGTTAATGAATGTCGTTATTCATCAATGAAATCTGAGGCATACACAAAGCATTTAACCCATTACCATACTACAAAGTTTAAGACAGGTCCAAATTCAAAGAAGTTACAGATGACAATTTTAAAGCTGGTGGAATTTAGAAAACATTGTGGACATTGAAGAAATTTCTTCATTGTCCACAATGTTTTCTTAAGTTTTAAGTCTTAAGTTCTTAAGTCTGCATCTTCTTTCAATTTGGTCCATCTGAAATTTTGTTGTCTGTTAATGGTTTATGGCTGCATACTTGTGCGAGGCTGCACCTCTGGCCACCAAGATATGCCCTTGAAAAAGGTATTTCAGAATCAAAGCCTGCAATGTAGCAAAGATTCATCATAAACTAAGCTTCAGAGGTCTAGGCAGCCGTCATAGCGCAGTCAGTAGCATGTCAGACTCCTAATCTTTAATCATAGGTTGTCATGGGTTTGATCCCCGGCAGCAGCACATATTCTTTCCAACATTTGTCTCTCACCAATGGGTGGATAATCGTAAACCTAAGTGGGATAGCAGCTGGAGGCTTGGAAAGGATGTAGTGGTAGTACTGGTGTGATAAATACAAGGAACCCATTGTTAGGTCCTCCAGCCGCAGCAATATGACTGAAATACTGTTAAAAGTGGCGTTAAACACCATTCAATCAATCAATCAGAGGTCTAGATAAGAGGGGGTAACAGTATTCTAAATCCTTATTTCTCCTTGAAACCCTATGTTGTGGATACTGGTCTAGTTGAGACAATTCAAATGAGTACCTACAACATTGGGTTTATGGTAGTATTGATGAAATATTTAAATCTAAAATATGCCCTCTATCTGTAGCACTGTAGCTTTGATAGAACTGAAAGATTTGTTGATAGTAGAGTTTAACCCTTTCCCGCTTTTGGAAATTTTAGACTAGTCCAAATTGAAAGAGGTTGCAGACGACAACGAATATTGTATGCAATTCAAAATTAAACCTTCCTATGTGGTAGAAAATATTGTGGAAAAAGGAGAAATTGCTTGTTACAAGCAATTTCTTCCTTTTCCACAATGTTTTCTTAAGTATAAAATCACAGGAACGTAAAATCCTGTATTTGAACGGGAAAGGGTTAAGCCCATACTAACTCTCATACTACATGTACTTGTATAGTTCAAGGTGTTGAGATGCTGGTAATTATGGGCCTAGGAACCTCTTTTGAGTTATCTATATGAATCATTAATGACTGCAATCTAACATAAAGAAGTTGAGAAAATGGTTGTTGAAATGTCTAAATGATAGCTGCTTAACTCAACCCTTTATAGCAAGCTCAATTTCTTTTGTTAGGCTGAGGAAGTAGCTGTGAAAATTAATGCTACAAAAGCAGATCTTTCTTACAACAAACAATTTCTCCTTTTCCAATAATATGTACTACCTTTTCTGACAAGTTTTACTGATTTTAACAGGAATACCCGTATATATATATACAACCACTCTCAATTCAGACTTGTCTACAACTCTGTTGTCTGGTAATTGGTTCAGATTTTTCAAACTTTTTTCCAGGTCCATCAACCTTGACATTATTCTCATCTGGACCATCTCCAATAATGACAACAGTTAGAGGCCCTACGATTCGTGCAGAAGTGAACAGTCTTGGAGCAACAATGCGTGCACAAAGTGCCACTATCAAACAGCTAAAAAAGGAGCTATTGGATACAAAGTTACGATTTGGAGTACAGAAGAAAGATCTTGTGCAACAGGATAAGAAAATTAGACATCAAGATCAAGTGATACAGGAATTAGAGAAAAAAGTGAATGATTTGAATCAAAAGTTTATTGACTTATCTGCTGAGCTTGTGAAGTTTAAAGGAGCAGAAGATGGAGATGGGAGTAAAGCAATCTCTTTTCATAAGCATTCTGAAGAGTGTTCAAGGGGAAGCAACTCTAATATTTCTAATAGACTTGATGCAGACAACAGAAAACAGACAAAGAATAAAGGATTGAAAAGGAAAAAAGGAGAAGCAGTTTCTCTTGCTAAGAGATCAAAACGCTAATATAACTTAAGTTCATGATAGAAATGTGTGTGTATATAGATAAAGGGTGTACTTCGGTATTTAAATTTGAAAAGATTTCCAATTTCTTTCCAAACCATATAAAGTGATAACTTTAACCGAAATACTACAGGGCAAAATTTTAGATAGGTTCAAATTCAAAAAAGTTGCAGATGACAATTTCAAGCTAAGAAAATTTTGAGTATCTCGGTCTTTTTGGGTAGAGAACAAGGTTGAAAATTAGGAAATTGCTTGTAATGAGCAATTTCTTCATTTTCAACCTTGTTGTCCCAAAGTTTTTTTAAGGGGTGTAAAAAAAGTGGATAACGGGTTAAATAAACAGATTGCTGGTGTAAATTGTAAGATAAATTGACCAATCAACTCATTCATTTATACCAATGTGAATGTTGACCTCTGACAATAATGGCAAGCATTTTTAGCTCACTTGAGCACGAAGTGCTTAAGTGAGCTATTGTGAACACCTTTCGCCTGGCGTCCTTACGTTGTGTGATGTGCTTCGTTCGTCAACAATTTCTTTAAACAACATCTCCTCCCAAACTACTGGGCCAATTTTAACCAAATTTGGCAGAAATGTTCCTTAGGTGGTCCCCTTTAAAAATAGCTAAAAGAATTGAAATCTGTTAAAATCTCTGGTTGCCATGGCAACAAAAGTGAAATTTTAAAATAATCTTTAAAAATCTCCTCCCGACCCAGAGAGCTTTGATTTTTTGCATGAAGGATCAGTTTGTTGACTTCTTTATTAATTCTGGAATAAAACCCATGGATCCAGAGGGGGAAAAAGTGTTTTCCTCCTTTCAAATTAGTCCTAAAGCCTTGAATTTTGTCATTAAGCCATTGGGATCCCTATATATATGTAGAAAGTATGACCCACTTGTATCATAATCCTTACCTTAACATAAAATTAGACTGTTTAAAGAAAAAGAGCTTTTATCTCAGGTCAGTGCCCCAGAGCCAATGACCCTCTTATTGATAACATACCGGTACTACAAAACTAGTTATATTACATTCCAAATATGAATGCCCTAGGCCATATAGTTAGGGAGAAGGAAAATTTTGAACTTAAAGCTTTTACCATATTTTGAAATAAGCACTGCCCATTATGACCATTTTTTCATCCGATCAAAATTCTTTGAAGGAATCTGATAAAGGGTCATCCAAGGACCATTCCTGTGAAATTTGGTTGTAATCAATCGACTACTTTCTGAGAAGAAGGTTTTCATAGCTTTCACCATATATGGAATTAGCCCTGCCCATTAAAGGGATATTTTACATCCGTTCAAAGTTCTTTGAAGGAATCTGATAAGAGGTCACCCACAGATCATTCCGTTAAAAAGGATGCACGACGGACACCAGTGGAGCTAAAAATAGCTTTAATTGGAGGCCTTGTACTGTTTATGGATTATAGTGAAAGCTTTGAAAATCTTAGAAACCAGACGAGAATACTGTTTGTTGTGTAAAAGAAACTTGCCTCGCTTCTTTTAAACTGAATAAAAAGAGTAATTTCTCCATAAATAATTTACCTCCTGTGTTTAAGAAAACTAAATTGCCTAAGTAAATCAGAACCCTCAAGCAACTCTAGTTTCACAATGCTTCAAAAGCCATTTTTCTTAAGTGGTCCAAACATGGGATTGTATTGTTATTGGTTAAAATGTTTTTTAACAAAAGTTAAAGATTGAATAAAGCTATTAGTTGCTAACATGTATCATAATTGTTGATGAAACTGTACTGTTAGGGCAACATTGTGTTTGTTTGTTTATGATAAATCATGATAAAATTCCCTGTGATTTATTTTGTACTATAGTTTGATTAAAACTTTGGTTAAAAAAGAGTAATTGTTTAATGTTTTCTTGTTTTAAGCTTGTCTGAGTGATATTGTGAGCTATTTTGATAGGTCATTGTCTATCCATCCATCTCTCCATCCACAATTTCTTGGGGAAAAAAATCCCCCCCCCAACCCAGCAAGCTGATCAAGTTCTGTAAAACTTATTACAGTATTTGATTAATGAATAACTGGTTGCGGTGATATATTAAAAATGGGAAATTTTAGTGAATCTTTGAAGAAACTTTTTCAGATACTACAGAGTAAGGGCAATCATATTTCATATACAGCACAACACCATGGTTCTTTAACAAATTTGGTAAAATTAAAGCACTGGGATTAAAAAGAAGTTTGGAAAAATGCTTAAGATAGATCAAGTTCAAAATGATTTCTTAAACTTTCCCTTTCCTGTTCAATCCCTGGTTTTTACATCCCTGTGAGTTCATAATTGAGAAAAACATTGTAGAAAAAGAATAGATTGTTTGTAACAAGCAATTTTTTCTTTTTACACAATGTTTTCTACCATACCGTATGGCTATTAGTCCCACATCAGTTACCTGTTAGGGGACTATAGGTTTGCTTGATTCTGTCCATCCGCCCGCCTGTCCCTCACCCTTTTGTCCGGAGCATATCTCCTAAACCATAATTGCTAGGAACTTGAAACTTTATACACTTATAGATCACAATGTGTGGAGGTGTTATGTTCAAGAACCATAACTCTAGCTTGCCAATTTTTTGAGTAATTGCCCTTTGTTATTTTTACCATTACTTTTTTGTCCGTAGTACATCTCCTAAACCATAAGTGCTAGGAACTTGAAACTTAAAAACTTATAGATCACAATGTCTTTAGGTGTCAAGTTCAAGAACAGTTACTCTAGCCTTCCTATTTTTTGAGTTATTGCCCTTTGTTGCTTTAAACTTTACATATTTGTCCGTAGTATATCTCCTAAACCATAAGTGCTAGGAACTTGGACCTTAAACACTTATAACTCTAGCTTGTCTATTTTTTGAGTTATTGCCCTTTGTTGTTTTTAACTTAATATTTTTGTCCAGAGCATATCTCCTAAACCATAAGTGCTAGGAACTTGAAACTTTATACACTTATAGATCACAATGTCAAGAAGTGTCATGTTCAAGAACCATAACTATAGATTGCCTATTTTTTGAGTTATTGCCCTTTGTTATTTTTACCTTTAATTTTTTTGTCCAGAGCATATCTCCTAAACCATAAGTGCTAGGAACTTGAAACTTAATACACTTATAGATCACAATGTGTGGAGGTGTCATGTTCAAGAACCATAACTATAGATTGCCTATTTTTTGAGTTATTGCCCTTAGTTGTTTTTAACTTTACATTTTTTCTGGAGCATATCTCCTAAACCATAAGTGCTAGGAATTTGAAACTTTATACACTTATAGATCACAATGTGTGGAGGTGTCATGTACAAGAACCGTTACCCTGTCATTCCCATTGTTTGAGTTATTGCCCTTTGTTGTTTTAAACCTTGTATTATAAGACCCTTTACTCTCCTATGACTAACTTTTAGTTATTTTTAGTTTTTGCCCTTTGATTATTTCAAATCTCAAATTCGCAATAGTTAAATGTGTCTGGAACATCATTTAGTTTGACAATTTCATTTGATCACTACTTGTGTCCTTTTGTACTCATCACATGTTTTTGAAGACATGAAGTATATCCTATCTTTATCCAATCCATTTTCAATTTTGCAGAAGCAAATTTCTTTAGACTTTTCAGTGGTTTATCAAGAAAATCTCACTGCAAAGCAGTGAAATTTTCAAAAACTTATACCCTGCTTTCGTTCATTTCACTTTTTCTCGTTGTCTGAACTGAGCCTATAAAAACAAATCTTAATGACATCATGATGACGTTGCCTAGTAATTACATGCAAAATAAGGTGCTTTAAGTAATTTTGTCTCAAAATTTTCACATTTCGTCCTATTTTGCATTAAAGAAAAAGAATAATTGTTTGTTTTTCTTGCAATATCAGTAAATCTTTCATTCCATGAACAACAAAAGCCTTATTTTCACTCTGCCACTCTTTAAAATATAGCTTTTTTTTTGTTTACTCGATAAATTTAGTAAACATTTTAGAAAAATAATAAATTGCTTTGAACTAGCGATTCTTTTTTCCACATTTTCTACTCTACTGATTTTTTTCATTATTATTATTAAACCCACTTAAAATTTTCCTCTGTAAACCTTTGAATTCGGACAGGTTTAAAATATTGCAAAAAAGGAAAGGTTTAAACCAATTATATTTTAAAGGAAAATCATGAGGCACCAATCATCATTCCTTTGAAATTTGGTTGAAAAATTAATCAATTTGTTTCTGAGAAGAAGGAAGTTTTTACTCTATATTACATACATGTATATGGAAATGTGCCTAACTTTTTAAAGCCATCTTTTTTGCTGATCAGAATTCTTTGAAAGAATCTGATATAGGGTTATCAAAGTTCTTTGGATTTAATCTAAACTAGACTAACACTGAAGATGATTATTATCTCCTAACAGCTCCATCCCACAGAAAAAGTGTTTTGTTGCCGGAATAGAGCCTTTTTAGCTCAACTGAGCACTAAGTGCTCTGGGGGAGCTATTGTGATCGGTCATTGTCCGTCCGTCTGTCCGTCTGTTCACAATTACAAAAAAAATCATCTCCTCCTAAACTACCATGGAATTTCAACAAAACTTCACAGAAATGATCCTTAGGTCATATTCTTTCAAAATACTTCAAAGAATTGAAATCCATGAAAAACTCCGGTTGTCATGGCAACGGAGTGAAAAAACTTAAAAAATCTTCACCTCCCAAGCGGTAAGGCCTAGAGCTTTGATATTTGGTATACATCATCATCTATTGACCCTTTACCAAAATATTTCATAGAATTACTGCATTCTGAAAATTAGCCCTTTTCTGTGCGATCCCTGATTTTACATAGAAATAAAGGAAAACAAAAATCTTCTCCTTCCAAACCATAAGGCCTAGTGCTTTGATATATGGTATATATTATCATCTATTGACCATCTACCAAAAAAATTCAAAGAATTACTGTATTCAGAAAATTAGCCCTTTTCTGAGCATTCCCTGATTTTACATAGAAATAAAGAAGGAAATCTTAAAAAATCTTGTTCTTTTAACCCATTCCAACACAGCAAAATTTTAGACCGTTCCAAATTGAAGGGAACTGCAGACGACAATTTCAAGTTGTTTGAATTTTAATTTTTTTCGTCTTTTTGGATAGAAATCATTGTGGATAATGAAGAAATTGCATGGTTCAAGCAATTTCTTCATTTTCCACAATGTTTTCCAAAGCATTTTCGTTGAGGGGCGTAAAAAGGAGGGATTGAGTGGGAATGGGTTAAACCATAAGCATAGAGCTTTTATGTTTGGTATACATCATCAATTAATGACCCTCTACCAAAATACTTCAAATAATTACCGTATTCTGAAAATTAGCCCTTTTCTGTGCAATCCCTGATTTTACATAAAAATAAAGAAGGAAAACTTTAAAAATCTTCTTCTCCCAAACCATAAGGCCTAGTGCTTTGATATTTGGTATACATCATCATCTATTGACCCTCTACCATAATGCTTCAAAGAAAAACTGTATTCTGAAAATTAGCCCTTTTCTGAGCGATCCCTGATTTTACCAAGGATTAAAGAAGGAAATCTTTGAAAATCTTCTTCTCCCAAACCATAAGGCCTAGGGCTTTGATATTTGGTACAAATCATCATCTATTGACCCTCAACCAAAATACTTCTAAGAATAACTGTATTCTGAAAATAAGCCCTTTTCTATGCAATTGCTGATTTTACTTAGAAATAAAGAAGGAAATCTTAAAAAATCTTCTTCTCCCAAACCATAAGGCCTAGAGCTTTTATGTTTGGTATACATCATCAATTATTGACCCCCTACTAAAATACTTCAAAGAATTACCATATTCTAAAAATAAGCCCTTTTCTGTGCGATCCCTGATTTTACATAGGTGTAGGTCTTTGATATTTTGTATATTATATCATTATGCCTTGAGCCATCATACTCAGGGGAGCGATATAGGACCATCATGGTCCTCTTGTTTGAGAAAGGGCCTTAATTTTAAAACAAGAGGACCATGATGGTCCTAAATTGCTCACCTGAGGCATCTGCAAATTACAGTACTTCTAGTATAAAAGACACAACTTGAGCAAAATAAATAAAACAAATACAGGATTTTGGGCTTTGTACAAAACAATAAAGTAATACTTTACAATAAGAATGAATTCCTTTGGCTTTATAGTTTAATCCATTACCAAGCTATCAAAGAATTTGTCACCCTCAGGGAAAATAGGTTTGAAAAAATACATAGTGAGAAAGGGAGTGACAAGCAATTTATCCATTTCTCTACCTGAAATTCTTTGTATTTAGATTTTAATCAAACTCTAATTTCTGTCTGATACTTCAATGGGTGTAATTTTAGCAACCTTGGTAGAGAACAATTTGGATGTACCATAAATCAAAATATGAATGCATTACAACTTATACATGAGGGGTGGAAGATATTTGAACATGCTCTTATTGAGCGTTTTTCATATCTTTGGATGCCTTGGGAAGGGCCATGTTTGTCCAAAGGATATAAACATGGTAGATAACAATAATGGTATCCTATGTTTTTAATGTAAATGCTCCAGAACCTATATTTAAGAAGAATTCTTTCAATGCCATTTACGCAATTTTCGACCCTAGGAGCAGAGACATTTTTTATCCTAAGAGCATATTTTCCTGTTACATAGTACAAAATTATTTAGTCATGATACACACCAATTATGTATGCCCATCACCTTATATTTCAGAAGAAGAAGACTTTTGATTTTGCTCTAATTGGGCGTTTTCCAAAATTTTTGACCTCTGGGGCAGTGCCATGTTTTATCCCAGGGCTAAGATTTTAGCTAACATGGTAGAGAACCATCTGGATATGCTATATACAAAATATGAGTGCCTTAGACTTTGTAGATTGGGAGGAAAAGACTATTGAACATGGTTTAATTGAGCATTTTTACAAACTTTGGACACCCAGGGAAGGGGTGTTTATTAACCTACAGGCATAATTTAATCAAAACTGATAGATAACAGCCAGGCTATGCTACACTCAAAATATAAATGCCCTCCTCCTTAAAATGAAGATTTTTTATAGCATACTCAAATTTTGCGTTTTTCCCAATTTTGGACCCCTAGTGCAGGGCAGTTTTTGACCCGAGGAAGACAACTTTTAGTGATACAGTACAAAACCATCTGGTTATGCTACATACCAAATATGAATATCCTAGACCTTATAGTAAAAGAGGAGAGATTTTTGAAATTGCTCTAATTAGGACCTCATGGGCGGGGTCATTTTTGACCCCAGAGATTAAATATTTAAAAATTTGGTAGAGAACCATATGATTAAGCTCTATATAAAATATAAATGCCTTTGGCCTTGTAGTCTGTGAAAAAAAGTCAACAAAGATTTTCAAAAATTTCCCATTTTCATATGCTGCAGTTACAAGAGTTTTTTACGGAATGAAATTCTTTTAACAACTTTTGAAGAGCTTTACCCAAGGAACACTCCTGCAAAAATTCAGCTTGATTGGCCTACTGGTTCAGGAGAAGATTTTTAAAGATTTACTAAAGATTCCCATTTTCAAATGCCGCGGCAACCAGAGTTTTTACAGAATTAAATTCTTTTAACAACTTTTGTAGAACTTCACCCAAGGAACACCCCTGCAAAGTTTCACCTTGATTGGCTTACTTGTTTAGGAGGAGAAGATTTTTAAAGAAATTGTTGACGGACGGACAGACGGACGGACAACGGACAATGACCGATCACAATAGCTCACCTCGCACTTTGTGCTCAGGTGAGCTAAAACGTCATTGAACAGTTACTTAGGTTCAACATGAACATCTTCGGTTGATAATGATTGTATATATGAAATTTGAGTTTAATCCATTCAGATTGAAAAGAGAAAATGAGCAGACAAGGTTTTTCATCAAAGGTCCATAACTCTGTAATAAGAGGCCTATAGGGCCTTATTGCTCAACTGAGTTCAAAGACACAATATCAGATAAAAGTCCACCAGGTTATGCTACATACCAAATATCAAAGCTCTAGGTCTTTAAGTTTGGGAGAAGAAGACTTTTTAAAAGTTTTCATTAAACAAGCCAGGTTCAACTTGTGACATCTTGGAACAGGCTTATTCTGACCCTTGGGCCATAATTTATACAATCTTGATAGAGGTCCACTAGATGATGCTGTATACCAAATATTAAAACTCTATGCCCTCCTGTTTGGGAGAAGAAGAGCTTTAAATTTTCACTATATAAGCCCTACGTAAAATTTGTGACAAATGGGAACGGGCTAATTATGATCCTGGGGCCAGAATTCATACAATATTGATAGAGATCCACCAGATGATGCTAAATACCAAATATCAAATTTCTAGGCCAATCTGCTTGAGAGAAGAAGATTTTTGATGTTTTCACTATATAAGCCTATGTTAAGCTTATGACGTCTGGGAATGAACTAATTTTAATCCTCAGGCCATAATTCTTACAATCTTGATAGAGATCCACCAGATGCTGCTACATACCAAATATCAAAGCTTTAGGCCTATCTATTTGAGAGATGATTTTTAAATTTTTCACTATATAAGCCTATGTTTAACTTGTGACATCCGGGAACAGGCCAATTTTGACCCTAGGGTTTTAATGTATACAATATTGCTAGAGGTCTACTAGATGATGCCACATACTAAATATCAGAACTGTAGATCTTTTGGTTTGGTAGAAAAAGATCAAAGTTGTCACTATGTAAGCTTATTTACCCCCCCTCCCCATCTAGCATGGCCATTTCTCCACATTTTTTTTCTTGTACAAACTAGATAGTCCTTGCTCTAAAGACTCTAAATACCAAATGTGAAATCAATCGGACAGCTGGTTCATGACAATAAGGTTTTTGAAGATGCAGCCTTTTGCCCCTTTTTTGCCCATTATGGGGCCCCAAGGGGAGATAACTCCATGAAATGTACAAAATATGAAGGGCCTTCCCATAAGAATGCTTCCTGCCAAGTTTGGTTGAAATCCGTTTAAGGGTTCTTAAGAAGAAGTCGAAAATGTAAAAAGTTAAAGCACAACGCACGACAACAGACAAAACAAGATCACAAAAGGTCATCATGACCTTCGGTAAGGTGACCTAAAAAGTACATGGGCAGCAACTGAATTACAATATGCACATCTCTGTTTGATACCAAGTTTATCTGTAAAGTTTTAATAAAATCCATGAAGTAGTTAATGAGATATTAAGCAAAGAATAAAAGGGCCAAGATGGCCCTAGGGGTTATTCTATCACAACAATACAAGCATACAGTTAATTCGAGTAAGATTGAGCCAAAATTGTAACTTCTAGAGTGACAAGGAAATTGTCAATAAGACCCCCTTTCCCTTCATATAAGTCAGAATGTCTCTATATTCAATAGGCGCCTTCCTAAGTACTATACAAAATTTTTTAGCAAGTTTGAATAAGGTGCCAAATTGTCACAAGATACGCCCGTCACACTGCTTAATATTAACTGGGGGTTTGAAAAGAACTGAGGTTATTTTGAATGAATATTTTTTTTCAAACAAAGTATGAAAAACAACAAAGGACAATAACTCAAAATAAACACTAGGTAGAGTTATGGTTCTTGTACACTGCACTCCCACTTGGTGAGATCTATCCATCCATGAAGTTTCATGATTCTAGCTATTATACTTTTAGAGATATACTCCGGACAAGATTCAAGTATGAAAAACAACAAAGGGCAATAACTAAAAAAATAGGCTAGGTAGAGTTATGGTTCTTGTACACTGCACTCCCACTTGATGAGCTCTATCCATCCATGAAATTTTATGATTCTAGCTATTATACTTTTAGAGATATACTCCGGACAAGATACAAGTATGTAAAACAACAAAGGGCAATAACTCAAAAAATAGGCCAGGTTGAGTTATGGTTCTTGTGCACTGCATTCCCCCTTGGTGAGATCTATACACCCATGGAGTTTCATGATCCTAGCTATTATACTTTTAGAGATATACTCCGGACAAGATTCAAGTATGAAAAACAACAAAGGGCAATAACTCAAAAAATAGGCTTGGTAGAGTTATGATTCTTGTACACTGCACTCCAACTTGGTGAGCTATATCCAACCATGAAATTTTATGATCCTAGCTATTATACTTTTAGAGATATACTCCAGACAAGATTCAAGGATGAAAAACAACAAAGGGCAATAACTGAAAAAAATAGGCCAGGTAGAGTTATGGTTCTTGTGCACTGCATTCCCCTATGGTGAGATCTATTCACCCATGAAGTTTCATGATCCTAGCCATAAAACTTTAGAGATATACTCCGGACAAGATTCAAGTATGAAAAACAACAAAGGGCAATAACTCAAAAAATAGGCTAGGTAGAGTTATGGTTCTTGAACACTGCACTCCCACTTGGTGAGCTCTATCCATCCATGAAATTTCATGATTCTAGCTTTTATACTTTTATAGATAAACTCCAGACAAGATTCAAGTATGAAAAACAACAAAGGACAATAACTCAAAAAATAGGCTAGGAAGAGTTATGGTTCTTGTACACTGCACTCTCACTTGGTGAGCTATATCAATCCATAAAATTTCATGATCCTAGCTATTATACTTTAAGTGATATACTCCAGACAAGATACAAGGATGAAAAACAACAAAGGGCAATAACTGAAAACTAGAGGCCCAGTGGGCCTTAATGGTCACCTGAGTAAAAGAGCACCAAGACAAGTGATTTTGTTTGAAAGAATTAGAAAAAGGTTTTGTTGAAATCCCCTCAGTAGTTCTTGAGAAGAAGATGAAAATGTTTAAAAGTAACCAAAAATTACCCCCTTTTGGTCCCCATTTTAGGCACCCCTGACCTCCAGCCTTTTAATTTTCACAAATCTGTATAATCAGTACCCAATGATGCTTTCTACCAAGTTTGGTTGAAATCCGCCCAGTACTTCATCAGAAGAAGGTGAAAATGTGAATTTTTTAACATGATGAACTTTGACCTCTGGGTGTGGCCCCATACATGACCCCAGGAGCATGTATTTCACAATTTATAATATACCTGTCCTAGTTGTCATGCACACAGAATATTTAAGCTCTGGCATTAACAGTTTATTAGAAGAAGATTTTTAAAGAAGTACCAAAAATAACCCCTTTTTGCCCCCTATTTGGGCCCCTATGACCCCCAGAACCCCTATTTTCACAAACTTGAATTGGCATCCCCAATGATGCTTTCTACCAAGTTTGGTTGAAATCCCCCCAGTAGTTCTTGAGAAGAAGATGAAATATTTAAAAGTTACCAAAAATTACCCCCTTTTGGTCCCCATTTTAGGGCCCCCTGACCCCCCAGCCTTTTTATTTTCACAAATCCGTATAATCAGTACCAAATGATGCTTTTCACCAAGTTTGGTTGAAATCCGCCCAGTACTTCATCAGAAGAAGGTGAAAATGTGAATTTTTTAACATGATGAACTTTGACCTCTGGGTGTGGCCCCATACATGACCCCAGGGGCATGAATTTCACAATTTATAATATACCTGTCCTAGTTGTCATGCACACAAAATATTTTAGCTCTGGCATTAACGGTTTATTAGAAGAAGATTTTTAAAGAAGTACCAAAAATTACCCCTTTTTGGCCCCTATTTGGGCCCCTATGACCCCCAGAACCCCTATTTTCACAAACTTGAATTGGCATCCCCAATGATGCTTTCTACCAAGTTTGGTTGAAATCCCCCCAGTAGTTCTTGAGAAGAAGATGAAATATTTAAAAGTTACCAAAAAATACCCCCTTTTGGTCCCCATTTTAGGGCCCCCTGACCCCACAGCCTTTTTATTTTCACAAATCCCAATAAATATTACCAAATGATGCTTTTCACATATTTTGTTTGAAATTGGCTTTGTACTTCATCAAAAGAAGATGAAAATGTGAATTTTTTAACATGATGAACTTTGACCTCTGGGTGTGGCCCCATACATGACCCCAGGGGCATGAATATCACAATTTATAATATACCTGTCCTAGTTGTCATGCACACAAAATATATTTTAGCTCTGGCATTAACGGTTTATTAGAAGAAGATTTTTAAAGTAGTACCAAAAATTACCCCTTTTTGGCCCCTATTTGGGCCCCTATGACCCCCAGAACCCCTATTTTCACAAACTTGAATTGGCATCCCCCAATGATGCTTTCTACCAAGTTTGGTTGAAATCCGCCCAGTAGTTCTTGAGAAGAAGATGAAAATGTTTAATAGTTAACGAACGACCGACGACGGACAACAGACAACCCATGACGATGGACAAACAATGATTGCAATAGGTCACCATGACCATTCGGTCAGGTGACCTAAAAATAGGCCAGGTAGAGTTATGGTTCTTGTGCACTGCATTCCCCCTTGGTGAGATCTATACACCCATGAAGTTTCATGATCCTAGCTATAATACTTTTAGAGATATACTCTGGACAAGATTCAAGTATGAAAAATAACAAAAGGCAATAACTCAAAAAATAGGCTAGGTAGAGTTATGGTTCTTGTACAATACACTCCCACTTGGTGAGCTCTATCCATCCATGAAGTTTCATGATCCTAGCTATTATACTTATAGAGATATACTCCAGACAAGATACAAGTATGAAAAGCAACAAAGGGCAATAACTCAAAATAAAGGCCAGGTACAGTTATGGTTCTTGTGAACTGCACTCCCCCTTGGTGAGATCTATACACCCATGAAGTATCATGATCCTAGCTATAATACTTTTAGAGATATACTCCGGACAAGATACAAGTATGAAAAACAACAAAGGGCAATAACTCAAAATATAGGCCAGGTAGAGTTATGGTTCTTGTGCACTGCACTCCCCCTTGGTGAGATCTATACACCCATGAAGTTTCATGATCCTAGCTATAATACTTTTTGAGATATACTCCGGACAAGATTCAAGTATGAAAAACAACAAAGGACAAATACTCAAAAAATAGGCTAGGTAGAGTTATGGTTCTTGTACACTGCACTCCCACTTGGTGAGCTCTATCCATCAATGAAGTTTCATGATTCTAGCTATTATACTTTTATAGATAAACTCCGGACAAGATTCAAGTATGAAAAACAACAAAGGGCAATAACTGAAAAAAATAGGCCAGGTAGAGTTATGGTTCTTGTGCACTGCACTCCCCCTTGGTGAGATCTATACACCCATGAAGTATCATGATCCTAGCTATAATACTTTTAGAGATATTCTCTGGACAAGATTCAAGTATGAAAAACAACAAAGGGCAATAACTCAAAAATTAGGCCAGGTAGAGTTATGGTTATTGAGCACTGCACCCCGTATTGATGAGAAGAATATAACTGCCAAGTTTTAAGTCAATCAGACTTAAGGTGACAGAGTTATGCTCCGGACAAAGAAGTTGACACCGCCGGACAACCAGAAGCCTGGAGGACTGGACGCCTGGACGCCCGGACACCACAGGTGATCCCATAATACGTCCCGTCTTCGACGGGCGTATAAAAAGGTTGAGCCAAAATTGTGACCTCTAGAGTGTAACACTTAATTTTTGATGACGCACACTACACAATGGACAATAGATAATCAAGTATCCTAAGAGCTGACCATGAGCATATTTAGCTCAGGTCAGCTAAAAAGCTACAGATGGACAGATTGACTGACAGACAAATTGACCAACAAACTTGCCCCTATGTAACGATCAAAGAGAAATTCTGAGGGTACAATAAATTTTCTTCAAGAAATCTGATGAAAGGTCACCAACAGATCATTCCTGTTGATTTTGGTAAAAATCCATACTCTGGATTCTGCATGTACTATCAATAGTTACTGAGAAAGTGTGAGGTAAATATACCACTATACCAGTCAATGTCCAAAAATAAGGATCTTGTTAAATTACGTGCCTAAAATCCTTAAGCACCATTTAGGTACCCCAGATGAACCTCCTCACCGAATTTCAAGTCATTACTATGAATAGTTGCTGAGAAAAATGGGACAAAATATACCATTTTACCAGTACATGTCCAAAATAAACTTAGTTGTTCAACAGGAAGTAGTTAACTTGCGGACCTAAATTTGGTAAAAACCATTTAATGCATGTTGCTTAACCCTCGAACCAAATTTCAAATTACTGAATAGTTGCTGAGAAAAATGAGACAAAAATATACCACTGTACCAGTATATATCCAAAGATAAACTGAGTAGTTAAACAGAAAGTAGTTAACTTGCGCACCTTAATTCAATAAGTGCCATGAAAAAACCCTAGCTGAACATCAAGTTTCATGTCAATGCTATGAATAGTTGCTGAGAAAAATGCAATGAAAATATACCACTATACCAGTCAATGTATTGAAATAAAGTAAGTCATTAAACAGGAAGTAGTAAGCTTGAGGACATACATTAATTTAGTGCCATGTAGGACCCCTAGCTAAATCTGAACACCAAATTTTATTGCTATGAATGCTATGGATGGATGGACAGAAGGAAGGACCGACAAGGGTAAACCATTATACCCCTCCCCCTTCTTCGAAGCGGGGTATAACTAAGTTGTAAGACAGAAAGTAGTTAACTTGCGGACCCAAATTCAGTAAGGTCATGTAGGATCCCTGGATGAACCACAACACCAAGTTTCAAGTCAATGCTATGGATGGTTGCTGAGAACTAGAGGCGCTTGAGTGCCTGAATTTACTTATCATTCCTGAGAAGTTTGGTTAAAAACCATCCTGCAGTTTGTAAGAGTTAGATTTTCAAAATTTAACTATATACCATATACGGAAACAAGGATCATTCTAGTGAAATTTGGTTGAAGTTCATCTAATGTTTTCTGAGAAGAAGATTTTTAAAGATTTCACTATATATGGAAATAAGCCCCACCAATTTTAGGCACGTTTTCTGTCCTATCAAAAATTCTTTGAACAAATCTGATAGAGTCACACAAGGATCAATTCAGTGAAATTTGGTTGAAATTCATTGATTGGTTTCCTAGAAGATTTTTGAAGCCCCACCAATTTAAGCCATGTTTTAAAGCTGAGCTTAATTCTTTAAAGGAATCTGATTAAGAGTCACCAAAATGAACATTCCTGTAAAATGTGGTTGAAATTCATCGATTGGTTTCTAAGGAGAAGATTTTTGAAGATTTCACCTTGTATGGAAATAAGCCCCACCAATTTAAGCCATGTTTTAAAGCTGAGCTTAATTCTTTAAAGGAATCTGATTAAGAGTCACCAAAATGAATATTCCTATAAAATTTGGTTGAAATTCATCAACTGGTTTTTAAGGAGAAGATTTTTAAAGATTTCACAATATATGGAAATAAGCCCCACCCATTAAAGCCATGTTTTTCTTCCAATCATAATTCTTTTAAGGAATCTGCTTAATGGTTACCCAATGATCATTTCTTGAAATTCATCCATTGGTTTCTGAGAAGAAGATTTTTGACGCTTTCGCCCATTAAAGCCATGTTTTTCTTCCGATCAAAATTCTTTGAAGGATTCTGATAAAGGGTCACCAAAGGATCATTCTGTGAAATTTGGTTGAAATCTGTTCAGTACTTTCTGAGGAGAAGATTTTTAAAGTAAAAGTTTACGGACGGACGCACGGACAGACGCACGCACGAAGGACAAAACCCCATTACAATAGCCAGCTGGCTTTCAGTCAGTGGAGCTAAAAACGTGAAATTGTGGACTTAATGTCAGTAGGCGCCATGTAGGACCCCAAGATGAACCTCCACACTAAGTTTCAAGTCGATGCCATGAATAGTTGCTGAGAAAAATGGGACTAGTACTCATCAAGGGGAACAACTGTACCAAGTTATTAACCCATTAAGTTGAAAACTTTCTTACAATAGAAGTAATAGCAAAAACAAAATTGGGAAGTTATAAAGATCAAGGGGCAATAATTCCGAAACAAGGATAGCAGAATTAATGTTCTTATACGCTACACTTCTACAAGTCACGCTGCATAAGTATATTAAGCTACAAGTGAAAAGGTTTCCTACTATAAGTTATAGATGTATGAAAAAATCAAAGGACTGAAAGTCCTGAGAGTGGTTTTGCTGGCTTATCAGTAGCCGCACTCAATAATGCCAGCATGTATCATCAATATGAGTAAGTAAATCGTAGACCTAAGTACGAGGAGCAGCTGGAGGCTCAATAAGGATGTATTGGTAGTACTGGTGTGTGAACTACCAGGAATCCATGATTAGGAGCTCCAGCCGCCCCGATATAACTGAAATACTATTAAAAGTTACATTAAACCCTATTCAATCAATCATGACTCCTTACTGTTTACCGAAATCGCTATTTTGATTTAATCACGTTTTCTATAATATTATTTCATCAGTGCGTTTCAAAGATTAAGTCTAATTTGAGGTAAAAGGTGATTTATTCAATGGTGTTAAATAGGCGCTTAAATTGAGACTATGACAGGGTTGTATTTGTTACATATACTGTGTATATGGGTGTAAATTTGCTCAGCCCTGCCAGGTCAAAACACCAACAGACAGTTTACATGTATTCGCTAACTCCACTAACCACTGACCTAGATTCTATCTTGAAACGCGAGGAAATTATTTCTCTCATTTTGACATTTCATTAGACAATTTACCATGGATATATCAAGTCAAAGTTTTAAACAATTTTCCAGGATATTCATGAGTAAAAGGAGGCTGTTGGCATTCAGCAAGTAAGTTATTTTCTTCATCAGCGATGAAACAGGATGGAGTCATCACATAGATTTTCACTTCAAGTTTATGAGCATGCATGGAAATGAGCGGAAAATTTGTGAAAACTTGTTTCCGGTTGATCGATTTGAAATACCGTTTTTTTCCTATTAAATACGCTAAAAATCAGATGGACAGACATATGTACAGACAGTAAAGTAGAATTCTTTTGGAATAGGTAAGGTCAAGTTTAAAGTAATAGGTTGTCAATAAACTAAAATAACAGCAGATTTAAAAGGAATATTTTATTAATAAGACTAAGTCACTCAAAAAGTACATTATTTAACACAAAATGCTGCAAAGTTCCTTTTTACTTTATTATTTCTTATCCATTTGGAATTGAACTGAAGCAACTGAAATTCTAACTTTGAACTTAGCATTTTATTCTGTGATTTAACCCATTCCCAGATGAAAAAAATATAGACTGGTCCAAATTGAAAGGAGTTGCAGATATCAAAAGTTTATGAAATTTTAGATTTATTCAACATTCTAGGTAGAAAACATTGTGAATAATGAAGAAATTCCTTGTTACAAGCAATTTCTTCATTTTCAATAATGTTTTTCCAATTGTTTTTCTTTAGGGCGTCAAAAAGTGTCAATGTTTGGGAGTGGGTTAACCAACTTTCAGGAGACAAAATGTGAGAGCAGTCCAAATTTAAAGAAATTACAAACAGCAATGTAAAATAAGCATCCATTCTATACTTGAATTAATCAATCATGTTGTTTTACAATACAAGAATAAATTCATTACGACCAGCATTTTTTATTTTCTTCCATTCTACATTGAATATAGAAAGAGGGGGAGGGCAGATTGTCTGCATTGTTTTAGAAATGGTTAAGCCGTTATAAACACTTTTCCATGTGAATTCAAATATTTGAAAGAAAAAAAAGTACCCAGGTAATATTGTCTATTTCTGTTCTATGCCTATACAAGTATAGACAAAATTGACCTTTGATCACTCAATATAACTTCTATATCTACAATGCTTCTTTCATTATTCAATCTTAATCCATTACCAGAGGGAAACATTTTAGTCTGGTCCTAATTGGAAGGAGTTGCAGAAGACAATTTAAAGTTTATGAAATTCTAGATTTTTTCAACTTTCTGGATAGAAAACATTGTGAAAAATAAAGAAATTGCTTGTTTCTTCATTTTACACAAAGTTTTCCCGATTGGGGCATCCAAAAAAGTCTGTTTGTGGGGGAATTGGTTAATCATCTAAACAGGACAGTTTATTGTTTGCTTTTGTCAATCAAAAAGTCAAATTCATTAAGACAGGTAGTGAACTTTGAACTCTGATATTTAACCATTGAATAAAATATGTCATGTGTAGGAATAGACATATAATCAAATTTCCAAGATAAATCCATGTTGAGTATTTTTGTTGATTTGGCAACTTAAACTTATTCAAGCTATAGTTACAACATTTAGGATGCCAACCACTCATTAACCGTCTTTATGTCCCTATAATTTTTTTATTGAAAGCCACGACCCTTCATTTTTTGTATCTATCTGTAAATAACTATGAGCAATTTCGATACTATACTGGCAACCCTATCCAATAAATAACAGATCTATTAAGACCCTAACCCATTCCCACACAATGGCACTTTTTGATGCCCTCAAGAAATAAAGCTTTAGAAAACCATGTGGAAAATGAAGAAATTGCTTGTTACAAGCAATTTCTTCATTATCCACCAAGTTTTTTACCCCAAAAAACAAAGATTTTTAAAATTCCATCCACTAAAAAATGGTATCTGCTCCTTCTCTGAATTCAAAGCAGTCTTAAATTTTGCCCTCTGGTAATGGGTAAACAGAGGACAAGATTTTAGACAGGTCCAAATTGATAGAAGTTGCAGACAACATTTCAAATCGGTCTAAATTGCAAAATAAGTGCCAAATAGGTTAGAAAACATTGTGAGAAAAGGAGAAACTGCTTGTTACAAACATTTCTCCTTTCCTACAAAGTTTTCTGTGATGCTATTTCTTGGGGTCATCAGAGTTCTTGGGGGTCGTCAGAAAGCATCATTGTGAGATTATGAGTTACAAGTTCAAGCACCAATACGTAAGACAGATTATCCTCACAGAAAATATTTAATCCATTACTGGCTGACAAAGTTTTAGACCAGTCCATATGAAAGAAGTTGCAGAGGACAACATTCTCAATCATTAATGGCACTTATTTACTTCACAATTGACTAGGGAAAGATAATCTGTAGTCAGATATTATAAACCCTACAGCCATTACAACAAGATAACACTTTCTGACCCCTTGAATAAAATAATGGAAAAGTTCGAAAAAAAGGAGAAATTTGGCTTATAACAAACAATTTCTCCTTTCCTCACAACACTTTCTACCCTATTCAGTACTTCTTTTCCAACTGTAGGTCGTGAAATGTTGTCTGCCAACATCAATCAATTAGGACCAGTCTAAATTTTGTCAACTGTAATTGGTTAAGCCATTATCACTCAACCCCACATTTTGAGGATCTGAAAAAAGTATTGGGCAAAAGGAAAATAGTCAGTAACAAACAATTTTTCCTATTCTTAAGATATTCTATACTCCATTCGGCACTTATTTTTCAATGAAGATTTTTGATTTGTGCCTCTTTCAGAATGTTGTCATGTGGTTATGGGTAAACACTTTGGAATCTACTGTTTTATCAATTCAAGAAATTCATGTCTTAACCCATTCCAACACAGTGGAATTTTAGACCGGTCCAAATTGAAAGGAGCTGCAGACGACAATTTCAAGTTGATGGAATTTTAAATTTTTTCGTTTTTTTGGATAGAAAACATCGTGGATAATGAAGAAATTGCTTGATCCAAGCAATTTCTTCATTTTCCACAATGTTTTCCAAAGCTTTTTCGTTGAGGGGCGTAAAAAGGAGGGATTGAGTGGGAATGGGTTAAAAAGTTGATTAATGAAATAAGCTAATTTTGAGTAAACAAACGTATGAAAATCAGATCTAGTATAAGAAACATGAATGAACTAAGATGTTTTAGTGAAAAACAACAGTACTATATCAATAGAGGTGTACCCATGAAAGGTATTCTTATACTGGATCTTAGTATATAATAAGCCCCACTTGCTTACTTGCAGGGCATAAATGGTCAAACAATTTATCATACAACAAAATTTTAGTCTTATCCAAATTAATAGAGTTTGCAGACATAGATTGCATTTTCTTACTTGAAAATACAACTTGCATTTTCTTACTTGAAATACAACTTAAGTTGTCAAACCCTTTCCTGTTTTTTTATCTTATTTTTTTCCTAAATTAAAGACTGGTCTAAATTGAAAGAGGTTGCAGACAAAAATGATAGTTGAATTTGATAATTTGAGATGAAACCATCCCTTGTGTTAGAAAATATTGTGGGAAAAGGAGAAATTGCTTGTTACAAGAAATTTCTCCTTTTTCCCCAATGTTTTATCAAATCACAGCTACATGAAATCCCAGTTTTGCACAGGGAAGGATTAAAGAAAAATAAATAAATCTTGCTTTTGATCAAAAATTCATAATTCACATAAATAACGTTTCTTTCTTAAACATAGAGGTGTCAAAATAAAATACTACCTTCACTGTATGAACTGACAAAGCAGTTTCATACAATAGCGATTGGATTTCTTTTTTCATATTTCAGCGAAAAGAAATCAATACATTTGTTGTAATTTAAGATATCAGTATACCTCATTAAGATATAGCATAAGTAATGTCTTTACCATCTTGTATGGAATTTCTTTGCACAAGAATGCAGCCATTAAAATTACCACTTTTGATAGCAAATACAACTAACATTAATCATCTGGAGTCGAAAATATCAACAAAAATCCTTTGGCATAAAAGTGCATACAAGTACAAACGCATGTCACAGATAGTAAATTTAACCCATTCCAACTCAACAAAATATTAGACTGGTCCAAATTGAAAGAAGCTGCAGACGACAATTTCAAGTTGATAGAATTTGAATTTTTTCGTCATTTTGGGTAGAAAACATTGTGGATAATGAAGAAATTGCTTGATACAAGCAATTTCTTCATTTTCCACAATGTTTTCCAAAATTTTTTTCTTGAGGGGCGTAAAAAGGAGGGATTGAGTTGGAATGGGTTAAGTCTTTACCAAACCATAAAAGATTAACATACACTCTTGAACCCATCCAAGGATTGCAAAATTTTAGACACATCAAAATTATCAGATGTTGCAGACAACAAATACAATTTAATGGAGTTTAAAAACTCTTTGTATTTAACGGAAGAAGACATTGTGGATAATGAAGAAATTGCTTGTTATAAGCAATTTAATCCTAATAAGCTTTTATTCTAGAGGTCATAAAAGAGCAGAACTGTGTGGGATAGGTTTAATAGATAAAATGTCAACTAAATACCAATTTCTGTGACAAGAAATTGCGATAATTGTGTGCCAGACCATACAAAATTTCTGTAAAATATATAGAGACTACTACAGTGTAGCATTCAACTAAAATATCAGTAAGTTTGACTAGATTAACCTATCATTCATCTCATTTGAACCAATAACAGACAATTAAAAAGTTAGACAAATCATAAAGAAAGAATTTCCAGACAGCATTTCAAAGTGGCTGTAATTTAAAATGTAACTATCACAATTACAGGGTAGATAACAATGTGGGCAAAGCATAAATGCTTGTATTTTTTTCTTTTCTTACTACATTTTTTGCATATACATTGTATTTTCTGAGTGATGTTAAAAATTGGGACTGAATGGGAACAGGTTTCACCATATCTTGGATGTTGCTGCACTTTTAATGTCATCAATCAATTTGCATTCAAGACATTTAATAATTGCATTTATTTCAAAACAGTATACTATGTCATTAACCCATTACCACACAATGACGTTTTTGAAGCTCTTAAGAAAATCAATTCGAAAATATTTTATGATATTAAGAAATTGCTTGCAATCAGCAATTTCTTCATTTTTCACATTTTTTTTACCCCAAAAGTTGAACAAAACTAAGATTTCATTTACTTTAAATTGTTTACTGCAACTTCTTTCGATTTGGACAAGTCTTAAATTTTGTTATCTGGTAATTGGTGTAAAGTAGCATCATTGGTCATTTGGGGTCTGATTGGGGATGGACTAGATAAAAATGTGAACCAATTTCTACTATTTTACATACCATTGCATGGATAAAATAAGATTCATTTTTCTAAAAGAGCATTCTTTCCTAAACATATGTATACAGACATTAAAACTTAAATAGCTCATTGCAAGATCTTTAAACACACTGGAGACATACCTAGCAGTAAATGCAAGACTGTATTAAGTGTTTATAAATTGTATAGAGACTTAGCCTCACCAATTAACCCATTCAACACAATCACACTTTTTTGACACCCATAGATTAAAGCTTTGCAAAACATTGTGGAAAATGAAGAAATTACTTGATATAAGTAATTTATTTATTTTCAACAATGTTTTCTTCTCTAAAGGATGAAGGTTTTTAAAATTCCATCAACTGAAATTGTAATCTGTTACTTCTTTCAATTCAGATCAGTCTAAATTGTGTCATCAGTTAATGGGTTAAATGCAAATCAATTATTCAGAGATGTAAGTATCAAATTCATCTAAATATATTTCAAATCATCAATAACAAATAAAATCTACAAGCTTATAGTTTCATAAAAGAAAAATCAACAAGAAATGATAACAAAATAATTCTATTACACAAGATATGGCATAAAAAATCTCCTAAAAGATGGCTGAATGAAATAATTGTGTACAACTTAATGAAATTGCTTTTGAGACAAAACTCAGACAAAATAATATCTTTCAATTGTTAAATCAGCCAGAAGTTATGGAAAAAAAAGAGTAAAACTCAGTGTTTAACCCATTTCAACTTAATCCTGCTTTTTGACTCACAGAAAAAATAAAGTTGTGATAAACATTGTGGGAAAAAGGAAAATTAATTGTAACAAGCGATTCCCTATTCTTTTAATTTTTGTTGACCCTGTATGTTGTTTATTTTTCAATCGAACACACATTGAATAGTTGAATGCAACTTTTCTGAATTTGCATCTGTCTGATAAAGGGTTAGATAGATGAATACAATAATATTCATAACTAAACCCATAGAAGGTAATTGCTTTGAATTATTATGAAATCAAAATAGAAATGCCACAAGGTAGACTTCTACCCCCTCTCCCCCCCCACATACACTCAAGTAGCAGAGTTGACCTTTGGCCTCCATTACCCCAAAACAGTATGACAACACCTGGGTCATGGATAACATTTACATAAAGTTTCAAAGTAATAAGTCAAATGGCTTATGAGCTAGAGTTTGTAAATGGTTTCAATCAAAGTTCAATTGTGACCTTGACCTTTGACCTATGTGACCCTCAAACTACAAGGTACTTCCTTGTATTATTGGCAATAATTGTATGAAGTTTCATGGCTGTAGGCCAATTGGTTCTAGAGTATGGAAACGAAAAAGTCTATCGACGGAAGGATGAATGGACAGACAGAGATGGTAAAACCAATATAGCCCCCTCTTCTTCGTAGCTGGGGTAAATTCAATGGATACTGACAGATGGATAGAAATACACAATTTACTTCTTGTAAATGAATAGGTAGGGCATAAACAAATATTGCACTTATCTTATTGTCACTATCCCTTTGATATTAGTAGTTATACATTTACTGCAATTGCTTCCAAACCCTTTATAACTATAGATGGGTCAATTTCGCAGATAACATCTTTTAACTTAGATGCCCAACACTTGGCTGTTAGGTGCTGAATGGTGAACTAAAACTCTTAAGCCAAAAAATTTACAGTGTTTTTACAAAAGTATTTAGTTATCTCCCTTGATGCAGATAGCTCTTTTAATAGTGAAGCTTGACTGAACATATAATCAAAGTGGTGCCAAGAGTATAGCAGTAGCTTATATTTTCTCTGAACACAGCTGAGTTAAAAACCTTCAATAAATATTTAGCAAATGCTAAAAATAAAAAAAATGAATAAAAAAATCCCACTAAAAACGACATGCTTCTGCCAACACTTAGCCTTACAGAACATTGATAAATTCTTAGCTGAAACGGGGGTATTAGAGTTTGCTACTATAAGAGTGTGGATTGCTTTTCCAATTTGTAGAATATATTGAGAGGTTTCAAGTAAATGATTTAAATAACAAACACGATATCTGTATTAAAGATGGACAAAGATTTGGCATAACAAAGAAAACAATGCAGATGTATTCATTACAGTATCTTAAGCAAAATCTTCTGCGTCCTTTTAACTGTTCTACATATAAAAACTTAATATGAGTTCTAATGACCAAGGGTAAACTCAATATGGCATGTGCCTCTTATTAACCCTTTCCCGTTTTTGGAAATTTTAGACTAGTTCAAATTCAAAGAGGTTGCAGAGGACAATGAAAAGAGGATGCCATTTAAAAAGAAACCATCCTATGTGGTAGAAAATATTGTGGAAAAAGGAGAAATTGCTTGTTACAAGCAATTTCTTCTTTTTCCACAATGTTTTCTTGAGTAATGTAAAATCCTGTATTTGAACGGGAAAGGGTTAACCCATTAAAACTATTTCATAAGAAAAAATTCTATTGCAATATACATGTACATTTACATTCTGCTTTTATACTTCCAAGAGATTGCAGAAATCAAGGAAATGAGATATCATGTATATTTCAACATCAAATAATAGTGACATCTATAAATAGCATTTTGTCAGATTGTGTTCAAATCCTAGTACCAGATAACTACAGCTTGACTCCAGCTACAACTATAAGGTTTTAGAAGTAAAGCCACAATCTGTATAATTAATTTCACACTTATCACATACAATGTTAAACAGGCATTTTATAAATAAAATACTTTCAATAATCAGTATCATCTAAATAATAATAAACCCATTACCAGATGGCAAAATTTTAGACTGATCCAAACTGAAAGGAGTTGCAGACCACAATTTAAAATTGACGAAAATCTAGATTATTTCAGCTTTATGGATAGAAAACTTGTAATTTTTTTCATCAGGGGCATCCAGAAGTGCATTGTTTGGGAATGGGTTACACACATTTTGTAGGAACAAATGCAAAACAATAGTATGTGCATTTGAGTATGCTCAGGAAAGCTCAAGGTAAAAGGAGTGAATCCATCAACACTACAGTCTGTGATCAGATTGATATAGATAAGAAAATCCTTTCTTTCTAGCAAAAGTGTGTTATTTATAATACAACAAAACTGCTAAACATAATATTACGACAAAATACAAAATCCTCAATGTGCTTAGAAACTGAAAAACATCATTTCCTATCAACACATACACAGATTAATTAAGAGATGAAGAGAATATTTTTTGTTTTCATGGAGGTATGAACCGAAAAACCTAATCACACTGTATGAATACGCGAAGCGGATTCATACATTGTGTGATTAGGTTTTTCGGTTCATACCTCCATGAAAACAAAAAATATTATCTTCATTTCTTATAATTTAATAGCAACGAGCGAAAAATGCAACAACTTAACAAATTTTGATACCTTTTTGTAGTGAACTATTTTGTGCGGAAGCATTCAAAATGGCTGCGTACTCAAAATTTTGTTCATGGAGGTATGAATTAAATTTTTCGACCAATCAGATCGCTTGCTTTTGATAGACGAAACTAACAATTAAATTATAAACATATACATCTAATGGATGGTGAGCTGTGACAAACAGATACACTTTCATACCATCATAAATCACTTATCAAAATGATATCTCCGATATCAGTTGGTAGATCACAAGACAATTTTTAAAATTAACTGAGTTAAGAAATGTGACCAAGATAAGTCTTTGAGGACTGAACTAGAAACGTATCCAGAGACAACATGTCAAGCCTTCCAAATATGAGGTGTGACCTTGACTTTAGAGCTATCTGAAAATTTGTTTCAAATGGCAAATCTCCACATGATGGAGAACAAAATTCTCGAATCATTTTGAAATCCATGCTAAAATGTAGGAGACAAGCTGAATTTTAACATATCACCATAAGCTTTGCCTTATTCTTGGAGCTATCTGAAAATTTGTTTCAAAAGGCACATCTACTCCTGATGAGGAACAGTTGTGCAAAGTTATATTGAAGTACATGTACATCCATAAATACAGGGGTAATGGTCTGAACAAATACAGACAGATTGATGCACTATTGCACATATACCAACAAATAACAACTATGTCTCATTCACTGCAAGTGAGCTCGACATTAAAGTACTTGTGTACTGAGCAAACAGACTTTTTATTCAATAGGTTCTAATTTAACCCATTCCTATATAATCCGGCTTTTTCATGCACCCCTAGAACAAACTTTTGAAAATGTTGTGAAAAAAGAAATTTGCTTGTTTTTTAAAGCAATTTCATCTTTTTCCACAAGGTTTTCTACCAACAATGATAAAGATTTTTAAAACTCTATTGACTTTAAATCATTCTATGCAGCTTCTTTCAATTTGAGTGGGAAAATAATAGATTTTGAACACTAAATTCCTTAAACTATGGCTTAACCCTTTACCAGACGGCAAAATTGTAGACTGACCCAAATTGAAAAAAGTTGCAGACGACAATTTAAAACTTATGAAATTTTGGATTTTTTCCACATTTTGGGTAGAAAACAATATGGAAAATGAATAAATTGCTTGTAACAAGCAATTTCTTCATTTTCCACAATGTTTTCCAAACCTTTTTTTCCTGGGGGCATATAAAAGGGTCACTGAGTGGGAATGGGTTAATGATTAACTGCACCTATAGAATTACTACCCTTTGTTAATCAAATTCTGGCAAAAGAGAGACCATCAAGTAAGTTTGACAAGTTTTAGCCTGCTCTCACTACACACACTAGGTGGGCTGATGTAGACAGTAATCTTTTACTTTTGGTGGAGTTTCATGAAGTTAAATTGTGCACCCATCCATTTTCATAGTTTTTAACCCAGGAATATTCCTGTTTTGACATGAGGTAAAGAAAAAGATTAAACTGCGCATATGTGCAGTCTGATCTAGTCTACACTACCTGTTAGTCCTCTTTAACCCTTTCCTATTTTTTGAAATTTTAGACCAGTCCAAATTAAAAGAGGTTGCAGACAAGAATGAATATTGGTTACAATTATAAATGAGACCATCCCAAGTGGTAGAAAATATTGTGGAAAAAGGGGAAATTGCTTATTACAAGCAATTTCTTCTTTTTCCACAATGTTTTCTGAAGTATAAAATTACGGCAATGTAAAATCCCGTGTTTGTACAGGAAAGTTAAGCCAACATTGTTTATAAAAACTGTAAAATCTATTTTCTAAAAGAAATATTGATCCAAAATCAAGCAATCCAGGGCTCTCAGCCCTATGATATTTAATGCAACTCTGCAGTGGATTTGATTCAGCATGACAAAAATTAATAAAAGTTCTGGATGGTCTCTTTTTGTATGATGGGTCAAAGCATCTAAACCCATTCCCATACATCCCATCAGAAAAACAACTTAGTAAAACATTGTTGAAAATGAAGAAATTGCTTAGTGCACACAATTCCTTCATGATCCCCAAGCTTTCCTACCTAAAAAGACTATTGAAATTTCATTAACTAAAAATTGTTTTCTGCAATTTTCTTTGAATTTGGACCTGTCCAAAATTTTGTCATGTGGTAAAGGGTTAACCTTTTCCTGTTCAATCCCTAGTTTTTACATCCCTGTGATTTTATAATTGAGAAAATATTGTAGAAAAAGAAGTAATTACTTATAGTAAGCAAATGGTTACTTTTCAAATTAAAACCACTTTCAATTTTTGTCGGCAAAACCTTTCAATTTGGGCATGTCTTAAATTTTCAAAACAGGAAAGGGTTAAATGGTAACAAAAGCACAATTCCAAAGGCCCATTTTTGCGATTGACTCATTAAATCTACTGTGCAGATGAAAAACTGTGCTGAAACAAAGTGTTGTGGTCACATTTACAATATGATTACAATTCTTGTTATTTTTTAACTGGATTTACTCTTACCAAAATGAAAATGAGTAAAGGACCCTTAACCCATTATCAAATGATAAAATTTTAGAATGATCAAAATTCTAAGAAAATGCAGACGACAGTTTAATGTTGATGAAATTTCAGAGTTCTTTATCAATTGGGGTAGAAAACACTTTAGATAATGAAGCCCTTGATTGTTAAACTTAGGATAGACAGATATACTGAAGAACACAGACACATGGCTTAGCAACATGCCTTGGTCTCATAATGGAGGGCAATCAGAAATTCTATATGGCAAATTGATGGATCATGGCTGTCAATCAAAGAATCAGTCGCCCCAACCAACTAATTCATTTAGACCAGATGTGAACTTTGACCTCTGACATTGGTTGTCATTTATATGAAGCATTTTTGTTGTTTTGATAATATCATAACTATGGCTTATTCAAGCTGTAGTTATGTTAAGGTGACCAACCACTCTTTTTTTGCTTCTTACATATTTCTGGCCATAAATTTTACAAAATAATGCAGTTTAACTCTTTCCTGTTTTGCAAAATTTTATGCCTGTCCAAATTCAAAGGTTTTGCAGACAAAAATTGAAAGAGGATTTAATTTGAAAAAAAAATAAGAAAAAAACATTTAGAAGGGTAGAAAATATTGTGGAAAAAGAAGAAATTGCTTGTTTCTCAATCATTAAACGTAAAATCCAGGGTTTGAACAGGAAAGGGTTTATATCGAAGTTGCACGTCTTGTCAGTTAGTAAGTGAGGCAAGCAAACAGAAGGCGGGGCCAGCAATCTATCAATTATGTAGCTTACTGTAAATGTGACCAAGCTTTATCAAACTATGTATAACATGCACTTCATGTTCAAGTCCATCATGAATTGATGAGGGAAGAAGCAAAACCTTGAAAGGCTGAAACAGAATGATAACCTTACCAAACTATGGCAAACTTCAGTTAAAACAATATCATTTCTATCCAAATATCATTTATTCTAACCCATTAATTTCCCTAAATCATATTTCATAGCAATATGTCTTCAAACGAACTTAGATTTCTCTCCGCAGAAAAATTCAAAGAATTCTCTGGCTCATCAAGTACAAATACCTAAGACTTAAGACTGAATACATGTCACACATGGTACAATGTATATTTTTGACAAGAGTGATGATAAACTAAGTCAGGAAAACAGCTGATTTAAGTTAAACTTACTTAGTGTTCAGAATTTTGTCAATTTACCTGGATACCTCTTTCTTCCACATTGACTGAACGATTGGTATTGACATCATTTTGTTTACATACTTAACATACTTAACCCACTCTGACACAATGCAGTCCACCAAGAAAAAAAAATCGGAAAATGAAGAAATTGCTTGCGAGAAGCAATTTCTTCATTTTCAACAATGGTTTTAACCCAGAAAGATGAAAAAATATAGAATTTCATAAACTTCAAATTGTCTTCTACAACCAGTCTAAATTTTTGCATTTGGTATAGTACTAATTTGTCTCAACCAACCAAAAGCAAATGGAAAAAGTATGATTTTATGACTTAAACTAACCATGTGGAAACCACTATTATCTATGTGGTTTTAAAACCAGAGGCACCCATATTACACCATCATCCTATTTTTACTGATTAACCCTTTTCTGTTTAGTAAAATTTTAGACCTGCTAAAATTCAAGGGTTTTGCTGTTATCTTCCGATAGGTGGCATTTTTCAAATACTGACCTATCTAATTTGAGCATTCTGGGTAGTTTCATTCGTGACAACTCGGCCGATTCCGTCTAACTACATACAAGATGTCAGCGCCCATGAAACACACGCTTCGAATTTTTGATGTCTATTCTTGGAGCACAAGTAAGACATGAGTCCTTTCACAATTCAAAATAATTATTTTTCTAATTAATTTTGGGCGCCAGTTAAGTTTGATTTCTCCACTATTGTAGGTTTTATTGCAATTACCCACTTGCTACTTTTTGGCGATATAATATGGAGTTATGCGTACAAAGTAGTAATATTTATCCCAATCTGGGTAAGTGATACAGTCACAAAGACAGGTCAATCTTTGGAAAATATGACATGCGCAGACAACGAGGTTTTGCAGAAGCGATTTCTTTTCCCACGTTTTCTACCACATAGGATGGTTTAATTTCAAATTGTATTCAATTGTTATTGTCGTCTGCAACTTCTTTCAATTAGGACCAGTCTAAAATTTCCAAAAATGGGAAAGGGTTAATAGAGATTATGCCAAATTTTCACAATACATCATACATATAAACTATCCATGATACCTAAGTTGGTCAGCAGATCTATTTTTTCACATAATTTGATAAGGGGTCAATAAATGAATATTCCTAAGAAATTTGGTTGAATCTTTCTGTTAGTTTCCTTGGAGAAGATTGTCCATTGATAAGTTTACAGACTGACAAACAGATGCACACACACACCTGACACAACACCATGACATTACCCATACTCCCAAAATCTGCTGGCAAACAGCCAGAAGGGCTAAAATCAGTTGACCAATTGGGGCTGTTAATCAAGGAATAAACCAACTAATCAAACTATACATTGTCACAAATCGGACTAATACCCCCCCAACAGCGCTTGTCCTTTTACAAGTGCTATCCGCCAAAGGGCCATAACAAAAATGGACTTTTTAAATAAAAGGCCATAAATCCATCAAAAATCAATGGACCATAACCAAAATAGTATATGCACATGTCTGACTTATACTGAGTATTTCTGTGAAATTTTAATCAAATCCCTCCAATGGTTGCTGAGAAATTGAGCAGACACGATTTTTCACCAAAGGGCCATAACTTCTTCAAAAATCAATGGACCGTAATCAAATTAGAATATGCACATCTCTGCTTGACACTGGTTATATCAGTGAAGTTTGAATCAAATCCGTCCTATGATTGCCGAGAAATTGAGCAGACACGAAAAAGCTACAGACAGAAGGCCAGACAGACCTACTGACCGACAAGCTGCCTCCTATTTACCCCACAAATAAAGTTTAGGGGGGTATAATAATTGATTCTGCCCAGAATTGAGCCTTGAGCTTCAACAATGGCTGACATTGGTGCAAAACATATTTTTGGTTTAGCAACTTAACCCATTACCAGATGGCAAAATTTTAGACTGGTCCAAATTGAAAGGAGTTACAGATGTCAATTTAAATTGAAAATTTGGATTTTTTCAACTTTCTGAGTAGAAAACATTGCAGAAAATGAAGAAATTGCCTGGTTCAAGCAATTTCTTCATTTTACACAATGTTTCCCAATTGTTTCTACTGAGGAGCATCCAAAGGCGTCACTTTGTGGGAATGGGTTAAACATCATAACTACATCTTATTCAAGCTTTGGTTACATTTATTTCACAAACCAACCATGACTCTTTTTTTATTACATGATACTGGCCATAAATTTTACAAAATTAACATTTTTTACAATCAAAGTGGAACTTCCTATTGGAGTCAATGGGCAGGTACAACAGAGAAAGTGGGTGGGGTCAGCAATTTGTCAGTCAGAGAACCGAACTCATCTTTACATTGTTGGCTTAACAAAATAGCACAAATCAGCTGTTTCCCTGATGTGCTACTAATTAATTCAAAGACTGCGGACATTCCCTTGCTTATAAAAGATCTATGTAACTACAGATCTAAAATTAGATGACACATATGATGGAATTGGAATACAGTTACTTTATTACCATTTACTCTATGAGAATGTTGACTTGTTGACAATCAAACTAAAATCAAACAACAACCTGAAAACAAAATTCTAGAAATGTCCATATTCAGAAAGAAATAGCCAACTTTTCAAAACAAGAGGGCCATTGGACCTGAAGAGTCCGTGGCAACAAATAGCCAATAAAGTACAAGAGACCTAACTTTTCATTCAGTTTGATACTTTAGAAAACTTCTATCTTGCACATGTCATGAGACAGCGCATTTTAAGATATTCAACCCTTTCCTGTTTTGCTAAATTTTAGACCTGTCCTAACTCAAAGGTTTTGCAGACAAAAATTTAAAGTGGATTTAATTTGAAAAATAACCATTCAGTAGGGTAGGAAATATTGTAGAAAAAGAAGAAATTGCTTGTTACAAGCAATTTCCTCTTTTTCTACAATGTTTTCTCAATTTTAAAATCACAAGGACGTAAAAACCATTGATTGAACAGGAAAGGGTTAAATCATAAATGTAGACTCTATGCTGCATACGGTTTGACCTAGTGATCTACTATTTTATGAAGACAAAACATTCTGATCAAATATCTAGCCATTTGAGGTAAAAATGTGACCTCTAGAGTGCACACAAGACTTTCTAAGATTTGTCCTAGTTTTTACCCACATGACCCACTACTGAACCTGTCAGAGGTTTCATGAAGATAAACATTCTGCCAAATTTTAACTAATTTGTGCTAAAATTGTGGCCTCTACAGCAAGCAAAAAAAGCCCAAGAGGGCCATTGGACCTAGAGCACTCACCTGAGATAGGAGTATTAAATACAGGGTTATTATCGAGGAGAGTCACCAGTTGGAAATCCTGTATGTCATATGATTCTTTGACCTGTTGTAAAAGATTATCTTCTTTGTTTCTATATAAGTTGATGTGAACTTTTAATAGCTTTTTGACATTTCCCTCCAAATTTTACGTAAACAGGAAGGATCCACAAGTAGAGTCCAAGTATGACTGTAGGGACATTATACCAACAATTTCAGTAAAAATTCACTTGAAAAGTCTACATACCCCATATCAATCATCTGACGTTTCTGGATTTGTGTGTCTGGGCAGAGCCCAAGTATGACCCAAGGGTATCACATGAACAAACTCTGTACAGGTTCACTAGGAGGTTCTAGATTTGAAATGTCAATACTCTAGGCTTTGTAATTTCAGAAAAGAATACAATTGGAATTGAAACCATCCTATGTGGGGGAAAATAATGTGTAACAAGCAATTTCTTCTTTTCCCTCAATATTTTCTCAAGTATGAAATCACAGCAATGTCAAATCCAAGGTTTATACGGGAAAAGGTTAAGAAAACATTGTGGAAAAAGAAGAAATTGGTTCTTCTTTTACAACAATTTTTCTACCCTACAGATAAAATCAACTTTGAATTGTTGTCTGCAAAACTTTTTCATTTGGACAGGTAAAATATTTTGAAAAACAGAAAAGGATTAAATCATCTGATAAAGGGTCATTCAAGAATTATTCCTGCAAATTTGGTTGAAATCCAACAACTGCTTTCTAAGAAGAGGATTTCCAAAGCTTTCACCATATATGGAAATTAGCCTGCCCATTAAAGCCGTGTTTTTCATCCAAAAATGAAAATTCTCCGAAGGAATCTGTTATAGGGTTACCCAAGGATCATTTCTGTGAATTTTGGTTGAAATCCATTCAGTACTTTCTGAGGAGAATATTTTCAAAGTAAAAGTTTACATACTGAACGGACAACAAAATGGACACTGCACCATCAGAATAGCTTTCAGCCAGTGGAGCTAAAATTGATTATAAAATAAGGTAGAATGGTCTTTCAGATTCAAAAAATCTACAAGGAAAGAAAAAGTTTAACTTTGGTCACTTCGTGCAGTCTGGGTCAATACTTTTGCACTTCCCACTTCCCTTGATAGGTTAAATAGTATCTAGAAAAGACAGAAAATTTTGTCTAAAAAGGAGTGAAAAGACTATTGACTAGTTCTTTCTCCTGTATTCAAGATATTTCCTAAACTCTTTATTTTCAAATTAATCAGGTTTAATTACATTGACATTTCATCTGCAAACAAGTTTGGGCAAGACAAGAATCTTTAAGCCATTACAAGAGGAAAGAATTTTAGACTGTTCAAAATTCAAATTTTAGTGGATGGAATTTTAAAATACTAGCCTATTTGAGTACAACTCATTGTGGATAATGGAGAAATTGCTTGTAACAAGCAATTTATTTAATTTCCACAATGTTTTACAAAGCTTTTTTCTTTGAGGTTTAAATAAGCTTGATTGTATGGGAATGGATTAAGCCGTTAAAAAATATTCTTTATTCAAACTCAAAAAAGAACTATATCCAAATTTAAACATCATTCTGAGAATAAATAATGGTAAAAAAAGAAAGAAACCTTCATTTCTTAACCAATTAGCAGACAAAAAATATTTGACTCATCTAAATTCAAAGAAATTGCAGACAACATTTCAAAAGACATTAAAATTGAAAAAAAAATGAAATGACTAAATAAGGTAGAAATCAAAAGAAAAGAAGAAATATCAATTTCTTCTTTTCTCACACTATTTTCAACATCTATATTTTTCAGCACATGAAAAGAAGGGTTGTGTGGTAATGGGTTAATTCTTCTGGACATCTTATGTCTGTGTTTTGTTATTATAAAAAGAAAACATTTCTTCAACCCCTTAGACATGAAAACAAGTTTTGTTTACAAAATCTAAGTAAAAATAAAATGCATTGATCTAAATACAGTAAATTATCAAATAATTTAAAATCATAAATGTAATTTGTATATCTACTTTAAATGCATAAAGTAAAACTTTGCCACAAATAATCAGATCTAGTAAACTCTGTGATGTGATACTACAAATAAGATGGCTTAAAGCTCTCTGAAAAGAGGTTTATCTGACTAAAGACCCATTATAAATAACTGTCATTTCTTTAACCCATTCCCACTCAGCGACGCTTTTAGACCCCCTCCAAGAAAAAAGCTTTGGAAAATATAGTGGAAAATGAAATTGCTTGTTACAAGCAATTTCTTCATTTAACACTATTTTCTACCCAGAAAATTGAAAAAATCCAAAAAATTTTTAACTTTAAACTTTTGTCTGCAACTTCTTTCATTTTGGGCTAGTCTACAATTTTGCTGTCCGGTAATGGGTTAATTATTGAGGTAATCATATACTAGACTAGAATATAACTTTTGACCAAGAAGGTGCATTTTATTCCATTTTACATGTACCTTTATCAAACAATCTGTTGGAAAAATGGTTTACTTTAAAATAGCTAACATTTGTATAGTTTGACAAAAGGTCTATTAAAAAGAAGTGCCTGGTTTACAGCTCTATTTAGAATACCAATCTTATATTTTTGTTTTTAAGAAAATCATTGATATTAGAAATAATAAAATAATGATAATGCCACTTCCCATTTTCCTCTAAGCAACAAGTCCTGTCAAGAAGTACTAAACATATCAAATAGTTTCAAAATCATAAACCTTAAACTCAATGTTCTAATAAATAAGTTTACATTTACTCATCACTATCTGTAATGTTGTTTTGAAAATTAATTTCAAAGATAGAGACTCTAAACTAATTTTCAAAAGTACCATGTGACCACAGTATGTTTGTCATCCAGTTTCTAAACAGATTTTTTTTCTAATAAAACGACAACTCCCTCAAGAATTAATTCTGTCACCGCATTAACTGATGGATCACTAATGTCAATCAAATATTCAATTAACCAATCAAATCAATCATTTAGTATGGAAAAGCAAAGTCTGTCATTAATTTAGGACATTTTCAATTTGTGGGGGGCTTGAATGTTGTTTTCCAACTGAGTAGTAGTAACATTAGAACACTAGCCAACTAATCAATTTTTGCTTTCTGTCCTTGACCAGACATTATTTCTTAACTGATTCTCAGATGGCAACATTTTGGACTGGTCCAAATTGAAAGAATTTGCAGCTGAAATATTAAGAATGTTTGTCTCTTTGGCCATAAAACATTGTGGATAATGAAGAAATTGCATGTAACTAGCAATTTCTTCATTTTCAACAATGTTTTCAATAGATTATTTTTTGAGGGGCTTAATTGAGCAGGATTGTGTAAGAACAGGTCTCATGTTATCCCACCTTTTTACACCCCTGATTAAGAAAGCATGGAAAAACATTGTGCAAATGAAAAAATTGCTTGTAACAAGCAATTTCTTCCTTTTCCACAATGTTTTCTACACAGATATATATATATATATTTTTTTTTTTTTCAAACTTCATTTAGCTGAAATTCTTGTCTGATACTTCTTCAATTATGAACAGTCTAAAATTTTGTTGTGTGGGAATTGGTTAGAATGATGGCTTTAGATACCTCAGTCAACCAGTGATCCACCAGTGCACTACGGGTGCAAGAAATCAACTTATGGCATAGTATTACTATCTCAGCAAATGTTTCGTAGGCTTAATTGACATATGTTATTATCTGCATCATTAAGATAAAATAAGATAAAGGTACCTTGTTTTACAGTGCTTGACTAGAAAAAGACACATATCTCTAAATTTATTCACAAAGCAATATGAACAAATAACTTAAAATCAAATCATTCAACATATCTACAAACAATCTAATGTGATATCGCTATTCAATGAAATCCTGTATTCCAATTTTAACCCATTACCACATGACAAAATATTATACTAGTCCAAATTGGAAGAAGTTATAAGTTGATGAGTCTGAGTCATTGGGTGAGCAAAACATTGTGGACATTGAAGAACTTGCTTGACACAAGCAATTCCTTCTATGTCCACAATGTTTTCCAAAGGGGAATAAAAAGGAGGGATTCTGTAGGAATGGGTTAAATATTGGTATGTTATTCCTTTTCAACCATACAGATATAATCACTCTTCTTGAGAAGAAAATTGTTTGTAAAAAAATACTTCTTGTTTTCTTGCCACATTTTCTACCCTTTACATTTTACTTATTTTTCAGTTAAAATGCACATTGTAATTTTTCCTGTAACTTCTATTTTGACAAAATAAAAAGTGAAAATTGTACAGAAATGGATTATTATAAATCTAATATAATCTAATTACAGGCATCACAATTCTAGACCAGACCAAATTAACCCATTACCAGACAAAAAAATATTAGACTGGTCCATATTCATATTGCAGACTACAATTTTAAGTTGATGAAATCTTCACTTTCCAAAGTGTTTTTCGAAAGCTTTTCTTCTGGAGGTGGGGGCAGTATTGTGTTAGAATGGGTTAAAAGGAGTAATTGACAAAAGTTTAAAGATTGTTTCAAGTAAAAATAAAGTGCAGTATAGGGCAGAAAAAAAGTGCAAGAAAAGGGAGAATTTGAATATCACTATCAATTTCTTCTTTCTTCATGATGTATTCCACATCTACATTTCACCAGTATCCAAATGTGTTGTATTGAGATAGCAAGTTACAAGCAATTTCTCCTTTTTTAACAATGAAAACTACACTCATCAGTGCTTAACTGTATTGATATGAAATTAATTCAGTTACGCATACTCTGATTTGTTAATGTTTTGATACGCAAATCAGATAAGATTCTCTATTATAAATATGCTTTCAAATGATGGTTACATATGGCAATGTTCTGAAGAAAATGAATGAAATAATTCATGAGCAACAAAAATCCTTAAATTAAACTTCAATTTTTCAACCCATTACCAGAGGACAAAATTCTACACTAGCCAAAATTCAAAGAAGGTGCAGACAAGAATTTTTAGTTGATGAAGTTTTGCATTTTATAATTTTGGGTAAGAAAAAACTGTGAAAGATTAAGAAATTGCTTGTAACAAGCATTTTTTCATTTTCCACACTGTTTTCCAAAGCTTTTTTTCTTGGGGTCATCAAAAAGCGTCGTAGTGTAGGAATGGGTTAAAAGTGTTGACCATTCTTAGTAAAAATTCCATTTGCAAAAGTAAGTGGTGGTCTGTGAGACATCTCAATTGGTATAAATAATGTTACAGTATCTACTGATTACTGGACAAAAGATTTTCTAAACTCTTACAAACTTAGTAAAGTATGGGAATAGGAATAGAAACAGATACCTTTAGCGAGTGATATCTTTAGTACAACACAATTCTACTTTTTTATGCCCCTTGAGATAAAAGCTATAGAAAAGATTGTTGAAAAATGAAGACATTGCTTGTGACAAGAATCTTTTTTATTTGTCAACACGTTTTCTACCCAGAAAAACAAAGATTTTCAAAATTTCATTTACTTGAAGTTGTCCTTTGCAACCTATTTAAATTTGATCCAATTCAATATTTTGTCATGTGGTACTGGGTTAAACTCGAGACTGTTAACCCTATTTAAGTAAAAAAAATCTGAAAATGTTTTATACTTTATATATTTGCACATTAAAAAACCTTGTATTTGAATTGACTTGATTTCTATAACTCATTTTATAGCAATTTTTTGTACATTGAACAAGTCTTGTTTAAAATAATCCATAACCAGACAATAAAACTTTAGACACATCCAAATCCATCGAGGTGGCAGACGTCAATTCAAAGTTTGTATAATTGAAAAACTAAATGCCATATTATGTAAAATTTCTAAGGTAAAAAGGGGCATAATTCAAAAGTACATTTAGAGTTACTCCATTGTTGGTGAAGATTTCTCTGATGCAAAAGCAGACATAGAATACAATCTAGCTGTTGCAGTATCTTGGGTTATCTCTGAAAACAGCTGAGCTAAAAAGTATGACTGTCTCTTCTTTCAAAATTTAAGTAACTTGAAACGATACCAATTTGGATACAGTTGAAAACATTTTTAATCACTTTACAATAACTGTTGTCAAATAATTTAAGGGAATAATGAACTAGCAAACATAAAAATAATCTTATTCTATGTTCTTTTGGCACTTCTTGTTTTCTCAAAGAAAACTATGGAAAGTAAATAATTTACCAGTAAATTTCTTCAAGGAGAATAAAGTTCATCAAAATGTATTGACAAAGGTTGATAGCATGTCTTCAATGAAAACTCCTACCATAATAATCTCTTGTTTTAATGAACCCTGGCTGGTTTTAGCATTAAGGAATATTAAAACAAACATAGAACTTTACGTCATTAACCCTATCTGAATTTGAACTAATTCACAATTGAACGATTAGCGCTGGCAATCAAAAATTATTCAATTAGAGTGGAAGAGAACTTTGATTTTCAACATTTATTTTAAGCATTTTTATAAGTTCAGCAACTAAAACATCAACTTGTTAATTTTGTTTCATTTCTCTGACAAAATATTTTACAACAAAATAATGTCATTTATCACGTCAGATTGCCATGTTGGAAATCAGATTGCCATGTTGGAAGTCAGTGGGCAAAGCCAGCAATCTGTCAATTTTGATGTCAGGGAATATTAACTCTTTCCTGTCCAAATACGGGATTTTACGTTCCTGTGATTTTATACTCAAGAAAACATTGTGGAAAAAGAAGAAATTGCTTGTAACAAGCAATTTCTACTTTTTCCACAATATTTTCTACCACATAGGATGGTTTCATTTCAGTTTTCATTGTTGCCTGCAACCTCTTTCAATTTGGACTAGTCTAAAATTTCAATAAGCAGGAAAGGGTTAAACAAGGTTGAGTAGAGATAAAAGCTTGCTCCCAAATATTTGACTAGATGAACAAGAAATTGATAGCACTATCTGTATAGATATAACTAAAATTTTAAAAGGTTAAAAGTCTCAAATCAACTTTTCCTTCAACCCTTCTACACTGGATTGCATTAAGTAATTCTATTCTGCTATATCTACTATAAAATTTTTTTGATCAGACTTGGTCATTTAGAAGGGGTTATCACTTTTATACACTTTTATTTTCCCACTTAACAGAAAGTAAATATACCAAATTCTATCTAAAACTATTGAAAAATTACTAAGATGACTTTAACCCATTGCCACACAATGATGCCTTTTGATGCTGTTTATAGAAAACTTTGTAGGAAAAGAAGATATTGATTGTAACAAGCAAGTTCTCCTTTTCTCACAATGTTTTCTACCTGGCTCATTTTTCCAATGTCATCTGCAACTTCTTTAAATTTGACCAGTCCAAATTTTTGTCATCCAGTAATGGGTTATGGTAATATTTAATGTTATGTTACTCTTAGAAGAGACAAAATATTTCAACGGCTGGTAGAACGAGTCTAGAAATTGTTCTTTAAATAGCAGGCAAGAATTCTACAACTGATTAGAACGGTTTACAATAAATGAGAATGAGTGACAAACATACATATTAACCCTTCATCAAGCCATCCTTTTCTATCTTTCAAATCAATCAGCATTAAACAGCATTCAGACAGAATATTGATGAAAATAAGGCTAAAAAGACTATTCAATTTACATCCTGTGTAAGTGGATTACTGTATTAACTCATTCCAACTCAATTATGCCTTTTGTACCCCCAGGAAAAAATAATTGGGAAAACATTGTGTAAAGTGAAGATATTGCTTCGACAAGTCTTAAATTTTGCTGTCTGGTAATAGGTTTACCAATTACCAAACACATTTTTAGACTGGCATGAATTGAGAGAGGTTGTATACTAAAACTCAAATTTCAATTGAATTGAACAAAGCAAAATATGGCAGAAAACATTGTGAGAAAAGAAGAAATTACTGATCTTGTTTTTAATTACTTATGAAAGTGCAAACTTTTTAGCAGTTGTTAGTAATCCAGCAGATTATGCAAGTAGTTTAACCAATTACCTCACAATGAAAATTTAGACTAGTCCAAAGTCAGAGGTTGCAGACGATAATTTTAAGATAATGAAATCTTTATAATATTTGTCTTTTAGGATAAAAATAAATGTGGTTAATGAAGAAATTGCATGTAACCAGCAATATTTCATTTTACACTTTGTTTTCCCAAGCTTTTTTTCTTGGGGGCATCAAAAAGCATCACCGTGTGGGAATGGGTTAATCATGATTGAATGTAATTTAAATTGTCAATGCTACAAAGACAATTAAATTCCAAAAGAAAAGTTTGGTGAAGAGTTAAAACAGGAAATTTACACCAAGTATAGTATATAGCTTAACAATTAACAACACTTATGATGGTTGTTCAAAAAATATTCACATCATGATGAAGGTCTCCACAAAACACAAAATGTGATGATTTCTAAATTCTAAAACTCTCGACAAAGTTTTTAGCAGAATTATTAAAAATTGAAAGACTTTAACAAACCACAATATAAGTCATTACGTTCCAGAACACAAATAAAATCTAACTGGAATTCTGTTCTCACATATAATTTGGCCTGTCATGCTAGAAGGAGGTTACTTAACCCATTCCCAGATGACAACATTTTAGACTGGTCCAAATTGAAATAATTTGCAGAAGGCAATTTAAATTCTTTGTCCTTTGGAGTAAAACATATTGTGGGAAATGAAGAAATTACTTGTCACAAGCAATTTCTTTATTTTCCACAATGTTTTCCAAAGTTTTTTCCACGAAGGGCTTAACAAACAGGATTGAATTGGAAAGGGTTAACCCATACCCATATAATAATGATTTTTGACACCCCCAAGAATAAAAGCTCTGGAAAACATAATGCACAATGAATCAATCTCTTCATTATCCACAGTGTTTTCAATCTCTCAGACACTAAAAATTGTCTGCAACTTCTTTGCATTTGGACCTGTCTAGGATTTTGTCATCTGGTAATGGCTTTAATATCTGCTGACTTTAACTCAATGAAATACATTAAAACTTAGCTTACCTTGGATTTTCTTTGAAAGCAGCTTAGCTAAAATTAAAGCAAAATGGTTGGTTGCGACCTAAAGTCAATTACAGCTTGAATAAGAAGTAGTTGAGATTGTTTAAGTCACAAAATCAACTAAAATTCTTTACATAAATGTCGGACAATTTCTGACCTTAAAGTTCACTTTCCATCTTAATGATTGATTTGTTTGGTCTATCAGTTTTTTGACTGTCCACGGCAATCAGTGAATTCTAAAAGCTCAAAGTATTCCTCATATTTTCTCAAAATAATCATTAAAATTCATACTGCCACCTCTGGTTTTTCATCTATAAGGATTTAAGAAATAACCTAGCAATTCATCTCACAGATATCTAAACACCCATTCAAGCATGACATTGCCCAAATGCAAGTATGATATACTGTTCTAAGGGGGGATGCTATGTGTTTCCATGGCAACATTAACAAGTTAACAAGTACACGACACAACGGGTAGATGAAATCACTAGAAGAGTATGAAAATTGTTTTAAGCTGTTCCATACAGTTTTATGTACTTGAAACCATATACAGAGAGGGGGGACACTACAAATCAAGGGTGAACTGAAAACAAGAACCTGTATTAAGTTTTGCACTTGCCCTGGAAGAAATTCCAGCTTTCTTCCAAATGTTTTCAACAGCTGTTTACCACATTAATTTACAGTTAGCTACATTAAGTACTATTCATTTGTTTAACTTTGGAAGAAATTAACAACATATTATATTGCTCTTTCCTATTGAGTTTCAATCTGTGGGATTAACCCATTCCCACTCAATCCCTCCTTTTTACGCATACCAAGAATAAAGCCTTGGAAAACATTGTGGAAAATGAAGAAATTGCTTGTATCAAGCAATTTCTTCATTATCCACAATGTTTTCTATCCAAAAAGATGAAAAAAATTAAGATTTCATCAACTTGAAATTGTCGTCTGCAGCTTCTTTCAATATGAACCAGTCTAAAATTTTGCTGTGTGGAAATGGGTTAACACTCAAAACTGAACTGAATAGAATAAATGATCTGATTAGTCAATCCAGTTTTTGATTGAAAGCACTGATCAGTCAATTAACCCTTTTTCGTTTTTGAAATTTTAGACTGGTCCAAATCTAAAGAGGTTGCAGACAGCAATAAATATTGGATACAATTTGAAATGAAACCATTTTCTGTAGTAGACAAAATTGTGGAAAAAGGAGAAATTGCTTTTTACAAGCAATTTCTTCTTTTTCCACAATGTTTTATCAAGTATGGAATTAAAGCAACTTGAACTCTGTGTTTGTACAGGAAAGGGTTAACTAAACAAAACAGATGGTACCAAAAGAAAAAGATACAATATGGATAGTGTATCAAAGTGTTACTATTACTTGTAGCCTTTACATTTTTTTTTTCGCTTGCTTATTAAATTATTACACTATGAAAACTGTTGTTGCAATTTCTTCATCTGGTATTAATTCTCCATATACCATTGCAATTTTAATCCCCAATAGTATGGTTTCAAGTACCTTTTGACCTTTCCTTTACTCAGAAACATTCAATTTGAAGATTTTTTCTCCAGTGACACAGAGCTACAATTATGGTAGATGATTTTGACTTAAGAATTTAAATTTTGAAATATAAGCCCTTAAGACCAAACTTCTTAAGTACTGGGAAATGCTTGACTCTTTGAGTACACACAAGTTAAGGCTTTATTTAAAATGATTTCTTCAAAATACAATTACTCCCATGTCATCTAGAGTCAAGGCTACTTATTCCATTCCCATACAATGACACTTTTTGACATTCTTTAAGAAAAACTGTTAGGATTCTAGCTATAGAAATTTTAGCAACAGTAGCAAGTGTTGACAATGATCTGCCTAAGCAGTCTGACCAGAATCAATACTTTAGGCACTTCTCAGGAGGTCCCCGTTTGTCTGAAGGGTCTCATACATTTGATTCTCAGTTTGAACTGCCTCTTTTTTTAACCCATTCCAACTAAATTTTAGACTGGTTTAAATTCAAATGAGTTGCAGTCGACAGCTCTTAGATGATAAAAATTGAAAAAAACTATGTATTATGGGGTAGAAAACACAGTAGATGATGAAGAAATTGCTTGTTACAAGCAATGTCTTCATCATCTTCAATAGTTTTCAAAAGCCTTATTCTTGAGGGACTTAAAAAAGCAGGATTGTGTGGGAATGAGCTAAATGTAGTTTACAGCAATAACTTTGAAATGTTTTCTAATTGAATTTTCTATTTTTATCCCTAGCCTGACACCATTAACCCTTTCCCATTTTTCAAAATTTTAGACCAGTCCAATTTGAAAGAAGTTACAGACAACAATCAAAAGTGGGTGCAATTTGAAAAGTAACGAACCTACAGGTTAGAAAATATTATTGGAAAAGAAGAAATTGCTTGTGACAAACAATTTTATCTTTTCCCACAATGTTTTCTCAAGTATAAATTCACAGGGACGTGAAAACAAGGGATTGTACAGGAAAGGGTTAAAAGAGGTATGTTTCTGTAAACTAGAATGGTTGTCAAAGACAAACTTGTGTGGAGCAGACAAACATTTGACTTCCAGCTTAGGGATTGAACCAAACTAAAAATTTCCAAATGGCACATCTACTCATAATAGAGAACGAATAGAAAATTTATATCAATATCTATAAAAAAATAAAGGAGCTAAAGTCTGGATTAATATTTAACTTTCAGATGTGACCTTGACCCTATCTTATCAAATTATTGAACATCTTTTTAAGATGGGGAAAACTATTCCAAGTTAGATAGAAATCCATCCACAATTTTGATAGTTATGATCAGGATAAATTCAGACTTGATCACTTACTCACAAACAAGTAAATGTCATTCACAAAAATGCCTTACTTGCTGACAGCTCATCAAAAATATGCCTTTTTCTAAATAAAAGAATTCAAAATCTGTAAAACAATTTCCCACATAAATTTGGACATTTTTTCTTTAGAAATCCCATAACAAAATGATTTTGAATTCTGAAATTACATTTATTAAATAAAGATAAACAAGATGTGTTTGTGAAACACAATGCCCCAGCACCAAGACTAAACATTTGACCTTGGCATGAGATCTTGACCTTATCACATGACCTTGACCTTGACACGAGGATATGCGTATTATGGAGATGTATCAGCATGCCAAATATGAGCATTGTATCTTGAATAGGCTGGTAGTAATTGGCAATGTTAAGATTTCTAGTTAAGTTTTGCAGACAGACGGACAGATTGACAGACGAACAACGGTAAAACAATATGCCCTGATCTTTCAATGTGGGGGCATGAAAATATTTGATAAAGAATTACATCTTTGCAATGCATAAGTAGTTTTTATGGCATTCCTAATTCAAAACTGGCAATTCGTTCCTCTTGTTGTGAATACTCGCAGAGTCTTTTAACCCTTGAGGAAACATTGTGGAAAAAGAAGAAATTGCTTGTGACAAGCAATTTGGACCAGTCTACAATTTCAGAAAATGGGAAAGGATGAAATAAATGCATGGGCCTAGTAAAGAATAATTTAAGTTCTTAAATCAAAATCATAATCTCTACCCTTAGCTCAGGGGTTTCTGTATAAGGGAAATGCTAAAGCTGTTGATATCTTTGTTATGTTTTTCTCAGAAAGGGATTGTAAAACATGATAAGGATTTAAATGGCAACTGTCGTTAAGAAATTCCAGACGCTTGGTCGAATTTTCCGTAATCTGGATTAACAAAGGAAAAGCCTCTGAACTCTTCTTGATTTATCGCCCTGACTACAGCTTGATCAATCGGAGTTAATGATGGCTCTTCTGAAGTGAAATCTTTGTCAAAATTATTGGCATCTGTCTTTGATTTCTGAAACACAAAAGTAAATCAAGCATGAGATCATGATGCAAAGTAAATATAATAACTAAGTACTCCATCGCTCTATCATAACAGACTCAACATGGATTAACCCATTCCCACACAGTGACGCTTTTGGACGCCCCTTGAGAAAAACAATTAGGCAAACATTGTGTAAAATGAAGAAATTACTTGTAACAAGCAATTTCTTCATTTACACAATGTTTTCTATACAGAAAGTTGAAAAAATCTAACATTTCATAAACTTTAAATTGTCATCTGCAACTTCTTTCAAATTGGACCAGTCTGAAATTTTGCTGTGTGGTAATGGGTTAAGGGAAAATTTGAGAAATTCGTGAAACCAGAATCCAGCAGAGATTTATTTTGAAAACAAATAGAAAGATCAAATGACCACCTAAACAAGACTAGATGCTATCACTGAGACTGATTTATACTCCAACATTTAATTTTGTTTAAATGGGTTTAAACACCGCTTTTTGACAATTTTTCAGTCAGATCGCAGTGGTTTGAGTACCTAACAATGGATTCCTTGTATATCTTGCACCAGTACTACCATTACATCTTTTCTAGCCTCCGGCTGCTATCCTACTTAGGTTTAAGATTATCCATCCATTGGTGAGAGACAAATGTCAGAAAAGATATGTTCCGCTGCCAGGGATTGAACCCACGACACTCCATGATTCTCAACATTTGATGTCAAGGGGGAAGAAATGGCACAATAATAAAGCCATTTTTTTCTGATTTTTCAACAAAGTGCCACAACTCCAAGAAAAGCATATGGACCATATATGCACATCTTTGCTTAACCTATTCCCTAACAATATTGCTTTTTGATGCCCCCAAGAAAAATAATTTGGGAAACATTTGGGAAAATGAAGAAATTGCTCATATCAAACATTTTCTTCATTATCCAAAACGTTTTCTATCAAAAATGGTGAAAAATTTATAATTCTGTCAACATGAAATTGTCCTCTGCAGCTTCCTTCAAATAGGACTGGTCTAAAATTTTTGTGTGAGAAAGGGTTAAGACAGAATGCACATGTAAATTTGAATCGAATCAATATATCTAGTTATTGAAGAGAAAATGTGCCGACAAGATTTTTTAAACAAAGGGCCTTACCCTGAGAAAAATTAATCAAATTAAAACAGAATGTGACATCTTTTCTTGATAATAAGTGCATGTGAAATCTGAATACAATCTATCAAGTATTTTAGGAACAAGAGCTGTCAAAGAATAGCAACGCTCGATATTCTGAGTGCTGGATAGTAACAGCAATTCAATGTCGTCATTAGGCATAATACCTAAGTGGTAATAGAGATAAAATATCTCTCAATTCAAATCTTAAGTAAAAAAAGAATTTCTAAGTACAAAAAGGGTTAAATTTCCACGAAATGAATGTCAGAGTATTGAATCTGTGGCTTGAGGCTGATATTATTGCCACAACAAGAGCTGGTCACAGTCATGTGACAAATGCCCCCAAAGGACAGGGTCAAGCATGTGACTCTTTGATTTGTTTTGTAAACACAACCACATGCATTTGTGATCTATACGTCTGGATTTTTAATAAATGAAATTCTAATACATATACAGTAAAACCCCTCCTTACGACCACCCCAGAAATACAGGCACCCCGCTATTACGACCGAATTTTTACAGAACGGAATTTTTTGTTATTTATTTCAATGGTCACGAACCCCTCTAATACTGGCACCCCTCTATTCCCAATTACGACTACTAAATTCAGTCCCAACTATAGCTGATACACTATTTTGAACTCCATTAAAACGACCAGTATCTTCACACATTGAGACCCACCACCCGAATTTCACACTTGATAAGAGCGACACTAATTGGGTACGAATACATTGTAATTACATTATCGGATTTTTGATTATGTGATATCGAACCCTTATTATAATAGGTGTTATGATTAAAGTGGCCGATCACTTTTAGAAATTATAGCTTGTATTATTTTTAATTGTTATTTGAATGTGTCACTGGTTTTGACTCGAGTAATAAATTTGAAAGTGAAAATGTATCCGAGAAGTTACGATTAGTTTGTTAATGGCGTTCCGAAGAATTAATAAGCAATTTCAAAGTAATTGATGCTTGGTATTCGCATTATAGAAGATATGATATCGACAGTTTGACACTTTGAACCTGTACTTACGAATAAATAATCTGAGGTCGGACTTCTGAATCAGATCCAAATGGAGAATAGAGAAAGTGGAACTTATCAAAGGTCGTAAATTTGAAAATGACATAAGATCCCGCTGCAATACATGTTCTTATCGTATCATTTTTGTATGTATAGTATTAATATAGTCAAAATAACGAAAATAAAATAAACATGAATTACTTGACAACAAACGACCAAACCTCAGTATTATGACCACCCCACTATTACGACCACTTTCAGAAAGTACCACAAGTGGTCATAATAGAGGGGTTTTACTGTAATAATTTCTATAAATACAGAATGAAATAGAGAAATGCATTATGGACATATTTTTATGAGGTCAAAAGTCAAGGTCACTGGGTCAAGGTCATGTAAAATGGTCCACCCAATTAAGCATCTGTCCAATTATGGAAGCAATCCATTGAAGAGTAAGAGAGTAAATACAATTTAACGATTCCCGACACAATTTAACCATTCTGGGCGCCCCTTTGACCCCAGATTGTGACCTTGACCTTTGAGATAGGAACCTGGGTCTTTTTTGTGACACGTTGTCTGAAGTCGGTGAACATTTGTATGAAAGAAATTCGTACCTGCTTGCATGATTATACAAGTTACAGAGGGGACAGGGCAAAATGTCCCCATTTTTTACCTTTCACCCCCAGATTGTGACCTTGATCTTTGAGATAGGAAACTGAGTCTTTTTCGCGACACGTCGTCTTATAGTGGTGAACAAGTTATATTGAAATCCACTTTTGCATGTAGAAGTTACAGAGCAGACACGAAAGCCGGACAGACGGGCTGACTGACGGACGGACGGACAGTTTAATTACTATATGCCTCCCTTTGGGAGCATAAAAACATGTGCAAACAGAGCAATAGCATTATTTGAAACTAAGATATGCCACTTGCATGTATGGTTTAACCAAAGCATTACTCCGACGCCAAGTAACTGAAATAGCCCCCCTATTCTTGGAATAGTCGAGCTAAAAATGTAGGGTTTACTTTGACCGTAGAAAAATATTTGAAAAGTTTGGTATAGAATAATATGGCAATGTTGCATACAAAATGTTAAACTAAAGAAGACAATGATGGTCCTAAATTGCTCACCTGAGTTACCTGCGCTACTTAAAGTAATTTTTTGTATAAACAAGAGCCATGTCAGACATGGCCATCCCCCGCTGTAAAAGTTTGAAAGTAAACTGAAGCCAGTTTGATTTAGGCTTCTTGTGCACTGCATTTCTTCTCGATGAGTTCGATAATAGCTATTATACTTTTAGAGATATGCTCCGGACAAAATCTAAGTCTTTAGAACAACAAAGGGCAATAACTCCATAATTATGCAAGCAAGAGTTTTTGTTCTTGTGCACTGCACTTCTCCTCAACTAGATCTATCCACATATGAAGTTTCCAGTTAATAGCTATTATACTTTCAGAGATATGCCCCGGACAAAATCTTAATCTTTAAAACAACAAAGGGCAATAACTCCAAAATTATGCAAGCAAGAGTTGTGGTTCTTGTGCACTTCACTTCTTCTCAATGAGATCTATCGACCTATGAAGTTTCAAGTTGATAGCAATTATACTTTCAGAGTTATGCTCTAGACAAGTTTAGTGAAGGAAGGATGGAATGACGGACGGAGACCATTACTATATCCCCTTTGCCAAAACGGCAGGGGATAAAAAGACACAACTGAAGACAAATAATTGTAATAGTAAGATTTGAAAGATTTTTTTTCTTTTTTTTTTGTATAGAAATCATCTTGTTATGCTATATAAATACAAATATGAATGCCCTAGAACTTATAAATTTGGGGGAGTTTTTGCCCTTTAATTAACTCCCTTGATTTTACTGGGTAGTTCCGGTTGAAATTTCTACAAAGAGTGTGATAATCATTATCATCTAGGTAAATACTAATTGAGTTTTGGCCGATCATTTTTGAGTACGGGTGATGTGATCAAAACAATCTTTCTCTGTTGTATAAGGGTATTTAAATTAAAAAATTGTGGGTATCTCAAGAAAAAAATATGCCTCATTTTGCTTGGACTTCAAAGTTGAACATATTTCAAAGGCGAATTTGCTCACATTGCAAGCAACACGATGTGAGAATGACAGAAAATTGGTTCGAAAAGTGATTTGACTAAATTTGTTAAAATAGACAGTGGTACCAGTCTACATTCTCATTTAGTATCAAGGCAGGATATCAACAAGTGCGCATGCATCATACATAAAAAAGGTCTTGATAATACTCTGCATTCAGTAGGTTATATTGGGCTGTTAGGTCTGACCCACTATATTTGAAATCAAACACCACAAAATCAACTATTAATACATTGATGTTAGTATAAATGATAGATTATACCATTTTATAAACAAAAATACCAAAATAAGTGAATATTGTCTTTACAATTTTCTACGGACCCATTTAATATGTACGGTGCCATACGGCCCCATATGACTTATACTGCGTGTTTCAAGTATCATGTGTATTATTAATGCTCAATTTCGTCGTTGATAATTTGTTTCATCAAAGATAACCAACAAGAGATTTATATTGCATTTGCTGATTTATTTCTAAGAAATACAAAATGATGTAAAGATACACACTATACTTTCAAAATTTATGGTCTTTTAATCAAATCTAACCATCTGATTGTTTGTATGTATCGTGGCTATTAATGCGAAGAAAGTAGTTTGCTTGTAATATCAAAAGTTAAGAAGAATTTACGATAATTTTGCATTGAAACCTCCCAAAATGAAGACACCTTTTAAAAGAGTGTCCAAAAAGTTTTAATTTGGCCTGATAACACAGAATGAGTCTATTTAAGAAACAGGACTGTCAGGGTGGTCATTTGTCCCGGGCCATTGGAGGAATACATGAGATAGTAAAATCATGTGACGCCAATGAGTAGCTTCACACCTTCGGTCTGCCACAACTCAAAAATGTAAATATAAAATAAAGGCTACCATTCAAAAGAAGATCAATATGTACTGCTGTAAATGGTTGTAAGTATACAGAACAAGCATAAATATAAATTGTTATTTGAACTTACGAAATTTCTCTTTCAGACTTTGTGCTCAGGTAAGCTAAAAATCTCTAGGCTTTTTCGTTTTGAAGATATTTTTTTATACCATTGCTACTAGAGTTATTCATGACCCAAGCATCATTTTATCAGTTTGCTTTTAATCTATAGGTTTAATCTATAGGCTGGATAAGGAGAATAGTTTTGTATCTATCATATCACTGGCCATACCAATTGAGCTCCAACAACAATGTCCACTTAAGATATCAAATAGTGTTCTTTTGCACATTACATAGCAGCAACAAAAAGGTAAATGGTTGGCTGGCAACCTCCAAATTTTGCCTGAATCAGCTGATATTTTTGTTGCCAACAAAAATCCTTCAAATAAATATTGGCCAATACTAGTCAATGTCCATCAGCTTTTACCTACAGATGGAGGTAATCAGATAGACTGAGAACAGATGATGAGTGATCACAATAACTGATCCAGAGCATTTCATGCTAAGGTGATTTGGTCAGGGTAATACTCACAATTTTAGGTTTAAATGGTGGCTTGACAGCCTTTTGTTCTAACAATTCCCAATTTATCTTTTCATGGAAGAATGGGTGTACTAGTATAGCCTTTTCTGCCCCATGTGGCTTCACACAGCCTAGTCGTTTGGCTGGGTTCTTTGTCATAAACTGAAATAAAAAGATCTCTTTGTGAAATACTATAGCCCTGCTCTTGAATTTTTGGGATGATCTTCAAATTTTCAATGGTAGATAAGCATCACAAATACCTAATGAACATATGTTCAAGCCTAGGACTCACCCAACTATCCTAATGTAAGGATGCTATACATCTAGCATGTTAAAGACCACAGAACTAATAATAATAATTTATTTAGTCTTGAAGTAAAAATATTTAATCTGAGATGAAGTCTGAGATGAACAGAATAGTTTTTCCCCTTTCCACAATACTCTTTACATTTTCTGATACACATTTTACTTTTTCCCAATATGCTGTATGTCTACTCTTATCTCTTTTTTTTTTATTTCATTGTGTTGTATTAGGTTAAGAGGGGTATTTGTTCATGCATAAGCTGTGGTTCCATTTAAATAATCGAGTCTCTGGATGATAATTTCTTAACAATTTCACTAGTTCGTTCAGCAAAGACATTGAGCAGCCAGAACAAACAAATAAAGCGTTGACCTATTACCAGACAACAAAATTTTAGACTGATCCATATCATTACAAGCGGCCCATACTGCCTTATCAGTCACCTGAGTCCAAAGAGCACAAAAACAAATAAAAGTCCACCAGAGTATGCTACATACTAAAAATCAAAGCTCTAAGCCTTTTAGTTTGGGAGAAGAAGATTTTTAAAAGTTTTCACAAAACAAGCCTATGTAAAACTTGGGACATCTTAGAATGGGGTAATTCTGACCCTTGGGCCATGAGGTCCAACAGGTGATGCTACATACAAAATATCAAAGCTCTAGAACCTCCTGTTTTGGATAAGAAGAGTTTTAAATTTTCACTATATAAGCCCTATGTAAAACTCGTGACGTTCAGGAATGGGCTAATAATGACCCTAGGGCCATAATTCATACAATATTAATAGAGATACACCAGATGATGCTACATACCAAATATCAAAGCTCTAGGCCTATCTGTTTGAGAGAAGATTTTTAAAGTTTTCACAATAAAATCCTATTTTAAATTTGTGACATCCTTGAATGGGCTAATTTTAATCCTGAGCCAATAATTTGTACATTCTTGATAGAGGTCCACCAGCGGATGCTGTTTACCATATATCAAAATTTCAGGCCCTCCTGTTTGGGAGAAGAAGATTTTTACAAATTTCACTATATAAGCCTATGTTTAATTTGTGACATCTGGGAATGGGCTAATTTTAATCCTGAGGCAATAATTTTCAAAATCTTGATAGAGGTCCACCAGACCTTGCTGTATGCCAAATATCAAAATTCTAGGCCCTCCTGTTTGGGAAAAGAAGAGTTTTAACTTTTCACAATAAATTTATTTGTAAGACTTGTGATGTCCAGAAATGGGCCAATTCTGTCTCTGGGGCCATGATTTATACAATCTTGATAGAAATTCACTAGATGATACTACATACCAAATATAAAAGCTCTTATACAATTTTGATAGAGGCTCACTTTTGCAACATACCAAATATCAGAGCTGCAGGTGTTTTGGTTTGGTAGAAAAAGATTTTCAAAGCTGTCACTGTGTAAGCTGATGTACCCCCCCCCACACCTTTGCCCCCCCAAGCACTGCCATTTCTTGACAGATTTTTTTTTTCGTATTCAAACTTGATAGTCCTTGCCCTAAAGACTCTAAATACTAAATGTGAATCTAATATGACAGCCGGTTCATGACAAAAAGATTTTCAAAGATGTACCCTTTTTGGCCACTTGTGGAGTTCAAAGGGAAGATTTGGTTGAAATCCATCCAAGGGTTCTTAATAAGAAGTTGAAAATATAAAAAGTTAACGTACAACGCACAACGATGGACAAAACACGATTGCAATAGGTCACCATGACCTTTGGTCAGGTGACCTAATATAATGCAGACATTTTTTTTTGATGACGAAGAATCCCTCGAAGAATACTTTAAAATCCTTGTATGCAAGGATGTAAATAATGTGGATAATAAAGAAATTGCTTGTGACAAGCACTTTTTTCATTTTCCACAATGATTTCCAAAGCCTTTTATTCTTGGGGAGCATCAAAAGGCATGATTGTGTGGGAATGGGCTAAATGTGAGCTGATCTTATAGAAATATTTTTAGAAAGCATACACAGAAAAGGCTCTATTTACTTGATGTAATCGACATATGGCTAGCCACACCAACCAACTCGGACAGGAAGTTCAACTGAGATATTAAAAGGCATTATGTTTAACATCAATGTCGAGGTTCAAGGTTCACTTCAAATTGTGTGATTTGATTGGTCTAACAATCTTTTGATTGACAACTGCAATCCATCAAATAAAAGAAAAGTCAAGTGCAGACTACTAATCACATACCCCTTTTAAACACGAAATTGCTTCTTTGCTCAGCCACACTGGATATAATACATCATCGTGAAGAATAGATTCAAATAAATCATCTTCATTTTCCGCCTCAAATGGGGGCTGCCCCGCCATCATTTCATACATAAGGACCCCAAGGGCCCACCAGTCTACAGATGCATCATACTCCAATTCTTGTAAAATCTGAAATAAACCAACATATGAAAGAAGTTGATGGATCTCTAGCCATGCCCACAGGGTCAGACCAAACGTCCCACTTCAATATTTAACGGCATTGTATTGTAAAATTCAAAACAGTAACATGTAACAAAACAGTAAAATGGTTGGTTGGCTACGTAAATGTTGTAACTACAGCCTGAGAAAGCTGTATTTAAAACATTTAGTTGCCAAATAAACAAAATATACTAAACATAAATTTTAGCCAATGTTGGAGTTTAAATGATTAATAGTCAAGATCTGTCAGCTGATAAAGTGCTATCCACCACCACTGATCTCTACCAGGTGAATTCAACCAAAGGCTCAAACAAGGTAAGCTTGTGTAATTTATCATAAGGAGCAAAGAACAGAAAAAATACTAGTTTTTGGTCAAAACATTATAAGTACAGCTTAATCAAGAGGTATTTACAGCATCTAAACCGCAAAACCAATGAAAATGACTTGCACAAAAGTTGGATTTCAAAATTTACTTCCATAAGCAATTTGATTGGGCAACTGATCTTTTAATTGACAGCCACAATCCATCAATTAAAAGAATATTAATTTGTTGAAATAATGAGTACTCCCTTAATTACTTAGAGAATTCCATTCTCTAAAATAATGAACCCATTACAAGATGTCAACATTGTTGACTTGTCCAAATATCAAAGCTTTTGGCCTTATGGTTTGGAGAAGAAGATTTTTAAATTTGTCCTTCTTCATTCCTTTGTAAAATCAGGGATGGCACAGAAAAGGGCTTATTTTCATGGCATGGTAAATCTTTGAAGAATTTTAGTAGAGGGTCATAAGGTGATGATACATACCAAATATCAATGTTCTAGGCCTTATGCTATGGGAGGAGAGGATTTTCAAAGATTTCCTTTGTAAAATCAGTGCTATTAAAGAAATGGGCTAAATTTCAGAGTACAGTATTTCTTTGAAGTATTTTGGTAGACTTTAAATAGACATTGATACATACCAAATATCAAAACTCTAGGCCCTATGGTTTGGGAGAAGATTTTCAAAAATTTCCTTCTTCATTCCTGTGTAAAATCAGGGATGGCACAGAAAAGGGCTAATTCTCATGGCATGGTATTTCTTTTAAGTATTTTGGTAGAGGGTCAATAGGTGATGATACATACCAAATATTAAAGCTCTAGGCCTTATGGTATGGGAGGAGAAGATTTTCAAAGATTTCCTTTGTAAAACCAGGGATCGTAAAGAAATGAGCTAATTTTCAGATTACAGTAATTCTTTGAAATATTTTGGTAGAGGGTCAAAAAGTGATTTCATTTATCAAATATTAAAGCTCTAGGCCTCATGGTTTGAGAGGAAAAGATTTTTTTAATAATTGTTTATGGATGGACAGACAGACTGACACCGGACATTTACCTATCACAATAGCTCACCATTAGCATGTTGTACTCAGGTAAGCTGAAAATGTTTAAATTTCACCATATTGAAATTGTCATTTCAATTTCGGTGAATTTGAAACAGTCTTAAATTGTGTCATGTAGTAAAGTGTTAACAAATTTGTTCAGAAATCATGCAGTATAACTGTAAAGGAATCCTGGAGTTAGAGACAGCATGAAAATACAGGAAACTGTGATTGTGTATTACAAAATTACAAAGATTTTGCAAGTTGAAGGCAATGTTAAGGCCATCGCAATACTTATGGTTTTGTTTGAATACAGCTGAGCTAAAAATATCCAAAAATCATCTCCTTTCTACACCATTAAGGGAAAATAATAATTTGTTTTTCCAGTAAGATCCATAGATCTTACATTTCATGAACAGCAAATACCCGGTCTCTCATGAAACAAAGATTTTATCCAAAAAATTTCTAAGGAGAAACTTAAACTGGATATAGTTAAATATGAGAGTTCAAGACTAAAAGGTCTCTGCAATAAAGATATCCAAAATTCCCTTTCACAGAAAAGGCCATTAAAAAGTGGTGTTAACCCCATTCAACCAACCAACAACAACCACTGCACTTAGACAGGGCTGTCAGAGATTCCAAACAATGCAAGTTGTCTAAAATTACATCAAGACAAAAGTTCTGACTGAATTTCATATTGACTTAGCATATAAAAATGCCTCTAGTTTGCACACAGTTATTCAAAAATCTAGTTTTGTACTAACTTGTCTGAGATATCATCAAGACAAACATACTGACCTATTTCAAGTTGATTGAGCATATAAAATGTTTTATAGAGTGCACATACAGTTTTCTAAGCCTTTACCTTATGACCTTGTTTTGATCCCAAGAAACTCATTTGAAACTTGACCGAGACTTCATCAGGACCAACATTCTAACCAATGTACAGGATGATTGATCAAAATATATGATCTTGGTGCCAAGAAAGTTTTCTTCAGATTTGATCTTGTTTTTAACAACACCCCCCCCCCCGGTAAATGCTATTTTGATTGTCAGTAGCAAATTTAAAAGCTGGAGTTATCATCTGCAACTTCTTTCAATTTGGGCCAGTCTAAAAAAAAATCTTTGGTAATTGGTTCAGCAAACTACATGTCATAATTAACTACTAACCTCTGGAGCAATATAATCTGGGGTCCCACAAAACGTCTGTGTCAACTTGCCCTCATACATACCCTCTTTACACATACCAAAATCTGCTATTTTACAATGACCTTCACAGTCTAACAGTATATTATCTAACTTCAGATCTCTGAAAATAAATCATTCTATGATGACCGACTGACTCATATTGAAACTATTCTTCATGTAGAGAAATGCAAAATTAGTTCACTGCTCAAAATCAAAATTTGAACTAATAAGATTATGACGTAAAATATGCCTCTGCTTAACTGCTAATTACATGCTCTTAAGCTGTGACCTTGAACTTAGAAGTATCAAACAAAATACTAATACTCATCAAGGGGAACAACTGTGATAAGCTATTTTAAAATCCATCAATTAATGTAGAAAATATGCTCTCGACACACTAACTCACCCACACATACACTCACACACAGAGATAACTCAATATGCCTGTCACCATTACATGGCGGGGTACAAAAACAACATATGTCACCCAGCCTGTAGAAAAATTACAGGAAGTAAGAAATCACTACAATATATCATTAAATATAAATAGAAACTGCAAATTTGAATTTTAAGAACTGGAAAAATTCTTTATTCAAGCTAAATTTGAATGTTTGTCTCTGACATTAGAGCTATTCAAAAATTTGTTCCAAATGGCACATCTACTCATGATTGAGAACAGTCATGTCTATCTATCTTAAAATCCATCCATAAATGTAGCAATTGGTAACCCAATACCTTTTATAAAATCTTTATGATTGGCAACTTGTCAAAAGGCAATTTACTAACATTTTCTTTAATATAAGTTATAGTGAGTTCTGGAAAAGTGAAACAAGAGGACCATGATGGTCCTATATCGCTCCCCTGAGTATGATGGCTCAAAGTTTTATGATATAATATACAAAATATCAAAGCCCTACACCTAATCATTTTGTAGAAGATTTTTTAAAGATTTTCTCCTTTAATCCTAGGTATAGTGAAGATCAAATCAAATTGAGCTAATTTCAAGAGTATTGTAATTCTTTGAAGTAGAGGGTCAATAGGCATTCTTACATACCAAATATCAAAGCTCTAGGCCTAATGGTTTAGAAAAAGAACATTTTATATGATATCCTTCATTATTCCTTTCTAGGATTGCACAGAAAAGGGCTTATTTTCAGAATACAGTAGCTCTATGAAGTATTTAGTACAGGGTCAATAGGTCTTATTACCCACCAAGTATCAAAGCTCTAGGCCTTATGGTTTTGGAGAAGATTTTTAAAGATTTCCTTCTTTAATTCTATGTAAAATCAGGGATCACACAGAAAAGGGCTAATTTTCAGAATACAGTAATTCTTTGAACTACTTTAGCAGAGGATCAAAAGATGATGATTTATACAAAATATCAAAGCTCTAGGCCTTATGGTTTGGGAGAAAACTTTTCAAGTTTTCCTTCCTTATTTCTATGTAAAATCAGGGATTGCACAGAAAAGGGCTAATTTTAAGAATACAGTATTTCTTGGAAGTATTTTGGTATAGGGTCAATAAATGATGATTTGTACCAAATATCAAAGTCTAGGCCTTACAGCTTTGGAGGAGAATTTTTTAAAAAAAATTTCAGTTCTTCATGGATTTCAATTCTTTGAAGTATTTTTTTGAAAGAGCATGACTTAAGGATCATTTCTGTGAAGTTTGGTTGAAATCACATGGTTAGTTTAGGAGGAGAAGTTTTTTTTTTGTAATTGGGAATGGATGGACAGATGGATGGACGGATGCCAGATGATGACCGATCACAATAGCTCACCTAGAGCACTTTGTGATCAGGTGAGCTTAAAATATGATATCTTAATTTCTACGTAAATAAGAAGGATCCACAGGTGGCATTCAATTATGTCCAAAGGGTATCACATGAGCAAATTTTGTTAGGGTTGTACTGGAGTGAATATAATTATGTTAATCTATAGCTTACCTATAAATAATACCATGTTTGTGGAGAAACATTAATGCTAAGGTTACTTCAGCAGCGTAGAACCTTGCCCGTGGCTCATCAAATTTACGTGCTCGTTGAATTTGGAACATTAAATCTCCTCCATTTACATACTCCATAACAAAGAATAAACGATCCTGGAATTGATAATTATCATTTTTTGTCAGTAAAAGGTCTAAATTACAACATTTAAGAGATGGAAAGAAATAATTAATTCTATAAGGGATAAAACTAAATGCTTAACAGCACTATACGAAGCAGATTCAAACTGTAGTGTAGCTAGCTTTTTAGTTTATCACCTCTATTAAAAAAAACTACTTTGTCTTCAAAAGTTTGAAATAGTTCTGTTCTTTTTGATGATGGTATGAAACAGTTTTCTCCACTTATTAAAATGCAGGGAGTTAGAAAGACAACACTTTAATGATACAAGTATTCTGAAGTATTGCATGGCAATATCAACTTCCCTACCAGCAATACAATTATTTTTACAGAATTGTTTTATGTGTATTTGTCTAATTCCCTCATCAGTTTGTAAAGATCAATGGAACGGAATGAAATTTAACGTGATAAGTCAATTATAATTGACAGATTCCTGGCCCCGCCCCCATACTCTGTTTGCCCTGCCCATTAGCTCTGACAGGAAGTTCTGCTAGATATCTAACAGCGTTCATTTGCAAAGTTTATCGCTAGTAGCATGTAACTAAAAAGTAGAATGGTTGGATTGGTGACTTAACGTAATTACAGCTTGAATAAGCTGTAGTTACAATGTTTAAGTCACAAAATGAACAAATAGGCTTCACATAAATGATAACCAATGTCGAAATTGACTTCAATCCTGGCCTTAATGTTTGATTTAACATTTTTTCTTTGATTGACAGCCGTGATGGTCAATTGTGGTCTCACACACAAAAAACTGTAATATGTACAAGCTTTTAGGAAAAAGTCCAGAAAACTGTTTGACAGGATAGGAAGGATTCAAATAAGTCAGAGTGAAAACCTTGAGTCACTTCAAGTTTTTATGGCAGGAAGCTAGTTGTTACATACACAATTATTCGGTTAGAGTAGCAGAGAGACTAAACACTACATTTCTTTTACTTTGGGGGTGGGGGTGAGAGAAATGAGGAGTATTGTGTAGAAATAGGGTATATAATTCTAAAATTTTGAAATTACAATCACTCCCATCTAGAAGGTTCTGCTGTATACTTACTCTACTGAAAACAAAGTCAACGCTTCTTCAAATCAATTTTTGAATCTTGAAAATTTCACAGACATGATTTCAACCTTTCTCACGCCTGCAAGGTGAAGACAAGAGCACCGCCCATGGGTGTCAACTCTCGGCTGCAGGTGCTGGATAATGCAAAAATTCTAAGTCGAAAAGGGGGCATAACTCTTACAAAAATGCTTTTAGAGTTATCCCCCTTGAAAGTCTAGATAGCTCTTGTGATGGTCAATACACATGCTGAGTTTCATGAAGAAATCTTCAATAACAACAGAGATATGACCAAGGTTAAAGTTTGTCACGCCAACACCTACAGGAATGACGTCAAGGTGATCACAATATCCCAGGTTTTCTCCAAAAACAGCTGAGCTTATAAGAGGGCCAACTTTCAAATTTTCATTGGTCTGAAAAATTTTGTCTACTAACAGCTCAACGTGTAGAAACTATGTCAAAGATGAAAAGTTCCAAATATAGTGAGACTGAAAGTCTGTGCACTTTGCCCTTTTTCCTTAGTTCTTCTTCTTCATTAATATACAACTAAATTTTACACATGTGAAACAAGAGGGCCATTGGCCCTAAAGCGCTCACCTGAGTTGATAGCTATAGAAGTAAAATAGCACAAGTGACCTTATTTTAGCCAAAAGTGACCCATTATCAAATCTTGTCTAAGATATCTCAAACAAACATTCTTACCAAGTTTCAAGGTATTTGTGCAAGAAAAGTAGAAAGTAAATTGGAAAGAAGATTTATTTATATTAGACCTTGTGACCTAGTATTTGACCCCATGGGACCTAATATCAAACTTGACAAAGATCTTTATTAAGATAAACCTCTGACCTAAATTTTTTTCCCTAATGACCCAAATTTAAATATGTTTAGGATATTTTGAAAACAGATATTCTGATGAAATATCAAACCAATTAGGCCAAAAATGTGACCCCTCGGGTGTGAAGGTATTCCCAAAATTTGGCCTTGTGACCTAGTTTTTGATCCTATGCCAACAACAGTCTGAATTGGCCAAGATATCATTGATGCAAACATTCTGGCCAAATATCAATCAAATTGAGCCAATGAGTAGAGTCTCCAGAGTAAAAACAAGATATTTCTAAGATATGACCTAGTGACCTAGTTTTTGACCACATGTGACCTGAATCTGAACTTGACCAACATTCTGACCAAGTATCAATTCAATTGAGCCCAAATTGGGACCTCTAGAGTGTACAAAAGAATTTCTAGGATTTGACCTAGTGACCTAGCTTTTTACTCCATGAGACCCAAACTTGAACTTGAGTGAGATATCATGGACAAAAACCTTCAGAACAAACATTTCAATTGAGCCTAAAATGTGGGCTTTAGAGTGTACACAAGATTATTTTTAGAATTTGACCTAGTGACCTAGTTTTTGACCCACATAACCCAATATCAAACTTGACTTAGATATTATGCAGACAGAGATTCTGAAAAAATATGGCCTTTGGAGTGCACACAAGATATTTCTAACATTTGACCTAGTGATGACCCCTTGTGACCCAAATTTTATAATGGCTGCAATAACTTTGAAACAAACATTATTACCATATATCATTTGATTTAAAGGCAAAAATAAGACCTCTAGAGTGCACACAAGGTATTTCTAGGATTTGACCTAGTGACTTAGTTTATGGCCCCACATAAACCAATATCGAACTTGTCCTAGATATTATGCAGACAAACATTCTGACCAAATATCAATTCAATTGAGGCAAAAGTATGACCTCTGGATTGCACACAAGTTGGTTCTTAGATTTGAACTAGTGACCTAGTTTTTGACCCCATGTGACCCAAATTTGAACTTGGCTTGTATAACATGGAAACAAACATTCGGAAGAAATATCATTTAATTTAAGTCTAAAATGTGGCCTCTTGAGAGCACACAAAATTATTTCTAGAGTTTGACCTAGTGACCTAGTTTTTTGACCCCACATAACCCAATATTTAACTTGGCCGAGATATTATGCAGACAAATGTTCTGACCAAATATCAAGACAATTTAAGCAAAAATGTTACCTCTACAGTGCACACAAGGTATTTCTAATATTTGACCTAGTGACATAGTTTTTGACCCCCATGTGACCCAAATTTAAACTAGGCTTAGATAACATGGAAACAAACATTCTGACCAATTACATTTGATTTAAGTCTAAAATGTGGCCTCTAGAGTGCACACAAGATCATTTCTAGGATTTGACCTAGTGACCTAGTTTTTTACCCCACATAACTAAATATCTAACTAGATCGAGATATTAAGCAGACAAACATTCTGACCAAATATCATTTGATTTGAGGCAAAAATGTTACCTCTAGAGTGCACACAAGGTATTTCTAATATTTGACCTAGTGACCTAGTTTTTGACCCAATGTTACCCAATATTAAATTTGTCCGAGGTTTGATAGAGACAAACATTTTGATAAAGTTTCAAGACATTTGAGCAAAAAATTGTAGCCTCTAGAGTGCACACAAGATGTTGACACAAGACGGACGACAGGTGCTGGACACAGCTTGATCACAATAGCTCACAATGACCACTTTGTGGTCAGGTGAGCTAAAAAGAGAAACAAAAAGTATCATAGATGTCAACTCTAGGAGAGTGTAATTCTAAATCAATTTATACTTTGCCCCTCATTCATTATTTCACTACATCAAAATGCAAAATTATAGGTACAGCTCAGGATACTACATCACTTATTTACAACCAAGACATCTAATTCTTCTATGTTTGTGCCTATAATGTTCCAATCACATAGTCTATTGGTCACACATTTTTTCCCTGACTCCATAACACATAAACAGTAAAGGTTAGATGTAGGTAGTTTACAATTACCTTTGTTTGGAAACAGGAATGAAGTGCTGTTAAAAATGGATGTTTTGCTGAAAGCGCAAGTATTCTTTTTTCAGTCATTGTACAATCTACATCATCATCTTGGATAATTACATCTTTCTTTAAAACTTTTACTGCATAAACTTCTTCTGTACCTTTTCTTTCCGCTAACATCACCTACAAACAAAGACAATATTGTACTTCATCTGTCTAACCCATTCCCACACAGTGACGCTTTTGGACGCCCCTCAGAATAAACAATTGGGAAAACATTGTGTAAAATGAAGAAATTGCTTGATACAAGCAATTTCTTTATTTTTCACAATGTTTTCCATCCCAAAAGTTGAAAAAAACTTAAAAAACATAGACTTAAAATTGTCATATGCAACTCCTTTCAATTTGGACCAGTCTAAAAAAAATCCGTCTGGTAATGGGTTAACACATTAACCCATGTCCTACTGAATCCAAAATATTCACACAGTCTGATCTTAGTCTACATCACTTGTGTGTCCTTATCAGGCAGAGTTGTTAATGAAATTATACTTTATAGCAAATACTGAGCAACAGTTGTTACCTCTAGTGCTTTAAGCTATTTGATTCTAATTCAATTCCGAAAAGGATTCTATTCTATGTGGTCAGGGACATGAAGCATTAAGCAGAGCATTGGTTGGTGATCTTAAGTCACAATTAGTTTGAATTCACTGTAGTTTCAACCAGTAAATTGCAAAACTAACAAAAGTACTTTACATAATTGTCAGAAGTCAAAATTATCTTCATTCCTAAATCATTGATTGGTCAACCAATCTTTTTATTTCAGCAGGGAATGGTCAATACCCTTCATCTCTGTTCAGGGGAGTGGAATTCCCATGCCCGACTTGTCCGACATGGGCTTTTCTACCTGCGGGCAAGTACATTTTTCGAGGCTACTTGTCCGTGGACAAGTAAATATCAGGGCAAATCTTGGAATGGTACTAAATAGATAGAAGAGATTTGTGAGCGTAATGTTTGTATCTAATGCTAGAAAATATTGTTTTTAATGAAGAAAATGCTGAGTTCCAGCATTTTCTTCTTTAAAAATATTATTTTTTCAAAACTTATCTGTTCTTCATCTTTTCATGGGCAAGTCCATTTTGATCCTGGACAAGTAGAAAATCACATTTTACTTGTCCATGGACAAGTAGGGAAAATCCGTATTTTCACATCCCTGCTGTTCCATTTTGAGGTTGTTTGATATACTGTGTTAATAATTATACAATATATAAACTTAAAATTTAACCATTTCCTTTTCAATCCCTGGTTTTTATGTCCCTGTGATTTTGTTATTGAGAAAACGTTGTGCAAAAACAGGAAATTGTTTGTAACAAGCTATTTCCTCTTTTTCTACAATATTTTCTACCCTACTTAATGGTAATTTTTCAAATTAAATACATTTAAAAACATACTTGTAAATGCACACCATTTGTTGGAGTTTCCTTAAACTGTAGAAAGAGCAAGTAAATTATTTTCAAAATAAATAAATCTATGGAAAATAAGCTGATCCATAAGAGTTAAGATTTAAATTGAACTAATTAAAAAATTAGTGACAATTCCTGCACAGGAACAATAGAATCCCTTTGATGGTTTGAAAAAAAAGGTTCTAAAACTCAATATTTGGAAAATGTGCCCCACACTTCAGCCCAATAAAAGCATGTTTGACCACAATTCAAAATCATTGCAAGGAATTTGTAGACCTTCATACAAGAAACACTTTTTCTAAAGACTATTGAAATCCAATTAGCCCTTGAAGAAAAAAATTTAAGGTTTTCTACTTAGGTTGCCATGGAAAACAGAGTTCTTCATTGAACATATTTTTTTTTAAGAAATCTGAAAGAGGACAACATGGAGAACATTCCTCTGAACTTTGTTTGAGATCTCACCAGTACTTTCTGAGGAGAAGATGACTAAAGAAAATGTCTATGCACTAAGCATTATGGACAGATGACTGACACAAGGCCATGATTTGTTCCACAGACCCAAAGCTAGAATGCTGTGACAGATAATCTTAACCCAATACCACACAAAAACAAGAGGACATTATGGTCCTAAATCACTCCCCTGAGTATGACAGTTCATGGCTTTATGATATAAACAAAATAGCAAAGCCCTCTGTCTAAAAATTTTTTAGAAGATCTTTAAGGATTTCTCATTTAATCCTAGGTATATTGATGACCCCACCATATAGCACTAATTTCCTAAATATGGTAATGCTTTGAAGTATAGACATCAATACATACCAAGTATGAAAGCTCTAGGCCTAATGTTTTTTGAGAAGAAGGTTTTCAAAGATATCATTACTTATTTCTAACTAAAATAAGGGATTGCACAGAAAAGGGCTAATTTTCAGAATAGGGTAATTCTTTGAAGTATTTTAGTAGAGGGTCAATAGTTGATGATATGTACCAGATATCAAAGCTCTAGGCCTAATCGTTTGGGAGAAGAAGACTTTAAAAGATTTCCTTCTTTATTCCTTTGTAAAATCAGGGATGGCATAGAAACAGGCTAATATTCAGTATACAGTTATTCTTTGAAGTATTTTGGTAGAGGGTCAATGGCTGATGATATGTACCAAATATCAAAGCTCTAGGCCTAATGGTTTCGGAGAAGATTTTCAAAGATTTCCTTCTTTATTCCTTTGTAAAATCAGGGATCGCACAGAAAAGCGCTAATTTTAAGAATACAGTTATTCTTTGAAGTATTTTGGTAGAGGGTCAATAGTTGATGATACATACCAAATATCACAGCTCTAGGCCTAAAGGTTTGGGAGAAGAAGATTTTCAAAGATTTCCTTCTTTTTTTCTTTGTAAAATCAGGGATCGCACAGAAAAGGGCTAATTTTCAGAATACATTAATTCTTTAAAGTATTCTGGTAGAGGGTCAATAGGTATTGATACATACCAAATATCAAAGCTCTTGGCCTTATGGTTTAGGAGTAGAAGATTTTTAAAGATTTCCTTTGTAAAATCAGGAATCGCACAGAAAAGGGTAATTTTCAAGAAAACAGTGTCTATTTGAAGTATTTTGGTAGAGGGTCAATAGGTGATGAAATGTACCAAATAACAAAGCTCTATGGCTTATGGTTTAGGAGGAGAAGATTTTTTAATAATTGGTTACGGATGGACAAACGGACACCTGACAATTACCGATCACAATAGCTCTCATTGAGCACATTGTGCTCAGGTGAGATAAAAATCAGACTTATCCAAATCAGATGACAATCCAAAGTTTCTTCAAATTTAAAAATAGCTGCCAGTTCAGGAAGAACAAATTTCGAAAAAATAATAAATTGATTCTTACAAGCAATTTCTTCTTTTTCAAAATCTTTTTCACTGTAAATTTTCTCCGTTGTGTAAAAATACCAGATCATATGATAAAGGGTTATTTCTTCTTTTACACAATTTTTCAGCTATTGTTTAATCTTAAGAGGCATCAAAAAGCATCATTGTGTAGGAATGGGTTAAGGTATAATTTCAAGCATTTTTTCTTGATTATTGTTTTGGTAAGAATTTGAATCTGTTACACAATTTTCTTCCTAACAAGCTATATACAGATAAATATAGAATGCTTACTAACTTTTGATTCTAGACAGTGGAAAATCAGCTTGTCTTAAAGAAAATCTGAAATTAGATACATCTTTGAGTTTAAAAAGTCTCCCACTAACAGCTTCATTACAATCATAAGCAAAATTCTTACCTTTCCAAATGACCCTTTGCCTAAAACTTTTATAAAATTATAATCATGCATGGTATATTTGTCTTTTTTCCGTGATCGTTCTTGTGATGGACTTCTGGCTCGAGGATCTCGCTCATCACCAGAACCAACACAGAGATTATTTTTGCTACTAGCCTGGTCCTCATCTGCATCTAAAAACATAAAACAAGAAATCTATGAGTCATTACTCACTGAGTACACCCCAGCTTGCACTACCAAGTAAACTACAGAACAAATAAAATTCCCCCTCAAAGTAACATATTCTGTAAGCACCCTATAACAAACCTAGCTAAACCTCCATACCAAGTTTCAGGTAGATGCTATTAACAAGAGGGCCAGTGGCCCTGGCGCTCACCTGAGATAAGGCTCTTTTTCTTCAAGGCCTATGACTAGCTGGGTCTGGAGAAGACCCCCTTTAAAAAATAACTGAAATCAACTTATGTTGCCATGGCAACCAATGCTTTCAAAATTATTAAAAGGGAGCAACCTAAGGGAACCTTCTGCCAAATTTAGTTTTGGAAGAATTGCCTTCTTTATTTCTATTTAGGCCAAATCACCCTGGGGCTCTGAAAGTTTAGCAATTTTGAAAGAGTGTGTCAAGAGGAGATGATTTTTTTTTTCTTTAATTTTAAATTTTACTCCTGTTGTCATGAAAACCAGAGCTTTTGAAAAATTTTATTCATTTGGCGAAATTGGCCCAGTGGTTTGGGAGGAGATGTCTTTAAAAATCCTTCTTTATTTCTCTATAAGCCCCTACCTCCCTAGGGCTCCACCCCTGGGAACCCCGTGGTAATTATTTTAGCAATCCTGAAAGAGGCCAATGAACTGCTGCTTCATGCACAATATCAAGGCTCTACATCTTCTTGGTCAGTAGTAGATAATATTCAAAAACCTTTTGGAAAATTTCATTTTTGTGCCATGGTTACCAGAGTTATCAACAGATTTCAATTCTTTTAGCAATTTTTAAAGGGCACCACTTTAGGTACATTTCTGCCATTTTTGACAAAAAGAAATATTGCTTATCACAAGATATTTCTCCTGTGAAAACAATGCATCTAGTCTGTAGGACACTTAGTTTTCATTTTACCCCATTTCCAAACAAAAGGCTGGATTGTGTGGGAACAGAATAAAGATAATAACTTTCAAGGCTTTTTCAATTCTGCCAAGTACAAACAAACCCTACCTTAAGCTAGATTAAAGACATGGCCTTATTTTTGACCATTTGAACTTTTCCCTTTTATAGAAATTGACAGATAAATTAGCAGCTTTCATGTTACAAACAGCTTTGTGAGTATGAGTTTAAATTCATTAAGAGGCTTAAGAGACTAGACTAAGAAAATCTTTTTGAAAAAAAGCAATATTGCTTATCACAAGAAATTTCTCCTTTGAAAACAATGCATCTACATTGTATGACACTTCTTTTTCCTTTTCAACACACCATTTACTGTCTGCAACTGTTTAGTAATAGGCTAAAGGAAAAAAAGACTTACAAACTTCAAAGTCAACAAGATGTGTTTGTGCAACACAATCCCCTCAAAACGGGAATTCTTTAGAAACGTGTAAAGGGTTAAAATTTTGACCTTGACCTTGATGAAATGACCTTCCCCAGTTTCGCCTTGTTGAGACCTATCTACATACCAAATATTAGCATTGTAACTTAATCAGGGTTGAGGTTATAGGAAAATGTTTAGTTGGCAGGTTAAGTTTTGCAGACAGACAGACAGACGGACACCGGTAAAACAATATGCCCCTGATCTTATCGATGCGGGGCATAAAAACTGTGCTTCTGTTAACCCATTCCCACACAACCCTACTTTTTATCCCAGACGACAATCTCAAGTTGATGGAATTTTAAAAATCTTTGTCTCTGTGCAGAAAACAATGTGTGAAATGAAGAAATTGCATGTTAAAAGCAATTTCTTCCTTTTGTATAAGGTTTTCCCAAGCTGTTTTCTTAAGAAGCCTCAAGTGTTATTTTGTCTGGATGGGTTAAAATTTCATCCACTAAAATGTATTATATGCAACTTCTTCAAATTTTTGCCCTTCTAAAAATCTTGTAGTCTGGCAAGCAGTTAACCATTCCCACAAAATCCTGCTTTTTATTCCCCTTAAGAATGAAATTTTAGAAAATATGGTGGATAATGAAGAAATTGCTTATTACAAGCAAATTCCTCATTATCCACAATGTTTTCAGTCCTAAAAGACAGAGTTTCAAAATTTCATCAACTATAAATTGTCATCTTCAAATTATCATTTTGATCCGTCTAAAATTTTGTTGCCTTGTATGCTGTTAATCTGTACGAACTTTTAACCCATGCTTATATTAGAATGATGTGAGAAACACAATATATTAGCAAATAATCCAAGTGCTTGAACAGAAAGTAAAAACTAAATTTACTGTTTGGAACCTAACCCTTATAAGGTAATTCTGAGAGTACATCTATTGATTGCTTGGTTTTCACAGTGCATCAACAGCTGTGGTCGTTTAGTGCTCAAGAAATTTTAGAATAGTATAACATAAAATATACAGAACAATACGAAGACAACCATATGACATATACAAGAGCACCGCCTACAGGTGTCTACGCTTGCCTATTTGGTGCTGGATAGTGGATATAAGCACAAAGTGCATCTATAGAGTTATTCCCTTGATAGGATAGGTTGCTCTTTTGATAGTGAACAAGTGTGCCAAGTTTCAAGTGAATGCCTTTGTAGAACCAGAAATATCACAAAATGTCAAACTTTTTGCATGCCGACGACACCAAGGCTGTAGCAATACCTCAGGTTTTCTTCGAAACTGCCGAGCTAAAAGTATTAGAAGATACAGTCAATACTTGAACTTCCCTGACAGTGTCACCTCCATTTCCAGATAAACAATTCACCTAATGTGATATACTAACATACTGATAAAGTTTCAAAATCAGATAATATTTGTGGACTTAATAATAATTGCATGAATAATATATATCAAGTGAAATGAAAAGGCCCTTTTCTTATGATGTTTTTCTCTCTTACTTTTTGCATGCAATAATTGATATTTTCATCCATTTCCATTCTCAAATGATGTAATTAGGCTTTTATTTTAATACCTTATGAAAACAAAAAAAATCTCTCTTACCACTAAGACAAACTGGTAGTAAACTTACCGGGAATAACAGGGATCATGCCTGGAAAGTCATTGGTAGGAGGTGTTTGTTTATCATTCTCACTTATTGAGGGCTGAAATAAACAAAGATACCATTTCAACTTTTATTGTGGTGAGTCTGAAAGACTTTGTCTAGATGTCTATGTAATGTGATCATCTTTGATATACTAGAGCTATCACTACAGGTTGTTAATACCCGCAACGGCTCTTTGTCACAGGCAATGACAATGTCACTTAAATGAATATTCTAAAGTTGAATGCCCAATATGCCCCCCAGCATGATATACTTATCATAAAGGTAAAATAGTTTTCTCAAACACAGGTGGCAAATCCTTTAATAAATAATTACTTCCAATTTACTCTAAGGGAGACAACTGTCTTTTTAAAACAAATATAGCCAATCTTGCTAAACAAATATTATTAAACCTTTGAAAACAAGAAATCTGATAAAGGATCAACAAAGGATAATTCCTTTGAAATTTGGTTGAAATCCATCCATTGAGAGGATTTGTTTGAATGGGATTTTACGCGGCTTTTAAAAATCTTTCAGTTATATTGTGGCGGCTGGAGCACTTAACAATGGAATCTTGGTATTTCTCACACCAGTACTACCATTACATCCTTTCCTAGCCTCCAGCTGCTATCCCACATAGGTCTGCGATTATCGACCCATTGGTGAGAGACAAATAGTCGGAAAGCAGAGAGGAAGATTTCCATAGTTTACAATATATACCATATATGAATTAAGCCCCATCCATTAAAGCCATGTTTTTAATCTGACAAAATTCTTTGGAGAAATCTTGTAAAAGTTCTCCAAAGGTGGAATCCTATGAAGGGTGACCAAAACATCAGTCCTGTGAAATTTACTTGGAAACTATCAACTGGTTTCCAAGAAGCAGTGTTCCAAGAGGTCCAAAGTTTTCACTGTAGACCATATGTGGAATTTAGCTGTTCCATTTCAAGCCTTGACTTTTGAACAAACAAAATTATTTGAAGGAATCTGATAAAGGGTCCAAATGGATCCTTCCTGTAAAATCTATCAGCTGGATTCTTAGTAGAAGACTTTCAAAAATTCCACAACGTAACTATATGCTATGGAATTTAGCCCTGCTAATATGTTTTATGTTTTTAAATTGATCAAGATTCTTTGAAGAAATCTGATAAAGGGTCCACATATGATCATTTCTGTGAAATTGAGGTTGATATCTTTGTCTAATTTCTGAGAAGAAGATTTTCAAAAAAGCCATGTTTTTTATCCTATCAAAATTCTTTAAGGATATGTAATAAAGAGTCATCAGAGGACAGTTCCTGTGAAACTTTGTTGAAATCTGTGATTTACTTTCCCAGGAGGTCTTAAAGTAAAAGCTTACGGACAAATGGACACAACACCATGATATTAGCCTATTGACTTTCAGCCATGACCTTAACAGAATATTACATGCAGATTGCTAATTGCTCTAAGCGTCACAGATAAGGAGACTTCATTTTTGTCACTTGGTTGCCATAATAACTACAATTCTTCATGGTTTTCAACTCTTTGAAATATTTTGAATGAGTATTCCTCAAGGACCATTTCTATGAGCAAGACATAAAGACAATTTCTGTGAAATTCAGGTGAAATCTGATGGATTATCGGGAGATTTTTTTGATTAAAGGCACAAAAATAGATGCGGCACAACAACCAAACGCAATATCAGGGTTCCCATACTCCGGCAGTTCCAAAATTCCCTGACATTTCCCTGACAAGAGAGTGATTTTTCCCTGACATTTTATCGAGGTTTCAACCGATGTTTCCCTCTTCCTTAACAATTTCATCAAAGAATTACCATTTCTATTATGCATATAACAGTTATTGAACTGCTGCTTTTAACCTACTCATTTTGAACAAACAAACTAAAATTCATTATCTACATTCCTATAAAAAAATGTAAATAGCATGTTTCTAAAGAGGTCAGAAGTTCATTGATATTCTAATAATGTTGAACACAATTCAGTGAACAACAAAACTGAACTATCACAGAAACAACCATACTGCTCAGGAGGCAAGGGGTGCAAATCCCTTCAGTTTTTTTTTTAAATAATTATCAAAATTGGAAATCAGTACTTTTAGCAATTTAAGCCAATAACATAAGAAACTGCCTTAGCCTTGAAAACTACTCCAATGAAATATTTCCTGACAGTCTGTTCAAAATTCCCTGACATTTCCCCGACTTTTCCCTTATTTTTTAAATTTCCCTGACACTCATCAAAATTCCGTGACATTTCCCTGACTTTTACAAAATTCCATTTTCCCTGACTTTTCCCTGACACATAGGAACCCTGAATATGTCAGTGCTATTTATATAGATACCTTTTTCCGCCCTTTTTGGTTGAGTTTATTTGTTATACCCATTTCTTGCAAAATTTGTGCCATATCTCGGGTATTAATACCACAATTATTGGCAACATTCTTCTGGCATCGTTTATGAACATTCATTTTGCAAACTGAAATGAGAAATGAATAACAATTTCAACAGGTTTTCAATACTTAATCTGAGCTAGCAGAGATTCATTTTAATTTGAAGCATTACTTATTTTGAGATGCAAAAGCTCTGCTGTTCAAGCACTTGATAGTAGGTAACATTTCTAAGTTGAAAACAGGACATAATTTATTCAAAGGTATTTTAGAGTTCATCCCCTTGTTGCTATAGATTATTCTTTTGATAGTACAAATATATTCCAAGCTTTCTCCCATTCCCTTATACCAAGTTTTAGACTGGTCCAAATTGAAAGGAGTTGCAGACGACAATTTTAAACTTACAAAATTTTGGATTGTTAGCTAGCAAAGTGTCAGCTTTGAAAGCTTAAGTTAACAGACAAAATTTTGAGGTCCTCTCAAAGTTTGATGAGTGCAAACTGCCACTGGAGGCTGGAGGCTTAACCACTGAATGCGTTAAATTCCTACGCCATTAAAAAGTAGTTTTTATGTATTTAGGGAATATTGCAAACTCAGCCTGCAAGTTCATCTCCTAGGTATTTTTAGCTCACTTTGGCACATCGTGTTCAAAATGATACTGAACAGAATCTTAAAAGACGTTGCGGACGTTGATTTCAAATTGTTTAAAATTTCAAATTATCTATCTCTCTAGGTAGAAAACAAAAAAAAAAAACAAGGTTAAAGTAACCAATAAGTTAACCAATTACTCCACAATTCCTTCTTTATACACCCCTTAAGAAAATAGTTGTGTAAAACATTGTGGAAAATGAAGAAACTGCTTGTAATAAACAATTTCTTCATTTTCCACGATGTTTACGCAACTATTTTCTTAAGGGGTGTAAAAAGAAGCAATTGTGGAGTAATGGGTTTACTTATTGGTTACTTTAACCTTGTTTTCTTTATCATGATAACGTTTAACAGAGAAGATTACTGAATAAAACAATGCTTTGCTAGCTTACAGTACTTTTCAGAATTTTGATTTTTGCTTTTGGGGTAGGAAACGTTTCTTCATTTTCCACAATGTTTTCCAAAGCTTTATTTCTTGAGGGCGTCTAAAAGCTTCATTGAGTGGGAATGTGTTAAGTGAATGTGTCTTGTAATATGAGGTATATTACAAAATGTTGTAGTTTTGGATGACGACACTGACATAGATATGGACGCAGATGACCTCTGGTTTTTCAACAAAAACAGATGAGCTAAAAACTGAGCTACCCAGGCTAACCTCTTATCAAAAAAACAATCTCAACCTGTGAGGATATTTCTAACAATTTGTTTGGAGTGTCAAGGGCAGACATTTAGCTGCCTCGAATGTCATATAGTGCACAAAGGTGAGATGAGAAAAAAGTTCTATCATGAATTCAATGTACAATGATTCCTTCTAATCTGACTTTTACCTATAAGCATACTAACAGAGAAATTTCATTGAAGGTAGGGATTAATTTTTCTTTTTTTTCTGAAATCAGGAAAAGATCAAAATCAGACTATCAATGAATTTGATTGATATCCCCCAACAGCTATCAATGGCAGTGTATGTGGCCATGTGCATAAGAAGACAGGCAAATCATTGGTGGGTGACTGTAACATTACAACTATAGCTTAATTAAGCTGCAGTTTTGTACAATTGCCTTACAGATGACAAAACTTTAGCCAGATTCATATTGAAAGACGTTGCAGAAAACAATTTTAAAATGCTAAATCTTTGTCTTTCAGAGAAGAAAACACCATGGACAATAAATTTCTCTTTTGTTACTGAAAAAGTCTTCATTTTCCACTTTATTCCAATTTCTTTTACTGAGAATGTGTGAAAAGTGAAATTGATTGGGAAACAGATATTGCCTATAACAAGTGACTTCTCCTTTCCTGACAAAGTTTTCCACTATCGTATTTCTTCAGGGCATCAGAAAGCATTAATATGTGGTAATGGGCTACGACAAATTACCTTCACACTGTAATCCTTGTCTAAACAATCCGTAGAGTAAGGACCCACAGTGGTCACAAAAAGTTGGCCTCTTACAATTATGTACTGAAAATCGATGTGGAACATTAATGTTGAATCTTGCAGTCTGAAAAATACAAAAGCAAATTTACATTATATCCTCGTTGATGAATTAAACATCACATTACAAGACAAAATTTACTACCAGTCTGAATCAAAAGGAGGTCATGCCAATTTTAAACCATAACAATTATCTACTAGTGAAGGTAATGTGTGTTTTTTTGTGTGTTTTTTTATTTTCATCTTTTCAGACTTGAACACAGTGTTAATGTTGTTTATATTTTCCATAGAGGTATGAAAAACTAGAAAACTCACAGATAAGGTTGATTGATTGAATGGGGCTTAACACCACTTTTGACAGTATTTCAGTCATATTGTGGTGGTTGGAGCACCTAACAATGGATTTCTGGTATTTCTCACACTGGTACTACCATTACATCCTCCCTAGCCTCAAGCTGCTATCCCACTTATGTTCACGATTATCCACCCATTAGTGAGAGACAAATATTTTATGAAGCTACTTTGTACCAAACAGAGTAGTTCTGTACAGTTTTTTTTTTTCTTTTTATTCTTTATTATTAATATCATTTTTCTTTTCTTTTTTGAAGTATGACACAAACCCTTTCAGTCGATCAAAATTCACAAATTCTGATTGATATAGCTAATAGAGGCACTTGAGTGCCTGTATAACTCCACAGGCCTGATTGTACTAATGAAGCAAATGGTGTTTTCAGGAATTCAATATAAACTAAATCATATTCATCATATGTGGCAAATAAATCTTGTCAATGAAATCTTTTAATACTTCAAATGTTTCTGCTAAATAGGTTTTCAAAGCTTTCATCATATATGTAAATTAGCCCTGCCCATTTTAAGCCTTTTTTCATCTGATCAAAATTTTGGGAAAAATCTGATAAAGGGTCATCCAAGCATCATTCCTGTGAAAATTGGTTAGAATCAATCCACTGGTTTCTGAGAAAAAGAGTTTCCCTAAATATGGAAATTAGCTCCACTCATTTAACCCATTACCAGACAGCAAAGTTTTAGACTGGTCCAAATGGAAAGACGTTGCAGACGATAAACCAAAAATTTATGAAATTCAGTTTTTTTTTCAACTTTTCTGGGTAGAAAACATTGTGTCAAATGAAGAAATTGCTTGTCACAAGCAATTTCTTAATTTTACACAAGAGTTTCCAAATTGTTTTTCTTGAGGGGCATCCAAAAGCGTAGTTGTGTGGGAATGTGTTAAGTAATGTTTATCATCCAATCAAAATTCTTTGAACGAATATGATAAAGGGTCACCCAAGGATCATTCCTGTAAAATTTGTTTGAGATCCATTCACTGGTTTCTTAGAGAAAGATTTGCAAGGGTTTCACAATATATGGAAATTAGCCCTGCCCGTTAAAGCCTTGTTTTTCATCCGATATAAATTCTTTGAAGGAATCTAATAAAGCTCACACAAGGATCATTCCTGTGGAATTTGGTTGAATTCTGTTGAGTACTTTCTGAGGGGAAGATTTTTAAAGTAAAAGTTAACGGCCAGTGGAGCTAAAAATCATTTAACTTAATTCTGAAAAAATTTTAGACCGGTCCAAGAAGTTGAAGATGACATCTTTCTGAGCTGATGTCTTTCTTGGTAGAAAGCATTGTGGGAAATGAAGATATTGATACAATTTCTTCATTTACCACATAGTTTTGTTTGAGAGGTGAAAGAAGGTGGTATTCTGTGGAAATGGGTGAAGGTTAAAAGGAGAAAGTATTAGTAAAAATCTTGTTTATATATTATTATATGATGTATTCAGAGTCACACAAAAAATCATGTTACAAAGGGAAGCTTATTTTCAACACAATTTTTGTAAAGAGATTTTCTCATACCCAAAATGTTTGGTTTGTAATGGGTTCTCTCTCACATCCTAAACAGAGATGTGGGCGTTTAACAGTTAACATAGGTTTTGCAAACACACCTTCTCAAATTATATATATTAGAAATTTTGCATCAACCCATTCCTACACAAAACCTTATTTTTATGCCCCTCAAGAAAGAAGCTGTGGAAAATATTGTTAAAATGAAGAAATTGCTCTTAACAAGCAATTTCTTTATTTACCACATTTTATACTCTTCAAAATAAAGAATTTCTAATTTTCTTGGACTTAAAAGCGTCATAAAAACTTCTTTCAATTTTGGACCAGCCCACCATTTTGTTTGGGAGTTGGTTAAGTCCCCCTTTTCTGTGATGCACACTTAAATTGCAAAACCCAGGCAATAAGTGCAAGGCTAGGTGACCAGGAACATTCTATGAAAATATAATTCAAATTTATCAATGAATGTAGGGGGATATGTGTTAACAAGATATGGACATACAGACAGACATTGGGTTGGGCATACAGAGAGACATAGGGTTGGACATAAGGACAGAAGAAGATGATACCAATGTATGTCCAGTAGTGTATATAGATCATATGGTAGGTAAAACAGCTAAAAAAACAATATCTCCAATGGCCAGAATCTGCTGACATAGCAACACACAAAGTCACACATTCAAACAATAAATGCCCTTTTTGTCAATCAATCAAAAATATGATAAAGGGTAAGACTTGTCACATTTAACCCATTCCCACACAACAAAATTCTAGAATGGTCCAAATTGAAAGAAGCTGCAGATGACAATATCAAGTTGATTGAATTTTAGATTTTTTTGTCATTTTAGACAGAAAAATTGTGGATAATGAAGAAATTGCTTGTATCAAGCAATTTCTTCATTATATACAATATTTTCCAAAGTTTTTCTTAAGGGGCGTAAACAGGAGGGAATGTGTGGGAATGGGATAAGAAAATTTAGTTAGAAATGACTAATCAGTTTCTAGAGAAGAGTTCAAAGTTTTCACTGTAAGCTTTATATGGAAAATGGTCCCATCCATAAAAGTGATGTATCTTTTTTTCTTTTTACCAAGCTTCTCAAAGGCCTCTGGTAGAGTATTAACTAAATAAAATTCCTATGAATTTTGGTTAAAATCAAGGCATTTTTAAAGCTTTCACTATTAACATTATTTAGATATTAGCCATGCCCATTAAGTCATTATATCAGAATTTGTTAAAGGAATCTGATAAAAGATCACCGAAGGATCAATTCTGAGAAATTTTGTTGAAGACAAGCCAATAGTTGCTGCAGAGAAGATTTTAAAGAAAAAATTACAGACAGACATGCACATGAAGGACAAAACACCATGACAATAATACAGCTTAGAAACCATACATACCTATCCATTAAAGCCATGTTTTTCATCCATTCAAAATTTTTTGAAGGAATCTTGTCAAGAATCATCAAAGTGATAATTCTATAGAATTTGGTTGAATTTCATTAGATCTTTCTGACCAGAAGATTTTTCAAGTTTAAAATATAAACCATGTAATGAAATTAGTCCCCCCATATACACCATGATCTTCATCTCATCAAAGTTTCTTTAATGAATCTCACAAATTTTGCCAATCGAGGCTCTCAATCAATTAATCAGTCATCCAATGAATAACTCCATTTATTTAAGAGACGAAGAGAATATTTTTTTGTTTTCATAGAGGTATGAACCGAAAAAAATAATCACACAATGTATGAATCCGCTTCGCGTATTCATACAGTGTGATTAGGTTTTTCGGTTCATACCTCCATGAAAACAAAAAATATTATCTTCATTTCTTATAATTTAATAGCATCGAGCGAAAAATGCAACAACTTAACAAATTTTGATTCCTTTTTGTAGTGAACTATTTTGTGTGGAAGCAAACAAAATGGCTGCGTACTCAAAATTTTGTTCATGGAGGTATGAATTAAATTTTTCGACCAATCAGATCGCTCGTTTTTGATAGACGAAACTAACAATTAAATTATACCAGAGTGAGTTTTTAACTCCAACATTGACGGCCATTTGTGTTAATCTTTTTTGTTGGTTTGACAACTTAAATGTCATAACTAGTTACCCCATTAAGGTCGCAAACCAACTATTCTACTTTTTTGTTACATGCTGCTTACCATAAATTTTGAAAAATACCGTAATTTGTCCATATATTCGAACACAATTAAATAATTATTTTTTTTCGTGTCCGAATACATAGATAATTACTAAAGCCAGTGTCCGAATTTATAGATAAATTGTCGTGCGGCCGGGAACAACCATTGCCGATTTTCATGAGTCACTAACTGTTTTGCTCAGACACTGAATTCATTTCAACAGTAAATAAACTTGATATGTGTTACGAATTACGTTCGTAAATTTATTTATTATTATCTTATTTTTTTCAGATTGGTTCAAGATACCGGCGAAGACGACGTGTATTTAATGATCATTCACTGATTAAAAAAAATAAATAAACGATTTACTTTTCTAAAATGTTGTTTTTCTTCTTTTTAACGATTGATAGAATTCCACATATCCCCGTAAGAATACGACAAGATCGTAACTGCAGCATGTTCAAGCAAAATTGGTACGACGTTTCGGTAGTCAAAGTCCGATTTTGACAGGATGGTAAATTATTTTTCTGTCGTTTATGTACAATCATCGTCGGTTGAATTGAAAAAAAGAGATATTAATGTGGAGAGCTAAACAAAATCTTCGCAAGAGATAAGAAATAATTCGTCAGTTAGAATAAAATCACGGCATCGGTCAGTTACGACAGTTTTTCTCTGATCTGCTTCACATAAATCATCGCGTAATATTGCCCGCAAATTTAAAGTAAATGCGGTGGCCTACCTGTGAGAAAAAATCCTTTTTTAAATTATATCCATAATATTTTAAAAGTATTCAGACAGTCGATTAAACCATGTAAACTTTCAGCATAATGACACCAATAATTCTCACGGGGTACGCGTCTGGCACGTGCCAACTCCGGAAACTCTCCCAAATATAGCTGAACATCTGGCGGCGGCGCCTTTGATCACCTTTCCTCCCTCGTAGTAAAATAAACTGCACCCGAAAATCCTTTACTTTATATTTGTCGAACGAGACTTGTTACGTGTGTTTGATTGAACAGTATGAGATTAAATTTTCGGATTATTAAAAGAAGCGGGGATAAAAAAAGGTAATTTTTTTTAATCAGCCAATATCATGTATCGGATGAGAAGTTAATAATTTTGTGACAAATTAACAATTAAAATTCTCGCATTTTCCGTAGTTAGTGAAAACGTCGTAGTTACGACTGATTCTTTTCAAAGCATATCATTGCATTTTTTTCTTGATTTGATACGGCCGATGACAATACCCTCGATGAGCTCCAGATACGAGGAAAGTGTAGTAAAATCGAAAGTAGGTTCAGGTCAATTTGATTAATTTATGTTAATCGTAGCCATCCTTTCAGAGCAGGTCCTGTCGGGGAAAGAAAATTAGGAAATCAGAGAGAGAAACCAAGCGTGATATTTTAAATGCACCACCTTCACGGTTCGTAGCTTACACATATCGAGGTGCATGCCTTTTCTCGGTCACTGTTATAAACAATATACACCTGTTGACACTTAATCCAGACAGTTTGGAGATACTGATCGCCAAGACTCCAAATTGCAGATAATGGATGCGGTATTTGTTAACCTGATATTTTATATTCGTAAATTCGGTGTCCGAATTTATAGATAAATTCCAGACACCATTTGTCCGAAATTAGAGGCACAAAATTAATTATTTCATGAAATAATTAATGGTGTCCGAATTCTTGGAGTGTCCGAATATATGGACAAATTACGGTAGCATAGTTGAATATCAAAAGCTGAATTTCGGAGTCAATGGGTGGGGGGCCGACAGAGGTATCAATTCGATGGGTCAGTGCGAAACAGTTGTAACTGCCTATAAAAAAATAGGCAGTTACAACTGTTTTGCACTGACCCACCAAATTGGTCAACTGAAGGTTAAACCAAGAGGTTTATCAGTGGTTTTGTCCTATATCCTTGAATTATCTCAAAAGCAACTTTTTTGTCTTCTACTGATGTCTTTATTTTCTTTCAGCAACATTTACAAATTAAAAGTACACACACACACATTCAGGTAGTTTTAGTACATGCATGATTAGAAATAGTTACCTCCCCTGAATCCTCTGCAGTATCTTTTATTCCAGGGCATTTTGTTACAACACGCTGATGACATCTTTTATGGACAACACATGTACAAACTGTAAATATAATATATGAAAATCATTCATTTGTAGAGCTCTAGCTATAAGGGAACCATGACATTTGTTGTTTAGCTAACAAAGTCTCTGTTGTGGGAACATTCGTAAAGGAGTAATTTTATCTTTTTAACCCATTCTCACACAAACATGTTTTTCTACGCACTTCATGGAAAAGCATTGGAAACATTTTTTATTTTCTACAATGTTTTCCCAAGCTTTCTTCTTGAGAGGCATAAAAAAAGCAAGATTTTTGGGGAATGGGTTAATGTTGAATATAGAGCAAAATTATAACTTTAGGCATGTACAAAGTTTCAAAGCAAAAGCCTAAGAAGTTAGAAGTTACAGGATACAACATTATGCATTAAACAAATGTTTCGAATGAAAATAATTAATCTGTCAAAAGCTATAGCTTTTTAATGAACAACTGAGCTAGAAATTACCTTGACACTGGTACCCCTGTTTACCCAAACCCCTGAAATACAAATAAAAATCATTATTAACACACATTATAAATACATAAATGATTTTGCATAAAATTGAACCATCCACCAGACGTCAAAAATAGGGACTTATTTGTTGCAGGTTATGGCAAGAATCAAAAAATGAAAGTTTTGGAAAACCTAGGTGTTGTAGTTACGATGTTTTGGTGGCCAAGAACAAATGGCTACAGATAAATTGTTAGATAATCATAATGGTTTATATGGAAGTAGTGAACTGACTGGTCATTTGATTGATTTCAGGTCTTTAACCTATTACTAGATTGCAAAATTTTAGACTACTCAAAATTGAAAGGACTTAAGATGAAAATTTAAAGCTTTTTAAAACCTTTGAGGTAGAAAACATTGTGGATGATGAAGAAATTGTTTGTAACAAGCAATTTCTTCATGTTCCACAATGTTTTCTGGAATGTTCCTATTTTCTTGGGGCATCTAAGAGTATCAAAACGTGTCATTGAGTGGGAATGGGTTAAAAAAAACTAGAGGCGCCTGTATCACTCCACAGGCATGAACGTACTGTTTAAAATAAACTGATATAAGGTAAATAAATCTAAGCCAATGAAATCTTTGAAATATTTCTAGAGAAGCATTTTAACTTTTTCATTGTTTTTACAAAAGTCAAGTTAAGTTATGTATAATTCATACACTTCGGAAGATGAAAAGGTATTAACAAAAACTAAAAATTTTTATTGTACACTATATATAGACAAAAGCAACAACCATAACAGCCAAGCAAAATCATATGAAGGAATCCGACAAACAGTCATCTAAGGATCAATCCTGTGAAATTTGGTTGAAATCCATCAACAGTCCATTTTCAGTATATACCATATATTGAAATAAGCCCTGCCTGTGTAAGCCAAATTTTTCTTACCATTAAAATTCTTTTTGATAGTCTGATAAAGAGTCACTAAACGATCAATTTGGTAAAAATTGGGTTAAAATCCATCAAACTGGTTTCCGAGACAAAGAATTTCAAAGCTTTTACCAAATATTGAAAATAGCCCCACTCATTTAAGCCATGTTTTTTATTTGATCAGAATTCTCTGAAGGTACCTGATTAAGGGTTACCAATGATAGTTTCTGTGAAATTTTGTTGAAATCTTTCGACCGGTTTATGAGACTTTGACTTTCAAAGCTTTCACCATATATGGTAATGAGCCTTGACTATAAAAGCCATATTTTTCATCCTATCAAAATTCTTTGAAGGAATCCAATAAATGTTGAATCATTTCTGTAAAATTTGGTTGAAATCCATTAAATGGTTTCTGAGGAGATTTTAAAGGTTTTACCATATATGGTATATATATATATTAGCCCTGCCCATTAAAGCCATATTTTTCATCCCATCAAAATTCTTTGAAGGATTCTGAAAAAGGTTCACCCAAGGATCATTTCTGTGAAATTTTGTTGAAATCCATTCACCAGTTTTGAGAGGAAGTTTTTTAAAGCTTTCACCATATATGGAAATTAGCCCCATCCATTAAAGCCATGTTTTTCATCCGATCAATATTCTTTGAAGGAATCTGATAAAGGTTTACCCAAGGATCATTTCTGTGAAATTTTGTTGAAATCTGTTCAAAGTAAAAGTTTGGACTCAACAGATGGACACATGCACGGACACATGCAGGCATGACTGACAAAATGTTTTCCTTCTTTATTTCTATGTAAAATCAGGGATTGCACAGAAAAGGGCTAATTTTCAGAGTACAGTAATTCTTTGAAGTATTTTGGTAGAGGGTCAATAGATGATGATTTGTACCAAATATCAAAGCTATATACTTGTGGTTTGGGACAAGATAAAGTTATCCTTCTTTATTTCTTTGTGAAATCAGGGATCCCCTAGAAAAGGGCTTATTTTCAGAATACGGCAATTTTTTTAGGTTTGTTGGTAGAGGGTCAATAGATGATGATGCATACCAAATGTCAAAGCTCTAGGCCTTATGGTTTGGGAGAAGAAGATTTTCAAAGTTTTACTTCTGTAATTCTGTGTAAAATCAGAAAAGGGCTAATTTTCAGAATACTGTAATTCTTTGAAGTATTTTGGTAGAGGGTCAATAGATGATGATTTGTTTTAAATATCAAAGCTCTAAGCCTTACCGCTTGGGAGGAGAAGATTCTCTAAGTGTTTTCACTTCCTTGCCATGGCAACCAGAGTTCTTCATGGATTTCAATTCTTTGAAGTATTTTGAAAGAGCATGACCTAAGGATCTTTCTGTGAAGCTTGGTTGAAATTCAATGGTTAGTTTAGGAGGAGAAGATTTTTTTGTAATTGTGAACGAACAGATGGATAGATGGACAGACAGACAGATGGACGCCAGACGATGACCGATCACAATATCCACTTTGTGCTCAGGTGAGCTAAAAATATTTCATGCATTTCTTTTCATTAAAATATATCAACATTTTCCCAAACACTTTATGCAGATAAAAAGCCTTTAACTTTAAACCAATTTATTTTCTTCATATTACAACAAAAGCTTCAAGTTCTACAGTAACTCTCACAAACTGACAATCTAGATGTTTTATGAACCTGAAAGAGAGACAGTGGAACAAACCTACTGATACTTTACAGCAAGATAGACTGGGTTGACTATTAAGTGTCTTGCCCATGAACACACCCTGGTTATGGCTGGCTCAAACTAATGACCTTCAGATCAAGAGTCAAACACATATTCCACTTGGCCATCCAGGAATTGAGGCAAGAAAGCCTTTTTGCACTAAGTTATATATTTGTCAATGATTTACAGTTTTCTAGACAAGAGGTAACAATTGATATTTTTTCAAGAATCCTCCAGTTAATAACATGGTCTTATGAAACATTACCAGATTACAAAATTTTAGACTGGTCCATATTGAAAAGACTTTCAGATCACAATTTAAAGTTTATGAAATATTAGTGTATTTTTTTCAACTTTCTCAGTAAAGAATGTGCAAAATGAAGAAATTATTTTTTTTTCTTGAGGGGCATCAAAAAGCATCATTGCTTGGGAATGAGTTAACAGGAATTGATATAGAAAAATTAATACACAAAGTCATGTAGTGTATGTATTGTAAAGACAAAAACAGTCCCTCCATCAAGAGCAATATATCTAACACACAAAAGAGAATTTACCTGTCCATGACATCATACCTGTTGCTTGGATATTTTCACAAATAAGTACAATGAATATTGCTTTTTATATTATTAATTTCCAATGACGTTGTTTATCCTCTAAATAGCAAATCATCTGCTAGTGTGAAAGAGGAATTGACTCAATCAAGAAGCATAAGCATTTCTTCCTTTTCCACCATGTTATCTGAAGCTTTTTTCCTTTTGGACTAAAGAACATTTTTCAATACTAATTCATGACTTTTCTAAAAGTTTTGTTGTAAGTTTTGATTCCAAGCCTTCCTCATACAGGGTTCTCCCCAGGCCATTATGCCGTATCGGCCCCGATACGCCTTCATTAATTAAGAGAGTTTGCCGATACCCCTTCAGATCGCCGATACGCTTAAACTTGGTCACCGATACGGCTTAATTTCAAGCAGAAGAAAGGGTAAAGCAAACCATTAAAATTGGTTGCAGAAGCGCGGACACGACAGGCTCTTTATCTATAATGTTGTATACCATGTATTACATAACATTTCTATTGATAAGACCCTTACACTCTTACTAATTGGTGATTATCGATTTTTTCTCGCATTTCCCACTGGTACCTCGCTATCAGTCACCAAGCATGATAGGTACCAATATGTAAACAATGAATTCAAAATGGCGACCCGGTTCCGGAAAATTGTCACTTCGGCTGAGATTGGTCTAGTTAAAAGTAAAAGATGTGGATTTTTGATGTGACAACTATCAAACTAAAGCCACAGTGGTTTAAAATTTAATTTTTTGAAGGAAAGATTTATTGGGTCAGTTTATTTCATACATTGATCGCTGAAAACATACCCTTTTCGCGATCTTTTTTCCTTACGAGAATTTGCCAAAATAATAGAGACAGATTTGTATAGAAGCCATCCTAGTTATACTAAGCTCTTGTTTTCAACTCAGTTTAATAATTACACACATGTATCTTCTGGAATAAGTCCATTTATTTTTTATCCAACATGGAGGGCATTATCTCAAACATTCGTACCCTTGTTTGTTCAACCCATTTTTTCAATAAATTTGTTTTAAAAGTTTGATGAAAAAAATTATTATACTTTTAGTAATCATCTAATAATATCTCATCCTCTCATGTTTTTTACCCAAAAAGAAATAATACCCCCATAAAAATCAAAGTGCTGAAAGCACTTCAAGAAAAGAATGCCTTAGACCAATAAGGGATTTCTTTTTATAAAAAGTAATGGTTTAATAATTATTTAGAATCAGGAAAAGATCATTCACGCTATAATATTTGGAAAACAAAATCCTCTTTTGAAAATCAAAGTGCTGAAATCACTTAAAGAAGAGAAGAGTACAGACACTTGTTTAATAAATTTGATCAAGTTTCATGTTATAATTTGAGAAATAAGGTTGGACACTGCTGATATATCATACATTTTTTATTAACTTATTGAAATCAAATAGCTGAAAGTACTGTTAGAAGAATAGTTATAGTGTCAGACAGTCGAAGGCTTCTGAATGGGCAAATAATGAGCATTTCAAATTTTACACAGAGAATCTAATGGAGCTCTTTAAGATGCAAAATTTGAAAATGAAACCAGGTATTTCACACAGGAACCTTATAAATACATTTTTGAAATTACTGATAATATTTTCTATTTTTTTTCTGATGAAGGGCATTTTTCGTCAATCCAACACTCCATGCTTTTTTAAAGAGTCTTCAAGGATATGATTTTTGGACAGACTTGATAAAATGGCCAAGCATGAAAAGCTAATCCTATTTAATAGACAAGCACTTGACACTGATTTTTACTCATGAGACTTTGGGTATATTCTTTCATTATCTTTCCTTTTCACATCCTTTTTACGAGACAATTTAGTGCCCTTTACAACAAATAGGATAGAGAGTTGAAGTAAGCTGAGTAATGTCACAATTGGTTGGTATCAAAATAAGCCTCAGAATAGATAAATCAACTTATAATAATTAAAAAGTTGAAGAATATAATTCAAGAATAACTCTCAATAAAACAACAAGATGTCAATAATCAAGCTCAGGGCTCTCGGAAACGACAGTACTGTCGTCTGAGACGACAACTTTCCCCAAGGGACGACAAAAAATGCCATCAAAGGATTCCGACGGACGACAATTTTTTTAATGACATGCGTCCGACGTCAGTCTTTATGTCAAAGTGACTCTGTAAAATCATCTGTCATTGTTCAAGGGTCATTAAGATAGTAGGTAGATTATTGGAAAATGTTAATTGATTATCCTAACATACACCACAATCATTGACCACACCCAGCTTGATTGACAATTACCACTTTGCGGTGACCGGTCATGCATCGACGATCGTAGGTGACAGGTGTTAGAAACCTGTGAAACTTGGGTAAAATTATTTTACTAGCACTCTTATCTCACTGAAATCAAATTATTATTGATCAGTTTAGTGAAAAAATAACCAAAACACAATAAAGAAGACAACTTATGTTGCAAAATTAAATTGTCATGGGTTTTCGTGGGTAAAACAGGCATTCAATTGAAAATGAAAATTATTAGATAAACTTTTGGGGCTCTTAGACTTCTAAAGCTGGGCATGAATCATAAATTTACTGTCATTTTTTAGTTTAAAAAATTATCAATTTGACTGTCAATACATGCAATTACTTTGTCCAAATTTCAACGAAAAGAACAATCCTTATCAAGCTGAATAAAGATCAGTGCAAAATTTCATCAAAATCAAAGTGGTTAAAGGAGGGATTGACTGATTGTGAGTCAGTATTTATTTTGAAAATACAATCTTTAAAATGGTTCAATTTAAGAAGGAAAATTAGGCGATATAAACCAAGGTCAGACTGCACACCTTTGTCTTTACTTCCTGCTAAAGGAGGAATATTACATTTTTAGTGTGACAAGGGTTAACTTAATAACAATGTGTGCTTAAAAAAAAAGAAATGAAAATTACACATGTTGGATAATTCTATCATTTGCTCTATTTTGACATTAATTCTTTACTTCTTAATTAGATTTACAAATAATCCTAATTAAGAGAATTTGCTGAAGATCAAATGAACATGATCAGACATGTAAACAACATAATATGGGCAAGAAAATATGATAATTCTTAAAACCAGAATTAATCTCCTTTTTCCACACTATTTTCAACAAAGAAAGTGCTGTAAAAAAGGATTTGGTGAAAATCGCATTCAGTATTAAAATCCTGCCAAATCAGGCTGGAATCCAACTTTTCTGCTTGGAATCCAACTTTTTCCTAAATTGGATTCCTGGAATCCTACTTTCAAAATCCTAGTGAGAGCCCTGAAGCTAAAAAGCACTTTTAATGACCTTTATTATGTATAGTCATACCAAGATGTTAACAGGCAACGCGCCGCGCATTTGCCACTACGCCTTCAAAAATTTCTGGGGAGAACCCTGCTCATAAAAAAACATTATGGATAAGTAATCTTTGCATAACATTTTATTAAAAATAACTCACCAAATGAAATCACGACATAATGAGCAAAATGTTGGTTGACGTAACATAGTGGCCATAAACTTGTGTCCATTGACTTGGTGGACCCGACGGCGCATAGCCCCACGCCGCCGGTTAAGTAAACCCTCCTTCTCTCTGAACACCCGGTGTTCCTTTGGTTGTTCTGTAACAAAATAGGAAACATACATAAAAACTCTAGAAAATTCCTTTGATTTATACAAAATAGTAGATAAAGCAATTCCAATCTCTATGTTAGATGAGTTATAAGAATAATATAAATGAGAGATATCAATTAGTACCTAAAACACATGAATAACGAATCTTAACAGTTGGAAATCTAAATCACTCACTCCATTGAAGCTGAACATAAACTTCAGAGCTCCAAATGATATGTCAAATTTCCTTATAATGTCAATTAACCCATTCCCACATAATCCCACATTCTGTGCACCAATAGGTATGGAAAACATTTTGAGAAAAGAAGATATTGCTTGTGACAAGCAATTTCTTAATTTCTCACAATGTCTTCTACCTAATATCCTGGCCCTTAATTTTCAATTCAAACCAACTAAAGTCTTGACTTCTGCAACCTTTTTCAATTTGGACCAGTCTAAAATTTTTTTGTTTGGAAACAGAATAATCCTTGTCATGCAGAGTGAAATCATAGGGACAAATGCATTAGTTGTAGGTCAGTATTGTTTTTGAAATTATTTTCATGGCTTGAAAGGAACAAACCAGTGGTACAGACTGAGATCAGACTGAACTTAAGTACAGGCTGATCTTTGTCTTTAATTCTTGACAAAAACAGGAATATTTTGGATTCAGCATAACAAGGGTCAAACCATATATTTTGAGTAGTCATTAGAATCAATCTAACAAGATGGCAAATTGTCACAAAATAAGCCTGTAACACTGCTGGTTGTTAACTGGGGAAGGGGATTAAAATTTAGGTCTAATTTCAAGAAAGAGTAAAAAATTCAGAATGATAACTTATATTCTGGTGTTTTTTCTTGTTATCATGAAGGTTTGAGAACCATAGGCTGTTACACTACAAGAGATTTGAAAAAGATAAGTTCCTTGATGATTCTATCCATTAAAGTTTCATGATGTAAGCTGTCATACTTTCAGATATTTCTCCAGACAAAATCTAGTATGAAAAAAACAACAAAGGGGAATAACTCAAAAAATAGGCAAAGTAGAGTTATGTATCTTGTACACTGCACTTCCCCTTGATGATATCTATCCATCCATACACAGGGTTAGATCTGGCTTGAAAAAAGTTGTCGCCATCACTTTCGCCAAATTAAAAAAGTTGGGGCCAAATGGAAAAAAGTGGGGCCTAATTGAGGAGTTGGGGCCAAGCTCGAGCATTTCTTAACTGCACTGTTATTTTCTTAACTAATATGCTGTTAAATAGATAATGTGCATATTAAACAGGTTTTTAATATGGCCATTCGTTTGTTGTTTTGTCTTTAATGAATGTAGCTAAGACATACACTACATTGATTTTTACTCATCTTTAATCAGTGCTTTCAGTACTTTGATTTGAAGAGAGAAGGAAATAGTAATAAACCTAGTAAAATATGCTTGATTTAATAATAAAATAATGTAGACTTCTGTAATTAAAAAAAAATCGGTTAAGGGTGAACATTCTTGGGTATGAATGAACAAAAAAGAAATGGTTCGTCTGCTTTTGGGACAGTATAACTTTTGAAATTTCTGTCAAATCTTGACAAACTACCACTGTTTCTTTCAACTGTTTGTCAGAATATCCTTCTAATGACCCATAAATGATGATTCAGTGTTTTAGCAAGGAATCGCAGTAGCGGTGCCGAGATTAGAAACTGACTGAAACTGTCAGCAGAAATATACGAAAATATGCCCAAATTCAGCAATTGTATTCATCAGGAAAAGGCAAATGGCGGCCAGTTTAATTACACTTTTTATAGAAAGTCTATTTATGCGTGATAATTGAGGTCTTCTTTCAGATAGAAGTTTCATCGGCTCATCCATAATACTTAGTCACGCCCTAAACACAATCAATATGACTCTTCGACCAATGAGCGCATTTTATTCATCTGATTGGCTGTCAATCAGAACTGTAATTAAATTTGGTGATGTGTTAGTCTTGTGTCAGACTCAGTGACATAATTGACCCAATATACTAGAGATTGGTCAAAGTAAAAGTATGTATAAACAAGAGGGCCGTTGGCCCTGGGGCACTCACCTGGGATAAGGCTCTTTTTCTTTCATGAAACAAGTGGGCCACAATTACATATAAAGACTATGAACCTTGGGATCCAAAAGTCTAAATTACAAATTTCAAGGCTAAAGTGCTGATTTGAAAGAAGGAAAAAACCTTTTCCGTGGGTTATAATATCAGTAATAAAAAAGAAGTCTGTGAACTGATGCTTCATGCCTATACCCACCCACCCCACGTCCCCCTGGGTCCACCCCTGGTGACCCGAGGATCATGATTTTAACTTCTTTGTAAGAGATCAATATACTGATGCTTCATGCAAAATATCAAGGCTCTACGCCTTCTGGGTCAGGATGAGAAGATTCTGAAAGATTATTTTAAATTTTTACTTTTGTTGCCATGGCAACCAGAGTTTTTTAACGGATTTTAGCTATTTTTGAAGGGGACCACCTAAGCAACATTTCTGCCAAATTTGGTTCAATTTGGCCCAGTGGTTTTGGAGGAGATGTCATTTAAAAAATCATTCTTTATTTCTATATAAACCCCACCCAAGACCCTGGGGCTCCGCCCCTGGGGAACCGAGGATCATGATTTTAGCTATTTTGAAAGAGGTCAATATACTGATGCTTCATGCAAAATATCAAGGCTCTACGCTTTCTGGGTCAGGAGGAGAAGATTTTTAAAGATTATTTAAAATTTCACTTTTGCTGCCATGGCAAGCAGAGTTTATAACAGATTTGAATTCTTTTACTTTTTTTGAAGGGGACAATTCAGCAACATTTCTGCCAAATTTGGTTCAATTTGGCCCAGTGGTTTTGGAGGAGATGTCATTTAAAAAATCATTCTTTATTTCTATATAAACCCCACCCAAGACCCTGGGGCTCCGCCCCTGGGGAACCGAGGATCATGATTTTAGCTATTTTGAAAGAGGTCAATATACTGATGCTTCATGCAAAATATCAAGGCTCTACGCCTTCTGGGTCAGGAGGAGAAGATTTTTAAAGATTATTTTAAAATTTCACTTTTGTTGCCATGGCAACCAGAGATTTTAACGGATTTCAATTCTTTTAGCTACTTTTGAAGCTACCACCTAAGCAACATTTCTGCCAAATTTGGTTCAATTTGGCCCAGTGGTTTGGGAGGAGATGTCGTATAAAGAAATTGTTGACGGCGGAAGGACGCCGGACAAAAGGGGATCACAATAGATCACTTGAGCACTACATGCTCAGGTGAGCTAAAAAGCTTTTCTTTCTTTTTGGCGCCACGAACTTTCGCCAAATGAAAAACACTTGCGCCAGAATTTTATTTTTGTTGCATTTGGCAACAATGGCGATCGGCAGTGCGAACCCTGATACAGTTTCATGATTATAGCTATTATACTTTCAGAGTTATGCTCCGGGCAAAATCCAAACATGAAAGACAACAAAGGGGAATAACTCAAAAAATAGGCAAAGAAAAGTTATGTGTTTTGTACACTGCACTTCCCCTTGATGACATCTACCCACACATAAAGTTTCATGATCATAGCTTTTATACTTAAAGAGAAATGCTCCAGACAAAATCCAAGTTTGAAAAACAACAAAGGGGAATAACTCAAAACATAGGCAAGGTAGAGTTACGGTCCTTGTGCACTGCACTTCCCCTTGATGGTATCTGTCCACCCATAAAGTTTTATGATCATAGTTATTATACTTTCAGAGTTATGCTCCGGACAAAATCCGAGTATGAAAAACAACAAAGGGGAATAACTCAAAAAATAAGCTAGGTAGAGTTACAGTTCTTATGCACTGCACTCCATACCCATAACGGAAATATGACTGCCCAGATTCAAGTCAATCGGACTTCAGGTGACAGAGTTATACTCCGGACAAAGAAGTGGACGCCGATGGACATCGGATGCCATGGGTGATCCCATAATACGTCCTGTCTTTGACAGGCGTATAAAATTACCAGCACCCAAATTATAAGGTTAAGATGAGAAAAACAAGAGCTGTGACCTCAGAGGACACAGCAACGCTTGACTATTCTTAGAGAGGGATAATGCCATCAACTCAATGCCTTCACTAGGCAAGGTTTAACCAAGAGTAAACCAAGTTCGAAAAGGGTTAAAACTCTACTATAATAATTATATTATATGTAATTGTAATGAATCTTTGCCTAGAAGATGATATGATAGTCACAAAAGCATGTGTGAAGTTTCAAAGCAATAGCACTAATAGAAAGAGAGTTACTAAGACATAAGACAGTTGCGTGTAAGGTTTAACCTAGAATTTCTAAGTCTGAAAAGGGTTAAAACTCCATTAAAATGAATGTCAAAGTAATGAATCTGTGTCTAGAAGCTGATATTATTTCACAAAAACATATGCAAAGTTTCAAAGCAGTAGCATTTGTAGAAACTTGCACAGAAGGTTTAAGCAAAGCATTACGCCGATGTTAACGCCCAGGTGACAGGAATTGCTCCCTTATTTTTCAAAAAGTCAAGCTAAAAACAAATTGAGATCAGCTTCATTGACCAATTTTTTAGAAAACTTCTTTTTAATTAAAGTTTTCTGTGTATACAACAACTGATTTTTTTCTCAATTTGTATTATTTTAGTCTACAACTACATTTATCCACTTGGAAGCATCTTAGTATTTTGGTAAAGAGTAAAATTAAGTGAAACACTTGATTGTGGTTTGGTACCAACTTGTTCAGTTCCATGCCATCTGTCCCTGCTTGCAGCTGGAAGTATTGACACACTGAGCTGCACATTACCACTTAAAATGCCCCACTTATCTACTAACCTAATTCCTATATTTGACCTAACCTGTTACCGGTTAAAATCCCCACATTTTAGTCTGGTCTAACACTTAAAGAAACAAAGTGGCAAAGGCTGGGGGAAAATTAAAAAGATGGGTCTTTGTGAGTGCCAAATTCTTCCATTTGAAAATATTATAGACATCTAACTTCTGCAAAGTTACCTTTATGTCTTGGACTAAAATAATTAGTGGCACTTGAGCGTCTGATTCACAGCATCAGCCTGAAGTTACTTATACAAGTGATATAGTTTAATTTTAACCCTTGTCATGCTGTATAAATTACCTTACTGAAATTCTGGCAAATCAAAGGGCTGAAAGCACTGATAGAACTTGTTGTTCAAAAATCAAAATTTCTTTTAGAAATCAACTTCATAAACAACTCTGGCAGGAAAAGTACAAGCAGGAGGTGAAGACTAAGATCAGCCTGCACATAAGTGCAGTCTGAATTTAGTCTACACCTCCTGCTAAAACCAGAATATTCCGGGTTCAGCATGACAAGGGTTAAAAACACAGGAGGCAACTCATTTAACCCTTGTCATGCTGAATAAAATCCTGTACAAAATATCATTAAATCAAAGGGCTGAAATTGCTGGAAGCACCAATTATTGGTTACAGTTCATTTTGAAAAGTAACCATATAAACAGTCCTGATTGAAAAAGGAATGAACAGGTGTTGTAGACAAAGGTCAGACTGCACTTATGTGCTTGCTGATCTTTGTCTATACCTCCTACATGACAGGAATATTTCAGGTTTAGCACGACAAGTGTTAAGAAAAAAATACTTTCAGTTTACTTTGAACAAGTTATCAATGAAAAATATTGACTCTCAATTCCGAATTTTGTTCTTATGACCCTTTCAATTTTTTTTTTGATCCCTAGAACATTGTGGCCAAGGAGTTAATGACCTCAATACTATAATTCATTAAATTAAACTTTATAGCATATTTATCAGATTTTACACAAAGTTAGAACAATTATTTTGAAAATGATATTAATTACTGTTGAAGAAAAAGATCAATTTTTGTAAAGATTTCTTAAAAAGCAGCTTTAATCCTTTCCCAATCAAAGACGGCCTTTGACGCCTCCTTTTTTTGGGGGGGGGGAGAATCAGACAAAGCAGATGACTCTTCTGTTGAAAATGCTGCTGATAACTAAAATTGTCCTCAATTTCACGAGAAGACAGAAAGTTATAGATTGACATGTCTTTTCTTTGCCATTAAGGTCTCAAAAAAAAAAAAAAAAAAAAAATAGTGTCATTGGCTTTGAGATTATGCCTGGTTATAGTATGATAGGGAGGAAAATTTTAAGCCTTGTCACTCAGATCTAATGAAATGCAAATGTACACATAAAAAAATCAAAGTGCCATGACCCAATAAACCCAGAAATTTTCAACAACTACATTGTCATGCAGAAAGATGGAATCACAAAAAAAGTGTCAATCATCAAAAGTGTCAAAACAGCCAATTTCAAAAATAATTTGAAAGAATAATGAATAAGCAAATATGTCTCACTCATTTTGAAATTGCTTCCAAAAATTTAGGGCTAAGGAAACAATTGTCCCCACATATGAATTGATTCAATGAATGAGGTATAACTCCACCTTTAATGGTATATCAGTCATATTATGGCAATGGATTTCTGGTATTTCTCACACCAGTACTACCACTACATCCATTCCTAACCTACAGGGACTACCCCACTAAGGCTTAGATCATCCATCCATTGGTGAGAGACAAATGTGGGAAAGGATATATGCCTCCACTGAAGATTGAACCCATGACATCCGATGATTGAAGAGTCTGATGTGCTACCAACTGCGCTATGGCGGCAGCTCCCTGCCTCTGAAAATCCTTAGCAGAGCACTGCTTCACTAAAACCAGAGATATTACAAAATGGCAAAGCTTTGCATGATATAACAGATTACAAAGCTTTGGCAATGCCTCATTTTCTTTTTATCTACAACAGCAACTGATTTACATGGTACTTCTACTACTTAGAACTTAACCCATTCCCACACAGTGAAATATAGACCAGTCCAAATTGAAAGAAATTGCAGATGACAATTTCAAATTCTTAAAATTCTTAAAATCTTTATTTCTCTGGGTAGAAAACAATACAGAAAATGCAGAAATTGCTTGTAACAAGCAATTTCTTCATTTTCCACCTTGTCCCCCAGAACTGTTTTTGTGAGGGGCATAAAAAGGAGGTATTGTGTGGGAATGGGTTATAACTTAAAACAGTATTACATACAACAGTTGATCTGGTGACTAGTTAATTTTATTGGCCAGCCCAATAAGAAAATGTCAAAATTGACAATGAGGGAGGGGCTAAGAGTTTAACGAACAGGATTCTTATTAACCAGTCATGAACTAGCCTACTGCCATCAATGTTGAACTTTTAATAACTCTTCAGCAAACAAAAAGGTTTTATATCATGTTTAACTCTTAACTGTTCTTTTTTGTTATAGACTGGTCCAAATAGAACAAGGTTGCAGATTACATTGAAAATTGGGTGTGATTTGAAATGAAACTATCCTATGTGGTAGAAGATTTTGTAGGAAAAGAAGAAATTGCAAATTGTATAAAATCAGAGCAAAGTAAAATCACGGGTTTGTACAGGGAAGGTTTAACCTAATACCACACTACAACATTTAGATATGGTATTTAGATGCAAACACAGAAGGCTGTAAAATGAAACTAGAACTTGTCAAAGTATTGACGTATTACCCCCGCAAGTGCTTTCAATGTAATGAGAGCTTTAACAATACAAGGACATAGCCACTGACTTTTCTTTTCTAAAAAGGAGGAGTTCACAAAATTGGTAGTTTAATAAGCTGAATATGTCTACAAAGCATAAATAATGTCTAAGTTCAAGGGGAGATAATTCTTGAACCAGGGGGAATTTAGACTTCAAAATTGCGTCTGGCAAAACTTCATGTGTGGTTAATCTTTGTATAAAGTTTTAATGGTATTGAAGCAAAACTGGAGGAGTTTGAGACACAAAATTGGTAGTATTTTGTAAACAGACAGACGGACAGACAGGCTGATTCCAGGATACCCCTAAAAACATTTGTTTTGCAGGGTAAAAATAGAATAAATGATCGTTAACTCATACCCACACAATAACTGTTTTTGATCCCCCCCCCCCAAAAAAAAGAAAAAAGCTTCAGAAAACAAAGTGTTTTCTACCTTAAAAAATGTTTTCTACCTTAAAAGACAAAAAATAAATAAAATATAATAGAATTTCATGAGCCTGAAATTGTTATCTACAATATCTTTGAAAGTACACTAGTCTCAATTTTTGTGGCCTGGTAATAACTCTAATTTTTAGTCAATGCATGATGAATTGATCTTTCACTGAAACAGTTACCAGCTGTGTAGTTCTTGAGGAGATTAAAAATCGGGGTTACATAGTAAAGGGTCAAATTGAATTCATTACAAAAGATATGGGTATTCATCTTATGATATTTTTTTTAAATGATAAGTTTGCATGCCCAGCATCTGCATCATCTAAAACAGAACAAGTTGCTGCTACTATTTTAGAAATTTGATTTACAGTGCATTTACCACAGACCAGTGAACCCATCCCCTGCAATTCCTGCTTTTTGATGCTCCCTAAGAAAAAAGCTCTAGAATAAGAATTGTGGGCAATGAAGAATCACCTGTCCAGGGGTATGAAATTCCCATGTTTGACTTGTCTGTCAAGGACTTTTCTACTCTCAGACAGATACAATCTACCAGGTAACTTGTCTGGGGACAAGTAAATACATGTACAAGGGAAAATCATGGAGTAGTGTAAAAGATTTCAAAGATAACTCATTATATATTGGAAAATTATTATAATGTTACTATTGAAGGGTAGAAAATATTTCTGTCAATGAAGAAATGACTCAGTTCTAGCATTTTTCAGCATTTTCTTGAACTGCAACAATCTTTTGTTTTTCGCCATAACTTTAATTAATGTTTCATTCGGACAAAAAAATCATTTATGTTTAATAAATTATCCTGTTACAGATTTTTGTCAGCAGAAACAAGGAAATAAACAAAGCATTGTTATCAAATGGTAACATTGTTGCATTTTCAGTTTAATATTGTGTTTTATTACACTTCATTCATCCAGGAGGACACTTCTTGAATAATAAGTCACATTTTCTTGGTAAAAAATTAAATTTTCAAGTCGAATTATTTACTCTCAAAAATTACATGCATTTTATACCTCATAAATTAAACAGTTTTGTTAACAAGATTAAATTCAAATTGCTTTCTGAGAATTGTTTTTCTGTCAGTCTAGATTTTCTGGTAATTCTCCCTTTTTTTTCGAAGGTGTAAAGGGTCAAACATCAAAAAATTTAGTGAATATGCCCTTTTATCACCATCTACCTTTTACTCAGCTTCTCATTAATTATTCATGATAGGATGTGCTCTTATTGTGTAATATTTACATACTGTGCTAAATAAAATGTGTCCTTTGAAAACAGTGAAACTAAGAAATAATCAGTCTATGAGCATTAATGTATTTGAAAAGGAAAATCTCAGTTCTGAAAACCCTTCTCATTAACATAACATTGTTTATATGGGACAAATATGTGACCAAATTCAGCCATTAATTAGTCCAAAAGTGAGTGACCTAATTAACATTAAATTGTACATTCATGAAGAAAGGTGTCTTTCAAATTGATATTAGGTCAATTATGCATTTATGGATTGAGTATTTGACTTTCAGTATGATGTGCAAATAGAGACTGTGTGTAACATAAAGTAAATATGCTAATGACCTACCTTCAGATGCTGACCCATTGAGTTCAATAATAACATGCAATTTTCCTCTGGGTTCCAGATCAATCTGCAAATAAAATTGAAAACTTGGATAAACAGATTTCAAAATGAAAAATGTGGATGATTAACAATATCTTTAAAGTAGTCTAGAACGTATATAATGTGATTGAAGAAATATAAAATGTTAATATAATGGTCGCATGCGCCACCACGGTAAATGGCCTACTTTCTCTACTGTCCGAATAATCATCATGTTTGTGCATTTGAAGAGTTTTGATGGCATTTTTCGTAATCGAGCATCAAAGGACTCACCCATATATCGCTCTGGGACTTCAAATCCTGAAATGGAATCGAACAATTTGCTACAAAATCGTCTGGGGGTATTGCAGCATCATGAAAGACTGTAAGACCGAACGACTGTCCGTTGTGAATTTCCGAGGAGAAATCTTCATTCCAAACGGGTTTCGATGTTTTAACTTTAGTAGTAGTCCGTGCTATACGTCGCTCGTCCACGTCTATCTCCACATACGGGTCTAAAGCCGGGTCTACTTCTTTCTTAGCCAACCCACCCATCGTTTTCTGGAATCGGGTTGATGAGTCTGTAGGCTTCAGGTCTATCGCCTCGCAAATCTTTAGCTTCATCGAACCATTAAAGAACACCATTGTTCCTTTTTGGTGACTTTATGGAATGCACAGATAATGAATGAATCACATTTTAACACCGATTAAACGATATTATCCCTTGACCGACCCTAATCCACATGAAATGATGCGTTCATATGAACTGATGAGAAAAAACAGTATCGCGGAAGTCGCAATGTCGAATTGCGATAAATTCCAATTCACGCATGCGCGAAATAACCAAAAGTAACGATGTCAAGTTCAATTTCTGAATCGAGTAAATTAAGAGTTGCCTTTATTTAAAATGTGACCCGCTATTTAATCTAGCAGGACAGAACACTTACCTTCTAAACTCAGAATGAAAATTGTTAAGAGAATAGATATTCTTTTTCAAGTACTTAATAAGTCCCATATCTTTTAGACTAAGTTAACTATAACGTTAGAACTTTAAACCTTGATCATAGCTAGGTTTTGTCCGATGAATGATTTTGGTAATAAAACAACGAAAAAAAAAAAAAAAAAAAAAGATTTCTAGATTCAGCAGGCTTTGTGATACACAATTTAACAACCCGGCTAGGCATTAGATCGCTATTGTGAAATTTCAATAAGGCAAGTTAAGGGTATTTTTTTTTAAAAGAAAAATATACTATGCCAGCATATAATTGTTCCCCCTATATTTATTTATTTCATTGAATAACCATTTAAAAGATAGTTTTCCATCAGAAACGACGGAATGTCAGGGCCGTCTGAGCACGGCTTGAGCAGCGGCAAAATCTAAACGATCGTAAATTGACGGATCGGTCGCGACTGACCAGTAAACCCCGTTTAACCCTTCCCGCTCAAACCCGAAATTTTACGTTGCTGTGATTTTATACCTGAGAAAATATTGTGGAAAAAGAAGAAATTGTTTGTTACAAGCAATTTCTCCTTTTCCTACAATATTTTCTACCACATAGGACGGTTTCATTTAAAATTGCATTCAATTTTCATTGTCGCCTGCAACATCTTTCAATTTGGACCAGTAGGCCTATACAATTTCATAAACAGAAAAGGGTTAACCCATTCCCACATGACAAAATTTTAGACAAGTCCAAATTCAAAGTTGCAGACAACAATTTTAAGTGAATGAGATTTTTAAAATCCTTTGTCTTTTGGGGCAGAAAGATTGTGAATAATGAAGAAATTGCTTGTAACATGCAATAAACAGATATGTTGGAGTACAAAGTTCACTTCCCGTCTAAATTGATTATTTGATTCGTCAATCGAATTTTTGTCTAAGCGCAGCAAATCCGTCTGCTTCTTGCCTATAGTGTCCGATTCCACCAAATTTCAACTTATCATATAGAGGTGCACTCTTTTCACCAAAGTTCTTAAGATTCTTGTTCAGAATTATTTTTATCATTAGTATGGGAATTTTTTTTTTTTTTTTTTTTTTTTGCTTTGGGTCTAAACTTTGAGCTTCAAACTTCAACTTGGCCGGGCATGATGGCGGACAACGGCGATTCTTATCACGGTGACTGTAGTCAGGGACGATTTTGGTTCACACCCGGCATTGACCAATAGCGGCTGTCAATCAAAGAAGTAAACAACCAATCAAATCCGATTCATTTTGACTGGATGTTCACTTTGAACTCCAACATTGGCAGACATCTTGGTTAATCGATTTTGTTGATTTGGCGACTTAAACGTCGTAGCTACAGCTTATTCGAGCTCTGATTACGACATTTAGGCGCCAACCAACAATTCAACGTTTTTGTAACATGCTCCTGGCAATAGTTTGCAAAAAAAACTCCGTTTAAATCGAAGCGGAACTTCCTGTTCGAGTCAATGGGCGGGACCAAATTCAATTGACCAATCGCTGGCCCCTTCCACTTAGTTCGTCCAAAAAAGTAAAATGGTTGGTTTGTGACTTAAACGTCGTAGCTACAGATTGAATAATTTGTAGGTTTGACGTGTAAGTCGCCAAAACAGCCAAAAAAGATTTACAAAAATGACAGCAAATGTCTGAGTTGTAATAAATGATATGATTGGTCGGTTGATTCCATGATTCACAACGCGATTGGTCAATTAGTGACAATGTCACCGTATTCATTAACTTTGGCATTTAATTGTTGGATCACTGGACATGCCAACTGGCCTCTGGAAGGGAGTTCTACTTAGATATTAAAAGTCGTTATTTCGAACAAAAATACGCCCAGTAACATCTAATAAAATGTAAAATGGTTGGCGACCTAAACGCCAAAACTGCAGATTGAATAAGCTATAGTTACGACGTATACTTCGCCAAGCGAACTAAAACGCTTAACATGAATTTTGGAATGGATAAAAACCATTTCCGCCTCAAAAAAGATTTGATTGGCCAATTTTGTTGTTGTTTGTTTCTTTTGATTGACATGGGCGATCAGTAAATTACACCCACAGTACAATGTGGTGGATTTATGGAACAGGACAGTGACATTTCCGGAGGTCGGAAACAGTAACTTATGTTCACCGCTAGGGCGACAACAACAACATCAAGTTGAAGTAAGTGACGTGAAAAGTTCGACTGGGCCGTCGCAAGGCGCACTAAAAACGACATGCGAATCATACCGAAGGCCTAACAGTTGGCAATGACAATTTTTTATTGATTGATTGAATGAATGGGGTTTAACGCCACTTTTAATAGTAAATTAGTCATATCGCTGGAGCACTTAACTATGGATTCCTGGTACTTCTCACACCAGTCACTACCACATCCTTTTCTAGCCCCAAGCTGATATCCCACCTAGGTTTACGATTATCCACTCATTGATGAGAGACAAATGTCGTAAAGGGTATGTACCGCCGCCGGGGATCGAACCCATGACAGCCCATGATTGAAGAGTCTGACGCGCTACCGACTGCGTTATGACGGCGGCGACAAAGTTTGAAAAGCACGCCAAAAGTGATTTTCGAGAGCACGCCTTTTAAATCGACCTTTTCCTCTCACTGACTACCGGCTTTGTCTAACAATGGTTAAATTCAGCAGAAGAAAAAGGTAGGCAAGGAAGTGACACAATAAATCCAATCCCATACAATTCCCCCTTCTTACGCCGCTCAAGAATTGAGCTTTGTAAACATTATGACCAATGAAGAAATTACTTAAAACAAGCAATTTCGTCAATGTCCACAATGTTTCTACCCTGAGGTGCAAATTTTCTTTTAATTTCACTAACGTGCATTTGTCGTCAGCAACATCTTTCAGTTACTAGTCTGAATTGCTGAAATGTGGTAACGGATTAATATGACTAGATGCAACAGACAGTGATCATTCGGGCACGTCGAGGGCGATTCAAACCGTTCGTATCTGAAGCTGACCCAAGCTGTATATGCGATGTTTGGACATACAACGAAAATCACGGTATGGTTCAAATAACTCATTGTTGTTTCAGACATGCGATTTCGAAGCATATTGAAACAGATATCAAACGGAAATATAAAACATAGATCACAGAAAGCACGAACCCTTATGGACCTGAGACGCTTTGTTGGCTTTCTTAAACTCTTACAACAACTTCTCGAAAAAGGCAATAAACACTTATTAACCCTTGTAATTCTAAATAAGACCGGTTTCCAGGAATAGTTTTAAATCAAAACACTTAAAGCACTAGAAGCCCTTATAGATTGCTTTGAAAAAATCACGAACGAATGCCGCTTAAATGGTACGAGAAGGTGCGCATTGATCTTTGTCTATATCCCTGCAAAAACACGAGTATTCCGATATCTTCACGACAAGAGTTAAAATCAAAGGACGTCAATTCTAGTAAACGCAAATGCACGGATTTGACGAATTTCTATACAAGAATAAAAGCACTCAACGTACTGAAGTGCCAAGATTTTTTTTTTTTCATTTAGTTGTTCTGGGAATGGATGAAGTCAGTTACCAAGTCAATTCGAGTTGAATAAGCTGCCTAAATAGAGACAAGTTTTTGCTGTTGTTGTTGTTTTGGTCTGCTCAAGCAGAGATCAAATCATTTTAACAAACTTTGAAGAGAGAATGCTACATACCTCCACTCACAAATACACACACAAGCGCGAACACAAAACGTTTTGAGCTTTCAAGTTTAACAAAAGATTTTATCTATCTTTATTTCTATGTTGAGCCAAGCGCGCCCATGCAGAGCCCATACATAAACAATACATTCAATTTAATACTCAATTAAGGGACGCGATTACCATATATCAATTCTTTAAGATTTCTGATAAGAGGAATTTCCACTAGATTGCCTCTATGCAAAATAGGGTTCGCCCAAGTGAAGACCAACTGCTTGACTTAGTAACGGTCCACTACAAGGGCCGAGATAAATGTTTGGGGTTCTACAGAGGAGAGGTTATTTAGCCAACCTGATCAACTTGGTCTTGGTGAGCTTTTGTTATCCTTGAATAACTGACGTCCGTCGTCCTTCGTGCGAGGTCAACATGTCAAGTGTTTACACTCTAGAGGCATACTTTTTTACTTAATCTTCATGAAACTTGGCCAGAATATTTTTTTCTGTGTCAGAAGGGTGAACTTTATTAATTATGGAAAGATTCTATTGGAAAATACGGGAAAGGGGCCTTAGTGAAAATTTCTTTGTTAACATTCTAGAGGGCAGAGTTTTGTTTAAATCTCCATGAAACGTGGACAAAATAGTTGTTAGGCCATATGAATGAAGCATATTGGGAAACACGGGAAAATGGGCCTTATTGATAATTTCTTCTTTTACGCTCTATAGGCAACAATTTTGGCACAGTCAACTTGGTCAGAATAATTGTTAGCATGGGAGAACCTTATTGATAATTGGAAGGTTCAATGGAAAAACAGTTGCATTTAACAAAAAAAGGCTCTTTAATTAGCAGATGATTCAGGTTAGCGATTTAGGAGCATCACGGTACGTCCTCTTTTTGAAATTTACTTCCCCCTTTTTGTTGCCATTGCTACCTGAGTTTAAGGTAGCTTTAAATTGTTTGGACAATTTTTAGAGCTTCAGAAAATAGAGATCATTTCTGGGTTTAAAAAAAGTCCCGTCTCGCCTTAAGCTAGTGAAGCTTGATAATATGATATCCAGATAGCTATCAGTAAATATTTAATCAAATCGCGGAGGGTTTACCCATTACCAGACGGCAAAATTTTAGACTGGTCCAAATTGAAAGGATTTGCAGACGACAATTTAAAGTTTGCGGTTTTTTTTCGACTCTGTGGATAGAAAACACTGTGTAAAATGAAGAAATTGCTTGTCACAAGCAATTTCTTCATTTTACACAATGTTTTCCCAATTGTTTTTCTTGGGGGTACCCAAAAGCGTCATTGTGTTGGATTGGGTTAATTGATTCAATATTGAATAATAACTTCATCAGTTTCTTATTAGTGGCAGAAAGCTGTGTCCATTATAACTTAAAATGTATAGTAAACTTAAAAAAATAATAATATCTTGACCAATCAAATTACTCAACTAGACAGGAGGTGAACTTTAAACTCCGACGTTGATGTTAAGTCGTTGGTTTTGTGACTCAAATGCTCTAACTACAAATCATCTAAGCTGTAGTTACGACGTTTAGGTCGCAAACCCTTTATTCTATATCCAAGACAACACATTTAACAAATAAAATCGTTAATCATTCAAGTGGAACTCTGTCGGAATTCATTGGTCGGGGTCAGCGATCCGCCGATAATAAATACTAACTAGAAGACGAAGAAATGTCATTATAAGCCCAATTAGCTTATTGGTAGAGCACTTGACTTTACACCTTAAGATCACGGGTTCGGGCCCTGGAGTGACCATTTCAACTAACAAACTAATTGTCTTTCGGATGTGACGTTGAACCGAGGCCAAGTCTGACGGTGCTATCCATCGAGCACGTTAAAGAACCAGGTGGAGCTCTCAGCAGTTTCGTCTTGCAACTTTGCACAATCCCCGGTGACAACTAACCGCCTTCTGGGGTCGACGCTCATATGGGCATGTGCTACGGTAGCGACGATAAATAAATGGAAATATACAAGAAATGCAAATCGAAATAATTACTCATGTAACCTTTCTGACTTGAACATGAAGAAAAGCCGATTTTCTTTTAGTGTCCCAAAATAGAAGAGAACTATATATTGATTAACAATCATGAAAAAAGAAATTATGCACAAAACATATGACACCTTTTTTTAATCAAAGCGCTGAAAGCCTGAGAAATTTATACAGCAACTTCGTCTAACCAGACCGTTTTAACATTGTAACTCTAGAATAAGTAATATTTTTTGGTATAAAACAAAGAACCTTATTTTTTCTTAACAATATGATATGATTATTAATGATTAATAATTGTCCAATGTATATATATATCTGCTTTCTTTCTGTCCATTCACTCATCAATTTTTGATAATTTTGCCAAATTCAGAACACTCGCCTGAAAGTATTGTACATCAAGCGCCAGCTTTCAATGAGTCATATCTCGCCTTCGTCCTTCTTGCCCCAATCGGGCGTATTAATTTATACTTGCAGTCATGTAATTCGCACCGATACACTTTCCATGTGACAGATTATTACATTTATTGCGTTAGATGTTTTTACATTTTTACTTTAAACTCTGCGTGGGTTGAAATTTTACCGTGGTAACTTTAGCCTCAGATTGCTACGCAATAGTTCAAAGTAATCGGCTTGGGGGTAGTAGAAAGGATGGATTTCGCGGGAATGGGTTAAAGTACCGGCTAGTGTATATCCAGGATCAGTTGATCTGATTGAAATTATTGAGAGCTTTAACCAACAACCATAACCTTTACCATATCTGTATTAACAGAGAAACTAAAAAAATTTAACCCGTCGACGAAAAGGGACCACTCAAGAAGTGCGAAAAGTATAGTCATGCAGACCGTGGCTGGAATGCGTTGGCTGACCAGCCTCGATTTTTATGGAACAGTTCTAAAACATGAAGGTCATTATGCCTTAACCCATTCCAACTCAATCCCTCCTTTTTACGCGCCTCAATAAAACAGCTTTAGAAAACATTGGGGAAAATGAAGAAATTGCTTGTTACAAGCAATTTCTTCATTATCCACAATGTTTTCTATCCCAAAAGATGAAAACATTTAAAATTCCATCAACTTGAAATTGTCGTCTGCAGATTCTTTCAATTTGGACCAGTCTAAAAATTGGTTGTGTGGGAATGGGTTAATACATGTCGATTTCTGAAATGTGCCCAATTGCAGTGGGAGTTTCAATCCTCACCACTTCTTGCTATATGAACCGTGGGTCATCCCAAAATAGAACGTCTTGTACGAAGTTCTTATCAATTGAGTATTACTGAAACACCTATGCAGTTACAAAGGGTTGCAAGATCTAAAAAGATAGTTTCAATTTTGAGATATATTTTTAATGTCATTCATTATATCGCGTTCTCCAGCGAACTGCGTTCATTTTTAGTTTCTTTATCATAGACCTTTTCGTCGTTCGGTGTGCAAAATGTCGCACATGCTTCTTCTATATGCTACCGCGTCTTTTAAGGCATTTTGAATAGTATTTAAGAGTACCTATCATTCCTATGTTTATAATTTCGAACCATTCTACAACGAGAAGGTTTTACAATGATAGAAGTTAAATTGCATGAAAATTTGCTCATAGACCACTTTCTGTAAAGCAACCGACCAAGAAAAGCGTCTGTGATTTACTCAAAACATTAAGAACTTAACTTATTTCACGCAAGCCCTCCTTTTAACAAGAGCTCGAATAGTGATAGTTGGCAAAAAATGTGTGAAAAGGAGAAATTGTCTTTAACAAAGAAAGCCAGTCTATTCCTCACAATTATATTGTAAACTACTGTTTTAACGACGTATTGCCTGCATCGTCCTTCAATTTGAATCAGTCTATAATCTTGTTTTCTGGCAATAGATTAACAGCGAAATATTACGGGGCAAAGTGTTACAGTGTAACACTTTGCCCCATACTTTGCCCCAATCGCAATTTTTCGTAAAAGACGATTATACAGACAAATTAAAGGTCAATCGAAATATGAATTTTACAGTAATGTTATCTACTGGATCTCGGGGTTCCGTTACGACACATCTTCCCATTTTCTGGTATTTACATGTCAAATGAGACGAAAATTTATGAAGATGTTAATAATTTACTCACCTGGAACAAAAAGCGTTTTCTGTTAATTGGCTTGTAAACACTGAAGCCTCTGCTTTTATATATCTTTTATGAACGACATACAAAAACGGTTTTTAAAGAACGTACGTAGATCTATAGTGACATCATCGATGACGTTACCGAGGAGATATTTCAAACGTAACACTTTGCCCCGTGTAACACTTTGCCCTGGTCTCCCATACTGAACAATACCCCCAAATGAGAGATCCGTAGCACAAAATTTCCTTAATTGTGGCATCCAAATTTGAAAATATCCCTGCTATCAAGTAATCTAAATTCTTTACGCTATTTGAAAATACTGTGGATTGATTTCGAGGTTTGTATAAATAGCATTTGGCAAGAATGGGAGCCTGAAAACCAGACACCAATATATTTATAGAAAGGGACAATTTCAATTTCTTTGTTTTTGTGATTCCTCCTTTTTTCTTTTTAACATTTCCGACATTACGAAAGACAACGATTTTTGTTTTTTCGTGGTTAGTTTCTAGATCTACGGAATCACTAATAATTCCAAACAGTTCTAGCCTAGTTGTCTTTTGACACCCATTTAAGAAAAAAGCTGTGGAAGTTGGATATTGACGGTGAAAATTCAGAAATTGGTTGTTACAAGCAATTTCTTCATTTGCCACAATGTCTTATACCAAAAGGGAAAAACAAATCACCATCTTCTTATAACTTGGACCTATCTAAAATTTTCTCATGTGGTAAGGAGAATTTCGTAGACATGACCAAAGGGAAATCATCTCATAATTTATGTTAATCGGTATTTTCAGAGTGAGTTCCCTTGACAAGTTGCAAGGGAGGTCACTACAGCTCACACAACAACAACAAAACCAGAAATTAAAAAAAATGTTTCGAAAAATACATCAAATAAAGAAAACCCTGTACAGGTAAAACTTTGTCCATACCCCTGTCTATAATAAAATCACTCCGTATACGGTACGTTGTAAAACGAAGATAATCAACCCTGAGCGAAGTTGCTAAGTATGCGGATGACATGATTCGGGCATCATCCAGTCTACTTATACTGGAGTTTCCCGTATTTGAGCAGTCACCCTTATTCGATCATTTTCATTTCTGCACACTTGCAGTTAATTTGTGTATTACAAACAAAGTGCAAATTTAAAGAAATCAACATTTATCAATGACAATGTACGAAATTTATCAGAGAAATACAAGTTATTCCTTAAAACTCTTGCATTACCTGGTTTGTACTATTTTTTGTCATTCCTTACAAACATTTTGGGGTTCATGTTTTTTTTCTTCTTGCTAATGCTGTTTTTCATGTAGATGCTTTTTGAAGTTTGGGTAGATAGATGGCAAATAACTCAAAATACATTTTCAAGTCCCTTTCACCAATGCTGCAAGTGTGACATTGATCCTTGGATGTATATTGCTAAGGTGCTCGATTATGGGAGACTGAATTTGGATCTCCATGATCAGTGTATGGATACAAAAAGAGAGTATTTTTTGTTACATTTTTTTTATGAATCTGTTTTTCATTCGTACTGCAATATTCTAATTGAATTTATGTTACTTTCAGTTTAGTTCATGAAGTCTAATTATCATTTTGTAAGTGCGCATGCGCAAATTTATAGCTTAAGGTGATCGAATATGGGAGACTACAGGCTAACCCATTCCAACACAAGAAAATTTTAGACTGGTCCAAATTGAAAGAAGCTGCAGACGATAATTTCTGGTTGATGGAATTTCAATTTTTTTCGTCTTTTGGGATAGAAAACATTGTGGATAATGAAGAAATTGCTTGTTACAAGCAATTTCTTCATTGTCCACAATGTTTTCCAAAGCTTTTTTCTTGTGGGGTGTAAAAGGAGGGCTTGAGTTGGAATGGGTTAAGTTACAACTACAATGATATCAAACAAAGATTGTTTTACCAATCTCTTAGTCTTTATTATCATAATATAGAAAGTTTTTTTAACCCATTCCAACTCAAGCCCTCCTTTTTACGCCTCACAAGAAAAATGCTTTGGAAAATATTGTGGACAATGAAGAAATTGCTTGTAACAAGCAATTTCTTCATTATCCACAATGTTTTCTATCCCAAAAGAAGAAAAAAAATAAAATTCCATCAACTTGAAATTGTCGTCTGCAGCTTCTTTCAATTTAGACCAGTCTAAAATTTTCTTGTGTTGGAATGGGTTAAAGATGCGTATATATAATCCTAGATTTCAAAAATCCGAGTATTTGTAAAGTTAAAATAGAGAATGATACTTAATATTGGAATCACCACTGGACACGTCAGTTTAACTTTCACAAATGACGTGTCAAGTTTATTTTTCAGAATTACCCTGGTACACTTAACTACAATACCATATTAACCGATTACCAGATAACACAATTTCAGATTTTCAAATTCAAAGATGTTGCAGACAACAAATTTTAGTTGATAAAATTTTTAAAAAGTTTGCCTTTTGCAGCCATGCGTCATGGGTCATCACAAGTGTACCAAGTTATTAGAAAATGGTTAACCCATTCCCACTCAATGACGCCTCTCAAGAAATATCATTGGGAAGACATTGTGTAAAATAAAGAAATTGCTTGCACAAAGCAATATCTTCATTTCCGTAATGTTTTCTACCCCAAAAGACAAAAAGAATCAAAATTATATCAACTTGTCGTCTGCAGCCCCTTTCAAAGGTCTAAAATTTTGTTGTATGGGAATGGGTTAAGTGATTATGGAAATATACACCCTCATCATGGATAACACCAAAGCTTGATTGGTATTTAACACTACTGATTGATGCACATGCATCTGGGATCATAATTAGCAGGTAACTGAAAGAGGTTATCGCATTTTGACTCTTGGGATTTCAATTTTGACTTTTGAAAATTTTGGCCCTAGGGTTAATGACTCTTCACTTTTTGGTACTAGTGAAAACCCTGAATGTTTTCTACTCAAAAAGAGTAAAGATTTTCAAAAGTTCATCAACTTAAAATAGTTGTCAGCAATTTTTTTTAAATTTGGACCTGTTTGAATAATTTGTTGTTTGGTATTGGGTTAAACAACATTCATTAATCGGGATGCTTAGTCTTGGAATCACCCTAGACTCATGTTGATTATTCATGTCTGTGTTGATTTTCATAAGCGCCCAGGATATTTTTACACTTCTATCTATATAAACCCAATCAATTAAGATTCAAAATAACAATCTCACGTATTTCAAGAATCACACTGGTATATTTTGTTATTATTTTTTCGGTCAATTAGTTACGCATTAAACATACAATTCTTAAAAAAAGCGTTGTGAGTTAAATAATCGCGTTATCCTTTGGGAAGCACATTCATTTAAAAAAGGCCTTTTGGGTTTTTTTTGCCCAGTCATCTCTGGACTCTTATACATGTACAAATTAAAAAATAAACCAGAACCAGATTACCAGGTAATGTTAAATTCCCTATAAATAGATTTAAACAGACACTGGATTTGAACCTTGAATACTTCACTAAGGGCAAGTGCTCTTTCACCAGTTCACCCTGGAAGTCATGTGTATGGATAAAAATAACATTAGCCAATGTTCAGAATCATCCCCAGGATACTCGATGCTTTGAGTATCATATTTCTAAATATACAATCGAATTATACCTGAAAGAATTGAAAACTGTTTGATGTGACATTCCTACACAATGACGCTTTTTGATGCCCCGTAAGTAAAAAGGCTTTGGAAAACATTGTGGAAAATGAAGAAATTGCTTGTTCATTTTACACAATGTCTTCAGCAGAGAAAGTTGAAAAAAATCTAAAATTTCATAAACTTGAAATTGTCATCTGTAACTCCTTTCAATTTTGACCAGTCTAAAATTTTGTTGTCTGGTAATGGGGTGGAAAAGTTTTGTTTTGTCTATTTCCCATCATATTGATATTTATCCTTGTCATTCAGACTCATTTGACATTTTTTTCAAACAAGTTCATGAGCTATCATAAGCATATCATTCATCTAGAGAAAATGAAGTTCTAATAATTAAATGATTTGAATTAAGATTTGGTATTTAATATGGGATATATTGTTTGAATTCACTTAGTCATATAATTTCAGTTGAGCAATCCAGAAATTGCAGGAAGGACCAATTAAGAGATGAAGATAATATTTTTTGTTTTCATGGAGGTATGAACAAAAAAAACTAATCACACAGTATGATACGCGAAGCGGATTCATACATTGTGTGATTAGGTTTTAAGGTTCATACCTCTATGGAAACAAAGAATATTTTCTTCATTTCTTATAATTTAATAGCATCAAGCAAAAAAAAACAAAAGCTTTACAAATTTTGATACCTTTTTGTATGGGACTATTTTGTGCAAAGGAAACACAATCGCTGCATGCTCAAAATTTTGTTCATGGAGTTATGAATATTTTATTTTTTGACCAATCAGAAAGAACTAAAAATTAAACTATTGCTGAATGAATGGACAAGAGATCTGATTATCAGTCTAGTATTTGATGGTTAACCGTCATCATTCATTGTGAAGGATACCTGTCACAAGTTTCCTTAATGTGATGCTTAACTGTCACTGGCTAATATTGGAGAAAAAGTTGAAATAGCCTTAGATAGAATAATGGCTATCCATCATTGTTAAGCCATTCCTACACAATGATGCTTTTGGTTGCCCTCAAGAAAGATAGGGAGGAAAACATTGTGGAAAATGAAGAAATTGCTTGTAACAAGCAATTTCTTCATTTTCAACTATACTTCCTACCAAGAAAGTTAAAAAAAAAAATCAAAATTTTTTGTACAATTTAAATTGTCATCTGTAACTCCTTTCAATTTGGACCAGTCTAAGGTGAGGTATTTTGATCATCCTATGTCCGGTGTCCGTAGTGTGTTGTCTGACGTGTTTCAACAATCTTAAAATGACATCTCCTCCCAAACCGCTGGGCGGATTTCAACCCAATTTGGCAGGAATTTTCCTTTGGTTGTGCCCTTTAAAAATTGCTAAAAGTATTGAAATCTGTTAAAAGCTGGTTGCCATGGCATCAAAACTGAAATTTTAATAGAAACTTCAAAAATTATCTCCTAACCCAGAGGGCCTAGAGTCTTGATATGCATGAAGCATCAGTACATTGACCTCTTTCAGAATTTTCAAAATCGTCACCCTTGGGTCCCCAGGGGAATAGGGCTTATATAGATTAGAGATAAAGAAGGATGTTTAAAACGACATCTCCTCCCAAACCACTGGGCAGATTTCAACCAAAGAATTTTAATTAGTTCGAAATAAATCGGTTGCTATGACAACAAGAGTAAAATTGAAAAAAAGAAAAGAGAAAAAAGAAAACATCTCCTCCTGACCAAGAAGGTGAAGAATTTGAATTTTTCATGAAGCATCACTATGTTGACCCCTTTCAAAATTGATAAAATTTCAGAGCCAAAGGATGATTAGGCTAAAATAGAAAGAAAGAAGGCAACCCTTTCAATACTATTTGGCCAATTTAAACCAAATTGGGCAGAAATATGTTAGTTTGCCCCCTTTTGAGGATTACTAAACTATTTGAAATCTGTTGAAAGCATTGGTTGGCATGGTAACATAAAGTTGATTTTAGTTAAATGTTAAAAGAGTTCCTCTCCTGACCCATTTTGTATTAGGCCTTGAAGAAAAGAGCCTGATCTCAGGTGAGCGCCAGGGCCACTGGCCTTCTTGTTTGAGTAAATTGTTTTGGTTCTAGTTGAGTTGATCTACCAATCACAAACATAAGCATTTACATTTCTGCCTGTCATGCAGAAATAAACCATCTGTCAAGTTAAAATAAATGTCTATCTAGTTCAAACTGCATAGGCTGACCAGTATTGAATTGTTTTATTTTTGAGGTAATATTCTAACTTACTGCACTATGTTAACATTTGAAATGCTGAAACCATTTGACCTCAGCTGGATCAGAGTTTTTTTTAGAAAATAATTTTTCTTTGTCTTGAGGAATACATTTATACACCATACAATTTTCTTGTTTATCATATATTTTTTATTATTTGACAGAAATTTCTCCTGGTCAGTACACAGATATATCTATCAGGGATCTAGAGTACAGAGTTCCACATCCAGTCAAACAGTTGCTAATCCTCTTGATGGGCTGATTTTGAGTGATAGTTGTGTACAGGTTAGTTGTCTACAATAAAGAATTATATTGGTGAGAAATTACTGGACAATAAGATTTAACCCATTCCCACACAATGATGCTTTTGACACTCCTCTAGAAAAATAGTTGGGAAAACATTGTGTATAATGAAGAAATTGCTTGCAACAATTAAATTATTTATTCTTTTTAGCTGACCTGAGCACAAAATGCTCATGGTAAAACTTTGTGATCATTGAATTCCTGTCGTCCGTCTTCCTTTATGTGGCATCATCAATTTAAGTGTTTTACTGTTTACACTCTAGAAACTCAATCTTCATGAAACTTGGCTAGAATGATTGTTAGGTCATAGGGATAAACCCTATCAATTATGGGAAGTTCAATTGGAGAACTATGGGAATAGGTTTCTTCATCCCATTCCCACTTAATCCCTCCTTTTTAAGCCCCTCAAGAAAAGAGCTTTGAAAAATATTGTAAAAATTGAAGAAATTGCTTGTATCAAGCAATTTCTTTTTTTACCCACAATCTTTTCTATCCAAAAAAATGAAAAAAATCAAAATTTAATCAACTTGAAATAGGTGTCTGCAGCTTCTTTCAAATTGGACCAGTCTATGATTTTGTTGAGATGGAAAAGTTTAAGACAATTCTTATGTTAATACTCTAGAGGCCATAATTTTGACTCAATTTTCATAAATAATTGTTAGGTCATAAGGATGAAGCCTTTTGATTATAGGAAGGTTCCACAGGAAAACATGAGAAAAGTGTTAATACTCTAGAGACCACATTTTTGGCTCAATTTTCCTGAAACTGGTTATACATTGTAATTATTTAGCTTCAGTTGAATTTTTTAGGTGAGCAATTTAGAGCCATCATGATCCTCTTGTTCACCGTGGTTTTTTTACCTGAAAGTTGACAAAATCTAAAATTTTGTCAACTTAAAATTGTCTGTAACTCTTTTCAATTTAGACCAGTCTAAATTATTGCTGTTTGGTAATGTGTTAAAACAAGTTAAGATACAGGCTGCAGACATCTTGTTGAAGTGTCTTTGAGTAAAAAAAATATGTCACAAGCAATTCATACTTTTTCAAAGTGTTCTAAAATTCAATCAACTCAGAATTTTCTGCAACTTCTTTCAATATGGATCAGTCTTAAATCTTATCATCTGGGTTAATACATTTACAGGTGGCAAGTTTAACGTTACAGGTGGCAAGTTTAACATTACTTAAGGCATATACATGTAATACTACAGTATGATGCATGGGATTATTGCTTAAAATTAGGAAAAAGTAATTAAATGAAATTTGAAAAATGATAAAAGAAAGTGACTTTTCAAATTTCTTGGAGGTATCAGGGGAAACTGTCAATATACATATGTTGAAATATTCGTTATTTGAGTTACTTCCCTTTTACTGAGTGAGATCAATATTAATATGTCAAATAGAATTCCAAGACTGTATCAATGACTCCATCACAGATGTTCTATTGATGCCACGAGTTTATTTAACCCATTTCCACACAAAAATGCCTTTTGATGCCAAGAAGAAAAAAATCTTTGGAAAACATTGTGGACAATGAAGAAATTGCTTGTTACAAGCAATTTTGTCATCATCCACAATGCTTTCAACCTCAAAATATAAAAAAAGATTTCATCAATTGACAATAATTTTATTGTCATCTGCAACTACTTTAAATTTGGACCAGTCTTGGAATTTGCATTTTTGAAATGGGTTAACTGATTATATATAATAAAGGGGATTAAAACAGAAGCAATACATTTGAAGGACTAAGCAATTATTATCAATTTCTTATCTGAAATCTTGCTTCCAAAATCAACCAGGAAGTTTAGAAAATGGCCTCTGATTAGCTGTTTTGAATGTACATGTTGTTTACTGTAACCATTATTTCCTAGATTGGTATATAAGGTCTCAGACAGATAGATCTTTGATTTGGAACTAATTCTAATCTTAAAGGAATATAGATTGTGAAAATTCATGCCATTGTGTAATTTCCAGTATTTTGGATTTGTTTTGTACTGATGGAGATAGGGATACTGAAACGTATTTCAATCCTTTACCGACAGTGTTATTCATTGAAATGGATAATATTCTCCACCATTAGGATATAGCATAAAAACATGGTGGATAGTGGACATTACTTGTAATGAGGAATTTTATTGTTTTCCACTTTGTTATTCTGAGCTCTTTTCTTTCGGGTCATAAAAAAGTGAGACTTTTTAACAATGGCTTAAGCAATGAGTTGACCCATTCCAACACAAAATGACGCTTTTGAACGCCCTCAAGAAAAATAATTGGGAAAAACGCTGTGTCAAATGAAGAAATTGCTTGTAACAAGCAATTTCTTCACTTTACCCAAAGTTTTTAACCTAGAAATTTGAAAAAAAAAATTATAAAATTTCAGTGACTTCAGATTATGTTCTGAAATTCTTTTCAATTTGGACCAGTCTAAAATTTTGCCATCTGGTAATGGGTAAATGAAAACTGTAAATTGAACTTTATTTTTCAACAAGGCAACACCAAGAAAAGCCACAGCATATTTTCATGGTCATGACATGGGTCTCACTTTTAGCCCCTATTATTACCACACAAGAAAAATTTAGACTTATCCAAGTTGAAAGAAATTGTAGATGACAATTTAAAGTTTATGAAATTTCAAATATTTGCAACTTTCTGGGTAAAAAAACACTCTGGAAAATGAAGAAATTGCTTGTTACAAGCAGTTACTCCATTTTGCAAAATATTTTCCTAATTATTTTTCTTGAGGGTTGTGAAAAGTGTCATTGTGTGGCAATGGGTTAAGATATAAATGGGTAATATGCAGGGAAATCAGAAAAAATGTAAAAAACAGTAAATAAAATCCACTTTGGTATTGGTAGAAAAGAAGAGAATCCTTTTTAGGGGATCAAAGCTACTGTAAAGTTATGTCAAAGTGTCCTTTAACCGATGAATTTTTACCCCTTGTCATTTTTCACCTGGAAATTTCTACTTTTTGCAGGAGGAATAGACAAAGATCAGTCTGCACATATGTGCAGTCTGATCTTAGTGTTAACCACCCATATGACTCTTTGAGCTGTATGAAACTCAAATTTTGGACTAGTTCAGATTGAAAGAATTGAAAACTTAACACTGGACTGAAAGATAAGTGAGCATTGTATTTAAAGAGAAATTGCATGTTCTTCTTTTATTATATTATTCATAGCTTCTTCTCTTCAGACCCAGTGGATGGAGTGGTGGTGGGTTTAAACCTATTCCCACTCAGTGGCACTTTTAAACGCCCCAACGAAAAAAAAGTTTGGAAAACATTGTGGAAAATGAAGAAATTGCTTGTTACAAGCAATTTCTTTATTATCCACAATGTTTTCTACCCCAAAAGAAAAAGAAATCCAAAATTTCATAAGCTTTAAATTGTCGCCTGCAACTCCTTTCAGTTTGGACCAGTCTAAAATTTTGCCATCTGGTAATGGGTTAAGCATCATTGACCCATTTCCACAGAAAGGCACTATCTGATGCCCTGAAGAAAAGCAATCATGGAAAATGTTGCAAGAAATTAAAAAAATGCATGTAATAAGCAATTTCTTTATTTTTGCAGTGATATCTTCCCTTTTTGGCATTTACATGTATTTTCGATTTCTAGCACTATTTGAAATGACTGCAGCTTCCTACAATTTGGACCAAAGTTTTTGTCCTCTCGATTTTGGGTTACGGTAAGCATAATGCACTTTATATAGAAGACAGAAATTTAAAAATCAAATAATCCATTGCAGAGATTAAACAAGATAAAAGAAGATGACTCATTTCTTCGAGTTGTTGTGGAAGGTGGGGGATGTTCGGGCTTCCAGTACAAGTTTGAACTTGCAAACGAGCTCAGTGATGATGACAGGTAAGGAAATCTTACTCTTTCATAACTTCACGACAAAAAAGGATGCAGTTATCCCTTTCCCAAACAATATAATTTTGGATTGGTCCAGATATAAAGTGGTTGCGGACAACAATTTAAAGTTTATGAAATCTTAGCATTTTTCAATTTTGGATAGAAAACATAGCGGAAATAATGAAATTGCTTGGTTTAAGCAGTTTCTTCATTTTTCAAAATTTTTTCCCAACTGTTTTTCTTCAAGATTGCCCCAAAAGTTTCATAATGCGTCCTGAATATTAAAAACTAATATTTAGACAAGTCTAAAGTGATGTGTGTAGGCAACAACTTAATGATAGATGGACAGATTGAAAAAAAAAGGAAATACGGATGCTGATTGCTTGTATACATATCCCCCTTCAGCAATAGACTGGGGGAATGTTGTTTTACCAGTGTTCATCTGTGTGTCCGTCAGCTGACAAATTAGCCTGTTATTGTAACATATTACTATAACTTTCATATTATTATTCAAGTTACAATGCTCATATTTGTTTTTAGTAGCTTTGACAATATCCAACTAGTCAGAATCTATCATCAAGTTCAAGGTCAATTTTTTAACCCTTATCCTAAAACCTTTACCAATGAACTTAACATAAACACCTATTGTCTGCTCAAGATTTTTGATAATGGTTTTTGAAAAGAAGTATATTCATATAAGTATTGTACACTTAGTTACATTTCCAGATGTGACTTTTCTCAGTAAGATTATTCCAAGACTGTGACTTTTGTATCAAAGTTCAAAGTTTAATGATAAAGAAAGTTGGTCAGTCTATTAAACAGTGTTATGAATTCATTCATAATTCTTTAGCACTAGATGACTTTACTGCCTTGCCCTAAAATTGACTTGCTTAGCCCTGTGAACACTTCTAAACTTTTAATGGTACAACATTGTTTGAGAGGGGCTATGGGTTAAGGTTGTTTTCCCATAAACATATCTGTGTATAACTTAACCTATTACCAGAGCACAAATCTTGGACTGGCCCAAAAGAGGTTGCAGTCAGCGTGTGCGCCCCTAAAGAAAAACAATTAGGAAAACATTGTGCAAAATAAAGAAATTTCCTCACTTCCAAAATAATTTCTATCTAGAAAAGTGAAAAATCTAAAATTTCATAAACTAGAAATTGTCAGGCTTCAACTCTTTTCAATTTGAACCAGTCTAATATTTTGTCATTTTGTAATGGGTTAACCCTTAGACTGGTACCACTGTCGACTTTAGGTTAATATAGCAGACAGGTACACACTGATTTTCGGTACATACACGGAAAGCCTGGCCCCTTAGGTTTTTCACCTTACTAAAATCGAAAACGAGGCTTACGCATGCGCAGCAAATTTTGTTGAAAAATTTGGACACGCTGCGGGGTTTTCATCTAATACGATAAGAATCTTAGTTTTGCAGTTTTAAAGGAGTAAGTTTTTATGTTGAAACATTTCTCATGTGAACAATCCAAATTGTGTGTGAGAAAAAACCTTGGAATGCCACCCTATTTATGTAAAATATTTGAGGAACACCGCGTTCCTCTTCCGCCATATTGTTTACAAACAATCAATCACCCAATCAGATTCAATGTTTGGGTATACGTCATTAAATGCCCATCAGCCAAACTCTTGGTGCAGTCATTTGGGATCTACCTGTCGGCTTTATTAAAGTCGACGGCGGTACCGGTCTAGGTTTACCCTTTCCTGTTTTATGAAATTTTAGACTGGTCCAATTTGAAAGAGGTTGCAGACAACAATGAAAAATGCATGCAATTTGAAATCTGACAATTGATTGTAACAAGCAATTTCTCCTTTTTCCACAATGTTTCCTCAAGTATAAAATCACAGTGACGTAAAGGAAAGGGTTAAGCCATTTTCTTCATTGTGTCGAAAGATATGATTTTGGTAATTGGTTAAGTTCAAGTTATGCAAAGATCAATCCTTGTAGTAAAAAACAGTGATTACATCTTGAATGTTTTTTTTTACCAAAATTCAACTTTGTCAGCTGTAAAGATGCATAAACATCATAGCCTATTAGTTTCACCAGTGTAGTATCTGATGGCTGGTCAGCACCCTTCATTTCAATGGATATTCACCACAAATTTCATTTTTGTTGTAATGCATAACTGTCACTGGCTAATATTTAACCCTTTCCTGTTTTTTGAAATTTTAGACTGGCCCAAATTGAAAGATTTTTCAGACAACAATTTTAACACAAACTTATTTGAAATATAATTATTCAGTAGGGTAGAAAATATTGTGGAAAAAGAAGAAATTGCTTGTTACAAGCATTTTCTTCTTTTTTCACAATGTTTTCTCAATCATAAAATCACAGGGATGTATAAAAACAGAGATTAACCAGGAAAGGGTTAAGGAATAATTCCAAAAGTAGCATTAGAAAGAAAGATGGCATTCCATCAAGAAAAAATGTGACAGTTATTTATCACAGGTATTTTAATTAATGATGGCTAAATATACTATGGCATTACATGCATATGATTTTCAATGATTTTCTTCACTATTGATTTCACTCTGCTTCAGTCTTATCCAATAAAAGAATACCTACACATCATTCGAGGACACGTTAACAACAAATAGAAAAACACACTGTTGTTATATTCCTTTAATTATATACCTTTTGGGATATGACGTTAAGAAAATTCTCTTAAATGATTAAGAAATAACCAACTTTCTGAAAAAACCCGAACATCAATACAGAAAAAAGTAGTCTGTGTTAAACAGTCCTCGACGAATATGTTTTTTTGATACACGCAAAATACGGATTTTTTTTCTGTCGAGTTGTATTAGATAGCCAGATATTAATCCATATCTTTTATAGGTATATAATATAATCATTTATTTGATATTGTGACGGTGAAGCTTAGCTATCAGATACTAGACCGTTCTCTAATCTTAATACTTTTTGAGGTTGATGCGACAAAGCTTATATACTTTCATCTACCTCTAGCAATCCAAAGGGCTACATAATCTCATGACTTCATTTTAAGAATCATGGTTTGATTGAAATGCTTTAACCCAGCACTACACTAGAAAAAATTAGATTGGTTTAAATTGAAGGGGGTGTTAAAGATGACAATTTGAAAATCATGAAATTTTACATTTTTTCAACTCTCTGGGTAGAAAATATCATGTAAAAGGAAGAAATTGCTTGTAAAAAGCACTTTCTTCATTTTACACAATGTTTTCTTAGTTGTTTTCTTGAGTGGTGTACAAAACGTCATAGTGTGGAAATGGGTTAACTACGTTAAATTTGCTTCTAGAAAAGTTAACCCATTACCAGATGGCAAAATTTTAGACTGGTCCAAATTTAAAGGAATTTCAGACAACATTTCAAAGTTTATGAAAATTAAATTTTTTTCAACTTTCTTAGTAGAAAAAATTGTGAAAAATGAAGAAATTGCTTGTCATAAAAAACAATTGCTCCATTTTACACAATGTTTTCCTAATTTTTTTTCTTGAGGGGTGTTCAAAAGTGTCATTGTGTGGGAATGGGTTAAACAACCTATATTTGGTACTTTCTTACAATGTTTTGCATATTCATCTTTCTTCAAAGCATTAAAAACTGTCTTTGATTATGAGTTGAATCTTTTTTTATAGGGTGTTTGAGAGAGATGGTGCTAAAGTAGTGATTGACAAAGAATCATTGGAATTTGTGAAAGGTTCTACAGTGGTGTATGAAGAAGAACTCATTAGAGCTGCCTTTCAAATTGTGAACAATCCACAGGCAGAGAAAGGCTGCTCTTGTGGTGCTTCTTTTGCTTTGAAATTGTGAAAAGAATTTGTGTGTTAATCAATTATATCTCCTTTCAAACTTTTTCTCTCAACTCTTTCTGAAAATATTGTAGCAAACAATTTTCATGTCTTTGTGCAATAGTCGTTTTCAATATTTTTGCACTAAGCCATCAATATCTCTGTTTTTTGCAGCGTCTTCCAAACCTTTATTCTTGAGTGTTGTAAAAACTGTGGGATGGATTTTGTGTAGGAATGGGTTAAAGTAGCTCTACAACAGATTTTGAGCATTTTTTTCATGTATTTCACATATATCTGAAAACATGAAATGTTAAAAATATTCAGAAAATTTAGCTTCAAAGCTTATGAAGAATTACAAACCTAGTAGCACTTTATTTCTGAAATAGATTAACACAGTTGTGAAAACCCATTTCAACACGATAAAAATATAGACGACTCCAAATTCAGAGAATTTGCAGGCTATGATTTAAAAGTTGATGAAATTTTGATTTTTTAACTTTCTTGATAGAAAACATTATGGAAAATGAAGAAATTGCTTTTTATAAGCTACTTCTACATTTTCCACAATGTTTCCCAAAGCTTTTATATCGAAGGATATTTTAAAAGTGTCATTGTGTGGGAATGGGTCAACAAATGATGGATTGCTTGCCACTCCACTGACCTCTGGTATGGTTGTTAAAAAGAGATATCAATTACAAAATTTATGGTCAGGAATTCGACCCAGTCCCATACAATCCCACCTTTGACTCCCATTAAGAAAAAAGCTTTTAAAAGCAATGTAGAAAATGAAGATATTTACCACTACGTTTCTTCCAGTAAAAACAAAGATTTTTACAATTTCATCAACTAGAAAATGATGTCTGCAATTTATTTGAATTTGGACTAGTCTAAAACCTTGTTCTATTGTAATCTATTAACCCATTCCCACACAATCCCTCCTTTTTACGCCCCTCAAGAAAAAAGCTTTGGAAAACATTGTGGATAATGAAAAAATTGCTTGTGTTAAGCAATTTCTTCATTATCCACAATATTTCCTATCCAAAGACATGAAAAAAATTAAAATTTCATCAACTTGAAATTGTCATCTGCAGCTTCTTTCCATTTGGTCCTGTCTTATATTTTGTTGTGTGGGAATGGGTTAAAATAAGCTGTTGTTATTGCATTGAAGTCAAAAAACAAAAAATGCTTGAAGAAAAACAACATCAAAAAACACACATTTGATTGAAGTAAATTTTGCAGGTCAACAATCCCTCCAATCTACATCAGTGATTTAATTGGTCAGTAGATTTTTTTATCAAAGGCGACAATTCACTAATTAGATGAAGATTAGACAGTTTTAGAACAATAATTGTAAAATCTCAGAGCCATGCCCCAGGATTTGATTAAGAATGCATTTAAAAGATCAGTTTCCATATGATTTGATGAATTTGTCTTATAAAATCTAATATGATCAAGAAAGAGGGGAAAAAAGAATGAGACCCTTAAATGTTATATTTTTGATTGACTAAAATATTATAACTTAAAGATTTTACAATGGTTCTCATGCTCTGCATGCATCATGCACTGAGGAATCTTTATTGGAAATCTGAGTATGGACATAGACACATTATTTTTCACTTGTTTCTACAAGTCAAATGATTGATTGCTGGCATTGTCCAAAGTTGGACTTAAATATCAAATGATATTATTTTGTTAACTTGTGTTAATTGTGTTAGACGCTTTTGATATAACCATAGCAATATGGTTGGTGACATGTTACAATTATGTACAGTTCACTAATCATGTAAGGGTTGCTAGTGTTACAGAAAGGACATCAAAACTGCTAAACCCTTTCCTACTCAATCCAACTTTTTAGCTCCACTGGCTGAAAGCCAGCGAGCTATTGTTATGGCATTGTGTCCATCCGTGCATGCGTCCGTCTGTCAATTTTTACTTTAAAAAAAACCCTTAAAAACATGGTTTTAATAGGCTGGGCTAATTTCCATATATGGTGAAATCTTCAAAAATCTTCTTCTTAGAAACCAGTCGATGAATTTCAACAATATTTACAGGAATGATCATTGGGTGACTCTTTATCAGATTCCTTTAAAGAATTTAGCTGGTGTGAAAAACATGGCTAAAATAGGCAGGGCTTATTTCCATATAAGATGAAATCTTCGAAAATCTTCTTCTGAGAAACCAATGGACAAATTTCAATCAAATTTCACTAGATTGATCTTTATCAGATTTTTTCAAAGAATTTTGATAGGACAGAAAACATGGCTTTAATTTGAGGGGCTAATTTCCATATAGAGTGAAAGCTTTGAAAATCTTCTTCTCAGATACCATTGGATGAATTTTAACCAAATTTCACTAGAATGATTCTTGTCTCTGTGTATGGTATATAATTAAATTTTGAAAATATTATACTTGCAAACTGCTGGATGGGTTTCAACCAATCTTCTCAGGAATGATAAGTAAATTCAGGCCGTTGGAGCGAATCAGGTGCTCAAGTGCCTCTAGTTTACAATTCTTAAGAAAAAAGCAGGAGAAAACATTGTGGATAATGAATGATTTTCTTCTAACAAGAAAACTTGGCATTTCCCACAAAGCTTTTTACCCAGAATAGCAAAGATTTTTTTTATTTCATCAACTTGAAATTGGCCACAACTTCTTTTAATTTTCACTGGTCTAAAACTATCATCTGGAAGTAAATTATCTCATTTTGCAAAAATCTGCTGATAAATAAATGTAAAATTGATTAGTAATTCTGGCTGATTTAAAATCATGAAAACAATGAAAATTACTTCAGGAAAGAGATTTGAACAAAATAAAGTTTTGATTAATTCTTAATTATGTCAGTTCTAGAAACTACACTTCTAGTTCTAGAAACACACCTCTAAGAGCAATACTCAGGGTTTTCAGAAAATGGTATATCTAAATACTATTATAATAGAAAGAGATATCAAAAGACAAATTTGGGTGTCCAATATTTGTCTAGATCATATCTTCCATATTAGTTGATGGATTTCAAATAATGTGGCAAGATTAACAGTGTCATGTGAAAAGTTTTGTTGGATACTCCGAAGTTCAAAAATACAACTGAAGGTCATGCAACAAGCAAATATACAGGGGTATAATCATAATGGTTTGTTTAACCCATTCCCACACGGCAGAATTTTAGACTAGTCCGAGGAGTTGCAGATGACAATTTAAAGTTTACAAACTTTTAGATTTTTTCAACCTACTGTGTAGAAAACATTGTGTTAAATGAAGAAATTGCTTGTTAAAAGCAATTTCTTCATTTTAGACAGTGTTTTCCAAATGGTTTTCCTTGAGGGGTGTCCATAAGCATCACTGTGTGGGAATGGGTTAACTAATTACCAGATGACAAAATTTAAGACTGGTCTGAATTGAAAGAAGTTACAGACAGCAATTCAAAGTTCATTTCAATTGAAAAATAATAATCATTTAGATCAAATGTAACCAGCAATTTCCCCAAAATTGATCTTCAGAGAATTCAAAATGAGGTATTGTGTGGTGATGGGTTAATTAAATTGAAACTATAGTATTGTAGAAATTTTCTGATGCCAAGGTCTAGTTTCTCAATATATTTCACATTGTTACTACTGAGTCTTTATTTGAATAGTATATGCATGTGTTTAACCTACTGCCAGATGGAAAATTGTAAGACCAGTCCAAATTGCAAGAAATTGCAGACAACAATTTCAAGTTTTTGAAAATTAGATTTTAAGAAAACATTTTTGAAAATAGAAGAAAATGCTTGTTATAGCAATTTCTTCATTTTACACAATGTTTTCCCTATTGGTTTTCTTTAGGGTCATCAAAAAGCTTCATTGTGTGAGAATGGTTTAATGTCAAAGCAGGTGGGAAAAGATGTAAATTTGAGCCTGCGTATCTGTATATCATCTCTGAATCAGAGTGCAAGATACACTGACACAGATTGGCAAAGCTATGTTCTGGGTTTATCAATCTGTACATTCTTCAAAGGTCAAGATAAAACCTGGTGACCAGAAAATATGTTTGGAAATGGAATTAATTTTGATTCTAATTGAAATATATGCCTCCATATCAGAAAACTGCTTGAGTCCATTACAAGACAACACATGTTCAGGATGGTCCAGATTGAAAGAAGTTAAAGATACATATTTTAAGTTGGTAAAACTTGAAAGAATCTTTATCTCATATAGTATAAAATGTTGACAATTAGTAAATTGCTTAAAAGCAATGTCTTCATTACCCACAATGTTTTTTCAAAGTTTTATTTCTTCACCGGTCCTAGATAGCAGGATTGTGTGGTAAAAGAATAATTGATTATTTTTGTGTGCAAAAAGATAAAGACAGGTCCATGTTGTATACAACATGATATAAAGTAATATTTTTACAGACAGAATGTACTGTAAATATAAAATTAATGTTGAATGTATTTATTTGTTAGTGTTGATATAAATGGATTTGAAGAAAACGCTATGTTGTGTTTTATTTATTCTGTTCTCATAACGCTTTTAGGCATCCCAAAGAAAAAAAAAAAGATTTGGAAAAAATTGTGCACAATGAAGAAATTGCTTGTCACAAGGTGGTCAGAATGCTTGTCTTTATGATTTTCATTTCTAAACTGGGTCATTTTGGGTCAAAAACTTAATTAATAGGTCAATTCTTAGGAAAATATTGTAAACACTCTAGATGCCTTATTGTTAAGTCAATCAGCCTTGAAATTGTTCAGAATATATATATTGATTAATGAGAAAAAGGTTGTCCACGGACAACATAGCCCCCTGAATTGTACAGAGAATTTGGTGCACAGAATGTTTATGCTTGTCACAAGGTGGTCAGAATGCTTGTCTTTATGATTTTTATTTTTGAATTGGGTCATTTTGGGTCAAAAACTTAATCAATAGGTCAATTCTTAGGAAAATATTGTAAACACTCTAGATGCCTTATTTTTAAGTCAATCAGCCTTGAAATTGTTCAGAATATATATATTGATTAATGAGAAATAGGTTGTCCAGGGACAACATAGCCCCCTGATTTGTACAGAGAATTTGGTGCACAGAATGTTTAAACTTTGACCTTGACCTTGGACATATCACGACAAACGTTTCGCATGACACTAGCACTCGTCAAGAAGATCAACTGTGCCAAGTTATTTATTTAACCTTAAATGTGGAAGATTTGCTTCGGACAAGGTCAATTTTGTCGTTTGACCTTCAACTGTGACATTGAACTTGGGGTTATCACAGCAAACGTTTTGCATGACACTTGCACTCATCAAGAACAACTGTTATTCTCGAATCAACCCATATGTAGAATTATGCTCCGTAAGAAAATCCTGACGGACGGACGCACAAACACCGAAGTGAAACTGTGACAACTATGTCTCGCTCAGCTCAAGCGGGCTCGACAAAAATCCGGGTCAATTTTGAGATTCGGTAAAAAAACTAGGTCACATCTTTGGTCAGAATGTTAGTCTTGATAATTCTTTGAGGAATCGACAATGGGCAATGAAAGCCAAATTTTGATTTATTCACCTTGAGTCAAACTCTAAATAGATCAGTTCTTAGAAACACCATGTTGACAACTGTTGTAATTTCTGCTCAAATGACCTTCAAAATGGACCGACAGAAAACTCAGTTAAGTGATTTAGGCCCTCTTGTTTCTTATTTAAGATTCATTTATTGCATCAATTATTTCACAAATCTTGTGTGGTGGGTGCAAAATTGAACTGTATAGTTGGTATAACTGACCAATTGCTGGCCTCGAACCATTACTCCGCTGGCAACGCCAAATGACTCCAACAGAAAGTCCCGCTTCGGTTTTGCAAAATGTATGGTAAGTATCATGTAACGAAAAAGTAGAAACGTCGTAACTACAACTTGTAAAAGTCGTCAAATCAACAAGAAAGGTTAAAAAAATGGCTTATGTTGGAGTTCAAAACTCATCTCTGATCTTAATGAATGTTTTCATTTGTGGACTGGTTATGACAGCCGCGATTGGTCAATTCAAATGAGTACCCACTTCATAGTGGCTGTTGAGAAATAACAGTTTTAGATTGGCGCTACCCAATCTTAACTGTTCAATATGCGAATTTGGGGTGTTTTTTGTTTGTGCTTTCTATCTTTAACTGCAAAATTGTTAATTGCAAAGCCCTAGATTGAGAAGTGGGGAGTTACTTCTGATTTTAGATTCAATTTTTCAATTAATACATGCACAAATCCTATATTGTTTGTACCAATTTGGAAAGTATTGTTAATACAATTCAAATGATGATCGACAACTATAGTGTTTGCTGAGAAATAACGGTTTTAGATTTGCGACCCACTCTTACCAAGACCTCTATACGTTCAAATTGTCAAGTCATACAGTATTCTGTTCCAGGCAGAGTCACCAAGGGTTGGTATTCTGCAGTGATCGCGAATCCGTTATGATATTTAGTAATGTTTTATTTCAAATTGTATCGAATGACAAAAATTTAGACTTGCTATTGTTTGATGAGGTTGTAGACGACAATTAAAAGCAAATGTTTACTTATCTAATTGGAAAGAAATAAATAAATAAAAAAATAACAAAGATTGCTGTGTTCTCCTTTTGAAACAATACTTTCATGTCTATCTTTGTTTGACTTATTAAATTGAGGATTTTATAGGAAATGTTCAACTAGGGAAACATGCATATCAATGGGTCAGCGCGAAATAGTTGTTACTGCCTATAAACACATAGGCAGTTACAACTGTTTCGCGCTGACCTATCGATATGATAACGACTGCTGGAACCAGAATTCTTTTTTGGACTACAAAGCCGCCTCCTTCAAACGGAGGGATCGCTGTTGTCAACAGCGATCCCTCCGTTTGAAGGAGGCGGCTTTGTAGTCCAAAAAAGAATTCTGGTTCCAGCAGTCGTTATCATATCGATAGGTCAGCGCGAAACAGTTGTAACTGCCTATGTGTTTATAGGCAGTAACAACTATTTCGCGCTGACCCATTGATATGCATGTTTCCCAGAAGTGCAATGTTGACCTCCCATATTTATGTTAAATGTTTTCGTTCGTTGGTGACATGAAGCAGCAGTAAATTGATGTTATTTGAAACATTAGTTTAATCCATTCCCACTTAATCCCTCCTTTTACGCCCCCAAGAAAAAAGCTGTGGAATTTCTTCATTGTGTAAAATGAAGAAATTGCTTGTCACAGGCAATTTATTCATTTCACAATATGTTTATACCCAGAATGTTGAAAAAATCTAAAATTTCATGAGCTTTAAATTGTCGTCTCCAACTCCTTTCAATTTGTACTGTTCTAAAATTTAAACGTTTTGTGATGGATTAACTACGTTGTTGTGAATCAGTATTCGTCGCTAGCGATTCGTCTATTAGTCGAAAGCTGTTGGATTATATAGATGAGGGTAATCATTTTTAACCCTTTCCTGGTTTTTTAAATTTTAGACTGGTCCAAATTGAAAGAGGATGCAGACGACAATGGAAATTGGATGCAATTCCAAACAAAACCATCCTATGTGGTAGAAAATAGTGTGGGAAAAGGAGAAATTGCTTATTATAAGCAATTTCTCCTTTTCCCACACTGTTTTCTCAAGTATAAAACCTCAGTGACGTAAAAACCCGGGTTTATCCAGGAAAGGGTTAAGACATGAACTTTTGCTTTATAACTCACCTGAGCACGAAGTACTCAAATGAGCTATTGTATTCACCTTTTGTCCGTCGTGCGTCATCCATCAATGATTTCCTAAAACGATATCTCCTCCCAAAACCCTGTGCCAATTTCAACCAAACTGGGGGAAAACGTTCCGCACGTGACCCCCTTTGAAATTGAAATTTGGTGAAAACTCTGGTTACTATTGCAACAAAAGTGAAAAAAATCCAAGTATCTTCTTCTCTTGACCAGGAAGATGCAGAGCCCTGATTTTTTGTTTGATACATGTGTTTATTGACCACTTTCAAAACTACTAAATTCATTACCTTGGGGTAAAATACTTTAAATATCTTCTTCCCTTGACCCAGAAGGAACGGAGTCTTGATATTTTGCACGAAACATCAGTACATTTACCTCTTTCAAATAGCTAAAGGTGTACTGTTGCGGATCCCAGAGGAGTGGGGTCTAAATTGAAATAATGAAGGATTTTTAAACATATATCTCCTTCCAAACCACTGGGCCAATTTGAATAAAATTTTGCACAAATATTCCCAAGGTGGCCCCCTTCCGAAATAGGTAAAAGAATTGACATTGGTTGAAAAATCTGGTTTCCAAGGCAACAAAAGTGAAATAAAAGAAACAAACAAACAACACAAAATCAATAACCTTAAGATCTTCTTCTGACCAAGAAGTCGTAGAGCGAGTATTTTGATCTATTTCAAAAATTGCTTTAATCATTGCCCACTTGTGAACAGGGGGGGGGGGCTTCAAAAACTTAAACGAGGATTTTTAAAACCACAACCTCCTAATCTATTGGGCAATTCACAACCGAATTTCGCATGAAAGTTCAGTATATTCATCGTTTTCAAAATTGCTTTAATCAAAACTCGTGTGCCCCTAGGGGCTTGGCCTGGGGGAAGGGGCTATATAGACAAAAACAATAACTCTAAGTGGTCGCGTTTTAATCGACTTTTTTTTTATAGGTCAATGCATCAACAACTTCAATTAAATATCAATATTTAAGATCTCTGAAGCAAAATCATTTAGATCATATTTATTAACACTTTAATCCAAACTGTTCAGAATTGAAAACAAAAGTTGCAGACCATATAAAAATAAATAAAAGACTCAGCAAACATACAATTAAGGCCAGGCGAAAGGAACAATGTTTGTCAAATAAGCATAGGTTATTTTTATCTCTAATAGCAATTATCAAATGACCTTTTCATAGTAATATGAAAACGTTGTATATTTTTTTCTTTATGTAAAAAAATCAAATGTTCTTTTCTCAACTTTTTTAGCAGACATAAAATTCGATATGTTACAATTACAAAACAAACAAGACCAAAATAAAACAGAAACAAAAACAAAACATAACAAAAAACAAAACACACACACGCACCCCCCCCCGAAAAATCTCTCTTGTGTTTGAATACATGTGGGTTTATTTTTAGATACTAATTAGTAGTAAAATTTTTTGCTGTTTCTTTCCTCGCTTGATTGGTATACCCCTAAACTTATTTACAAACCAAATTTGCTAATTTAGAAATGTTGCCTTCGAAAGTGGTAATCGGCTAGTGACCGTTATGATTTGCTTATCTGCCAGTTTCGACTTCGGCTATTGACATTGGCTATTTAAATTGATATATCGTTTAGTTTCATTGACTTAGTTTCCTTATCATCGCTTTATCAACGTGACTCTTGAAATAATGTTGATATTAGGATGATCCATGCAACGATTTTGCACCAAAGCATTTGCACGGGAGTGCAAAGATGTCAACAAAAACAATGTTCAACTATTTCCAAAACGATCCCGATTTTCTTCAGTTCTATATTACAATCTACCCGTAAAGATAATTCAATTTTTGTCACACAGAACGTCTCCAAGGACTCAAATTCTGTTACACAAAACCTCTGCGAGGTTTGTGTTTGTATGGCATATCAGATACTAATTCTCATATATTTATACGAGCCGTTTTCAGGTCTACGCCATTCATGGAAGTCGCGGCAAGTTTCTGAACCTACGTCAACGGCATTTGACGGCTTTCATTCGCGGCTGTCATTGAAATAATTAGTCGACCAATGAAATCATTCATTTAGACCAGCACTGAGTTATGAATTCCACCATTTGCCGCCATTTTTGTTTACCCTTTGTGTTGGTTTGGCAACGTAAACGTCGCACCTAAATATTATTCAAGCTGTAGCTACGGCGTTTAGGTCGCCATCAGCCTTTCTATTTTTTTTTGTTATATGCTACTGGAAAAAGAAGCAAATTAACGTAGTTTGAAATCGAACCGGTACTTCCTGCTGGGGTCAGTGGGCGCGGCTAACAGAGTAAGCATTATGAGAGCTGATACTCATTCTTGGATTGGAGGTCTGTTCTAAATTCCGACCATCGCGAATCAAGTCTTGCTTTTCTACCCGGTATTGCAGTTTTGATTGGTTTTTATTTTGTCAGCCCAAAAAAGTTTTTGTACACTGGTAGTAAGTCAGAGGTAGTCTTCATCAATACTTTCGTGGGCGTCGAGGTATTCATATCCGTATTTACTGTTTCAAATATCGGCCATGCTGGTGCCTTATCCCAAAATTCGGACATGAAAAATGGTGTCAGGGTAATAAGTTCCTTTACGTTCTCATTTATTTTCTTGAGCTCCTGTCTCCATGTGTCTAGAGGTAGTGGTGTCAGACTCATTCCGTCAAACAAATCTTTGAACGGTATAGTGTTTGGGTTGAAAAGGTGGTACACCTTCTCAAAAGATCCGGTCTCAGCATCGCAAATCTTTAAAGCAATTTCCACCATTGCCCGTGCACAATAATCGACCGGTGTCAGGTCGTACGGAAAGTCCATGTCTGGATAGGAGCCCATTTTATTCATGCCTATCATTGTAGAGGCGAAAAGATCATTTTTCGGAGCCACCCCATCCGTGCTTCTTCCCGAGACTCGAGCAGGACGAAAGATTGCCCCACCAGGTAGATAGTCAAGGGCTTGCATAACGAGACGTTCACTTGCCCATTTGCTTTGGCCATATCCACCTTCAATTAAAAGAGGATCATCGAAGAAATCGGATTCGCTCAGAATACGTCGACAGCTCGTGCTCTCCGATTTTGATGGCGGAAAGAGGAATACGCTGAGAGAAGATGTTGTGAAAAGATACTTTTGAACTCCAGTCGTGGCAAACTTGATAAATTCCTTTGTCCCCTCCACATTAGCGATTCTGTGGTCTTCATAGGGCGTATTGAAGTTCATCATTGCTGCATTCATGAATACAACATCAATGGCATTGCAAAGGGACTTGTATATATCGGGAGCAATGCCCATGTGTTTCTGAGACAGGTCTGATATCACAACAGCAACTCGAGATGAATATTCGAATTTCCAGAGACCGTACTTTCGCATATTGTCAATAATTCTGCCCATACCTCTGGTTTCCGTTGTCTCTCTTACCATACAACACACATGCGCGCTGCTCTGCTCAAGAATTTCCGATAACAAGAAGGCACCAAGAAACCCGGTAACACCCGATATAAGTATGTTCTTTGGGTGTTTTTTGGATGGAACTATGTGAATTTGAGTTGTGTAATGAGTGAATTGTACTGAGCGTCTTCTATCTGGATGTGGGAAGAAGTCACTGGTCAACTCTGAATCATGAAATATCAAGTCACGAAGTTCCTCCTTGGATTTCAGATCACAGAGTTTGCTCTTTGTTTTGATATCCTTACTTCTCTTGATGACTTCTGCGAATTCTTCAAGCGTATCGGCTGTCCCAATATCAGTGAACGAGATTTGAATCTTGAGCTCATCCTCAATCATTCGCATTATCAATACGAGTTGGAGAGAGTTTCCACCCAACTCACTGAATGAACTTTTCCTGTGTAATGAATATACGAAGGATTCATCAAACTTGAAGACACTGCACCAGAATTTCGCAACGAGAAGCTGCGTCTCATTAAGATGGCTATGTCCATGTACTCTGACTATCTCATGAATACTCTCGTCCTTTTCCAGTTGTTTTCTGTTGACTTTTCCGTTTATGGTTTTTGGCAAATCTTCAACTTCAAGTTTCTTTATATACGTTGGAACCATATACTTTGGTAAAACTTTTGATAGATACTCTCTAAGTTCTGAAATGTAGATAAATGTTGGCGCTACGAAAGCTGCAATCGAATTTTCGCTAGTCTGTTCACACTTGTGTGTGACCACCACCGCCATCTCTATTTTAGGGTGCTGAATAAGAACTTGTTCAATTTCACTTAGGTCTATTCTATGACCACGAATTTTCACCTGGTCATCCATTCTGCCGATGTAGGTGAGATTTCCGTCCAAGTCTAGAAAAGCGTGATCCCCGGTCTTATATAACAACGATTCTTTTTCAATGAGAGGGTTTTGAATAAATTTTTCCACGGTCATATTTGATGCATGTCCAATGTAACCGTGAGCCAGCCCCTGCCCTCCGATATGAATCTCCCCCACAACGTCAGGTGGGACGGGTTTCATGAAGTCATCAAAAAGATACACGTCTACCCCATCTATAGCTTTACCAATGGGAAGGTCTCTGTTCACATCTTCATAAATTGTTCCTGGTAGATACTCGTAGCAGGTGGCACACACTGTTCCTTCGGTAGGACCGTAGGCATTGAAAAATCGAATACCTTCTTGTGAGGTCCATTTCATTGAGATATTGAGTGTGCATGCTTCACCCGCAGAAATTACTGTTCTCAAGGTAGGAAGATCCTTTGGGGAGTAAATGTTCAATGCGGAAGGTGGGAGCGTTATCACTGACGCTTTCATTTTATTCATTGCTGAGACAAAACAACTTCCAAGCCTTTCATTTTTTCCAAAGATTGCAAGCGTTGCACCAGATAAAAGTGACGTCAGGATTTCAGATATTGACGCGTCGAATCCGATGGATGCAAACTGTGCAATAACGTCTCCTGGTCCGAGGTCCCATTCAGTAATTTGAGCACGTGCCAGGTTTATTACACTTGATTCTTTTACTTTCACGCCTTTAGGTCTACCAGTGGACCCAGACGTGTACATTATATATGCAAAATCTTCTCTCGTGCTAACTTCTTTCTCCCTCAGATCATCAGGTTTTTTATCACAGGAATTTCTAATACCATAACAACAATTACTGCTTCTATTTAATGATCCCTTTGATAAGATGTAGTCTTCGGTATTTTTCATTGTTGTCTCGTTTGACATGTGATGATCTCCGTTTAACTGGTTGTTGTTTCCATTGATATGCTTGTTGCTTTTGTTTATGTCCACCACAATAATACTCTCTCCAGCTACCTTATGCTTGAGTACAACTTGCATAAAGGGAGTTAATCCATTCATGTCAAGATTATTATAGTCATTTTGCAACATGATCATTCGCTGTATGTTTGCATCTTTCAACGTGAAAACAATCCGATCGGCAGGTAGATCTATTGGTAGTGGAAGAAAGGCAGAATTTGTCTTAAGTACTGCAAGAATTGAAATTATATAAGCAATTGAGTTCGGTACATGAATCGCTATGGTGCCCTTCATGTCGCATGGCCTATCAACAAACTCTTCTAGAAGACTGCTTAAGCTTTTGCTCTCTTCAAGCATTTTGTTATATGTCATGTAATGCGTTGTTGTCTTCATGGCTATGCTAAGTGGTGTAAGCCGGCATTGCATTTCAACAAGCTGCGTTATACTTTCGCGTTCTTTAGATTTGTCCTTCGTCTTGCTGGAATAGAACAAGCTCAATTCTTCATCTGAAACCATTGAAATTGTCTGCAGCTGGCCCTTACCGTCACTCTTATTGAAGGCATGAATGAAGGTTTTGAAATGTTGCAGCACGTCCATGACATGGCCAAAGTCTTGTGCAGGTCGTTCGTTATACATCACTCGGGCTATCTGCCTTTTACTGAAGAGAATGAGTACATTACAGTCGTGAAGCACAGACTGTATGACTTTGTCGTCTGTTTCTTGATTTAAGCTACTCGTACCAATCACAATATTGTGATGTGGCGTCCTTTTCATTCCTCTAAGTTCTGGATACCGATAGAACATATCAACAAGAAACGTACCAGAATTACTATAGGTTGTTATGTCTTGCTCGCATTGTTTTAATAGTTCTAGTATGTTTTGCTTGTGATCGACAGTAAAAACTCCAGGAATAACCTCAGCGTAAAGATCGACACAGCTCTCTGGAATCTCGCCAGTGTCTACCAACATGCCAATATGAACGTCTTTTGAACAGTTAATTCTTGCAAGAAAGGCCACGAACAAGGAACGAAAAACGTCATTTTTAATTTTTCCAGCAAATGAAACATCTGGTAGTGGGATGTCCAAAGTCTTAATATTCATTTTGTTTGACACATCTAATATTCCCGCGACTACATTCATTTTCTGTCGATAAAACATTGTTGGTTCATAGAAACTCATCCGTTTTCTCCAGAAGGATTCTTTTTTGCGAATAGGCAAAAGTTGATCGGTTTTGACGCGGAATCCGTTTTCGAGTTTTGAGCCAACGCTTAGACTGTGATCTCTAAATGATCCCTTTTGAATCAACGTACCATCCAATTTGGAAAGCGACAACTGTATAGGTTCGTCGTTAGTAGCTACCAAAATTGTGTCGTCCACTGAAGCAAGAATCTCTCCCGGTTCGTCAGTAGAATTCTGCAATAGGTTCTTGCCAATTGCTACACTTGTCACTAGAAAGAATTCTCCTGTAGAAGTCACAATTTTAGGACTTCCGAGCGCATTTTCGTGGTTTCCGAGTTCAAGACCGCGGGCTAGATTATAAACGTTGCTTACGCTATCACTAAAACTCAGCACACCAATGTTCTGTGGTATAGCGTATAAGCCGAAATATGACCGTCCACAAATTGCCTGCTTGCTTCCATATACATTGTCATCTAAAATGTTTTTCAACAACGATTTGAATGTTCGTTTGGCGGACTCTACACATTTCAGATTGAGTGTGAAAGCAGAGTCTTCCTGAAGAATATCAACCATTTCTCTTTCAAGAATGTCACCAGTATCAATGCCGGGTTCAACCACATGCCAGCTGATTCCATGCGTTTTCTCACCATTAATGATAGCCCAGCTTGTCGCGTGAACACCAGCGTACGCTGGTAGAGGACTATCGTGGTAGTTGATTGTCAACCTTCGCGGTATACAGAGAACGTCTTCTTTCAGAATTCGCGGATTTGAAATGCTAAACAAGTAGTCTATTGTTGTATTCTGTAGAATACTCGAAATTTCAGCATTCCGTTTGTATAGTGGTATTCCATTATCAGCACATGCTTTATTCGCACAGTCTGTATTTGTGAACACTGCTTTAGTTTCTATTTCGTTTTCTAAAAGGTCCTTCAGGCAACATACCAGTAGGTTCCCCTCGCCTATTACGGCACACGATACCCCTCTTGACATGCTTCCACTTTCTTTTAACAACCTGAAAAGAGATCAACAAAGTATTTGGAAAAATTGGATCTTCTTTTTCTAAGACAACACATTCGGAGAAACGATATCTACCCCCACCCCCTCGGCGCAAGATATGAAATAATGCTAATAATGATAAACAAACCTAAAAAAAACAGTATAGGATGCATTGATTTATTGCTATAGATTGGCCCAGAAAGATAAAATATGTATAAAGAACACGAAGAGAAATTTCGTATTTAATTGTCCAGAGTCAAAATGAAGA